>CM039524.1:12948780-13253597 GCA_022433055.1 Begonia peltatifolia
AGAGAGAGAGAGAGAGAGAGAGAGAGAGAGAGAGAGAGAGAGAGAGAAGGTTTTATATGGCTTTTTTGGTTTTATCTGTGCAGTTGTTTTCCTCAGTGACTCCTTCGTCTATCAACAAATTTTGAAGAAATTTTGAAGGAGAACACCGCTTAATGGATTTACAAAACAAGGTTAGATAATTTTTACTAAATTCGCAAATGACATCTCGGTGTAATTTCACCAAAACTGACATGTGATTATGAATGTAGTCAATCGAAATCCATGAAGAGTTTCGAGAAGAGATGGTTCGGCTACATGGGAGATGATAACTTTCAGGGATTCTTGCAAAGCACGATTACTGGTAAGCATGATTTCTGGGATTACTTTTGTTGTTGAAGCAGTGAATGTGGTAAAATGAAAGCAGAATTACTAGAATTTTGACAAGAGATCATTGAGTCAAAGGGGTAATCCCCTTGAAAGTGACGGCTTAATGATCTAACCAACCGAACCCAATAATGCATTGAATGTTTGAAGCTCTGGCGTTGGTTAAACTTGGTGGATTTTTGTCTTGTTCAATAAGGCAGTCCTTGCAGTGGTCCCAAAATATGTGGTCAGAGTCAAGACCGGCAATTAGGTTGCCATTCCTCCAATCATCAAACCATTTAAGCAGCTTCTTTCTTGGTTTGATGAAATAGAAAACCTCAGTCACTCGAGGAGTATGGCTTTATGCTTCTCCAAAAGTGGCATAACTGGCCCTTTTTAGTGATCTTTCGAGACCATAAAATTAAAAAGACTTGGTTGAGTTGAACTTGCAATACATTTTATTCGGCTCATAGTCTTTTACCGTCTGAAAGTAAAGAAAATTTGCAGCAATCTTCATAAAAATTGCCCCAAAAATCTCATAAAATATAGGCTGCTTTCATATATAGCCTTCCCCTTATAATTCAGAATAATCTACTGTATTTTTTTTGGTACATTACTGCTTTCTTCCCCCATGAAGAAACTATGAGGAAGTAAGTCTTGGATCTGGAATATGTGATGTCGGGGAGAAGTACAGCACATGGAACCGAGGAATATTGGAAGAACAATATGGTTTTATAAATGCTGTCAGATAGAGAGAGAAGCAACGGGGGAGGGTGCCTTGCTGTAAAGGACTAAATTAAGAGAGAGAAAGGCCGAGTGGGAAATGAGTGGAAGAGCCGAGGTCTCACCAACTAAACAATTGTTTATTAATTTCAAGTCTCAGATCAAAACCCATTTGGTCTGCAGCCTGAACTTATTAAAAAAATAACCTTTTTTTTTAATACTACATCCCACTAAGGCCATCGGTTTGATTGCCTTACGAGGTAACAATTCCCCACAATCTTCAATGGTTTTTCATTTTACTGTTCTTGTGTCATCAATCTGCAGGTTTTGCTGGTGTTTTGTTGATTCCTTGTTAAAGTCCCTTTACTCTTGGACCTAGGCCAAAGTTGCGGCGAAAAGTTTTGAAAGAAAGTTCTCAATAGGTTCTATGGTAGTAGCGAAGTCATCAGGTCGATAGGCCTGAGATCACAGTCCACAACTGGGAACACATTACAGGTCGCCGGAGTCCAAGGGCTATGGACCAGCTATGGCATGTTTTTATGTTATATATATAGAGAGAATATATATGTCCGAAGTTATGGACTAGTTATAGAGTTATATATCTCTCTGATCAATCTATGTTTCCTTTTCATATTGTTGTTTGAATTTTGACAATAAGTTATTTACAATCATAGATCTTGTTTTAAAATCAGGGACATGTTGTTAGAAGAGACGTGAAACAAATAAATAAAGGAGGCCTGCATAAGGTGGTTTGTTGCTGGCTTTTTGTCATTGGCACTTGGCTCTACTACGGGAGACTTGGAAATAAGGCATCTCGATGCACATGCAACACCAGGCTTGTATTGTACTTCCAATTATGTAGTCTCCTTCTAATCACATGGACAAGTTCCTCCGATCGTGTTACATTTGTCGATTCTTAACCTTACGTACAATTAGACTCAAATAATGATGTTTTTTTTTTTCTTTTAATTTCAATCGCTGATGTGAAAAGGTTGCGTCTAGCATTACCCCGACCGATGTCAATTTATGTTAGTTATATTCTAAATTTAATACATTATCTATAAAAAAAAGCTCACCGAATCTTTGAATTCTCCATTAGAGGTCATTTCTTATTTAGGATTTAGGATACATTATATTATACCTCAAAACTATACATTATATTAATGGAGAAGATGGACTCTCTCTTCAATCAAGTTTTCAGTCCATGTGAGATAAAGCTCCAAATTGAAGGTCAAATCCTGATAAAAGGTCGTTAATGATGTCCTAATATTCCCTTAATCTCTGGATTATGTTTCCTAATACTTTGCTTCTCTTCATTTATTGAATGCAAAATCACTTAATTTATTATTTGCTTAAAAGATTTTGACTCCTACTTTCGTTTATTCAAAGCACCAACACCCGGGACTTGTTATTATCACTAATGATTTAATCGACATTTATTCTTGTTGTCGTTTAAAGCAAATAATTATGTATAATGAATCATATAAATAAATATTTTAACGTGGTGTTTGAATATTAAATTAATATGATTTTAACTTAAAATTACTAATAAAATCTACAACATTATTGCAAAAAATTCTACGACCATCAAGTTTATGTTAAAATCTAAGTACGAGTACTTTCTTTTGTTCATAATGATCATAGAAAGAAAAAAATTCGTGATTCGTGCCCAAAATTTAATGGGTCCGGTTCGGTTTTGTTTTAGAGACCAATTGAACGAACGTGGGCTTGGGCTGAAACGGAAGCCCACGAAGTGCCAATGCATGCTTAAAGCTCTTCCGGATCTGCTGTCGGTACTTCTTCTTACTCTTCTACTCTCTGCTTATGAAACACAGCCATGGAAGACGATTTTGAATTTGGGGATCGCGTCCCACCTTCCTTCGATCGCATGGTACTCTTCATTTCCTCCTCCTTTTCACTTTCTTTTCCTTCGATCTGTGTTTTCTTTCGCGTTTTTTTTTTTATCTTTTCACTTCTCCCTGGTGATATGAATTTGGCGAAGCAATTTTGTGTTGTTTATGCTTCATCTTCGTTGTTGGTGAATGTTGCACTGACAAAATAATTCTAGGAATATACAAAAACTGGCTCCCTCTCGCATGATTATGCGGACATTCTCTCTCTAGCTCTCTCTGTACAGGGGGTGTTTTAAAATGTGAGTGTGGATATCGTTGTTTTAGTTAATTATTTGGTTCTTTTTAGTTCTCTTCGCCTTTTAAATGGACTAGAGTCGAGGTCTGTCTACATTTAGGTTAGGAGATTGGTATTGTGGTTTCTGTTGCAAATGTTTTTAGTCATTGCTTGTATTCAAGACGAGTTTATTCCTGTTTAAGCTTGTAATATATCAGTCTAGACTAGATGAAAATGATTTTCAGAAAGGTAAGAGCAGTGAGCACCGATGTTCCATTTGTTTCAAGGATTTTAGATCAAGCAAAGGTCTGGATGGTCACATAAGGGTTCATACTGCTAAAAATTAGTGAGGTTGGTGAGTATAATTTCTCTCTTTCCCTTGCCTTTCGTGGAGTGTTACGATGTTTTTGTGGTTAGTGTCAAAAAAATGATGGGTGATTGTGCTAATTTCTTTTAGACAAATTATTTTTTTCGAATGCACATCATGGCTATCTACGTTGCTGAGGCTTGTTGATGCAGAGATTCTTCTTGACTTTGATAGTGCGTAGGAAAACTCTTTTGGGGCTAGACACTGGACAACAGTGTTCTAAGCATGTATGAGGGGAAATTTTCACCCGTTCCTAATGTATCAAAGTAGCAATTTCTCAAATTATTGAATTTGATGTTTTATTTTCATTGATGCTATTGAATTTTATAAGATTTCGTCAATAAAGGCACACATTTATTATTATAGGTGTGTCAATCCTTCATGCATGAATAAAATAATCAAAAAAATCAGACGGTCTTTTATTGATAATTTCATTATTCTGAACTGCGTTGATAAATATGATTTCACTAGATATTCATGTGGAAGATGGGAAACATTGGCCAAGGCATCCAATTCACTAAAATCGAAAAGTATACAATTTTACATTTTCATCAAAGAGCATTGGTTTAATCCATGAACTTGGGACTGATATTGCAATAGTTTATTTAAGTGTGGACATTTAGAATATGCCTGTAGAATATGCATATCAGTGATGAGGTTGGAGAGTCCTTGGAAGATAGCAAACTTAAGGTATGTTAAACAAATGAAATACAAATCCTGCATATTGGATTGCCCCTTCACACCTCATTAAATTACTGCATCCGGTTATTTTGTGGTATTGCAATGCATGTCTGCTGTAGATATTAGCTGATGCAAAAATAATTTCTTTGACTTTATTCTTTATCTTCCACCCAGTTTATTTCTAATTCAATCTATTTCTTTTTCTTCTTCTGTTCATCTTGTATAGCATTTAGAAATATTCAAGGGGAAGTCTCTCCTTTTTAATTACAGTGCAATTCTTCTTCATACATATTCAAGAACAGTTTTTCCCATTTTCTTATCAATAAAGAGTTTTTATATTGTAGCGGGTCTCTCTTGGCAACTATTAACGATTTTTATTAAGTGATGGGCTAAAAACTTCTTGATATCATATTTGCAGCCAAAAAAAAATCTACAACGAATCTTTTGCGCTTTAATGAAATTGTTATGGGGTAAATGGTTATCTATCGCTTCTTTAATTTGATGTACTATATCCAATATATACATACATCAAGTGTTTATCCATATTGATATAAACTATGATAATATTTTTTTACAGTTGAGAATTTAGTCATAACCTTTGTGGGTAGATAAATTTTTTATACAATGTGACGTGCATACAAATTATAAAGGATAAATATTCATGTCAAATTTTATTTTTGTTGTTGTGTGTACACTAGCTTAGAAATGACTATTCTCTTCAAAAGAAGGTCAGTGATGGTTGTTGAGAGCTCCAAGTTTGCTTGTTTAATACTGGTACTTTTTTTTAAAACATGGTCGAGAAACTTGGTCATTTTTCTCCGAAGGGTTATAACTAAATTCTATTCAGTAAATTTTAAAAGATTTTGCAAGAGCTACTCTAATAGTGCATGGACATGATCTAAGTGTTAATATATTGTACCTCATTTATTAATGAGGTGGACCAAAGTTATCTATTGTCTGCCTCATAGTATTTGAATATCTTACAGAAAGATCCATTTCTCCTTGTTAAACACTTGGCGCATGGAAAAGATGTCATTAAGGCTCGAATTCTATTTGTGATTTGTGTAATTTTTTTTTATAATATTTGAATCAATGATTATTTGTACTCTTTAAATTATAATCTAAAGTGTCGAATGTGTTTTTAAAATAGTTACTTTTCGTTACATGGTGGGACAATTGTTATCATTATGTTTCACTTATACTAAAATGTGAGTCCGGTAAGTTCTTGGCACCGTAATGAGCTGATGATTATGCAATTTATATGTCATTTGTAAGTCACATTTTGATTAGTGTTAAATAGGTTATTAGATATGGAATATGTAAGAGTTTTGTGAAGGGATTTTACTCTAAAAACACTGTAGTGGTAGTTCACTGTACTGAGATATATATAATGAAATTTCACTATAAATATGTAGGTATTAAGGACTCAAGAACAAACAATGTTTTTTACTTGCCTTACCGAAATTAGTAATATTTGGTGTGAAATGACTTGTCTTAGATGTGTGAGAGTTACTTTTGGATTATTGAATGCATATATTCTCTTTTAATTACATGTTATTGAATTTGTGATAATTCCAAAAGTGAATTTATGTGGGTGGTTTCTATGAGGTTCAACCGAGCTCAATCTACTAAGTAAATTTTTTATGATGTCGACATTTGCTTTGTTTTATATTGTGTTTTTTTTTTAATATTTGTTTCGTAGAATTTCCTTTAATAAACATAAAACTCTTATTGCAGATCAACCGAGCTTATGAAGATACACAGACTCAGAACCAATATTTATTGTAGCGAATGATGGAGAGATATGACTATAACATAAAGGTTTGTCTCTTTAAATACTTCTTATCTTACTTCATCGCATTAAATGAGACATAATGAACCAATTGGATACTTGCATTTGTTTTTTAATTTTGCTTCTTTTTACCTTTGATTTTATAAAATTATTAATTGCACATTAAATGATACTCTCAATTTATACTATGACTAATATTTATTTAGGTACCTGAAAGTTAATTATTTTCAAGTTGATAGCTCTATCCAATTTTCAGTATAATGTTGGTTCGATATTGTTAATAACTTCAATGTCATAATTTGTCGAGCAATTCTTCCGGGGGCTTAAGCAATTACATGGTCTCTAAGTAGATTCAATCATGGTTATGGAAAAGATGTAAGTTTATCGCACTTACAAAAATTAAACTTTTTGATTGCTAATTATTTGTATTACTGCTGTGAGGAATTTGTTGTCTGTGAAATTCTTTTCTAGCAGAGTTTTAAGTACTTTTCCAAATAAACTGTGGGTGATTCTATTAATTTGGTCTTAAATTTTATGCCAGTGCCTTTTTTAGAGTATCCGCAAAGTGAGAGCAATCAAGAAATTCAATGTTCATACATTGGAGTTTTGCTTCTGCAGCGCATCATTAAATAGAGTGGCCAAGTACAGTGTCAAACCTAGATGATCTGGATGAACCAAGTGATGCATATGCAAGAGGTAGAAGTAATGTCTTCGTGTTTGACAAATTCCTACGTGGCTCAATTTGATTATTAGCGAGTAGTAGTTTATTGTCCCTCTTTCAGTTTCTACGTTTTGCCAGTTCCAGCTATGAGATTATGATCAAGGGAACCAACTTGTAAAATATATCCAAGCTTATGTGTGGTGCATGTGCTGTCCACTAGTATATAATAAAAATTTACTAGTTATTTTGAAAAAAAGAGATTAAGTTTGAAGATCCTTGGTGCAATTGCGGTTAGGGACTGAATTTGTCGATCAGATGGCTGAGCACTTTTGGATTTCTTTCTTTGTGCTGTTTCTTTGGCTTGTTGCAGTCTCCAATGCCAGTGCTGGTGACGCAGATCCACATTATAGGTACTATTTCTTATCATTTTTCTCTTAGTTTCTCCATAATTTTCAAGTTGCTTGACTGCATCCTGAAAGCAACTGAGGGGTTGATATGGATACCGTGTTATTAGGTTGTTTTTAGCAATTTATGCCTTTCTTCTCATGATGATACTTTAGGAAGTTATTTTGCGCTTATGTGTACTTATAAATTTTCGTTGACATTTACTTATCTTCCTTAGTTGTGGTTGTTTTTCCTGTCTACAATCATTATCTCAATGAATTGATGGATAATCTTTATATGAATCGTTTTCACTGATTTAGCATGAACGTCCTTGACATTACCCATTCAACTAGTTGAATAGTGTATATCAGAGCAGAAAATGGTCTAATTATGATAATGTTGAATCTTTTCTTGTTTTAAGTTGCGTTTGCTAATTCTGATGACATATTATATAATGAGACGCAAAAAATATTAAGTTTTCGTTTCAGTATACCAGTTTTGAACATGGTTTATAAGATGTATTTCTTGTCGTTGAGTTATATCCACATGCTTCTTCGTAAACCTGCGTGGATAACTTATTAGTTCCAAGGCATGTCTACTAGGAAATTCTACTTGAATATTGGTATGTTTTCTTAATACAAGCGAAGAATGACAGCTTGGTGTATTCTTTCTTTAAACTAGATAACTTACATATGTAATGAGATCAGAGTTTGTTTTGTTGTTTTTTCCTATGGCTATAAAAGTGATGTTTGTCAGATAGTCAATTGGGTTTTGGAAGTGAGCATGCTAAGAGTGATAAATGGTAAATCTGTTTTTAAATAGCGTCAAGTAACGATTAAATTTTTATAACTTTCAGAGTAGTTCACCAACTTAATACAAATCCATTGTGCGCTCTTATAGTGGGCTAGGATGAGCTAGTTCATGATCTGTATGTTATATTAAGCTTGTATATCATGCACAAAACTATTTCTCTACCGAGAATTTTTGTCCATGTCAACTTCTGAATGGTTTATTGACATCATTTTGTTTCAAAAAATAAATTTCTTGATTCTTTCATATTGTAAGTTTTTCTTCTTATAACGAATTAGCTAAATCCCAAGAGAATGGATGTTTGGAGATGAGCTCTATTAGTCAGCAGTTCTTATTACACGTAATCTGACTTCATGCTTGCTCCATTTATTTTCATTTGAAGGATCTAGTTTTTCCCCAACGTGTGTAAAGAATATTAAATTGTCTATTTTCATATTTATCGTATTATTAGGAATTGCGTAAAACAATGCGAGGAAACGGGATGTGTAGGAGAAACATGTTTTCCTCCTTGCAAATCTTCATCAGATGGTGTATCTATTGAACGTCCTTGGTATATGCAAGAACCACTTCATTTGAGGTGGCAAAAATGGGATTGCCAAAGTGATTGCCGTTATTATTGTATGCTCAATAGAGAAAACGAGCGAGAGGCACTTGGTCATGGTCCTGTTAAATATCATGGTAAATGGCCCTTCACGCGTGTCTATGGCATGCAGGTATGTTTTCCATAGCCTTGCTATAAATGCACTAATTACTTAAAGACTTGATTCAAAATCTTTTTATAAATATTTAATTTATATTTTTGCTGTGTTTACTTGCTTAGGAACCTATTTCTGTAGCTTTCTCTGCCCTCAATCTTTCAATGCATTTCCATGGGTGGTTATCCTTTTTCATACTTATATACTACAAGTTGCCCCTGAAGCCAAACAAGAAAGCATATTACGAGTATTCTTTTTTGTGGCACATATATGGGCTATTTTCAATGAACTCCTGGTTCTGGAGTATGGTTTTTCATAGTCGGTGAGTTTTTTTCTTTTATGAAATTATATTCTGATTGTAGGCAAACTTCACAGCAGAACATGTGTTTTTGCTGTTTAACTTTGTATTTTTTTTATCTTTACTTTGTACCACACTATGCTGGCAGTGATGTAGATTTAACTGAAAAACTGGACTATTCATCAGCCGTGGCATTACTTGGGTTCTCATTTGTTCTTGCGGTACTGAGAAGTTTTAATGTGAGGGAGGAGGCTGCCAGAGTTATGGTTTCTGCCCCCCTCATTGCTTTTGTCACGACCCATATATTGTACCTCAACTTCTACACTCTAGATTATGGTATGTTATCTTTTGCTATATAAATTAGCTTTTATCGCAATCCTAAAAGATCTAATTAACAACATTCTAGAAATAAAATATTTAAATAATTTGCCTAATATATAAACTATTCTTTCATAATATGATATAGAATAATTTTTAACACTAAACAATCTTCAATCCAACAGTTGAAATATTGACGTATATCTTTACACGTTTTACTATTTTCGTGGAGATTAACATAAGGTCTATGCCAAGCCATCATCAAATTTTATTTTCATCATCTTTATCTATGATCTCTTTTTCGCATGGATATTTTCGTTTTTCTTCCCTTGTTGTTCCCCTAGATTCTAAGACTTAAGCATGATAACATGAATTTCTCGCAAAGTTTGCTAATTTAATTTAGTCGCTAGTGTATTATTTCAGTGACGAAAAAAATCATTGTCTATCAATTGTGTAGTTGCCATGACTTCGTTCAAGACAACGAGTCGCTAGATAAATAATACTATGTGAAAGTCTTATTTTTTGGATCATGTCATCCAAATAGCTAATAATTGGAGCTGATTCTAAATAAACTGGCATTATATTGGTGGACACTTGTTTGTGGAGCTTTAGAACACGTAGAAGGAGAGAAAAGTTAAAATTAAATGAGATTTATGTGTTCTTTTGCTATATTTTACTAATATTACATGAATGCAAGTGCACAGTCTAATGCATTGTAAATGATAATTCTAACCACGTGAACAACATTCTACAGGATGGAACATGATAGTGTGTGTAACCATGGGTGTTGCTCAACTTCTCATCTGGGCAATTTGGGCGGGGTTGACTCACCATCCTGCTCGTTGGAAATTGTGGGTGGTCGTCGTAGGAGGTGGCCTCGCAATGCTACTAGAAATCTATGATTTCCCTCCGTATCAAGGATTCGTGGATGCCCACGCCCTTTGGCATGCTACCACCATTCCATTGACCTACCTTTGGTGGTCTTTCATCCGAGAAGATGCCAAATTTCGAACCTCTATCCTCCTTAAAAAGGCCAAGTAAATTTCTCTCCCATTACTTTTTTGAACGTATGTAGCAGCTTTCTCTAAAATTCATTTGATCTGTTAATGTTGAGGGAGTTTTACAACTTCCCTTTCTTCTGTAATTCTAACCATCTTTATATTTTCTCGGTTTAATGTATGGAATCGGACTCCTTACGGAAAATGTTGTGAACATTATTTCTGATTTTTTCAATAATGTGTCATTCAAAAAAGGGATTGTTGTTGTGTGACAATGGGTATTCACCTTTTTTTTTTTTTTGGTTTTTTTCTCTGTATACGTTCATAGATCTAAGTTATTGATTCTGAATTAGTCAAAATTATAGAATAAATAATCATGGTTGTCCATGATATATTTTAGTTACATAGCCTATTTGAAGTGTGTCTATAAATTTCGACGAGGTTGTTCTTGGCTCTTTTAAGCAAATTTCTCATTTCTCTGCAACACATCAAGGATGTCCAAGATGGACATTTATTATATCTTAATAAATGTGGTATGGAAGGGAGATTATAATATAAAATTAAAAAATAAATTTAACATCACTCTTGTCTTAATAAAGTGGATATAGAAAATCTTTATTTTGGTAACACTCCTATCATGAATTTTTTGAGGTCCATGATGATTTTTTATGGCCTATGATTTACTTTAGAGTAACGTAAAGAGTTTGGGGTGTAGTGTAGTATAATGCTCTTTCAAAGCGGATTTTAAAATTACGTACCATACTTTTTAGGGCATCGTATTGGAATTGTTAAATGTGCACTTTACATTCAAAATATTTTTTTTCCAATAAAAAAAAAATTAATATTAACTAGATATTATAAAAATATATGCAAGATTGCGGAGCTTTCTTGTGTATTAAAGAAGGAAAATTTTTACATTTACTCAATAATTTAATAAATATTGATTAATATAATAAATTATTAATGACAAACACTGTTGCTATGGTTGGGGTTGATCAGTTCATCACCATGAATACTACTTTGACCAATGAGAAGGAAGTGGATGAACAACCAATCCCAGCAATGAAATTTTCCATCTCACTGTTGTTCGGGTAGCAATTCAGTGCAAGGTAGCATTTGACCTTCCCAAACTTGTTGAAGGTTTAAAACGATTAGCAAAATCAGATGGGAATTGTCAAACTGAGAGAGAGAAAGATAGAGAAAATGTGTGATTTTTTTTTTGATTCAATTTTAGAAAAATGTTATTTAACATCGAAGATAGACGTCTTATGTGTTGAGAACACGTCTCTCCACAAATATAAAAGTGTGTTATTTTCTTAAATTTGACGCTCACACGTTAAGGATTTAAGTAAAAAGATTTAAAAAAAAAATTCGACGGTTTTAAAATTTTCGAAAAGTACTTGATATTGAGTTGATGCTGTTAAGATCAGACGGAAATAACTGAGTAAATCGTTTCTCAAAAGATATTTTTTTTTACATATTTTTTAAATTAACGATTTAATTTATAATTTTTAAAATCACAGTAACAATTATCGGGAACCCTCCAAACCAACAAATTGCCACGCAAGGGAAAGCCTGTAAAATGTAAGCGTGCATGTTAATTATTTGGTTCTTTTAGTTCTCTTCGCCTTTTAAATGGACTAAAGTCGAGGTCTGTCTACATTGTTAGGAGGAGATTGGTACTGTGGTTTCTGTTGCAAATGTTTTTAGTCATTGCTTGTATTCAAGACGAGTTTATTCCTGTTTAAGCTCGTAATATATCAGTCTAGATGAAAATGATTTTTAGAAAGGTAAGAGCAGTGACCACCGATGTTCCATTTGTTTCAAGGATTTTAGATCAAGCAAAGGTCTGGATGGTTCATACTGCTAAAAATTACTGAGGTTAGCTCGGTTGAGGTTTGAAATTTTATTGGGTTAGGTTACGCTGTGCGACGATGAGCTAGCGGCAAGCCAACCCCGACTCCGGTGACCGACGACAACTGTGAGGCAACCCAGACGATCGACGACTGCGACCGAGGCTTCCGAGTCTCACTCGCTGCGAACCGACGGGCGACCTGCTAAATGGTGATTCAACATGGATTCAACGTCTGGGAACCAAGCCAATTTCGGAAGGGAGAACTCAAAATTCTTCACAAGTAGGATTTGAACCTACGACCAGCGCTTCGCTTGCACGCTAGCGCCAGTTTGATTATTAGTAATAGAGAGTCATTGCTTGCGCCTAAGAACTTCCATGTGCCCCATGCTACTCGGGTCAGAGCTTAAGCCAGTGATGCTTTCACTAGCCTTGCTCAAGTGAAAAAAAAAAAAGAATGAGAAAGGCTTAATCTTAGTGAAGTCAAGCTTTGACTCAGTTAATAATGCGATTGCTAGAATGTTAAGTTTGTGAATGATGAATATTGGTATTTTATGAATTATTAGATGTTTGTGTAATTGATGTTTAAAGTATATTTAGTATTTAAAAGTTGGTTAATTATGGGTATATTTGTTGTGAAATTTTTTTTAATGCAGGAACTGGACTTGAACCAAACGGATCAAATTCTCGGTTCGGTTTGGGTACGAGATCGGTTTGGTTTTGGTTTTGAGACCAAAATCGAAAATCAAAAACCGAAAATCTCAGCTCAGTTTGGTCCAAATCCGAACTGAACAGAGATTTGCCCACCCTTAGGGCTGAGGCTTGGAAACCCAATGGTACACCTGTCGAAGTAAATCACCAACTGAATGCAAGGGCTATGCTACACTGGACAGAAGACAATCATAAGACACGTTTATCATTCCCTAAAATAAACATTCTAGCAGAGGAAACAAAGAGTAGCTCTATTCTAATTTAGTCACTTTTAATTCGTACGGCCATGATATCAACGACCAGTCATAAAATAATTAACCAGAATATTGAATCAGTATCACTTGAAAATGTCACTTTGAATTTCATCAAATTCAAGAGCAATGACACACCTTTGAGTCTGCGTATACTGGAAGGAGGAGGAATCTATAAAAAGTTAGTGTTATGAGTCGGGCTCAGAAATTTGTCCAAGGCAGTTCTCAAAATCAAACAAAATGAACGTGAATCTCAACCCACGTGAGATATATACAGAATGTAGTCCAATCATTTCCATATTTAAGAGGGTAATATCATCTCCCAAAACATCTCATTAGTGAAGAGGTCAGAGCAGATGAGAGGAATTTCATCCCAGCAGATCCACCAGGAAAATATGAAACGGCATAGTATGCCAAGGCAATAACCTGCACAGAAAAAAGGATTCTTATGCTCAACAGGACATTATTTTTAGTTTAAAATCGAAGATGAATAAGAAACACCAAGGCAAGAGCATCTGACAGCTTAAATGATTCGATACAGTTTCATATGAAAATACTCAGAACCGTGAGTTTAAGGACAGCTAAAAAGAAGAGGCTAAGGAAGAATAATTACGAAATAAATAGGAGGGGACACATAGCAGACCTGTATCACAGAGAAGAGCACAGAGAGAACATAGCTGTGAAGTGCCATGGAAACATATATGGTACCCAACATGCTGCCCACAAATATTGCTGTGAAAGGAAGTCTCTGCATTGACATAGGACAATATTTAGTATCAAGAAAGGAAAACGCAACCTCATTTATAATTTATATAGAGATCTTAATACATGGCTATATATAGTAAGTATAAAGTAAATCTAGCAAAAAAAAAAAAAAAAACCTCCTTAGAACACATATGGGTAAGTTGATTTTTAGGGCCTCTGAGTGCAAAGAAGGATCCAATGATGAATACGCATCCAAGAGTAAAGCAGATGGCAAATTTCTGAGGCATCAACACCATTACAGGAAGGAACATTGCAAACGCGATGAAAATGAAGAAAACCCCAGTTGCCAAAAATAAACCAAAATACATTAGGGCTTTTCCAGATGGGACACTACTTGTGGCAGACTGGAAGTTCCCAGGTAGATCTCTCACTCCTTTAGAAACACTGAACCATATTGAGGTAAAAAAAAGTGTGTTATATACATAGGCAGACTTCTTATAATACATGCGTGCCAGAGATTGCTAACAAGGGAAAGCAGAAAACTCATGATCTAAAATTTGAATCATTTACTCGTTCATTAATAAAAAATTTCATGCTTCATATTTGAGTAATTTCTTCAGACCACAAGAAAAAAAACTTTCCTTTTACAAGATTCTTATTACAGAAAGAAAAAAATTAGCAGTTCAACATAAATTTATGTCCCTAGACTAAACATTCACAGGGAGGAGTTCATCATACACAGAACGTCAATCATCTATGGCATTTGATATCATTTCTAGACATTTCCAACTAGTTGAAAATCATAGAACATTTCAAGGGCACAACATCATGAAACTAGAATTCATGAAAAAATTAGAATAATATTAAATGGCTCAGATTAAAATCATATTAAAACAGTAATGTAGGTTCATCTCTCCTTCCTAGATAAATAAATTTTACAACAAGATATGAAATGAAAACAACAAAAATGGTGAGAATGAATGATAGATTTAATTCACTACGTCACAAAATATTATTAACCAATCCGAATGCTACACAGTGCTTTATTACAAAAAATTGAGAGGTTATACACTCTATTCAAGTGAAGAATGTATAAGACTAAATTCCAACTTTAATTACATAAACATAATAATACCATCATAACTAGGCATGATATAAGGAAATAAGACTAGTGATGCACAGTTCAAGATCACGACCTTCCACCTCCGAATGCAGTGTAAACAGAAAACTAACACTACATCCAAGGACAATAGCGCATCACTACGAAATTCCACTATACATTCTAACGCTCGGATCACACTAAGTCCAAATAAGAGTCTTCAAGACCTTTTAAGCTTCAATATTATGAAATCATTGCATATGGAAGCAAAAGCAAACTACAATTTGATGGATAAGCCATTAAAACTTCAACTTCGAACAGCATTGTCGCACTAGAACTGAAATCTATAAAATGTAAAAGATTTCATATTCCACCAGAGCAGCCAAACACCGATTATCAGATTCGGCATTATATGCACACGAAAAAAATCATACACAACAATTAACGCCAAAGAGATCTAGGATCAGAAGCGTACACGTTAAAAGTTCCCGATACGGTGTCATTAGCAGACCTAACCGCAGCTTCGAGATCGAATCCAAGGCCCACACCGGAGCTGCTTTCCTTGGTAGATTGTGACGCAGCGTAAGAATTCCAGTCACTAAGCAAGGAGGACCCGGAGTTCTGCTGCTCATCGCTTATGCTATTGCTGGTCTGCGTAAACCACCCCTGCGCCATTGATTGCATTTCTTCCTTCACTTACAAACACTACAGTGGAAACCTGAGCTTCCAAGAATTTACGAAATTGAAAATTTAATTTGCGAAAAAGCTTCTCGTCTGATAAGGAATTGGCGATGGAGGCGTCACTGTTGCGAGGAAACGGAAAGAAGGGAGGTCACGGCCTTGGCCTCCATTGGTGCAGAGAGGAGAAGGTTGAAAACGAAGCAAGAAGTTACGACGATGCTGCGACAAAACGCTAAATCGATTTGGATTTGCTCGGCGTCTGAGTGGGTAGATACAGTTTGTTTGGTTGCAAGAATAGCGTATTCCTATCCAGGAGCAGGAATATAATAATTCCATCCACCTCTTAAACTTTGAAATTGCTTCCGATTTACGCATCCAACATAATTAATAGTCGTCCCGGCCACCGATATTTACAATGACATGATACAAAAGGATAACAATATTTTATTTACTTTCTAAGCATAATTATTGTTGACGTTTCAAACAAGATTTTTACGGTCTATGTAATAAATTATAAATACATTACATTAATTAAATTGATTATTTTTTTATACATTAATAAATATATTTAAAAAGTAAAATAAGAGAGTCGACGTAATATTTTTCATAAATTAAAATATGAGAATGAAAAGATTTTTCATGAATTGATTATAAGGTTATTATTTTAGGTAACTCGGAATATTCAATTTATAAAATATTTAAATTTATTTTAAGATAAAATGTAATTTAATCTGTAACGTTTGCTCGATGTCATTTACTTATTAAATTTTAAATTATTATTATTTTTTATAAATTAAACTCTTCTTTTTCAATTATTAAAAATTTGAATATTTTTATCAATTTCTCGTAAAATTCAGCAAAGATGAACTATATTTTTCATTTAACAAGTATTTTAACTAGAATTCTAATAACATTTGTATTTTTAACTCTATCTCAAATTCTATTTATCTTTTGATAAAGTTTGTTTGTTTAATCTTATATTTTAATCTAAATTACAGTATGTTCGTTGATTTCTAACCTGATTACAAATTCTATTAATACAAGTGTTTAACTCAATTTCTAATTGCTTAGGTGATTTCTTCTGTTATTTTGATCTTTACTTACAAATCAAGTTGAAAAACAACTAATTAAATGGAGAAAACCACAGATGTCATTAGTGTGATGACACAAAGATCCATAGGTTCATAAAGAAGAGTGCACTCATTAAAGAAGCAAATGGGCCAGCTCTAGTTGGGCCAATATAAGTCAGCAGCCTCAGTTCGAACGTCTAGAATCTTCTCCCGGCTGATTTTTAAAAATATTGCAAATGGAGAAGAACTTCCCAACAAAAGTCGGTAATGGAAGGATCTAGAACCCTACTGCTCTCATCTATATAGGGCTTCGCTTCATCCTTCTCCGCAAGTAGCAGTTCTTTGCGAATTTCCCTAATTTCATCTCCTTCTTCGTCATTTGATCTGGTCTAGTTGTTGTTTTTTGGTCCGCAACAATGTCAGAAACTGAGACGTTCGCCTTCCAGGCTGAGATTAACCAGCTTCTCAGTTTGATTATCAACACCTTTTACAGCAACAAGGAGATTTTCCTTCGTGAGCTTATTAGCAATTCATCTGATGTATGTCTTCTTTCCTCTCATCTTAATTTGATCGTTTTTGCTTGCGTCCTTTTTCTGATATTGTTTGAAAGTATTGTGTGCTTGCTTGATCTTGACGAGATTGTAATTCTGTGATGAAACGAGTGTTAGTTTACTAGGTTCTCCTTGAAATAATTACATCTGTTGCATTTTTTTCTAAGGTTTTTGAGCCTCGTGTGCTTTTCGCTATTGATGATGCGAAGAAGGCAACATTTGCCAACTAGGTTGAATCCAAATTCCATTTCCATGAAAAAGATTATGAACTCTTGAATAATTCCGACGCAGGTTAAATTTCTGTGAAATTATGTTCATATCTACTATGAAGTTCGTCGAAACATGTTGTATCACTGATTGAGGACTCCGAGTCGTCTCTTTGCTAGTTGCATATCATTGAGAGCTTGAATTTGTGCTATTGTTCCCTCGAATGATGCGTGATATTATCTAACCTATTTCTCCATAAAATTATTAGGATGTGTTAAATATCGTCCAGTCGTTTCTACATAGAAAACAAAACTTGACGGCTTCTTTTCTGCTTGTTAAACTTGTTTGTTATTTTTCATCTTTAAATGTTCAGAATTTGCTGTTGTTCTCTCGAATGAAGCTAGATATTAGTTAATCTATTTCTCTGTATAATTCTTAGGAAGTGTTACATTTATGTACTTTGCATTTTGTGCGATTGTTATTCCGGTCGTGTCATGACATAGAAAACAAAACTCAACGGCTTCTTTTGTGCTTCTTAAACTTGTTTGTTATTTTTCATCTTTAAACTTGTTTTGTTCTTTTGTGCGATTGTTTTACTTTGAACTACTTACAGGCTCTAGATAAAATTCGGTTTGAGAGCTTGACTGATAAGAGCAAGCTAGACGCTCAGCCAGAACTGTTCATTCACATTGTCCCTGACAAGACAAACAACACATTGTCTATTGTTGACAGTGGTATTGGCATGACAAAGGCTGGTAAATGATCAGTTAAATCAAATGGCGTTCATGCAGTTTTGTTTTGACTAGTAGTTCTGAACTTTTATTGTGGTTGTCATTAGATTTGGTTAACAACTTGGGAACCATCGCAAGATCGGGAACTAAGGAGTTTATGGAGGCCATTGCTGCTGGTGCTGATGTGAGTATGATTGGACAGTTTGGTGTTGGTTTCTACTCAGCTTACCTTGTTGCAGAGAAGGTCATTGTCACCACAAAGCACAATGATGATGAGCAGTATGTCTGGGAGTCCCAAGCAGGTGGTTCGTTCACAGTAACCAGAGATACCTCTGGAGAAGTTTTAGGCAGGGGTACAAAAATTACACTCCACCTCAAGGAAGACCAGCTTGAGTATCTTGAGGAGCGCAGACTGAAGGATTTGGTTAAGAAGCATTCCGAGTTTATTAGTTACCCAATTTCACTTTGGGTGGAGAAAACCACCGAGAAAGAGATCTCTGATGATGAAGATGAGGAGGAAAAGAAGGAAGAGGAAGGAAAGATAGAAGAAATTGATGAAGAGAAGGAAAAGGAAGAGAAGAAAAAGAAAAAGATTAAAGAAGTTTCACATGAATGGTCTTTGGTGAACAAGCAGAAGCCAATCTGGATGAGGAAACCGGAGGAGATCAATAAAGAGGAGTATGCTGCGTTCTACAAGAGCCTTACAAACGATTGGGAGGAGCACCTCGCTGTGAAGCATTTCTCAGTTGAGGGCCAGCTTGAGTTTAAAGCAATTCTATTTGTTCCAAAGAGGGCTCCTTTTGATCTCTTCGACACAAGGAAGAAGCCTAACAACATCAAATTGTATGTCCGCAGAGTTTTCATAATGGACAATTGTGAGGAATTGATACCTGAGTATCTTAGTTTTGTGAAGGGTATCGTTGATTCTGAGGATCTTCCCCTCAACATCTCTAGGGAAATGCTACAGCAGAACAAGATCTTGAAGGTTATTCGCAAGAACCTGGTAAAGAAGTGCATTGAGATGTTTTTTGAAATAGCTGAAAACAAGGAAGACTACAACAAGTTCTACGAGGCATTTTCGAAGAACTTGAAGCTCGGCATCCACGAGGACTCCACAAACAAGACTAAGATAGCTGAACTACTACGGTACCACTCCACGAAGAGCGGCGATGAAATGACCAGCTTGAAAGACTATGTTACCAGGATGAAGGATGGCCAAAATGACATCTATTACATCACTGGTGAAAGCAAGAAGGCCGTTGAGAATTCTCCTTTCCTCGAGAAGCTGAAGAAGAAGGGATACGAAGTTCTTTACATGGTTGACGCCATTGATGAGTACGCAATAGGTCAGCTCAAGGAATTTGAAGGTAAGAAGCTCGTTTCAGCAACGAAGGAAGGATTGAAACTTGACGAAACTGAAGACGAGAAGAAGAAGAAGGAAACATTGAAGGAAAAATTTGAGGGACTGTGCAAGGTAATCAAAGATGTCTTGGGCGATAGAGTTGAGAAAGTCGTTGTATCTGATCGAGTAGTCGACTCTCCCTGCTGTTTGGTAACTGGGGAGTACGGATGGACTGCCAACATGGAAAGGATCATGAAAGCTCAGGCCCTGAGAGACAATAGCATGTCAGGTTACATGTCTAGCAAGAAGACGATGGAGATCAACCCAGAAAACCCCATCATGGACGAACTAAGGAAGAGAGCAGACGCTGACAAGAACGACAAGTCGGTGAAGGACCTAGTCCTGCTCCTCTTTGAAACCGCCCTCCTCACCTCGGGTTTCAGCCTGGACGATCCCAACACCTTCGGCAACAGAATCCACAGGATGCTGAAACTTGGCCTGAGCATTGATGATGAGGACGCTGGCGAGGTCGATACTGAAATGCCGCCTCTAGAGGATGCAGATGTCGACGGAAGCAAGATGGAGGAAGTTGATTAGTAACTATTTCTTTTAAGCAAGTCTCTTTGGAAAGTGGCTACTCTTTTTGTAAGATTTTAAGAGCTATTCTGGTCTCAAACTGGATGAGTATTCAGTATGTTAACGTGCGTATTATATGGGTTTTTTGTTATGGACTCGTGGCTTTATCGACTAGAAATTTTAAATTTATAATGAAAATCCAAAAATAAATGTAATTTCATTAAATTGTAGTAATTTTTCTAAGGCAACATTATTTTGTATAATTAATAATTTCTTTAAAAAGAAATGAAGGTGAAGAAAATAAAAAAGTACAAGGGAACAATAATATTATATTAGTTAAATTATTTTATGATAATAAGCTACTCTCAGCCAAACACGATCAATTGCATTTTAATCGTGCACAACTGCAGAGTTTGCTTGTTTTTCAATAGCTGCACACCTTCAGGCCAAGTTTACTCGTTGTTCAATATATTTTGTATTCATTGCATTTAATTAGTGTTTTGTACTAATTTTAAGTACATAGGACTGTATTTGAACTGCCATTTTAGTTTGTTAATTAAAAATAATTTAAGTATTCATTCGTTAACAAAAAAATTTTTATATTTTTTATTGATAATCTTTAATGGGCCGTCGTTGGGCCCGATAAAGCGCAATAAGATAGGCTTAGAAATGGATCTCAAAGGGGCCATGTACGCCGAGGCCATAGGGACTTTGTGAAGAAGACGAGGCATGTCGTGTTCTCTCTTTCATCGGGGCGCGTATTTACGTCGATGATGAGCTAATACTGCTAAAACACTTCACAAATCCTTCGGGAAATCTAGCTGAAGCAAGACGCGGGCGAGAGCTAGCTATTTCGATGGGTAGAAGGAAAGAGCGTTGCCTCGCGTCTATCACCAACGGGGGTCGCCGTGTTAAGCTTGATCTCGTCGCGGAACCCTCTGGTACGCGCTTTTTTATATATTTATTTTATTTATTTTTAGATTCTCTTACTTTCTCTAATGAATGGAAGTGTTCGTGTTTGTTTTGTCTTTTTTTAGGGGTTGTTTATGTTTGTTTTCAAGTTTTGCTTCTGTTAGGTCCTTTATAATTTTTTTTATTGGACGTTGGGGGGAGTTTCTGCAAATATAGTCTTTAATAATTGGTTGAGTTTAAATAATTTAAGCTTTAAATTTGGCAGCTGAGCTATGGGAAAATAATTGAAGCTTTAAATTTATACCATATTGTTTTAAATGAATTGTTACAAAACTTTTGTAAGGAAGAGACGGATGCAATAGACGTTTCAAAACATTTGACAATAAATTTCTTCTGGTTCTTGAAGACGGATAAACTTATAAAAATAAATAAAAACTGGGGAAAGTAGTTCTTATAGGATTCATATGCGGATATCTTTCTTCAAGGGACCTGAAAAATCTTAATTTAAAAAGGATTCAGTATATCTAACTTCGAAGTGATATGAGATTTGTTTTCTAATTTTTTGATGAGGATTATGATTCGTTGTTGCTGATAGTGAATTTTCTGTTTTAGATTCTTGACAGCAGTTTTGTGTAGTATTTCAGTTATTTATTTATAATATTTTTTGGCTCTTATGTTTATTTGTCCAGGAGATTTGGGTGGCTCTGGTGGAAATGAGGAAATTGGAGGGAATATAGAGTCAGCGCAGAGGACTGGGATTCACCCTCTTCTTCAGGTGGGTTCTGTGAGTTTTCTTCAAAAGGACTATACGTGCTCATGGTGCATATGTCAAACTTTTTGTGCAAAGACTTTTATGTTGTTTGCCACAAGACTTGATCTCAGATTGTACGGTGGCTGTGGTCTTGAGAACTTACATTACCTGATCAAGTCGTGCCTTGCCAAAATGAAAATATGACTGGTTCTCAGTCGTTGTCTACCTTTTTGCATCATCAAAGAATTTTGGAGATTACGGCAGAATATTTCTCTCGGTTCGTATGTTTCTTGCTTTATTTTCCTTTTGTCACACTGACGTTTGCAAGGTTGTGTAACAGGTGGCTGCAACGAATCTCTTCAATGCTCAGGAGTCTTGCTAAATTTTATAACGTTTATTTTTTTAATCTTTTTATTGATTATGCTTTCAAAATTTTTGTTGATCTCACGAATTTCCAATCTCACTGTTTTAAATAGATGCTACTAAATAGGTTAGATGATGATGTTAAACGTTTTTGATGTAATCTTATTTTGTTTTCAGATCAGCAACCACAGAATCCTTTGCTGTTACTGGGGCAGTACAGTGATGATGAATTGGATGAGGACTTGAATAAAAGAGTGGATCATGAAACTGTTAAAAGTTCTCTGTCTGCTTGTGATACTGAGGTAATCTTGAATTTGTCTACTAACTTGATTGAACTGCAAATAAGGCTTTGGATGATCTATTTGGTTTTTCCATTAGCCAGCTTGAAAGAATTTTTAATATTGATGATTGACTGTTGCTTGCCTTTGACATTTCCTATGCCTCTTTTGCATTTAATATAGTCATATAGTTAGAAACTCACATACTGAAATGAAAAATCTGCAAGATTGAGTTATATAACATGACTCATCTGTATGCGCTGAGGATTGGAACCTTTGTTGAAGAAAGTCAACATTCAAATTATCTTACTTCTGAAACCTCAATTATGGAGAAAGTTTCTTATAAATTTGATTGTTTCCTATAATTATTCGGTGCGAAGTAAAATATTTAGAAGTATTAATTCAAATGAAAAATCAGATATTGCCTTCATGTCTTTCTTATCGTCATAACTACAACTTTTTACCAACTAGATGGTAAAGTTGGAAAAATAAACTCCAACGTCCATTTTTTGGGTGCATGTGTTGGTAATTTGTAAGTAGTTGCACCAAAAGATATGTTCAATGGGTGGAAATGGGAGGGTTGGTGTTGGTTTATGTGTAAGTGTACTTGAGATTGTGGTTCTACCTTGTTGGTATACGGGCTTCTGGCAAGACATGTAGTGAAATATCATTAATTAGACTGCTTTATCAGGTTGCAGATCCTCTTATTGAAGGATGCAAGGATATGGATGTTACCACTGATGAAAACCTTGCTACCCCAAAAATCAGTCAGGAGGAATTGGTGAGAAAATCAATTGATGTTTCTGAGAGTTCGGAAGCTGCCAGCAAAAGAGAAAATGATGCTGCCGTACATGGTGATCTAAATAAAGAAAGAGACGTCATTGAACTAGTATCTGCTGCCGGAACTTCTGACGCACAAGTTGTGGGGGATTTTAGTTCAGGCTGGAAGATGGTAATGCATGAAGAAAGTAATAGTTATTATTACCGGAATACTGAAACTGGGGAAACTTCATGGGAAGTACCTGATGTTTTGGCTCAGGTTCTTCAGCCAACTCCTGAGCAGAATACCTTCCCTGAGAGTCTTACCTTCCATAAACAGGAGTCCAACTTAACTGATGGATCTTTAGGTGCAGATGCATCAGGTGGGTCTGTTGATGTTAGTAGCATGCCTGAATATACTGAAGTTTTTAGAAATGAATCCCAAATGAATGGCCTTGAAGGTTCAACTTTGCTATTTAATGCCAACCAAAGGGAGTTAACTAGTAATTCTGAGTCTGCTAATGGATGTTTTGTTGACAAGAGTTCCTCGACACCTCCATCTATACCTGCCAGATACATGCACAATATGGTAGATACTGAAGAACATAAGTCAGTTTTTGATCTTCCTTCTCGGCTTATTAGTCAGAGCAGAAGTTTGCTAGATAGATTGAAGTCATTAAAGGGGTAAACAAACCTTCTTAACTTTTTCTTTTATTAGCTAATTGTAATACTGTGCTGTCCCATGATTACTGTTTTATCCGATTAAGAATGACTATTGATGCTGTTATTACCAAGACTTCTTATGCTCTGATTTACAATATCAATTTCAGGTCTAATTACTTGCAAGGTTATGATTGGAAATTCATACCAGACTTTCAGATTTCGAGGCGCTCATATCCTGTGAACCATCTTTGTTCCCATATTGGGAGCATTCAGAAAGACAGCTCAAGCGGCTACAATCTGCCATTAATGAGGAAATTTACCATATGGCTGTATCTTTTCATAATGATTCCAAAATTTGAAATCATTTTTTCTCAATTTGAAATTTAAAAAATTGTTTCGGGTTAGATTTATAAATTAGGTTAAATTGGATTATTATAAAACTCAAAAATTATTTATTAAGCAAAAGATTGAAAATAATTATTAATAAATTTTAAAAAAAGTTGAATGTTAAATAAAAATTAATTATTAAAATAATGTAGTTAATTAAAAAAAATCAACAGATAATTAAATTAAAATTAAATATAAAATATTTTTTTAAACAATAAAATCATAAATTTAATTTTTATTTAGAAGATTTTAGATTTATTTGAATATTTTTTTACATGTTAATTACATCATAAGTAAGTAATAGAAAAAGTCTCGTAATTTTTTAAAATTTATATGATTTATTATAATATTTTTGTAAATTAAAAATTACAAAAAAATTTATATTATTTTATTATTAAATAGTGAATATGTGGTAAAAATATCAAGTGAATCTAATATCATTTAATAATTCTTTAAATCATGATTTAACGAAATTATTGATGGATAGTCAAAATTGATAATAAAATCAAAATACAGGGTTTTGTATGTCGGTTTTTTTAGTACAGAGGACGAACTGAAATAAAGTGCATAGTAAAGAATTAAAATCGATAGTTACCATAAAAATTAAAAACTAAAAACGACAAGTCAAAGGCAAACATAGTATTATTAAATTTTAGTTGTAGAGTATTTTTAAGAGAAATAAGACAGTAAGAACATTATCATGGATGGATATATAAAGAGATACAATCTTCATATTACTTGTTTATGCTCGTAGGTAATTTTCTTTCTTGCATTAACGCTTATTAATCGACGTAATTTAAGTGTTCTTTCGAGAGTTTAGATTAGGTGGATATGGAGAGTGTATAAAAGTGAATAATAATTGATTTAATTATAATTGATTATTTAATAACGACAATTACAACAATACAATAAAAATAGTTAATGAGGTAACATAGTATAATTTAATAATGTACCCACAAACGTGATTTAGTTCATATAATATCTTCAACGTTAGGGTGGAGATTTTCAAAAACTAGTCTGCAATGGCAGCTGATTTACTACCCAATTCTGACAAATTGGGTGCGACCGAGTTTTCTCGAGAAAGATTTGAATTCCTGTGGAATCGGCATCGGAATGATCCGACATGCGTGGTGGGAGAGCACAAGCAACTGGACTTTGAACTTGAATGTGTAGCGCTGGTTGGAGACAACTGCGAATCCGGTATTCTTAACTTAGGATTGACTTTGCTATCCATGTTTCCTGTACAGACAAGTTTTAAGGAAAAAAAAAAAAAAGAACAAAAAAAATTTGTGTTTAAAGTATTATTTGGCCATCGATTGATCAAAGTAACTTTCTAAGTAAAAGATTACTAAAAGATCACGTTTGCACGATAGTAAATGACTGGTTAACTTGGCGTTGATAAAGTAGAATTAATCCCGACAATTTAAACTCGTAAATCGTAAAATAATTCGATCGTTTGTACATTTTTTAACACTCTCCCTCGCATATATGCTAATTTATTTGTTCATTGATCCTCATACGTGGCTCCAGTATTACGATAAACTATCAATAATGACAAAATGTTAAACTTGTGAGTTGAAATATAATTTAATCATTTATATATTTTTTTAACATTTATAGATCAATAAAATTTATCTAGGGAATACCATTCTTCGACATGAATCATATCTATGATTTAGGATCAAAAACATGTTTCTACCGAGAGAAAATCTGATCCCGACTAAGCATCATCGTTGGACAAAGTCTAGAAAGTTGATCATAACGAAGAAACACTTCATTCAACTCATAATTTGTAGAAGAAAGCAATGAAGTAGATTCATACCTCGATCTAGGGAGTGGAGAATTTCTCCAATTGGGCTCAAAAAAAAGAAGGTGCAGAGCAGAGAAATGGAGAAGAGTTTGATTGAAATAGAAGACTTGAAAGGAGAGAAATAAGGAAAAGAGAGCTACATTCTCTGAGTCAGTGAACAACCCGTAGCCATGCATTGTCGTTTAACTCAGAAAAACAAGGCTTGACTTTTTCCTCCTATTAAACAAACAAAGCGAATTACCCTCTTAACCCATGCAATTAATGTCACACCCTTAGTATGCACCAAAGTCTTACACTAATTAATCTATTGATTTTTTTCATCGTTCCTAGTTTTAACTGTAACATCTTTCAGTGTTCCCAGTACAATATTATCCGCTATTAGTTGAGGTTCGCACGAATTCATTCTTACAGTTACCCAAAACATTATGAGTTTGAAAACATTAATCTAACCTGAATGGGTCTGCAGATTTAGAAAATAACATCGTACGTTTTGGTGAAGATAATGTTATTTTTTTTCTTTTTTTTTTTTAAATTTAAAACACATTGATTGGTACAATTAGTAACAGTATTCATTTGTAAAATATGTCAATTTTTTTTTATAATTTTAATATGCATATTCTGGTTGTATTTAGTCGCTTAATTTTATATACGCACTTGATACCACAAGTGATTTTAAAGATTAGAATACAATTCGTCTGTATTTGAAATTGAGTACAAAATGTATGCATGAAATCGAGCGAATCAACGAAGTAGTAGGTTAAAATGATCATACCAAATAAAAAAACAAAAAGATCACAGAAATTTTATCATCATATAGATTACGACAAAGTATAATTGCAATTGTCTATAATCACTACTAATATAATCTAAACTACAACTTTTATTTTGATTTATCTATTTCTATTACGAGTCGAGGACGAGGACGAAGTAAATTAATCTCGACCCCCGTTATACGAGTCTATCGACGATATCATACTTTCATTTCGATATCTCATTACGGATATATTAAGTAGAAGAACTCCAAAAGAGTACCATGAAATTGATAGAAATTTATTAATCTGTCAGCAGTTTAATATGAACATATGAAGGGACCCACATGAAATACTACAACTACATTAAAGAGAAACGTAGGCAAATTCAATCATAGGAATACGTACAGAGAGGAGAGAGAAAGTGAAAGTTGTTAATAGCATATTACGATGAGAGATGATTAAAACGTAGGGCAGCCTGTCTTCACTATCCCAGGAGCTGTAGGACAGGCACCAAGAGTGCAATGGTCGTTCGCCGGCAAACCCCACCAGTTCGGCCCGTAATTCTCGTATTGTTGGAGAGCCAGATATAGAAACAGGCCTGTGAACGCCACTCCGGCGTCCAGTCCGGCGGAGAGGACGTAATTATGTCTGGCCCACCAGCTCTTGTGATATCTGAAAACGTAGAAGCTGAAGAATATTCCGACCGTTCCCCACATTATGAAGTGGACAGTTTTCGTCGGGAAAAGTCCGCCGGCGCCGCTGAAGATGAGGGGCATGTTGATGAGTCTGATCCACTTCTTCTCCGGGAATTTTCGTTGGAGTAGATAGATCGGAACCGGCGCCAGCAGGCCGATGAGGAAGAACCAGTTCATCTCTGGGTAAATTCCTTGTTTGGTGAACATTCTAAGCGGCCCTATCACTCCCCATATGATTGAGGCGTTGTAGAAAACGTCTGAGCCGGGACAAGTCCACGGGCTACCGACCGGCAAGTGGTCAACATCACAGATGTTTTCGACCGACGTCAGAAGCCACCATGCGGTGCCGAAATGCACTGTCGTCGCCACCACCGTTCCGACGAACTAAATGCAGAAAATTTAAGCTTCTTATCAGTACAAAATTAATTAACAAAAAACTAAAATTCAAACAAGAACCCAATCAGAAACGCAAATGCCTGCGAAATGAACATTGCTCTGGGAGGAATCTTCATGTAATGGCCCAATTTAAAGTCGCCGACGAAGCTCAAAGCTTGAGCCATGCTGATATAGCCATAGGTCTTGAAGGCAATGTTAGCCAGAGGTCGGCCTGGATAAATGTACCCAATAACCAGCTCTGTAATGACGTTCAATCCCACTTGCTGCAAATTTACGAACGCAATTAAAGAATCATCACGTCGTGGTTAGATAGAAGTTTATCGAAGAACGAGCGAGCGAGATTACCGTGTTTGTCGTCGCCTGAATTATGCCGATGGGTAAGGTGAAAACGAGTGCAATAAAAAGCGCCATTAACAGTCCCCACCATGGAAGCTGCAGCTGTTGGCCGAAACCTTCGCAGGTAATGAGAGCAAGAACCGTCATTGATGCCAATATAACGTAAAACCACCATTGAGGAACTTGTTTATAGTTTTTCTTCATAATCCGAGTATGGACGTCTCCAATTTGATCTCCGACATTGTACGTCGTCTTCTTCCATAGTTCCCAGGTTGTTCTGGTCGTAAAATTAAATAATAAGAACCTGAAAAAGAGTCGGAGATTGATGACCAAACACTAGAAAAGCTTACTTTCCATGGAAGAGCAAAACGTGAGAGAGAGTTGCAGTCAAAGTGGCAAAGCTAATTCCGTAAGTGTAGGCAAAGATTGGACTTAAATACAGTTTGCTGTAGCCATAGTAGGCCGCTTGATCAATGTCGAACGTTTTCTGATCAAGAACTCGAGTGACGTTGTAGATATGCCCAGAGGAATCAAAAGTGGACGAAGAAAAAATGGGGAAACGCTTCGCCTCGTACGAGTTAGTCCAGTAACCAATGGGGACGACGACGTAAACAAACAAGCCGAATCCGACCAACGTGTTGATAATGGCGAAGCCGGGAGTTGCCAGTGGACTTCCTAAGAATCCAGCAATGGTCGCCCAATCAAGGCCGAAGGAGCCAATGCCGAGACCTTTAAGGCCGGAGCCGATCTGCTGCGCCATGACGGAGTCTTTCCAGATCAGACAAGCTATTGAGATTGTAGAGAGCGTCGGAAAGAGGTAGCCAGGGACTATGTAGTAGGCAAAGCTGGAGACGAAGACGAGGAAAAAAAATTGCAGCCTGGTTCTATGTCCTTTTGTTCTCTGTTCTTTCTCGTGCAACGCCCGGAAAAGAGAGACTTGGACGAGATTCGCCGGCCACCACATGTAAGGAGAGTCGACCAGAAACTTTCTGAACAGCCCGGCCCAGCCATATCCAAGCATCTGCAGAACATTAGATCCGAAGTATTTAAAACTTTTTCTACAGAATCTTGTCTTCAGAAAGATTAGAAAATCACCCATAATCTCGAAAATTCATACGGAATAAACAAAATATAATAAAAATCGGATCTTGATTTTTCACCTGGGTGGTATGCGCCAAGAAAAAGGCTGCAACAAGGTGGAGATGTCTCCGGTAGAAAGCCTTAACAATGGTGACGATGTTAATAGCATAAACGGAAGACGCTCCAGAGCTGGCGAAAATGGTGATAAGAACGTGTTCTTTCAAGGTGAATGGCCCTGGGTTCAACGTGAACGACCATTTTGTGAAAGGGACCAGGAACTGTCTCGTCGGAAGAGTCGACGCCATGAATTTTCCTATCGGAAGAACGACGATCTGAGCAGACACTGAGCCAATGAAAAGCTGGTTCGAGCGGTAGCTGAAGAACTGGTTGATAAAAGACAGAAACACACAGAAGGTCATTCCCAGAACCCATGTTCTGAAGGTTAAAGCCGATTCTTTCGGGTTGTCGGTGATCGGAACGGTCATACGAACTTCTTCAATCGGACAATCGTCGACTTCTTCTCCACCTGAAAAACGAAACAATTCCGATTAAAAAAAACAACGGGGAGAAATCTCAGATGAACAATTTGATTTTCTCGACCCCTACCATAATTTTCCATATCGGAATCATATTTCTTCTTCTCCGATTCAGTGTGAGGAACTCCGTCGTCGAAGCTCGCGGCCATTTTTTCTTGCTCTTCCTCTTCGGTTCCCGACAATGGCCGGTCGTCTCCACCGTTTAAATAGAAACAACTTACCTAATCTGACCCCAGACAGACACCATAGATAGAATCTCAAAATCCGAAAATAGAAATAGCCAATTCAAACCCTCTTCAAAGATACGGCTCCATTCCTATGGCTGATAAATGATTCCACGGTAAAAGATACCTCCGTAAATTTAGATATTCATTAACTTCCTCCGAAATTAAGGAATCAGCAAAACCAGGAACGATCACTTGAATCAGAACCTGGGTAGGTTTCAATGCATATTCATGACGCACGTGAATCCAGCCGCCATTTTGGCAAAATGCAGAGGCGACAGCCCGGTTACAGCAGAACCAAAAATGGTGGGTTTGGTCATCGTCGTTGTCATCGTCATCATCATCATATCATGGAAAAGAATCTTCCCAAAAATAGAAACCCAGTTTACAGAAGGACTGAGCTTCGAATTCCCTAAAAATGGCGATTGACAACAAATGAAAAACCCCAAGATGGGTAGTGTGAACTAAGAACCAGCTTTCATGGACCTCAACTGCACCGTTGAAAGCTGGAATCTTTGATTTTCGTTGTCATCTTTTGACGCCATTAATGGAGGTTGGCGATCCCAATTCAAAATCTCAGCTTTTAATTCAGAAGATAACGTATTATCTTTAAAAAACTGCTTAAAGTGTAGTAATTGTTCATTAATCAATACTTAATTTATTTTTTACACCAATCTATTTATATAATTATACTTAATTCAAACGTAATGAACAAATTAATGTGTACACATCCGTTTTGATTTATTTTTTCTAAATAAATATAATTTAAATTAATGGGAATGGGAAAATATATGTATGAGATAATGTACCAAATATGAACTGGTGTTTTGTTTTTATTTGAATATACAATTATTATTTCTATAAAATAAAGCTTAATTAATGGTTCCTGACAAATAATATTAAATATATTGTATAGTGTAATGTTCATTCATTAATGAAAATAAAAATGAATCACTGTGTCGATAAATAAACGTAACATCTCAAAATAAATTAAGAAAATAGAGTAACGTTTTTGCCAAATTAATTAAATGGTAAAAAGAAACTGAAATCATCATAATTATTTAAATATATTTTTAATTTTCCAATTTCTATCTATCTACCTATATTGGCCGTCACACGTTACGTAAGAATAAAAATATAAACGTAGTATTAATTTTTTAATAACAAACTAAGATTCACGTTGCGTTGCATCCTCCTTTCAGAACATATTGAAAAATAATATATTATTTATTAATCATAAAAATATAAGATATTGAAAATTAAATTATTTGCATGATACAAGACTCAGTGTTACATGTTACGTCTTGTACACAAGACAAAGAACTCGAGTTCTAAAGCTTCTTCGAGATGGTTTAACTTCATATTGAATAAAATTAGAGACGAATAAAAACTATCTTTTTTTCTCTCTTTTTTTTTCGTAACAACTAAATAACCCCACTTTCGAGTCATGTACGGATTAATCCACGCAGCATAGATCGATCGAGGTAATTCGACCAATCAAAATTCAAACCCAATCTTATTTTATAAATGAATTAAATATTAAAAAAAAAAATCATATATAATAAAGTTGAAAAAAATAATAGAAGATTGAGGAAGGAGCATCCCACTTAATACTCATTCTCAAGGCCTGCTGAATTGGTCCCACTCCCGCCCATCCATTAAGTCAAAGAGTCAACGTCGAGAAATCCACTAGTGTGAGACGATGTCCCGCAAGTTGTACAATGTATGCGAATCCGACTATCCCCACCACTTCATATGAAATAAAGAAAAAAAAGGTCTAATGAAGCATAAATTGCGTGACTTTATCCCCTTTTCATTTAAGATAGTTTCGAGAAATAAAACGATTTTATATTTCAGATTCAGCGAATAAGTTTCATTAAGTACGATGCATTGTCAATATTTTGCATTTATTGTTACCAAAAAAAGACAGGCACATAAAAAAGTCAAAATTACAACTAATTTTATTAATTATCAGACAGACGAATAATTTCTGCTAAAAAAAAAATAATATAAAATTAATAACACGAATAAAATTTTTAAAAGATTTGATCACTGTCTTATTAGTTAGTCGACAAATTAACCTTCGTCGGGATAAATATGTCACGCCGGGGGTTAACACTGGAAATATAAAAGACCGGAGACACGTCGAGACTGAATTAAATGGGACCCAAAAAAGGCATTCCAAAAGATAAGTCAACATTCGAGTGTGTTTACTTATGAATTTCTTTTAATTTATTCAGAATTTAATTTTTATTAAGTCCAGAATTGTGGAGATTGGGAGAGATTTTTTCTGATAATTGATTATTAATGGCATGAGATGACTCGTAATCGTCGTTGATTGTAGACGTCTACGAATCAGTAGCTGAATCATACGCATCCTTTTTTTTTAATAATAAATAATATGGAATTAATTCAATATAATATGCCTCCAAAAAATATGAATTAAAAATTAAAATAAATAAGGAATGAATTCAATATGTTATGACTTTCTATTTCTTTTTCTGTCTTATTTGAACAATGAGTTCAATATTACAAATAACAACCGCAAACTCATAGGCTTTTATTTCTTATTTATACGTAAATGCATGAAATAGGTCACTCCTAATTTCAAACCATGCATTTTGTTTGATTATACACTTTTAAATCTAGACACAGCAACGAGTTTCTAAATCGGTAATGAATAAAATGGTCTTATTTTAGACGGACTCTAGGCATCTTTACTCGGTTTAATTCGAGAAAAATCTCAATGTGCAACCAACACTGCACTGAAGAATAATATTTATAAGATAAGTTTTATTTTTGACATTAATTTATTATTGTTTGAATGCTTCTTAAATATTAAGAAACAATTCATTATTTAGAGACGTAATTTTATTTTTAAAAAATGACATTGACAGATAGAAAATAACAATGATAGATTGACGATAAGCGTCTATCGCTCTCGGGCTCATGATTCCTGGTCCTTCTCGAGTAAAAATAAGGTAAGAACGGAGGCAATGTCGAGAGGGAGATTTTATAGATGGAGGCTTTTTGAGGAAAGAATGTAAGATCCCAACTTTTGTTACTTTAAGTGCATTCATTCGTATTCGTTGCATGCTAATATCTTACATGAAAAAAGATGTCGACGAGATTGCTTTCCCGAAAATAATTTTTTTAGATAAAATGCAATTTAAAACTATATTTAAATTTTTCTTTTTTGACAATTCCAATTTTTATCTTTCACCTTTCGACAATTTGAATATTTTCATCAACTTAGTTGTGAAATACAACACTTGTATAGACCTTTTTTTTATTTAATCACGTATTTTGGTTTAATTTCTAACTCTTTTGATAATTTCAAATACGATATCGAACTCTCTTTAAAAATTGTCAAAAAGGCAAGAAATTTGATCAAAACACATTATTCAATGAAAAACGTAACATATAAATGATGAATTCAACAGATATATTGCAGCAAAATATAAATTACCGAAGGGCGAAAGATAGAGATATGAATTGTAAAAATAATTGAGATCTTAACGCTCTCTCTCTCTCTCTCTCTCTCTCTAGGATTTAGCAATGAAAATTGGAAATAGGTAATAACTAAATACATTAACTCCCCCCTTTTTTTTAGGTAGATAGAATAGAATACTATATACAACAAGAGAGAAAATGTTGAACTGGAGATGCAGTAGATGAGAAGTGTAGTAAACCATAAGCCAAGTTCAAGTATTCGAAAAGCTTCAAACTTTGCCGACTTTGAGTTGGTTCAGTGAGTTAAGGAGTCCGTTTTGAGCACCTAACCTGTGGAAAACCGTCTCGATTGTCTTGGCAATCTTGGCATCTTCCGGGTCTGGCTTTGGAAAATCAACATGTACAGAGCCCTGTTTTTTTGGAGAAATTGAGTCCGTCAGGGCAGCTTGCTGTTTGCTGTAATTGTAGAGCTGTTGATGAAATTCGTGGTCTAATGAAAAGCAGTTGTCGATAATTCCATTTTGCGCGTGTTTGGACGATCCCGGGCCCTCTTTTTTACAGAAGTGTGGTAGAGATGCATCATCCATTATCTGAATTCAAGAAAATTGCTGTATATATGAATGGCGATAGGCAAGCTTTAAATTTGTCGAACTTATCGTAGATAAGTCGCTTCTTATAACTTTTCGTGTTTAATACAAATTATTTCCTATAAAAAAAATATTTGTCCAATTTATTGAATCAAGGAGGAAAATAGTAATTACCTCAAGCAATTCTTCTCTCCCGCACCCTGAAAGCACTTGAATTTTCCGTCTCGTCCTCTCTTGTAAGAGCGGCTTCACAACCTGACAAAGCTCGATCATCAGCCGCCGATGCAGGAAAAAGGCGTGATTTTCAATGATTGAGATACACATGGAGCAATGTACAAACCTTCCAACAAGCTGAGAATATGTACGGAACATTAACTACATAGTATGCTTCTGTTTTCTCAGGATAGTTCAAGTCGTCAATTGTTGAAATCACTGTTAGTAGCTGCAAGAACAGATCAATAGGAAGGTTCGAAAATGGAGAGAACTCGTATCGACAAGCATGCAAAAAATTAAAATAAAGTCAAAGAAATACCTTAATTTGATTCAAAGCGGAAAGCTTTAAACCAGTCATATCCAAAACCTTCACACTCGTCCCAATATATCGTCCATACTTCTTTGTTAGCGATGGCTGTAACGATGGTGAAAGATCAATCGACATTATCAACCGGTTTGCATAATTATCACAAGCTACTGAAAAAACTCACGAAATCAATTGACCGTTACAAATTCATACTCATCACAGGAGGACAAAAAAACTCACCAAAATTACACGATCTCGATATTCATTCATTTGGATATGCGATTGCAGGTAGTAATGTATCTAGTACAAAGAAGACAGTAGATTTTTATGAATTAGCACAAGAAGATGACTACAAGATGCAGACTCGGAAATATCGCAAAATGTCTAACCCGAAGAAACAAAATGAAAATGATGAAGAATCAAGTTGATAATGAAACGATTCAATGAGGAACTATGTGAAAAGTAGATATTTAGGAAACATCATATGATCTTTGTTTTTGAAGTAGCCAAAGATCTCTAGATTTTTGCATATACAAATTATGAAATCTGATTGGTGCGATCAAACGGATAAGTTTTACAATAGTCTGCGAGCATCTCCATATCATTTTAGTCATTTTAAGCATTAAAAAGAACTCCCTCATGAATTTGTTCGAAGAACGTGAAAGATTATGTTCTCACCGATGCTTTGGCAAATGTACTGAGTCCGACTCCTACTGCAACAACCGGAATTCCCTGTAAATATTCACAGATATAGTCGATAAGGATTATCAAATTGAATCATCGAATAAAGTTTCTCATTCCAATGCTTGTTACCTCCCTGGTGTAGCCTGACAACCCGACTAGCTGAGAATCGCGTACGGCTCTGTACAAATCATAGGGGATGATTGGTTTCTGAATATTGGAACAAAGATAAACTTCAACCCTGATCATCCATAAAGGTTTGCACAATTTCTTGATTTGTACATTACATCTCATTTACGCTTTGGTTTCTCGCATTCCTCTTTCATTATATTTATACTCCAACTTCAATGTTGAAAATTAAACAACAAATTGAAAAAAAAAATGATATTGAACACATAGATTTAACGTAAAAAACCATTTTGGGAAAAAAAACAAAAAACATAAGAAAATATTGACTGTAAATATTAAAATACAATCGCGAGTTTTGTAACTCAAGCGTTAGACCACTCATTCGGTTTGTGGGTTGCTTGGATAGGGATTTGGTCGGATATGTTTCAGCAGCACATTTCGATTCTAATTCTGTAAAGTCCTATGTGCTTGTGCATTCCTATCTCAGCTTTAATTTCTAGTCTCATCCCATTTATGAAGTGACCTTCCATCATCATCTCCAGCAGCTCTTGCAAAGGAGCAGCTATAAAGTTCAAACACCCTTCTATATTCACGGAAGGTTCGAAAATTAGCCCAACTCCCAATCGGGTATCTACTCTCCTCTCACAGTAGCCAAGCCAAAGCTTCTCCATCAATATTTGTCGCATCCAATTTCTTCTCCATTGTTAACTGGTTAAGAAAAAAATATCTTTCCACCCAATATAGCCACCTTTCGGGATTCTTCCAATAAAAACTGGCATCTCAAGCGTCTGGTGGTGGTTCTCATCGACCAATGTCCGGCAAGGTTCCCTATTGATTTTGGGGCTCCCGACGAGGGCTTTAGCTGGGAATGATTAGACTTTGCTTCATCCATTGGAGGTAAATATTTCACCTTCTTCAATGTTTTGCAAAACTTGACTCCTTGAAGAGACCTTTCTTAATTTTAATTTCATGTCTGCCATCTTCTCTTCCATCACTTTTCTTCCAACACCTCAAAACATGTCTCTTCTTTTTTGGATCTCACCCTATCCCAATCATGCTATGATACAAAGATGATAGAAAACCAGGTGTGAAATAAACCCAACAAGTAACGACTCTCGCCAGAGAAATTTATTCAATAGCAAATACGATTTTTACGGACGGTTCAAGAGATATGATTATCTCCCACTCCAATCACTTAATTTACTTACTTTCCTATTTTTACAATTCTTCCTCCAGTTCTTTTGTCGCCCCTCCTCTTGAATTAGAATACATAATTAACTTTTGCACTCATTTCCTCTTCTTCTGCATTTGTCACTTTCTCTTCCCAAACTGTAGGCATTTTGGATCGCCTCGCATATGTCAACCGGATGTGGGGTCTATCATCAACCTTACAAGAATTTAAAAAGCAAAACAAAACCTAAAGGAGATCCATAATGCGGGTCTATCAACCCGACCACAAAAAAATTGGGTCATCAAATTCTATCATTATAATACTTTCTTGTGTAGTACATTTCTCCCATATTCTCATTGATCGGCAATTTCAGTAATTGTTTTTTGTAGTTCAACGGCACTTACAGCGAGTATATTATCAATCTCATTTTGCATCCGCCAATCCAAACAATCTATCAACTGAAAAATGAAGCTTCAAGATGGTCAGATTAAGATTCCAAAAGAAGATAAATGCTAGCTACTTGTATGTAAATGAATCTAACCATTTTATGGGCTTTGGCTACATTCCCGTCCCTGGCTATGAGAAATCTCATCAAAGTCTCAGATACATATTCCTGATGTAATGTCTGAAGTTCAAGGAGAAATCTGTTAAACTATATCCCAACTAAAAAACTTGATCGATTGAAAAATGATTGCGTTGATTTGAGCTCAAGAATTTCAAGAATTCCTCGTCATAAACCAGAAATGGATCGAGTAAATTTGCAGTGAAGAACAAACCTTGAATGTTTTAGCGAGTGACTCCTCGACTGCAAAAATAAAGCAAGAAAATCCAAAAAAATAAAATAAAGAAATGAGAAAACACAGCAATGGCGGTAAGTAAAGAAGATCAATCGAGTTCGAAGTAATCTTCTGAATCTTACCATCTTGGAGCAACAGCCGAAATTCTCTTATCGCATCCTGATTAGCAATACCCATTGTTCCCCTTCTCCGTAAACACCAGATGAAATGGCAAAATCTCGTGTAACTCGGCAAAAAATCAACAAACTGGGTAGAAAAATGTTAAACTTTGTTTCAACTTTCCGGTCCTTTACGGCCCACTTTTACAGCTCCGAGCCTCAGACCATGGAATCAGAGCTGTGGAGGAGAGAGAGAGAGAGAGAGAGAGAGAGAGAGAGTCATATAATGAGAGGTAGAGAACGAGCGCCAAACCAGAAAATGGCCCTTCGAAGTTATCAGATGGAGAGTGTGAATGTGTGATAAGCGGGAGGCCATGGTCCTGGTTATGGTGGGGGCAAAAATCACAAACTTTGCGCAAAATCTAATCAGCTTTTGATTTGCCGTTGGGTTACTGTAAATCAGGTTATTAGAGACTTAATAATGTCTCAATATTCCCCATTATGGCAGAGAGTCCAGATTGAGATGATCGTACGGATATGACGGCATTTACTTACCCCAGAGTAAAGACTCAGTCCGTCGTCGGCTGGCTTTGCTTGTATCGCAGCCCTTAATGTCTGATACGAAGAAGACGACCTATTTCTTAGTAAATCGTCAGCAGACTCTCGTTCTGATTCGAGAGCATTGAATTCAAATTATTTACTTCACCCGACCCATGTTTTATTCTTCGTGGAAAATGAGGGATCGGCCGACCAGGAACGGGGTGATTCTTCTTGATCGGAAGAAAAGAAGTGGGTCTGGAAGCAACGACGAATAGGTCTGGTCTCCTCCCGTGTTCCTCAGAACAGAAGAGTTAAAATCCAACTGGAAAAAAAGAATAAAAAACACAGAGCATGTGGGTTTTTGACGTCAAATGGAATCATCAGTTCTTACAAAAGATCCTTCCAGACATCAAATGGAGAGAGTGCGAAGAGAGGTGGAGATTTGTAATAAAAGTTTTTTTTTTTCTTTTCTTTTTTGTGAAATCGACTATTATATAATATCATACGACGAAAGCGTGGTTTCGTGGACGATTCTCCAACGGATAATGGACTACTTTTGTCTTGATAGACTAATTAGTTATTTACTCGATTATAATTAAATTTGGCTGAAAGTGATTGGGTGACTGTGGAAACGTAGAATCGTCAACAGCCTCCGAAGAGGACAGAGCGGGAATCCAGTGGAGAAATATCTAGATCTGTGGGTCGGATTAAATCGTGTCGCTCCAGTGAGTTCTTTGCCAATAAAGATTCTAAATCATTTTTCAAAGCTTAATCTAACTTTTTTGGAGCTTACCTGTTTTTTTAAGATCATTCATCGTTAAAGGCCGGTTTTTCGCGACTCTAAAGACTTTCTACCCTACCCAGCATAATAGCAGTCTATATGTTCCACTTTTCGTTTTGGTTTTGGATAAAAGTTCAGCAAAGTATTTCAAGAATCTATAAATAGGCGAGGATCTGACTCGTGTTTCAGGATTGTAGAGAGAGAAAGAGGAAAGTTAGTGAGACAAAATTTCAAACATGGGTAGGAAGATGGATCTTCCGTTGTTTGAAACAAAGAGCGCGAAGGGAACTACGATTTACAGAGTCTTCGCAGCGTCCATATTCGTGGGGATGAGTTTGATTTGGATTTACAGAGCAAGGAATTTACCACAAGCTGGTGAAGATGGAAGATGGGCGTGGATTGGGTTGTTTGCGGCTGAACTATGGTTCGGCTTTTACTGGATTGTAACTCAGGCTCTTCGATGGAAGAGAGTTTACAGGCGGACTTTCAAAGATAGGCTCTCTCAAAGGTCTCTCTCTCTTGTTCTCTTTCTCTCTCTAGGAAATCCAGTTAATGATTATCAAAGATATAATTACCTTTGAATTTCATGATTAGTGAAATAATCGACCAGAAAAAAAGTGGGACTCGAGAAGTTTTCAATATTTCATCAGAGCTTCTTCTTTAACAATTATGGAAAAAGCTTCACTAACTCTGAACATGTCATCCATACAGACAGAATAAACTCTACCCAGTTCGAAATTCTGTAATTTATGTTGGTTTCAGTGGTTTTATCGCTTAAATCTATTGAATTAGGTTGTAGATTCTTGAGAAATTTCTTCCCAGATTGAAACTTAGTAACTTTATGCTGAATCTAGAGAGATTTTGTCAAAAAAAATGATGAACAGGCCCTAGAGAGAGAGAGTAGTCAAATTTCATTAGTTTTTTACATCAAATTCATGAGAAAATGCTTCAAAAACCAGATACGAGAAAGAATTACCGGGAGTAGATATATTCGTGTGCACAGCCGACCCAGCTTTGGAGCCGCCATTAATGGTGATCAACACAGTAATATCAGTTATGGCGTATGACTATCCAACAGAAAAGCTGAGCGTTTACCTCTCTGATGACGCTGGCTCGGAGCTAACCTTCTACGCTCTAATGGAGGCTGCTCAATTCTCCAAGCATTGGATTCCTTTCTGCAAGAAATTCAACGTTCAGACAAGATCACCTCCTGCCTTTTTCAGATCAAATTCCGACAACATTCAATCCAATTATCAAAACGAAGAATTGAGTTTCATTAAGGTAATCTTTCTAATTATTCCAGAGTCACGACGTCCAATTTGAATCTTCATAATTAAGATGATCTATTTTGTGATCTGCTGCAGGCATTATATGAAGAGATGGAGAGCCGAATTGAATCTGCGACAAAACTGGGCCGAATATCCGACAATATCCGTTCAAAATACGAAGAATTTAACGAGTGGAAATCATACACTTCTCCTCGAGACCACAGAACCATTCTTCGAGTAATTCTAGCTTAAGAATTTCCCTCCATTACTAATTTCGATCGAACTGAGCTCGCTCATTTATTCCTGCTGTTCTTCAGATATTGATCGACGGGCGAAATCAATCGGCCGTAGACATCGAAGGCAATATATTGCCGACTCTCGTATACTTAGCTCGAGAGAAGCAGCCTCAACACCACCATAATTTCAAAGCTGGAGCCATGAATGCTCTGGTAATTACTAAAGATGAAAACCAATCATATTATTTCGCTTAAATTCTCTGAATTAACTTCGAATTTCATTTTGCAGATTCGAGTCTCGTCGGAGATTAGCAATGGCCAAGTGATTCTAAACGTCGACTGTGATATGTACTCGAACAGCCCAGATTCTGTTAGGGATGCTCTTTGCTTCTTCTTGGATGAACAGAAAGGCCAAGAGATTGCGTTCGTTCAGTTTCCGCAGAGTTTCGATAATTTGAAGAAGAACGACATTTATGGGTCTTCCATGGTGGTAGTCAAGGAGGTGAGTAGAAAAGGTTAAGATGTTTGATTTTTTGTTGGTGCTGGCTGGCTGGCTGCTGATATGATGCGGTGATGTAAAGTGATCTAATTTCGGATGGTCATAATTTTCACTACCGTTGTCAAAATTGTTATTATAAAATGTCTAGTCGAAGCTAACGCAGAGGCTCACAACTAATCATATGGTTTATCCATGACCGACCATTTTCAAGCCCAAAAAATGCGATTCGAACCTTAATTTTGCAATTGAAATTTAGTCGAGAAGGATCTTTTAGTTTAAATTTTATTTTCGCAAAATTTAAGTTTTCATTTGGTTTCCTAAATTATAGGATATTTATTTGGTTGTTTTCTCATATTCAGAGTTTCTTCAATTATTCAACGTTTTGGAATTTTCCAGTTTCTCTCGTATTATGATTTTCTTTTCTGCATCCCGTTGTGTCATGATACATATAGATGGCCATTGATGCAGGTGGAGCTTCCTGGCTTGGACGGCTTTGGTGGCCCTCTTTACATTGGGACAGGCTGCTTTCACCGAAGAGAGAGTCTGTGTGGGAGAAAGTTCAGTGATGAAGATAAAGTTGGAATGGAGATGAGTTGCAGAAATACTGAAGATAGTGTTCGAGACTTGGAAGAAAAAGCAAAACCTCTTGCAAGCTGCACGTTTGATCAAAATACAGAGTGGGGAAAAGAGGTCTCTCTCTCTCTCTCTCTCTCTCTCTCTCTCTCTCTCTCTCTCCCCCCTTCAACATCCAATAAACAGGCTCTGATCTGAGGATTTGTGGGTTGCAGAAGGGTCTGAGATATGGGTGTCCAGTAGAAGATGTAATAACAGGGCTATCAATACAGTGTCAAGGCTGGAAATCAGCTTATTACAATCCAAAAAGGGTAGCATTTCTGGGCGTGGCTCCCACTACATTGACTCAAACACTGGTCCAGCACAAAAGATGGTCTGAAGGAGATTTCCAGATTCTTCTGTCCAGATACAGCCCGGCCTGGTTCGCCCATGGAAAGATCAGCCTCGGCCAGCAACTGGGTTACTGCTGCTATTGTCTGTGGGCGCCTAATTGCTTAGCTGCCCTCTATTGCTCCATTGTTCCTTCGCTCTACCTTCTCAAAACCACTCCCCTTTTCCCTCAGGTAAACTATTTTTGAAGACTTAAAACGCTTGTATCGTAATTTTAACTCCATCGTCAAAGGTTTTAACAAATAAATCACATTTTTATTACGTGATTTTTTTTCTTTTGGCCAATTTTTAGGGTGAAATAACTGACGATATGACCGTTGTGGTGATTCTATGCATTGAATTTCTAATATATTTCTCTTTAGAAATCTCTAAAATCATCAAAACCGTTTTATCAGAGTTGTTATTATTAGAAAAACTACAATGCCAAATTTTCTCACAACCTATCTGATTTGGAACCTTTTGTGTCAGATTTCAAGCGTTTGGTTCATACCTTTTGCTTATGTGGTGATTGTTGAGAATGTTTATAGCTTTGGAGAGTTCTTATGGTCAGGAGGGACAGTCCTGGGCTGGTGGAATGAACAGAGAATGTGGCTGTATAAGAGAACAAGCTCCTACTTGTTTGGTCTATTAGATACCCTTTTGAGGACACTAGGATTTTCTCAATCCACCTTTGTGATCACGGCTAAGGTGGCCGACGAAGAACTTTCTGGGCGATACGAGAGAGAGATAATGGAGTTCGGAGTGTCTTCTCCTATGTTGACCATTTTAACAACGCTCTCTCTGCTCAATCTGTTCTGCTTTGCCGGGTTTGCAAGGGCGGCAGCCATTGATGGCCGACTCGGGGCTACTTCCGAGAAAATGGGTTTGCAGGTTTTTCTGTGTGGAGTTTTGGTCGTCGTCAATTTCCCTCTGTACAGAGGAATGTTCTTTAGGATGGATAAAGGGAAATTGCCGAGCTCTGTTGCTGTTAAGTCCACTGCCTTTGCTCTGTCAGCTTGCTGCTCTTTCTCATTGGTGCATTTCATCAAACAGCTAGTGAAGTTTCTGATGTATGCCCTTTTCGTCCATGACTTGCCTCTAATGTAAACTTGATACCTTTTCATATGCAATGTCAATACTACATTTCAACTAGGGAAGCAATCCATCTAACCCGAAATTTTCATTTTTTTTGGTTGACATAATCGATGTTTTCTCGTACATTTGTGAGGACTTGAGAATTTCATTTCTAACGAACATGTTACGGTTTTTGAGAAAAACTATCGTTTTACTTTAAGTTGGAAGCAAAACGACTCGTGTCACGATAAAATTTATCAAAGTTTCACATTTTTCAATTGTAATTATTGTTTTAATCTATTCTAATTATCTTGTTTTGCTAAATCTTTTGTGCATATTCAATATCATAGTCGATTTTAAAGACTAATACAATACAAAATTGAATATTTATGTGAAATCAGATAAGTAGAATACCAATTGTACGTGAAACCTCAACGAGACTGAAGCGGAGATTATGAAATGAACTAGAACCGTGAAGTATGAAAACAGTAAACTAATTACCCGACAAGTGATAATCAAGCGGACTAGCAGCCGACTCAACACTGTATCATACTTGGTTCGTCTCGATTAATATTGGCTCGCTAACTAGCTCAGGTTAAAACTTTTTGTGAGTAAGCTCGTTTAGTTCGATTCATTTAAGTCGTTGGACTCGATAAATTAAATTTTGTTAAACTCGGGTAGGCTAGATGCGACCAACTCATTTGTCTTCTATCTATGGCTGCCGCTTCCGTTGCCCATCTTGCATAACTCCGTCTACTGACCTAACGACTACAACCAACAAACGTGGCAATTGCAGAGGAGAGTAAATAATAATAAAATAACCCATCGTTGAATTTATGGCGATCAGATCAACGGTGTGCATGAGTTCCACTTGGCGAATCGAACAGTGGAGATATTCTCCAGATTTACGAACCCAGCCTTCTCTTTCACTGCATGGCCTGGAAATCAGGCGTGGTGAAGTCAGGTCTGTTGCGAATGAGACCCTTTTCTTCGCCGGTCGCCATCCCGACCCGAAGTTTAGTAATTGAACTGACGTCAAATTTCAAGGAAAATAAACGAAATTAAAACCCTAAAAAATTGTGAAAGCGAGGGTTCTTGACGAATCTCTTAATCTGCAGAAAATTCCAACTGATAATAACAACCAAAGCTTGCCATAGCCATAGCTTACTTCCAGTTCCAATCTATTTATACCTCCATGTGCATCTTCTATTGGGCCTCCTGAGTTTTTTGCTCATACGTCTCTCTCTCTCTCTCCAAAGCTTCTTGTTTCCTCTGATTATTTTCGATTTATGCTTTTGGAGCAGGCGACTGGGTTTCAGGCGTGGTTTCAGGGAGGGTGGAAGATGGAAGAGGAAGGTCAGAAAACCTACTTCCAAGGAGGAAAATGATGAAAGAGGCCTTGAAGAAGAGAGGTTAGAAGTTGACAGAAGAGAGAGAGCACAACCCGCCACTGGTTGATACAAATGCTTCACTACTGTTGGGAGTGTGCTTTCTCTTCTTCTGTCAGCATCTTCGCCTCCTCCATAGTTTCTAAGCTTCTCTCTCGTCTTTTGATAATCAGATGGCCATTAAAGAGAGCACTTTTCTCAAACTAATTACTGTTCTGATTATACATAAGCATATCTTAGGACTTCAAAAGACATTTCAAACAAATATTCTTGATTTAGATACTTTGTTTTCATCTATTTAAAAAAAAAATTTATTTTCTGAGCTTCACGCATACCTCGATCTTCAATATTTGTTTTTTGTTTTTCAAATGATATAAAGTTCAAAACTTTAAACCCCAAATCAGACTATTTTCATTCTCATTCTACAGCATATTGATTTGAGAGAGAGAGAGAGAGAGAGAGAGAGAGAGAGAGAGAGAGAGACTCTTACCAAAGTAAAAGCCATCCGAACAGACATGCAGCTTCCAAACCAAGGCTGAATCCTTCAAACCTGGAACCATTTTTGTGATCATCCGTCGTTAGATCCGCTGGGTCGTCTTCTGGTGAATCAGCAGGAGAGTCTGAATCCGGCGATGAAAGTTCTTTATGACCCTTCACAGCCTGGTGAGGTTTAACTTCCTTCGTCGGCTCCAGTGCTGGAGCCGGTGCCTCCCCTCTGAACAGCTCGGTCGGCTTCAAAACCTTGTCAATGGTGTAGATCGCCACGGGCTGCTCATCAAGGAGCGTGCCGGTGATCTTCACCGTCTGAATCTTCGTCTTCAGCGTCACATCATCTCCTTCATTTTGCACGGTGAAGTCGAACTTGTTCTCTCCGTCGGTAGCCAAAGTGTTTATTGGGCCATTGTTGGACTTCAGCATCGCTATCGACATGTAAATCGGGATGCCGTGAAACTCCAGCAAGGAATTCTTTCCGGCAGCTGTTAAATTCTCGTACGTCGGCAAAAACGCCTTGAAAACATCATCAACCGGGCAAAACACCGTCAATCCACCAATAGCGTTGTCTGCAAACGTGTTTAATGTTCCAGAAGCCAAGAGAGCATCAGAGAACACTTTACAGCCATGCGCAGACATAATCGCCGTCATATTATGTTCACTCAGTCCCGACGTCGGCGCCTCCGCGATTTCCCATGGTAATGTCTTGCTGATCTGAATCACAGAGATATAGTAAGGAATTTCCTCAACCGATTTGACAAAATAGGTATCGATTTTTCCGTCATTTTCTTCAGGAGATAAACCGATTTTTCCGCCTCGGAGATTGGTAATGTTGACGAATCCGGAAGCTCCAGTGGCTGTTCCAGAGGCTTGGAACAGGGTGGCGGCCAGGGCAGTGCCATGGGCGATCTGGTGGAGTTTTTTAGCATCAAAATAGTCGAGCAGGACGTGGAAGGAGAGAATGTTTTTAATGGAGTAGATGGATGGGTGTTTGGCTAAGAGACCGGACAATGCGGCATTGTTGACGACGCAGACTGTAATGGTGGTCCGCTGGTTGATCTCCTGCGCGAGGTTCGTCGCCGTCAAGTAGTGGTTGAAGGTAGAAAACTCCGGGTGCTTGGTCAGCAGCTTCGTGATGTTATGTGCTTGAGCGACGGAAATCACGAGGATTAACGGGAGAGCTAGAGACCAAGCTGCAATGGCTGCGTGGCGCCGCATTTCGATCAGAGAAAGAGAGACAGAGGTAGTGGAAGGTGGCGAGTGGGCGTATAAGCAGAGGAGACAGGGCAGAGATAACTATTCAAGAAGCATGAAAAAAAGGCTCAAGATTGGCAATTATTACACGTTCTGCCATCTAGTGGATTAGACTTCAAATTAATGAATCAACCATTCATTTTGAACCTGACCCGGGAATTGGAATTTAAGAGTTTCTACAGCTTACATCTTAAACTATTTTTTTCTTTAACTTCGTGATCTTTGAACTTTGATTCGATAGTGAAAATCGACCTTCCAAGACTAAAAGATCAACAGCATGTATCGGTTCACTAATGACCAACTTTAACCGTGTCATTCGTTAATTAGGCAACCTTTATTTCTCCCGGTCTAAGATTTTCTAAGAACACTTAACAGATGTTCAAAGAACAATCTTCTATTAGCCAAAAATAAGAGTTTTTTCTCCAAATTTTCAAAGGATAGTTTCTCTCACATATCATGGTCATCAATGGGTCTGGCCAAACGCAACCCAAAATGGATGGTGTGGGGTCAGGATTGCTGGCTTTCAACCACATGACAAAGTACGCGGCCCAACATGAGAGTCATCAATGGATTCGCCCAAACGCACCCCAAAACGGTGGTATGAGGTCAGGATTGCGGGCTTACGACCACAAGACAAAGTCCGCGGACCAGACATGAGGGCCTTCAATGGGTTCGGCCATACCCACCCAAAATGGGTGGTAGAGGTCATGCTTGCGGTCTCCCGACCACAGGTTAAAGTCCGAGAGCCAACATGCCTTCATGAAACCCGAAGCCAGGTCGGACCATACCTACCTAGTGAAAAAACAAGAATGCTGATATATTTACTCTCTTATTCCGTGATTGCACCTATTATAATCATAGGGTTGATTGCCCCTTGCACACCAGTTTCACTATGTATGATTGCCCCTTGCACACCAGTTTCACTATGTAGTAGAAGAACATTAAGAGTTCTAAGTCATACATCAGGCCTAAACTACATAAATATGAAAGAATATGAGTTTATTGTCTACTTCAACAACATATATAGATGTAGAACATAATGATATAATTACGGAGTATGCATGAATTCTTCAAGAATCTGAGTGAATTAAAATCAAATCAGTCAGATAAATCGACGATAACTCAATCCACAACACCACAGAACAAACCAATGACAAAAATAACATTTGGATTTACCAATTACCAGTCCAAAATCAGAATCAAATGTTTAAGATTTCAGGCAATTAATGTATTTTGCAGCAATTCCTACTCATTTCGCTTGGCTGGAATGAGAATATTTCCTTGAATTATGACAAAATTACAGAAATAGTAGCCAAAGAAACTATAGAACTTGCCTATCAGCAGCTTCAGCAACGATTGGCAATCTAGGCAGCTGACCCAACAAGCAAGAAGAAGACCCATAAATCAACGATACCAATAGGAACAAAAACACAGTGCTGTCCAAGCTCATCAACAAATCCAAACCCAAACCCCCTCTCGGATTGAAGCTTCTCTCCAACAAATCAGGAAAAATCAGAAGAACATCAAGCACAATCGCTTGCATTGTGTTGAATCTCACATATCTACTAAAATTAGGGTTTCTCACGACAACGAAGTAAAGGGTCAGAAAAACAAGAAAGCCATTAAAGGGGAAGCTCTTGAAGACCTTAATTGCAGGAAACAGAGGTTGAAGAAGAGCTTGAATGGGGGTGAACTGGGTGATGACATACTTTCCGTACTGTATTCCGTCGAAGAAGGGGTAAAAATAACAGACGGCAGAGATTAATCGATCTGGGGGGTCGGCCGAGTTGCTGCCTTTGGATTGGGAAGTGATGAGTCTTCGTCTTCGTCTGAACGAGCTTCTGGGTCGCCTCGGAAGGTCTTGAAGAGTGGAAAATGAAGGAGCTCTGAAGGTGAAGATGAAGGGAGAGGAAAAGGGTCTGAGCGAGAGAGAAAGGTAGTTGGCTGTAGCCATGGTTTTGAACCAGAGATTCAAGCTAGCAAAGTAAATTTGCCAGCAAAAAATCAAGAGAGGTAGGAAGATGGGGACGTCCTGTTATCAACGAGGAATTGGAGCAACGTTATCTTAGCTAAAATATCCCTCCATAATAAAAGATTTAATCATCTCTTTTAGAGATCATATAAAATTGGATAAACAAACATATATAGCAAGTAATTATATAAAAATAATATTATATTTACTTATTAAAATATTTATTATTCACTTATAAAATAATAATTAATTTAATTATTATAATAAATTAATTATTTATAATTTAATATATTAATTGATTATTAATTTAATTAATAATTATTTAACCCGTCATTGAATATTTTAAGATAATAAATTAATAAGATAAATATAACATTATTTTAAATTTAAACATCAATAATAATCGATATACCATTTAATTTTTTGATTGATGTACTTCAAGTTGTTGCGAAATGGATTCGTCATCACAAAAATTATTAAAATGGTCGATTTGTTACCAACAAACAAAACAAAGAACAAATAGTTAAAAAATTGGGTTAAAACTAATTTGAATATCAAAGTATGAGTTTAATTTGAAACATCCCTTATCTCTAGACGTATTCACATTTCATTCATCACATTAGTGGCCAACACATGTGGTCGCCCGTATAAAATATGAAGCAAATCTTTATGCGCATAAAAAATTACCAACCGATAGGCCAAAAAAGAAAAAAAAGTGCGAGATGTTGATGAGCTACCAAATTCGACAATTATTAAGAAGAACTTAACGATGTCGTGTGGTATATGTTGGCGTCAGGGGCATAATAGTCGTACTTGTCTTCACAGGGGATCCACTTCATGTGCTACTTTTGCTTCTGCTTCGAATGACATATTTATGGATTTCTAAATATTTGACGAGATTCAGGTACATTCCAACTATCACAAACCCAAGTGGGATCGTGACGTGTGACTTGACATCACATTTAGACGTCACTTTTAGACTTAGAAACTCCTCGGTAAATTTTTTTTGAAAATTTAAAACGATTGAAACATGGACTTTAAGCTCCTTTACATCATTTGAAATAAGGAGAAAACATTTGTGAAGGCATTTGAAAGAAAATATTTGAAATGAGTTTGGATTTTAAAAAAAATTTCAAAAACATGTCTCGAGTGGTGCACGTTGCCTTGTAAACGTGCTTGCATCACCTTGTCGCGGTGCACGCGGCGCCCTGCTGGCCCCTGCGCGCATCGCAGACCTGGATGAGCGCATTGCGCTACCCAGGTTACGCGCGCATCGGCCGATCGATCAGCCTTTATCAGCCGATCAGTCGGCACCTTTCCTGCTCGCGCCTCGTCGAGGCCTTCATGAGCCGATCGATCGCACGCCTAGCTCCGATCGATCAGCAGACGACTTGCTGAAATACATCAGGCGCCGATCGATCGTGCGCCCAGCGCCGACCGATCTGCTGAGTGCGTCCTGCGCAGACATCGCGCGTGTTCCGCGCACCCACCAACACCCTTTTTCTCTCCTTTTCTTCCCTCATTTTCTTTATTTAAAACCTAAAAACACTTCATCACATCCACATACAATCTTTAAATCTTCAAAACAATATAACTCCATTTTTAAATCACTCATTTTTCCGATCAAAATAATCGTAAACATCAAAACTTACTTTACAAACGTAAAAGCTTACCATTGAAATATTTTCTAACGAAAAATATCCAAATCTCAACCAGTTCCAGTATTTTCCAAACTATAGACTCTCCTATACATAAACTTTATATCAAAACGCATACCCCAAAAATGCACATGAATTCACCAACGGGTCAAAATAGCCGGACAACCACAAACACCCTGCCATGAGCTCGCCCTACAACTGCTCCTAGCATCGACTTGAAGCTTGAAATCCCCACCTATAACTTCTTCACCTACATCACGACGTTCAAACTATAAGCATAATGGTTAGTAAGCAGCTGCGGTGAAATAAATGCTCGTGCATGAATGATCATAAAACATGCTTCTTTTTTGTATTTTCTTTACATTCACGTAGCATAGTCTAAGGGGGACTTACGTGAGGAGTAGACATATATATAACCTAACATGGACTACCAAAGTGGACAACCTAACATGAGCCACCGAAGTAGCTGAATATATCCGTATTCAACCACGACCCACAACTTAACCACTAAATTCATTTCTTGTTCTCGTTCCTTTTTACATAAAACATGCGTGTAAAATACTTTGTATGCCACATTTGGAAAAACAGTATGCGTGAGGGATGAAGTACATAACATGGACATATATATAAACATAATCCTCTATAACGTTAACAATAAACGAAACATAGTCTATGCTAAAGGGGAAAAACTTGATAACTAAGAATGACCTAACTTACGAACACTACCTATACACCTAGTTCCAAAGGGGACACAACGTCTTGAAAACATCTACCAAAACGCTAACATCATAGTACCCTTGTGATGAATGGTCGAAACCTAACACCAACTTATCTCGTGTCCTTGCGAGCTTCGTTCGCTTTTTCGTTATGAAGTCGAATCTAAAACATTACAATCTAGGCATCAATAATCGACCCTCATAAACTACAATCCAAGCAGCTAATTTAACTCCCTATCGAACATATACCAATTACATCAAAATTCTTAAGGCATTTTCCTAAGAATTTCGGCATAACCTCCCCGTATCATGCATTATCCCAAAAGTCTCAAAACAATTCCAACATAATTTACTCCAACATCAACCACTAAACCATGAAATTCAAACACATAAACACTTCTCCTTCCCAATTTATCAAACACACAATCCATACATCAATGTCTAACAATTTAAAACAATTAAATGAACCCTTACACATAATTTTCGTGCATTCCTTTTAAGCCATCAAAACTCATATGTTTTTCAACAAATCATCAACCCAATACTTGTATTTAAACTCTAAAACTTCCAAATACCCAAGAAGAAGTGATTTTTATCTTAAATCTTCAAGGGAGGAGGAGAATTTAGGTCAATCTTCAAGAGGGATGGGAAATCGAAACCCTAATAATCCATGAGAGAAATCCTTTATCAACACTTATATTTCCACCAAATAAACTAAAATCCATCAATAAACACTTAAACTTTACCTTTTTATCTTGAAAAATGGAAAGAACTCAACAAGGGAGAGGGCTAGGGCGTTGAGGTTCTTCTTTTGCAGAGAAGAGAGATGAGGACTTCGTGGATGGAAGAGGGAGGATGAAGAGAGAGAGAGAGAGAGAGAAAGAAGAGAGAAAGAGTAAGAGAAAGATAGAGAAGAGAGGTGGAGAGTGGTCTAATGAGGAATAACCGTGAGGAGGAGAGGTGAGAGGGGTAGGTGGATGAATTTGGATTGTTTCAATGTGGGGTTTGTAGAAACTTATGGGAGAAGTTTTTACAATTTGATCTTTTATTTCCACTGAATTCGCATCGTTACCCCTTTAGTTGTTGCCTTTAAAATTCGCGTTTTGGCTATCCTATTTTCTCGGTTTTAAGGTTTTTGGTTCTCAATTTCCTTTTTTTTTTTTTTTTGTAAATCTCTAAAATCTATCATGAATTTTAGGCTCGTAGGTCAGAAGATTCGGAAAACTCTCGAGTGTTACATCAACACATTTTCTTCATAAACACACTTTCATTATTTTCTAATATAGTTTTCATTATGTGTAGGAATTTTCTATACACGGTAGAAGCATATATGTATGACTATTCGAGCTGTAATTTATGTATTTATTATATTGTGTAATGTATGCATTTATTATAACGTAAAATTTAGTGAGAAAAAATTATAAAAATGAGCTAAGTTTCATTTGTTTTATGAGTCCTCATAACTATCTTTAAACAATTCTTGCATATTCAAATCACAATTTTATAACCAACAGTCAGATCCATATAATCAAGTACCACTAAAGTACAATAATAGAGTAAAGTACAACTATACATCACATAATACAAAATAAATGATAATCTTAAACTAAAGTACAATCATATTACTCATAACATAAACAAAAGTACAAACATAAAGTAAAGTACATAAAATGAAATACAAAACATAAACTAAACTATGATGGGCCATCGTCGTCTCGCTCCACCCAATCCGTGAAGATTTTTCTTAGCTCTTTGTGGGACACCGTGAGCTCCTCGACTCTGCCTACGCAAAATTCTAGTCTCTGTTCTATCTTGTCCCACCTATGAGAAATTTGGGGTGACAATGGCCACGTGATGATCTCCTCCATAGGAACATCTCCAGAGGTAGAGGCTCCCTAATCTCCCTTCAACATCAAGTCCCTTCGACTTTAACTATGACCATCTGGATCAAATAAAGTCTGTCAAATAAATCGCCAGATCTCTGTACTCTCAACTGCTCTCCAATCGGTAGATGAACTCAAGTTCGCTCGACGATCTTCTGTATCAATATGTCGTGCGACAGATTCTTGTTGCATGTCCGACCAATCTCATTCATGTGACCTAAAATCACGAAGGCAGAGTCAAACATCTTCTCGTTGTATAACTTCTTCATCACATAGAGATCTATATAGATCACAAGATCTCTATGTTCATTCAGAGGTAGAATGATGTGAGTTATTTAGATTGTGAATAACCCGAGCTCTGACGTTCAAATCTCTGGATTAGGCTTCACGAACCCTTTGATGTTAGCGTTTCAATGAATTTCTCTAAGGAAGTCAAGTGCCTCCGCAATTTGAAAAAATCACAATCTCCAGAAGCATGTATCTCTCCACCTCAGTCCCTTTTGCGGCAAACCTGCACAATTCATTAACCATCTCTAGAGGTATAAAAATCTTTATATCAAGGATATACATCTTCAAACATCTTGACTTCCCGGTAGAGGTCAAGTTTGCATAAAATAAGTGAACAATTCTATCGCATCTATCGCCCTTCAATCCGTGCACCCTATTAGGGCGATTCTATCGAGCATTTCATTTATCTCTAATGACTTCCAACCTCTAAAGTTGACAGTATTTGAATGAATAACCGAGTAGTTTGACATATCCTGCTCAAATTGCTCCTTACACATATGATTTCGAAATTCATTTGAAAAATACCTAATTGACGATCGTCACATTTCACCCAGAGCACCTTATGACGACAGTGGCTAGTTTGTTGGACCCTTTTGATATGATCCTCCTTGTGACATCGACGGGTGATTTGGCAAAGGTAGTTCAGTTGGGCCACCTTGTGACGAACTTCCTTACGACAGAGCACCCTTTCGTTTAATCGTCAATTAAGCTGCATTTGAGTGAAATTTGGCAATTTAGGTTGAATTGGAGATTTGGACGATTTAGGGTTCGAATTTTTAGGATTTTTTGATGATATTGGAATAAAATGATTAGGGATGAGAAAATCAACACGGTAGGGGCGTAAAATGGGTAGATTTTGAATTGGAATTGTGCTTGAAGTCGAGAGTGCTTTAGATATTTTAGCAATGGAGGGTGGAATGGGGGACTATTTTTTATATACTGTCGAAGATTGGCCCCCCGTTCTAGGAGAATGACCCTCTGTTTTCAAACCTTAATTTTAAGAACGGGTTGTCATCGCCCAGAAACAACCACCCATTCTTAAACATTGTTCTTGAGAACGTGGGATCGTTTCGGGGCGGTGACTTTACATTCTCACACCTTAATATTTTAGAGGAAGAACGAAGGGTCACGGTCCCGAAACGACTCCCCATTCTCAAAATTAGGTCTGGAGAACAGGGGGCCGAGGGGGGCGGAAACTCTCGTTCCCAATTACCTTTAAAATAGAGAGGCAGAAAAGGGGGTTGATGGGGGGCAGTGACCCCTCGTTCTCGAATCACGTACGGTGCTTGTTGTATGGGGGTCCCCGCATCGATTTTCGACCCAATACGTTAAGTGTCAAGTAAGCAGTGGACAGAGCAATGGATGATCGGCCCCTTGTTTTGCAGCGTTAATTCGAGACGAGGGGTGATTGGCTCCCTGTTTTAGAGTAAATTCAGAACAGGTTGACCAGCCATACACCATTTTTTAATCTCTTACATTTTTTATGATTGAAAGTTTTAATTATTTGAATTTTCAATTTAGAAATGTTTCAAATTTGATTAATAGTTTAAGATTCAAATTAGTTTTAGCCTTTGAACGATTTGTTCACGCCAGCCTATTTGTTCATTGATTCTCGGGTTTAGAGATTTTATTACACTCTAACTTAAAAAAACGAAATAAAACATCACGTGCTATACATATGAATTTAATATTTTTATAACGGAAATAACCATTTTACCATCGACTCATAGTTCATGGAATAAATTAATAAAAAATATTGTTCAAGTCATTAGTTGTCTTTGACCCATAATTCACAACCTATGTTTCACTTTATCTATGTAAAGTGTTATCAATAATATAGAGATTAGCATAATATTCCTTTTTTGCCCCTGTTTGAGAATACAAATTCGAGCAAGTGAGTTGTAGGAGAATTGTGTAGGAGAATTTGTAGATCAAAAAATATTTTCTTTCTATGTCAAAAATAGATTAATCCTAAGCAATGTAGAATTATCGAGCGTGCAATAATAATAAATCATAAAAATATTAAACACTAAGATTTTCCTGAAATATTAAATATTAACTTCTTTGTTAATTTAATTTTTTTATAATTATTTTTTATTAAGCATTAAATCAATATTATTTTAAATAACTAATGTTTTTTTTATAACTATTTTTCATTATAAATTAAAATCAATATTTTCATTTTTATTATTTTAAATAAAATTTCTAAAACTGTGATTATTTTTAAAATAATAAATAAAAAGCTATAGCCCACCTGAATGAATCCTACAAACAACTGAAAATGGAGGCCCAGTGGTAGAAGAGATGGCAGAAAGGATAGGGATGGTTTTCCATATGCGCCAAGCGCAAGTTAGTATTCCTACAGTTAATAGGATTAGGAACACGCAATAGCAAGCTACGCGGAGAGATGCGCATTACTTTCTGGGCTAGGGTTTCCTTTCGCTCTCCCTTTCTCGGTCTCTCTCCTATCTTTCTTTCTTATTGGTAAGATTTCTATCGCAGTTACGGTTTTTGTTTATGTTTTTTTTTCTGTCTTTGTTCTGGAGTTCGTTCTATATGGTGTTTTGGGAGTCTTTTGATTTGTAAAAGGAGGAAATTTTGGGAGAAAACTTGAGGGAAGTTGGGGGTACGGATGGATGAAATCGAGAGAGGGTTTGACGAGGGTGGGGATCAGGATCAGGATCAGGATCAGGGGGATCATTTTCATCGAAACGAAGCGATCTCCGCTGTTGCGGATGAGGGTTTTTTGGGAGAGGAGGATGATGACTACGAAGACCTTTATAACGACGTCAATGTTGGTGACGGGTTTCTTCAGTCTTTGAGGAAGAACGAGGATTCTGGGTTTAGAAACGTGGAAGAGAAGAAGATTGAAGTTGCTATGGTAGCTCAAAACCCTGGTGTTTCTATACCAGGTGTTGGCGGTGGTAGTGGGGAAGGTAGTGGTGGCGCTGTAGCGGATGGAGGTCCCAGTGTTGCAAGCTTAGCAGAGGGCTACAATCAGAGTCAAGGGTTTAGAGGCAACGATATGGGTATGGGAGGAGCAATCGGATCAAAGCCATTGATCGGTGGTGGAGGTGGGATTAGAGTTGAATTAGGGCAAGGAAGTAAAATGAATGGGAATGAGGAACAAAGTGGTAATTCTGATATTGGCGTTCAAGGAATTGGTCAGCATCATCCACCACAGCAACAGCAACAGCAACGACAACAAACACCACCACCATCACTTGGAGTCATAGGAAATGTCGGGATTATCGATAACGATAATTTTGCAAGGCAAGGTGGAGGAGGAAATGTGAATGGGTTTGGTGGCAACGGCCTAGGAAATACAGCAGGCGGCGGCAGTGGAGGTGGTTCAGGGACTATTTTATTTGTGGGTGATTTGCATTGGTGGACTACTGATGCTGAGCTGGAGGCCGAGCTTTGTAAGTACGGGCCAGTGAAGGAGGTGAAGTTTTTTGACGAGAAGGCTAGTGGGAAGTCAAAAGGGTATTGCCAGGTTGAATTTTATGATTCTAGCGCCGCAACAGCTTGCAAGGAGGGAATGAATGGTCACAGTTTTAATGGACGTCCTTGTGTTGTTGCATACGCATCCCCCTACAGTGTCAAGAGAATGGGAGAGGCTCAAGTGAATAGGAGTCAACAGATGGCTCAATCTACTGTCTCTCAAACGAGAAGAGGTCTCAATGATGTTCAAGGTAAGCCCGGTGGGAATACCATCGGCACAGGTGGTAACTATCAAGGTGGTGATAATACTAATACTAATAATAATAACAACAACAATAGAGGTTTTGGAAGAGGTAATTGGGGCCGGGGTAATGCACAGGGAATGGGGAATAGAGGTCCAGTTGGTCCGATGAGGAATAGGGGTGGTGCGATGGGTGGGAGAGGTATAATGGGTAATGGTGGAAATGGTTTTGGTCAAGGTATTGGTGCAGCTCCTCATTTGTTGCATCCGCAGTCAATGATGGCTCAAGGTTTTGATCCAGCTTTTGGTGCGCCAATGGGAAGAATGGGACCTTATGGTGGCTTCCCTGGGGCCCCTGCACCACCTTTCTCTGGGATTTTATCATCATTTCCACCTGTGGGAAGTGTTGGTCTTCCTGGAGTTGCCCCTCATGTAAATCCTGCTTTTTTTGGAAGAGGGATGCCCATGAATGGATTGGGGATGATGCCTGCACCAGGTGTTGATGGACCTAATATGGGTATGTGGGCAGATCCTAGTATGGGCGGCTGGGTTGGCGAGGAGCATGGCGGTGGAAGAGCTGGGGAGTCCAGTTATGGGGAAGAGGCCGCATCTGAGCATCAGTACAACGAAGTTAGTCACGATAGAGGTGGGTGGCAAAATAATATGAAAGAGAAAGATAGAGGTTCAGAAAGAGACTGGTCCGGGTCTTCAGACCGAAAGTTTCGTGATGATAGAGAGCCAGGAACTGATAAAGACATTCCTAGGGAAAAAGATGTTGGCCCTGACCATGAGTGGATAGAGAGAAGACATCGCGATGAGAGAGAATCAGGCCGAGATAGGGATAAAGAGCGTGAGAGGGATCGGGAACGGTCTCGATCAGATCGCGAGAGAGATCGGGATCGAGATCGTGATAGGCATAAGGAAGATAGAGACAGATATGCAGACCATCATAGGCATAGGGACCGTGAAGCTGATCATGAAGATGAATGGGAAAGAGGACGATCATCTAGAACTCATAGCAAGTCACGATTGCCTCAGGAGGAAGACCATCGGTCGAGATCAAGGGATGCTGATTATGGGAAGAGGCGAAGGCTTACTTCTGAGTAACTCAATCTGATGCTAGTTATTTGGATATTTTCCATTCAGAAAGAAAATGGAACTAGCAAAGTTTGATTTGTCATTATCATTTTGATTCTCTCAACTATGTTCTTGGGTTCTTCGATCAGTGACTGCCATTCTTCAATTCTCTGTTTTATCGGCTGAAATTTTTATTTGCTTACTCAGAGAAGAGTAAGTAATGATTCTGGCATTTATAGAAAGTAAGCTCCTGAAATTTATGTCTCATTTTCTGCAGTTTTGAGGTGGTTGTTCAAGTTTGTTGTATTTGTTGTAGTGCTATCATTCTGTTGTTGGGTAGAAATTTGTTAGGATCAATCTCATAGAGTGGTAAGGAAAAGGTTGTTGTATAAATAGCTGTAAATTGTAAATGTTGGCACCAACAATGCCTTTACATACTAATAAAATGTTAATCATTGGCTGATCTATCAGATTCACTTATTGTTCGTATATAACAATGATTTTTCTTTTCTCGTGTTTCTCTTAGAATCTATGCGCTGCTGTTAAGTTTTAGTTGTACGATCAAAACAACAGTTAGATAGTGTTTGTGAATTGCATGAATAGGTATTGGTTGTACGTACTGCAAAAACGATAATTGATAGCAAGTTAGACGAAATGTCCAATGTATCAAATCATCATTTGTTCATTTATAGTGCCAATGATGTCCATTTTAATCTCTTGGTTTTGTTTGTAGTTGAGTCAACTCTTATTTGTAATGTTAAGATTATGATTGTTCTCAGGTGAATGTCTCTTCTAGTAGAGTTACGACAGAAGAAGTCCATTTATCGTTCGTTTATTTTGTATCATGACCAAGGAGCACATTTTCAGATTTCATTACAAAGTTTCTGTAAATTCTGAAGAGAATGTGTTTTCCTTAAGTCGATTGATGTTTTGTCTTCTCGTGCTCGTATTATTCTATCATGTAAAAGACTAAAGCTCTGAACTTTTTACCATTTTATGGCTATAGTATGAGCTCTACTCACATTGTTCTTTGTTGCTTAGCTTGAAGGACATTTGACATCTCAAATCTTACAAGTGAACCTTTCAGTAGAATCAAGAAATGGTGGCACGGGAATCGAAGGAGGACGAGTCATTGTGGGAGAATCAAGGTGTTGCTAATCGGGTTTGCACCATTGATCTCTGAGTGGAACTCTGCTCTGAAAAAATTTAATCTTTCCTTTTGAAAACTATGTTTGTGTGACTTGGCAAAATCGATCTGTTGTTAATGATGTATCGGGATTATATTTCGAAAAAACTTAATTCGGTTTGAATATGTAATGGGATTTAGCATGGAGGATGTTGTTGATTTGTTGTTTGTTAGCTGTTGTATCATATTACTCCTCCATTGTCTGTTCTTGTTCAATCTCTCCAGTTTTTTTGTTGAAGATGTAGAATTCTAACCATTCTTTGAGGCTGTTGTTTTTGACCCTTGAGAAGCTGTAATTTTTTATGTATACGTTGTACATACATACATATGTGTATATAAATCGGTTAATTTTGATGCTTACTTGTTCATCATGCTGTATGTTCTTGTTCATTATTGACTGATTTGTAGACAGGGATGAATTATGTCACTAGTGTTTGACAGTTATGGGGAATTAATTAAAGATGAAAATTTAGGAATTATAATTAAGTTGGTTTATTCTAAACAGAGTGCAGCGAAGTTGTCGAAGTGAAAATTTAGGAATTATAACTAGATTGCTATCCTATGTTTTTGTAATTTGTTATAACATTTTGTCTATTTTAATTTTACACTATGACACTCCGTTTATTTGGTTGTTTACTTTGAAAATGTGTGGTACTTTTATACATACTGATCTTGTTTATGAATTACTCGTTTTAATGCTCTCAAGCCACGGAAAATTACTTACACTCTTGCTCAAATTGCGTATTATACTGACGTTGGCATGGCAAGCACCCGGCCACGAACAGACAATTAACATGGTTAAATATCTCGAACTGTGTTTGAATACTCTTTAAGTTTGGCTTGACCTTCTCTTGGGACCATGAAAGTTTTCTTGAGAGCTCGTGAAAATAACTCACTAGTTATAAGAGTTGGAATCTCTACTCTATATTTACTATTAATTTGTATAATTAAAATGAAATATCACAAGTAATTCAAATAAATTATTTATTGCACTACTTAATGAGTCTTACATCATAGATTAAGAATAATTGGACGAAAATATAAAATAAACGTAACATTATCCTGTCTATAATCTATCACGTTGGCTCCCCAAACTCGAATCCATTATTGTTTATACGTTTTGACTTTAGATGTCCAAGTCAGAAGTGTACGTGGGCTTTGGCAATATTTTCTAGCATATCTTGTTTACTCGTAGAATGTTTTGGATCAGAAGTCAATCAAACCCACGTTTTACAAAACTATAGTCCAATTCAGTGGCTAAGACACAGCACTTGTCTTCTACAGAAATAATTTAACACGTTCCCACCATACATAATAATGTGCCACCCACCACTCTCCAATTTCCATAGAAGTTTATTGATTCCCTTCCAAAATTTTTTGACTTTCCGATCAGTCGATTTACGAATAAACTTGATCGATCGACCCGAACGAAATATAAAGATAATCATAGCAACAGGGACTTATTTTTTCTCTTAATGATCGAAGAAGCATGATAGCATATGCATAAAGTGAGTCAATAACTTTTTTACTTTTATGAAATATTGTTTAATAATAATAATAAAAAAAAAAAAAAAGGTAGTGAGCTAGTGGGTGAGCATGCTCTAATCACTACCATACCAACTTTTTTTTTTTTTTTCTTTTTTTTGGCTTTTGAATGAACAAGAATTGAGAATTTTTTTTCCAAGTTTTTGACGTTCATGATTCGATTTTACACGCTGGACATTTGATGGAACCCATTGAGATGTCAATCTCGATGAAGTTTTCTTCCTCGTAGATCATGTCGTTGAGGTCTGCGATCAGCTCCATCAGGCCCGTTTGGCTGCCGGGAAAATCTGGATATAAGTCTGGGAAAATTTGTTGCGGCTGGTTTTCTGATGAGAATCTCTTTAAATCACGATCTGGAAGAGCGATTTCGATCAAACTGTTGTCGTCGTCGTCGTCTGAATCTGACGAGCTGTCCCATGGTCCCAGATTCTCTGCAGTTTCATTTTCCGATGAGAAACCCGGTGAAGATTCGACTGCAGACTCGTTCTTTTGACCAGTTCTTCTGTCGTCTTCGCCGGAACTCTGGGTTTTTGTCAGAACATAAAATGGCGGACGATGATTCCGAGCAAGATTCTGATCGTAACCCAGTCTCTTCTTGGCGAAATGGCGAAGGAAAGCGGAGGAGAAGATGAGAATAAGAACTGGAAGAAGGAAAGGAGTGAGTCCATAGCTTAGAAAGCAGAGAAAAGCTATGGGAGGAAGAAGAAGAAGAAGAAGAAGAGAAGTAAGAAGTGGGGTGTGAGTTGTGTTTCCCATCAATCACAAAGTAGAAAAAGGCCAGGAAAATGCGAGAAAATGAAGGAAAAGAAGCACCTTTTCTAATCTTTCCTTTGATAACCAATTACATTTTTTGGATTCAGCCCAATATCTTTAGGCCCAAATACTTTTCTCATGCTTCCAATTGGCCCAAACCGAAGGACTCGATCCAACACACGAAGAGTTACGGTTTAGCATGCTCTAATTGGCAAACACTAACTTAAATTGTTGTCTTGATCGTCATCGATTTTTAGCAATATATATATAATCCATAATGAAATAACTCTTTTTCGAGACTTACATATAACAACATTAAAATGATTCCTTAAAATACATTTATTAAGAGAAATTTACCTTAAAATATTTGAAATTAAGAACATTTTTCTCGGTTTGAGTTAAGGTTATGTTTCGTTTCCAATGTAAGTTTTTCAAGACAAAATTCCGAACATAACCAATTTTTGGTTCCAATGAAAGAACATGATGAATCATATGTAAAATTTTATTTTGTTTGAATGATCAATTATGTTTCAAACATGTGTTGTTAGAATGCTAAGAATCCTTATTTATTATTTTATTTTTATTGAGATTCTATTATTATTTACTTATTTATAGGCACTTCATGCGCAGGTTAAGATGGTTCATTGTAACCCAACTCGATTTCTGTTCCCATCTTAATTTGTTTTGAAATAATCCTAATAACAAATTCACGTGTATTTGGGTTTAAATTAGGATTTTATGTCGAGTGGAATGGACGTTGCGTAGACCTTAACATTCGAACATTTAAAAGAATAAATTGGGTAAAAGAACAAGAAGTGTAGCTCGAACACTTAATGAAAGCAAGGGCGATGAACAGTACAAGCTACTGTGGTCTTATGCAGCAGATATACATAGATTAAATTCGGGTAGCACATTAAAAATACATACTTACGAGATGAGCTCTAATTTATTAGTATGCCAAAAAATATATGTGTGTGCATGACTACTTGTAAGACAGGTTTGCTACATTACGGTCGCCCCATTATCTGTTTGGATGAATGTTATCTGATGAGCTTGTGTCCCGATCAATTACTTATAGCCGTCAGTTTTGATGGCAACGAGTAAATATATCTCGTTACTGTTGCCAACGTCGAAAAAAGTGCACGGACACATGGACGTAGTTTTTGCAACATTTAAACCGAGACCTAGACACTAGATTCGGAGACGAATAAACAATTATTTTGGATTGACAAAAACTATAATACATTTCCAATTGTTATTTGTAAATATGAGTATTATGGTAATTATATTATTTTATGCTTACTCTGTCTTTTTTTTTTCAAATATTAAAGTTTGGTGAAAACTATAAAAGATGAATTTAAAGAAGCCAAAGACCACTACTACCTCCAGATATGTACGCAAATTTCAAAGGCCAATTTTAGGATAAAGCATACAGAGATGTGATGTGGAATGTGGTTAGAGCAACCACAAGTTATCATTTCGAAATAAAAATGAGAAAATTATACCAGTTTAATCCGGATGCCCATGTATGGCTTCGAGAAGAAAAGCCTAGATATTGAATTAGTCATGTATTCTCTTCGATCCTCAAATGCGAAATGAGCTTGAATAATTTGTGCAAATCATTCAATGCAGTTCTATTGCCAACCAGGGACAAACCGAACATTACCATGTTTGAGATAATCTGAAAGTGCTTGATATCTCGCATTAGGAAAAATTTTCAGAAGTTGGCTCAATTAACAGGTCTCCTATGTTCACATATAAAGAAAACACTTGAGAATTTAGAAAGTGCAGTTTGAAATTGGAGTGCTCGACTAGCGGGAGCTGCACGATTTGAAATTAACAATGACTACGAACAATACGTTGTCGACATGAATATGTGTGTAATTGCACTAGGTGAAACCTTACTAGAATCTCACGTGTGCATTCCATTCTAAGCATGCATTTCATGAAAGTAACACCAAAAAATTACGTACATCGATACTATTATCGGGTGACTTATCTACAGATGCACTCACAATTTATTCAACCTGTGAGCGACCATCAAATATGGTTGCAAATGCCAAGTCGGAAGGAACTCATCCAGCCTAAAAGATATCGCTAACTTGGTAGACCGAAGAAGAAAAGAGGGCGAAATATCGATGAGCCGTCAAGTTCGACAATTAGTAAGAAGAGCTCAAAGATTTCATATGATATATGTCGATAGCAGGAGTATAATAGTTGCATTTGTCTTCACTGGAGATCCACTTTAGACGTTACTTTGCAAGACACGTTTATAGGTTTTAACATATTTGATGAGACACGGGTACAGTTCAACATATTTTACTCATAAACAAACTGTCATTATTTTTTAATATAATTTTCATTATCTGCAGGAATCTGAATTTATGTTGACCACTGTAATTTATGTTGAAAATAAAAAGAAATTTGCATTATTTAGCATTCGTGTAATATTTAATTATGTTATTCTTGTATAGAAATATATATTTAAATAAATTATTAATCATTACATATACCAAATTAAAGATCATAAAATTTACTGACGAGAATTAAAGTGCATGAAATGAAATACAAAAACTAATTTAAACTACGTCGGTGGGTTATCATTGTTTTCGTTATTGTTTGTCATCCAAGCCTTGATCCGCCCATCAATCTCTCTCTAGCTCACGATGAGCTTATCAACTTTGCCTATAAGGAGCTGCATCCCTTGGTGTTGCCTCTGCTACATCTTATAAGTCTGTTGCTATGCATCTGATGCTTCTAATACATCTGCTGCTGATGCTGCACCATGGCCCATTCACTGCCATCTTGGGGGGCCAATGGGGGCGACATGGCCTCTTCTATCAGCACAGCCCGAGAGATGGATGCCTCATGATCACTCTTCAGCATCCAAGTGTTGTTGAGGTCAACGAGGCCCATCCGAATCAAATGAGTCCTGCCAAATACGTCGCCGGATCTGTGAGCTCTCACCTGCTCGCCAACCGGTAGCTGATTCCCAGCAAGTTGGATGATCTTATGAATTAGTGTGCCGTATGAGAGATTCTTGTTGGATATCTGCCCGACTTCACGCATGTGACCTAAAATCAAGAAACCAAGGTCTAAAGTTTTCTCGTTGCATAGCTTCTCCATGACATACAGGTTCATGCAGCTTACGTGATCTCTATGTTTATCTCGCGGCAAAAGAGTGGTGGTTAACATGTTATGAAGAACCATAGCTCTGAGATTTAAATCTCTCAATCGTGGCTTCATGAACCCCACAATATTGGAATTGCGATGAATTCTCCCTAGGAACTCTACTCTCTTGGGCAATCTGAAAAAAAAAAGATAGTCTCGGGAAGCATGGTAATATTGTTTCGTCCATTCTATGGCAAACCCGAGCACTGCATTAACTGTCTGTGGACATATCAGAAACGCTGTACGAAAGATGTACGTCGTCAAACCTTCTGACTTTCTCGTTGCTGTCAAGTTCACGTACAACAGGTAAGCTATTCTGTTATAGCTATCGCCCCTCAATGCATACACCCTGCGCAGGCCAATGCTGTCAAACATCTTTTGGATCTTCAACGACTCCACCTATAAAGTTAATAGTTTTCCAATAAATAATTGAATGTCTGAACAAATTCTGCTCAAACTTGTCTTGACACTTTTCATTACGAAATTCCATAACTGGATACTCTCAAGTTCAAATATTAATCGTAGTGATATATTGAATACTAATTGAAATAAAATAATTAAAACTCACTTAGTTTTTTTAAATAAAACTATAAAGTTTTATATAGTTGGCAAAATTATCACGTAACTTTTTTCAATTACATTTCATTATGAATCTATGAAAATGTTGTACAATTATTAAACGATAAAAATTACATTAGAAAAAAAATTATCTTAAAAAAAAAGTTAATAAAACTTTAAACTATTAAAAAATAATTAATTGCAGTGATACATTGAATACTTAATTGAAACAAAATAATTGAGACCCACTTAACTTTCTTTATAAATTTTATATAATTTATAAAATTACCACATGAATCTATGAATAGGTCGTAAAAGTATTAAACGATAAAAATTATATTAGAAAAAAAAATTAATAAAATTTTAAATTATCAAAAAATAACAATTCAAATTTTATATTGTCAGTCAACTAAGAAAAATTTTACTGGAATAAGTAAATAGTGGAAAGATAGTAAAATATTTTTGAATTTTTTAAAAATATGAAATGAAAATAAAAGAGAAACTGTCTTTAAGCACGGATCGATCAAGAAAATTTAATTAATTTTTTTTATAATTTAAAATTTGAATTGTTTTAAATTCTATATTGAGCATTCTCTGAATTTTACCTTAATTTATTTTTAAAAATTGAAAAAAACAGGACTGTAAAAATTCTACTTTACAGAAACCCAGGCACCAGAAAAAGACCCTCCCTCATCACTTACGAATCTTTGCACTGACGGACCAGCACTCTCCATCATCTTTCTCTCTCATCTTTTTCTCTCTCTAAACCTCCCACCAACGGCGACTATGGAGATCTCGGAGAAGATCCTCAAGTTCAAGTTTCACTTTCTCTTCGCTTTCATTTTCTCAACCGCCATAGTCTCCGTCCTTCTTTTGGCGCCTAGATTCGTCACCATCTTGGCCTACTTCTGGCCGCTTCTACTCTCCACCGCTCTCTTCCTTCTCGCTGTCCTCCTCTTCGGAAAGACTCACTTGCCGACCACCGACGACCTTGGGGGTAATACCGGCGAAGGACTTCTAGACTACGTCGCCGGTTCACCGGAGCAACCCATCCATAGTACGGAGTAGAACTGAGGATTTGAATCTCAAATTTTCCATCTTTTCTCGTCTCACGTTCTCTGAGTTTGATCCTGTACTCTGAAGTCTGCGGATTATGAGTATGCGCTGTAAATTCTGAGATCAATGAAATTTATTTTCGATTTTCTCTACAATCGTTCTTTTGTTGTTGTATTTTCTTTCTGATTTTCTCGGATTTGTTTGTTTCTCGAGAAAAAACTGGATGTGTGACGGTGAGTGAATGAATCGACAAAGAGAACCATGTACCTTTTCAAATTCGGCTCACCGAATGGTTATGGTGGGATCCCACCAGCCGACACGTCGTACAATGCCATGAAGTTTTCCTCTCTCATACCAGTGATAAAAGCTTTTGATGCATCGCATCTTCCAACAAACACAGCCCAATTTCAAGAACACAAAAAACAAGAACAAATCAGCAAATTCTAATAGCTGACTTCTGCTTCTCTTCCATTATCCATCCTGAGAAGCAAGAATTCCAAACTAGTTAGGTCGCAAATGGAAAGAGAATTGCAAAAGAAATGGGTAAAAAATAATAGATATTGAGATTTATATGGACACCTAAGACGATGACAAAATAATTAGCTGGAGAGAGAAATTCACTAATACATATCAACGTAAAGAATTTTGCGACTCAAACATATATTTATACATTAAACAGAATTCTACGTTAAAGAGAGAAAAATTCACTAATACATATCAACGTAAAGAATTTTGTGACTCAAACATATATTTATACATTAAACAGAATTCTACGTTAAAATGAAATTTTCAATGTTTACTTAAATTACCGATCATGATAGAATTAGAATCACGCAAAACTCTAACATATCGTATCAACAACACCTAGCATTTGACACAGCCTAGACAAGAAAAATGGTTCCAACTCTAGCAGATTATATCAACAACACCTAATATTCAACCCAGCCTAAAAAAGGAAAATGGTTGCAACGGAAGAAATTCTTAACACAACTCAACATAATTTGAGGATCAAACATAGTAAATGGGGGATTAATTGCAGTCTGGCTTCAGTCTATTGAAGAAATCCAACGCTTATATTCATCTCCCAGATTTAAATGTCTTCAGTTCTTGGTCACTAAACAAAGCAATTGGGTCGACCTTTCCAAGTTCCAACAGTGATAATTGAGCAGTTACTCGCAGTAAACTGCTCAATGAGCACAAGTGTTTGAACTTGGAAAATTTTGTTGATGCCATCAAGGTGAAGACTTTGAGTACTGTTCAAATATTTGCAAGGCTGGTTGTTAAATTACCTCATTTAAGAAAAGAATTGAAATCAAAGGCAATGACTGTTACTTTTCAAACGATGGATTATAATTTTCTCTGAGATGCTTGAGCTTGTTCTATATCAGAAACTGTTAAGGTTCCCGACTGATCAACATCAAGATTCTCGAACTCTTCCATGACAACTGAAATGTCATCTTGGGAAATTTTTCCCATTTCTTTTAGCTTAAATATGACAAATTCAGCGGCCCTGTAAAACCCAGGAAGGTGAAATTAACAATCACGGGATTGGATTAATCAACTATAAACATTAATGAGTTATCTTAATGGGAATTAATGAACTGAATTTACATTAATGAGTTATCTTAATGGGAATTAATGAACTGTATTTGAAGTCTTTCACTTACCCCACAACTCCATCATCGTCCAAATCTGCTGCCTCAAGATCTAAGCATGTTGTTTTCCGGTTTAGAACCCATTTGACCAATGCCCTTTGTCTTCTTTCAGAATGCAGCTCAGCGATGTAAAAGAAAAACTGAGCCAAAGAAATTGTGCTGGTCAAAATCCAGAAGATTGCAAAAACACGGCCAGCGCTAGTCGAGAAACTTCGATCCCCGTAGCCTAGTGCTGTAATAGTAGAACAGACGCAATAAAAAGCATCAACGGGGTCCAACTCTTCAACTGTAATTAAAAATATAGTCCCAGAAATTATGAGCACCAGCAAAAGGAAAAAGACCAATATGCACTTGTATTTCACTTTATTGGTCTCAATTTCTTTCATAGTTGCACCAGGAGAAGTAGTTTGTTGTAAATGTAAGGCCTTTACCAAAAACATTTCCTGTTTTTCTGCTAAATAATCAGCGGCTTTGCTCAGTACGAGTCCAATTAGGGCCATTCCTGTGAAGACAAAAGCACAGGCAAGTAGTTTTGTAAGTACAGAGTTAGGCACCAAGTCTCCATATCCAACTGTGGTCATTGTAACAATGCAGAAATAGACAGCATCAATTATTCCATTTGTTTTTAGCCCCTTGATTTGGTTCCTGACGAAGTAGAAACATATAGTTCCCATACCAAGATAAATGGCTAAGAATAAAACAACTTTCGTTAAACTCAGGTGTAAATTCCCAAATATGGACCCAGGAGGTGGATTGGGGTCAAAGCGAGTTTCCTGTGAAGGTCCAGAATCTACAATGGGAGCACTTCTGGTGCGACGAAATCTTCTCTTCCCCATAGTTGCATTCATTGTCTTTCTTTCGCAATTAGGATCTAATAATCCGGACAATAAGGGCTGCTCTGAACCACTGAAGGCCATTATAACGAAAGACGATCCTTTTACTATATCTGCAGTCACAAATTTATTCACAACAATAATTATTGTAGAATCGATTTTATTTCTACTAAGTTCAAATAGTCAGCATTAAATCTAATAGAGTAAAGTTAGTTGTATATTTTTTATTGTAAATGTAGAAGTATAAATATTAGACTGTAATTCATTAAAAAAATTAATTATGATACAATGCAATGTGTTTTCTGAATTTCTTCATGTTTAAATGCTTTTAGTTATGTTGGCCTATCATTTACGCTCAACAATAATTATGGATTTAAAAGTCCAATTTAGTTTGAAAACACTATTACTCAATAGCTTAAAATCCAAGACCAGTATTTGACTAGAATTTCATCTCTAAGAACCAACCCAATTACTGCACCACGTCATATACGACACACCAGATAATCACACAGATCATAATATAATCCAATCTCATGATTCTCTGAAGTGAAAGGTAATGAGCATAATGTAGCCATAAGCACAAACTCCTGATAAACTAACATGTTGTAGCCCATTCCGTAATTTTTTAATGGTAATCCTTTTTCAAGAAAATTTCTGAATTATATTCAATTACAATAAATTTGAGACGTCGAATTCCCTCGCCCTGGATGTCCATTGGTCTAAACTCCCAACAAAAAACTTTGAAAACTCAGATCAATCGAATTTTCAGCTCCTTCGAAGCTCCAGTGGATTATTATCCGTCAGGGTTGTTAAAAAAAGGTAATAAATTAGATGGGAACACCACGAACCAGCTCAATTCTTAAAAAATTTCCAAGAATCATAACAGACATTCAAAAGGTCCTAATGATTGACCGTCGCAATTAACCCTACACGAACTTAGATTACATTAAAAAAAAGGTACTCCGTATAAACCTCATAGCACAATAAAACTATAGCAAATGCAGCGAGGATGAAATTTCCAGGTAAGCAAGAAAAATTTCAACCGAACTTGAAGAAACAGAGACCTGGATCCATATCCAGAATGAAACTCTAACCATGTTTTCAAAAAATGCTGAGAAATCCATAAAACAAATTCATCGAGATCTACCATTAAAGTTAGTCACGTGAAGCAGGCGAGGTGGACGCTTCAAGATGATTCCAATTCGCGAAAGCTTCGCTGTATTTCTTCACCCTACCATCATCCTCATCATCTCACCATCCATTTCACAGTCGCTTCAGTAAATTTCTTTCTGAGCTCTCTCTCTTTCTCGCCGACGTCGAATAGCCGGATCTCAGACGGTTGGGAAGATAACGATATAGTCGAATACAAGCGTTGAATAAAATATAAAAATCAATAATATTTTCATGCTTTTACTGTTCTGTCCTCAACTACGTGGACGGTCCTCGTTCTCGCTTCTCCTACAAATTCGTCCCTTGCGACGTCGTATTATCTGCTCATAGTCTTGCCTCTGCAATTTATATTTAATTATGCATACGAGGGGCTTACTAATGGGTTTAATATTTATTTAATCATTAATTAACTAAATTAAATGGAGGACACGACACAGTTTAAAAAAGATGGACACATGGCACAATCAGGCGCTTCCAATTGGACACTTCTCGATTTCTCAATCTCCTAAAGTTATATATTAAACGAATTAGTGACATATTATTCGGTCATTATGTACTCATTTAAAGTGTTTTCTTAACGTTATTCTAAACATAATAATTGCAAAAGAAGGTTGGCGAAGTCTAAAATTAATTTATTTTTTTAAATTTACTTTACTTCCTCTTTATTTGCTAATTAAATCTCATTTTAGTTTATACAATTGAATATTTAATTTAAAATTTTTTAAATAATCATAATAATGTAAACTTAATTCATTGACTTTTGTTATTTCTTTCTTCTTCGTTCTGATGCCTATTCATCAAGAATAATATTAATTTTTTTATATAATATTAGTTTTTGACTTGACATTTATTAATTAATATATTATTTTAATTATTATATTATTTAATAAATATCACGTGAATATCATATCAAAAAAAAAATAAAATTATAATATATGATTAAAAAATAAATCTTATATTATATTGTCTATGTGTGGGTGCACTATAATTATAATGCCTCGAATTAAATCTTTAATTTACAAACTCTAATTTGAAATTTTAAAAAAATTTTCTCAAAATTTAATTTGGATCGAGCGTTTAAAATTTCAAATAAAATATTTTTAAAATATTAAATAAAATCATTAATTGTGCATAAATTATAATTAAAATATTAATTAAATTTATTCGAAATAGTTGCAGAATTATAAATAATTCATAAAAATTCTAAAAATAAAATTCAACATAATTTATTCGGAATAAAAACCGAAATACTTTAAAAACTGAAACATAATATTTTAAATCTCTTTTTTGAGAAAATCATTGTCTTCTTCTGTATGCTCGCTTGTCACTGGGAGATTCTAGATCACAGCTAGTTCTTTCTCAGATAAAAATTCACCTACATCACAAAATTATTCAAAACATGATAATTAACTTAGCAAGAAAAATACGTGCAATGGTCAAAAATTAACATTTACTTTTATCGAATCCTGATTACAGGATTAGTTGGTACTCATTTCTCAATCTTAGACTCAATCATCTTATTGTCGTTCACGCTTTGTCAATTTACTCTTAGTCAATTTATCATCTCATTGTCGTTTAAGCTTTTGCTATCACGTCAGTATCGTTAAATGTTCAAGCTCACCATCTCATTGTCGTTTAAGCTTTTGTTATCACATATTTTTCGTCAATTCTATTATTTTCATGCACATACAATATGCCCTGCCAATTTTATCTTTATATTATTATAAGTCAATGCATAAACATGCGTACTCAAATATCAATTTATATAATAAAACAGTTATAAGAAAATAATACAATATATTGTGATATAGGGCTATAACTAAAACATGGAAAAACTATATTTTTATTTACTTGGATTCCGAGCGGTATGATTATCGGGATTCGTTTACTATTCCAAATAATATCCTGCTCAAATAAAATATTTGGTATTAAATTTTTAATTAATAAATCCAATTTCAAAGAAATTTGAGCAGAAAATTCCTTACGTTGTACTTTTAGGTCGGATTGTGTTAATTGGATCGATTCGAATGACTTCTGGGATTTTTTCTATCTAATTCAAGTATCGATATTAAAATCCTACTCAACTAATTCAAACTTTAAAAGAATTTGGATAAAAAATCCTTACCGGTTTAATTTTGGATCGGTTCAGTCTAATTCGGGCTGAAATTTGATTTAGGTCCAGTTCTGGTGAACAGTGCCGGTTTGATTCGGATTTAGTGAACCGGTTCAATTTCTTTAAAATTGAACTTTCTCTTTATTGCTTTTCGGCCGCACATATTGTCGACAGAGGGAGAGAGTTCAGAGAGAGAGATCGAACAAGTGAGAGATCAAGAGGAAGTGAAACTAAGAGGAAGAGAGAGAGAGCTTACGCTGTTGAGGGAAATCGTTCGATCGGAAGGAGCTCTCTGCTGTCGCGAAGTGAACCTCAGTCGGGAGAGATTTCTTCTCGTCGGAAGAGGCTTGCCGCGTCAGAGGCCGAGGTAAGTACTTATTCTCTTCTCGAAGGACTCAGGAGGGAAAGCTGTGGGGTGGTCTCCTTCATCATCCGAGCCTCTCTATTTATAGTTGAAGCTCGTACTCAGCTCCTTTAAGAAATTCGAATTCAGCTCGAATTTTTCGTGCGGTGAACTGATCAGCTCGGGTTTTTCGAGCTGCAAAATCCGATCTTCATCTTGTTTTTGGACGTCTTCCAAACTAGGTTCATTCTGTTGGCGTTTGGATTTTCAAAGAAGAACCCGACTAATTTTTCTAAAAATATGAGTTTAGCAAATCTGACTTCCTCTGTCCTTAGATGATTTTCAGGTTCGGTTTATCAGATTTTCACTTAGATTTTATCTGATTTTTCATCCAAATTTAAATTATTGACTTGGTTGATTTTGAAATCAAATTTTGAATTTGATTTGAGAATTTTAGAATTTGAAATTAAATTTTATAATATGAAATCTTATATTGTTACAATGGTTCAGTCTGGCCCTACTCCGAAAACCAAAACTGGAACATGACCTACGGTTTCATTGTATCGATTCCATGGAACATAATAAGTTCCGGTTCGGTTTTATTTATTTTTAATTATCTAGCCATAGGTGGGTAGAAGCAGGTCTGGTGGGACTGAACCACATGGTTCTTTTTAAAAAGGGGTCAGGTCCGTTGCCCACCACTGAGCAGGAAAATTACTAAAGACCGGGACTAACATAAATGTGGGTCGGGTAATCAGTTCTTCGGATGCGCGGGTTTTCAGTGTCGGGTCAACTTTATCTTGGTCCGGATTTCACTTACAAAATTCTCTAGAGGAACAGTTTTTTAAAATTTGGAACGTGGAATTGAAAATGGAGGGAAAGGATTGCAACTCACAGCGCAGCGATTTGCTACGAAAAATCAGAGGTCAAAGATATTAAACGATGGAAGCAAGTCCAAATGATCAGTTTCTTCACGTTTTAAAATTGATTCCAAATTTTGTTTGTTGACTGTAACTTTTGCTCTTGCGATTTCCGTTTAATTTTCAGAAGTTACGAGGTCTATCATCGTCGATCTTAGCAATGGAAGGATACCGATGATCTCCGTTTATAAATTTTGTAGCTACTGTGCGAATTCCGATTCCAACTGGTCAGTTTCATTTTTGTATCCTTCAATATTGTTTCGAACTTCATTAAATTCGAGTCTGAATCATGGCTCATACATTTGCCAGTTTATATGATCACATAGGCGATCTGATTGAAATGATCAGGAACGGATCTTTTTTTTTTTTCAGTTAGGATGTCATCCTGTCTTTTAAAAAATATCTGAAATAGCAATTGTTGGTTTGTATGCAGCGATTGCCGGTGTGGTTTGCCAAAAGGCATGGAGATTCTTACTTTTCGAAAGCCAAACCAGTTACGCAGATTAGGTGAATTCATTCATGGCAACGTAATTTTTGCCACTTCATGATTAATCTATGAAGATGCCAGGAAAATAGCACTACGGGCTGTATTATTGATTCTACTCTCATCTCTTAGATGCCTTCCTCAGAGTTTTACTCATTGTCCAGCAGCTTCTGCTAGAATATAGACATGGATCAAAGAGAGACATATATTACATGCATCCCTCCTTATTTTCTGGTATCATTCTATTGTAACATGATCGAATTAGCGTATTTAACTTTTGCTTTTTCTGAGAATCAAGATCACTATATTTCTACCCATTCTAGTTTCCGACAGCTTGCTTTAAGTGATTTTGGAAAGTTCTATTCACTTCATTATGTGAGGATTCTCTAGTTTTCTGCTTGAAATCCTTTGGTATATATAATCATGTAACGTAGTATTATGTTATTTTATTACAGAGCAGACAGTTGTAGATCAGGCAATCAATGATATATGCATTATTTTTCAATGCAGCCGCCATGATTTGAATGTGGTACATATTTCCATTCTTTAATAAATCATCTTTTCTCGTATTTAGATTTATTATATCGTGTTGATCAATGGGTTTCTATATGGAATATAGTACAATTACAACGTCAGACGTTGTTGATGGATTTAACATGGGATGCTTTACTAGATTTGGAAGTCTAGATTTCCGGTGTTGTTATTTTGAATGTGTTATTAGTTCTTCCCCTCAGCAATCATTCCCATGTCTTAGATTCAGGGTACACAACTCCATGTGGGTGGTGTTGTAGGTTCAGCACGTTATTTATGGCTTTTCTGGTATCTACACCTCATAAGGGGGTGGACTTGAAAATTTCTTCAAGTGTTTCGATAATTTTTCACTCTATTCAATGCTTTTGATGTGAAAGTTTAAAGTATGTGTATGAGATGTGACGGTCATTTCGGCTTGCTTTCTTTTGACAGGTCTCTGTTGGAAAAGGGTGCGTCGTAAAAAGCGCACATCTTAGCTTATGGCAGCAGACATTATTTTTTAACATTCTATTATTGTTACTCTTCTCAATAGGTGGACAGAGCCACCAAAAAATAAATGACGGTAATTTCCACAACGATTCACTAGACTTTTTTTTTTTTCAGATTGGTAATGGGATGGTTAAGATTTTTGCAAGCCGGAAGGAGATTTGATTGCATAAAAGAACCTAACACGGTAAGGAGAAATTTTTATTATACAAGTACTGGCTTTTTTATCGTTTTTAAGTTTTTTTCTAACCTCACTTTCTTATCCTGGTATAATGTAAGGCCCACCATATTCCAGTTCAAGTTGAAGAAATTAAAGGTTTTCGGATGAGTTATGATGAATTTAATTATGCTACTGCATAATGCTTCCGAAGTTCTGCTAAGTTAGACCTGGAAGTGATCATTTTATTTTCATAGAACTTAGAAAATTTCTCAAACTTACATGCAGATATTGTTTGTGTTGCCCTCTACATTCTGGTTGTGGAGAAAGAATCAGGTAAACTGTAGGATCAGTTACCTAAGTTTGATTTTTGAGGTTATTTTCAGTTTTAGATTGTTAACCATTATGACTTCACAATGGCAGTGTTTCAGAGATTGGCAAATGATCAGTTCTGCAGCAGAAATCGTTGTATTGTCATAACAGTAAGTCCGCCTTTTGTTTGAGAATTGAGATCAATAAAAATTAAAGTTTTTTCTATTTTATGCAGGGATGTGGATATCCAGATATTCCAACAAGAAGGTAGTGATCCTAGGTCCTATATGAGCCGCATGTATATGATGCTTTCGGTCTCTGACAAAATGTTTTTATGTCTATACCTACTGATTTTTTCTTAAAAGGTTTTTGAGGCTTCTCATTGATAAGCTGTCTCTACCTGCCTATTGCTTGGTAGATTGTGACCCATATGGCTTTGACATCATGACAACATATCGATTTGGTTCCATGGTTAGGCTTTTCCATGAATAACTGCGATTTCCTTTTAAGCACATTCAATGTAGAAAATACTGATATTGAAGAATTAGAAATACCTACGCTCAAACTGAATTGTTTTTTTCATATGGATGTTCTTATCCTGCTTCTATTTTTAAGAAAATGGCCTATGATGCGAAGTATTTAAAGGTCCCAGAGATACGCTGGCTTGGTGTTTTTCCTTCAGATTCCGAAAAGTACCATATTCCAAACCAATGCCTTCTTCCTTTGACAGAGAAAGGTGAGAGAAGTACTTGTTTTATGAGTTTTGAATACACTCTTGTAATCGTAACTTATGGGGGAAATTTTGTTCCAGATAGAAAGAAGGCCGAAGCAATGCTGCTTAGGTGCTACCTTCAAAGAGAAGAACCACAGTGGAGGTAAAAACTTGTACCAATTTTTTACCTTTTATTTATCATTATGCCATCCTTGTTTTATGGGCTCTAGTAGTTTTAATATTGAGATCCAATTCATTCTGCGAAAGGTTGGAATTGTGCTTGATGATTCAAAAAGGTGTGAAATTCGAGATTGAAGCGCTATCTGTTTGCAAGCTTTCCTTTTTGTCGGAGGATTACATACCATCAAAGATTCACGAACTTCTCAACATGTAACATCGTCTACGTCGTCGTCATTTTCCTTCCCCATGAAGAAAAAAGAGAGGATATTTCAGTAAGTGTTAAAACTCAAGCACTCTCTTAGTCATATCGCTTCTAATTTCTTCAAATCTAATTGCTGTTAGTTTGGAAACTTCTCCTCGTCTCTTCAAACCTGTTGCTCTTGTGTCTGGCAAATCTATGATGTGTCTACGAGATAATACAGAAGTTCTAGTGATCTAGCACAAACTTTAGACAAACAAAGATGCGAAATAAATGGAATTCATATTGTGGGAGGGGTCTATCGTCCTCATCGCGGTGTTTACTTTTTTAAAATATTAATAATTTAGTTCTTCAATTATGTCCTACTGTGAGCTTCAAGTAGGACAAAAAAATAGACTTTGGTTCATATTTGGAAATTAGATATATTTAGTCCGGAAAAACTTTTACTTTATAAATCCATTTTTCCAAACAAAATAAATATTGAAACACAAATAAGTCGCTAAAATTTATTTGTTGCTTAAAATCCTGTCCTGTAATTGATTAAAATTGCCTGTTTACTTTTATCTATTTATGTGTTATAGAAGAATTAGGATGTTTGGTATAGCTGAAACAGGGGTGAGCATGGTCTGGTCGGTTTGGTTCCACACAAGAATTGTGACCCACGGTATCGCAGACTCGAAACCGGTAGTCTGAAGAGGCTGAGAACGAAAGGAAATTATGAGTTTAGCAGGGAGTTGGGGGAAAAATGAAGAAAATAGAACAGAACTTAATAATGAGACACAGGAAAAATTGAAGTAAAGGCTACATGGATCTGATTACAACCAATTAAAGATGTTATTGGAAGTGCTTAATTACTTGATGATATTAACACTAATTGTGGTTGTTCTTGAGCTTCTGTTCTGATTTCCTCCTTCATCCTTCTAATAAACTCATCAAATCTTCTGTTTAATTCTTCTGCACTCACTCCCTCATTCCCTTCTTCTTCTTCTTCCTCTTCTTCATTAGAACTGACATTTTCTTCTGGTTTTTCTTCATCCCCGTCTATGGCCATTTCCAAAAGCTTAATTCTTCTTCCTCCATCCTTCTCTAATAATGGGTATACGGTTTCTGTTGTTACATCTGGTGCAGACCCATTTCTCTGAACTAAAACTTCTCTCGCCATCAATGGTATTTCCTCCACCATTAAAGAACCAGCCATTGAGATATTCTCGCAAGCTCTGAGGATTTCGTCGTTTCGATTGGAGGTCGACAGAGATCTGATCAAACCGGAGTATTTGGCGAGGAAAACAAGGAGGCCATTGCAGAGGAGAAATATGTAGTTCTTGTCAATGGCGTGGCTGAGCTGATGGAAATCAAGCCAAGACGATTGAGCAAAGAAGATGGAGAACAGAGAAACCGAGAATATCAACTGGGTTATTATCTTCACAATCTCCACGTTCTTGATCTTAACCAAGGCCTGCTTGTGTTGGTCCTCTAAATCATCCTTCATCTCGCTTTCTTTTATCTGCAAACAAACACTTCCTTTTGCGTAGAAAAAACTGTTCAGTTTGAGCTTTAGAGAGTCTTGTAGGGAGGTTGAAGAAACTGGAACTAGATGACTACACTCATATAGAGAATAGAATCCCATGATGAGTGGATTTACAGACTTTGTTGATATCGTCTTTACATGCCCTAAAAAGTAAAAAGTCGGCTATCTAGCTTTGATGGTGATAGTTTATGGTGATCATAAGGTAACCCATTTAAAGGAGTATTCCTAGGCGTCACTTGTTGAGGGAAGAGCTTTATTCAAGTTTAGCCATCTTAGATACTTAATTATGAAGGTATTATAGACTCTATTTTCTTTTGGATTGGACCAATCTCACAATTTTTTAGTTACTCTGTGACTTCTGCTTTAGTTGCAAAATTTATCGTGATTTGATTTTTTTCATAATGAAATTTTCCTTTTTTTTTTTTTTTTTGAACTTTTGGTGTCTGGTTTTCGTATTTTAATTTTCAATATTATTGATACGAAATTGGTGTACATTTTTGGTACCGATTATCATATTTTCTCTTTGAGTATGATTGTGGTTAGTAATTATTGATGTTGGTTAGTGATCTAAAATGGGTATTCATTCTTACATTCATCTCTACATCTTCCGGTAACGGCATATTGTCAAGATTATGCTAATTAATTTAATTAATTAGCTAATCTAAACACTTATGGTAAGATTATGAATATACAAACAAAAAATGTGAAAACCTAAAAATACACACGCTCAATTGAGGACTGATATGATTGCATCGCGATGCCTAAGTACATGATCTAATTGATCGTCGTATTGAGTCATTGGATCATAATCTCTTACTATACAAGTGGCTGCATGAGCAACAACACTAACTATGAGAAATTTACCGATCCACATGTGATGCGTGAACAATGAAAATTATGTAACATAATCGGTGGCTAAATATGGATAAGAAAGCATCAAATGCATATCTAATTACCTAATCAACTCTCAAAAAACAAAACTCATTTGTTCTTTCTTATCTTTATTTTTGAGAATTTGATACGTAAAAGTTCGAGAAAATATTCTCTTCCACTTTAAATTAAAAGGGAAGAATAAAGTTTGGTTTTTCCTTTTTCCTTTGTTTCATGCGCAGATTTTTAGCCGTGGCATACTTTCACTTGGGGTTGTTTATACGTTTTTGTGTCAACGTCTTATTGTCCATTTTGTGAAAATAGAAGTGAAACACTAGTAATTGATCAACCCTAGTGTCACACTCTTTCAATTTGACATCACGTGCTTACATATCAACAAGAATAATCTTAGGATTATCTTATATTTGTACCTTTTAATGTGTCAATTATTAATTGGCGTAGTTTTTATTTTAATTAGTTATAATTTATCATATTAATTACACTAATCAATTATTGACATTTCAAAATGTGAGAACTAAATGGTAAAATTAGAGAGTAAATTTAATATAACTTTTATTTTATTTTTTTTACAAAATCATTAGACAAATTCAAGGAGCAAAGACTATAAAAAGTTTTGTAACTAAATTAATTGTTTTCCATATCCTTAATAGACATTTTGTGTGAGCTTGTTGCATGTATATGGTCAAGATTATGCTATTTTATTTTTTATTTTTGATTTTTTGATGTGACCTAAATAATATTAAGATCGATAATGTTAAACTATAATTTTATCTTTTATGACGAAATAATGTTAGATATACAATCTAACCTTACATCTTAACGTGACACTTACACATTATTTATTTATTAGTATAATTATCATAATATAATATAAATAATTAAATTAATGAATTAATGATGTGTTTCTATGATTCAAGATATAAGATTAGTGTATAAAATTAAAATATAAATGAAAATTATTTTATGTAATGTAATTTACAATAAATAAAAAATATATATTTTGGTTAGTTTGTGAACGTAGCTCTCGGTCTTATCAAATCATCATTTTCTCTTGTTCATACATACAATAAAATTGGATCGTACAAATTATCTCGCACGGAAAACTCAACTTCTTAACATTGTTATTGCAAACGACATCGTCCTAGACGGCTCTTGTCCATCGCCTCTATAATTTCTAAACTTTTTCTCTTCTCAAATCAATCTGAACTTCACTAGATAGTAACAATATAATCGGCTCCTTATGAGCTGGATATTTGTCTCACTGTCTGAAGAGCTCCTCCCATAGATTGTGTCCTTCACCACGGTCAGTGAAGTTTGGTCGGCTCTTGCAAAGATGTTCGCCTCTTCCTCTTTAGCGAGAATTATTGATCTCCGGAGTCGGCTTCTACCCATTCTAGTTTCTGACAGCTTGCTTTAAGTGATTTTGGAAAATTCAATTCACTTCATTACGTGAGGATTCCCTAGTTTTCTGCTTGAGTTCCTTTGGTATATATAATCATGTAACGTAGTATTATGTCCATCAAAGTTTGAAATCCATCACTTTCTCGGTTCAACTAAATAAGTTATTGCGATGGATGACTTGAGTACTCTGAGAAAACTGTGGTTGCCTTTATTTTGACATGAATATCTTGCAACTGAGGATGGCAATTCAGGTATTCCCACTGCCTGCTCTTACTCTATGGAAGGGTCTCCAGTCCTACCTCAGTTTATGCAATCTATAAAGTCCTAAAATTTCTACTTCAAAATTGGACACGGAAACAAGTCACTATTTCTTACATACTCGAGTCATTCTACATTTCAATCGTTTTGTGGTATTTATTTCATATTGTTATGGATTAGATTTATGAATTATGAGCATATTTGTTGCACCAAATTGACTTGGTTTTTTCTTAGTTCTTCCTCAATCATCGCTATCATACAGGTTGAGCCCCATTCGGGCGGCAAAGCTATTGACTTGGACTGTGATACATCCCCTCTTAATGTCACATGAAACGTTTGTTGTATTACATTTTGAGATCAAGGTCTGATTATTCCGAGTTTGCTTTGATGCGGTTAAGATTAGAATCAATAGTCCCATGCGTCGGGTCGATGAGAAAAGTTCTATGCATCTTGTTGTGCTGGCGCACTAGGAAATTATACTAGGGGAATATATTAATTTCAATGTGCCTAGTAGATTAAAGATTTTGATTTATTTCTTTGAGTCGCTTTTGAATTTATGCGAAGTTGGGGCGTCGCAGTCGAGGATGGTGGGTGCTGGTTGAGAGATTGAGATAAATCCCCTAGAAATTACTGTTATATTTATTTGTAGAGTGATTAACGTAAAAATCGCTAAAAGCGGGAGTCCACTCTCGACAAGTGAGATCCTACTTTCAAAATTGTTTACTAGAGTCAAATTCTGATTTTAAACAACACGCTAGTGAATAACTAAGAAGATATACTAAATAGTAATTTTTTTTGAAATTTTTATTACATGTCTATCATATTACATCAAAATAATATAAAAAGTTTAATTTTTTTTTAACATTTTAATTAATTCTAATGATTTTTTTACAAAATAATTCATTTAAATTTCTTATGTTATTTAAAAATGATGAAACATTTACGATATAATCACCCTTAGAGGTCCAAAATGACTAGCGAAAGGAAACTACAGTGTATTTATCCCGATCTTTTGTCATCTTTTTCAAAAATAACCTTATAATTTAAAGGTTTTTATGTTAATTGTGTTTATTTTTATTTCTTAATTCTTATTTCTTTGATGTGACGTTGATTAATTAAATAAATTAAAAATAGTTATTAATTCCACCAGATGAATACAAGGTATAAATAGAAAAACATATCCTAATTGGTTAATCAACAAGGAAAGACATTTAATCAAACATTAATCACCACGCCCTAGTTCTTGTTTGGTTGGTTGCTTGAAACTATGTTAAAGATATGTATACATTGTTAGTGTTGTTAAATGAGCGGGTTGACTCGCCAACTCGCCCGCTCGGCTCGATACTATAGCGAGCCGAGCCTGTTCGACTCGTTACTGTAGCGAGCGGGTTTGACTCGAGTCACACAAACGAGTCGAGTCGAGCTCGACAATCCGTGCTCGCGAGCCTGATGAGCCTGCTCGTGAGTAGGCTCGGTCATGCCTAGCTCGGCACTGAGCTTTCAGACGATGGGCAAAGCTGAGCCAGATTTCCGACGTCTTCGATGGAAGCGCAGCATCTAGAAGCTCGGGCCCTCGAACATCTTCGATCGTCGTCGGGGTTGGGATAGCTTGGCGATCGATCGTTCAAGCGTTGAGTGATCATTACCCTGCGACGATGGGCAAAGCTGGACGAGCTTTTCGATGTTTCCGATGGAAGCGCAGCGTCCAAAAGCTCGAACCCTCGAGCATCTTTGATCGTCGTCGGGGTCGGGAGAACTGGACAATCGATCGGCCATCTCTCTGATCACTGGACGATCGATCATTCGAGCGCTAGATCGCCCATCTCTCTGATCACTGGGCGATCGATCATCCGAGCGCTAGACAATAAATTGCCCATCATCGCTGGGTGATTGCTCAGATCGCTGAACTCTTTCCGTCGACTATACTCTCTTCAACAGTTCGGTCGATTTTCTGCCCCTCAGTTCAGCAACTTTTTTCCTCTCAATTTTTTTTCTTCTCTCACACTAAAGTGTCAAAGAACGGTGATGACCGTTGATGAGAAGTTGAGATTTTGAGCAACGGTCATCAGACCGTTGCTGAGAATCAGACCGCTCAGCAACGCAACGGCTCGTTACGCTCGTTGAGCCGGTTCGGCTCGACTCGTTAGGCTCGCGGCTCACGAGCAAGCTCGGGTCAGAAATTTTTTAAGGTCAGCTCGTTAAGCTCGGCAGGCTCAGTGAGCCGGGTCTTTCTCAGCTCGGCTCGGCTCGACTCGCTCGTTTAACATCTCTATACATTGTCATACCAAATTAAGGAAATGGAAGACCATTTTCTGCGCGTGCTAACCACACCTTCTCCCCGCGTGTGCTAACCACACCTTCTCTCTTCCTAGTTCTTTAATGGAGTTTTTGCAGTACACATAAATTTTCCCAAATTATTGGTCGTTGTACTACCCTTCTGTAAGTCTTCCAAATCTCATCGAAACAGTACAGCCAAAATACAAATCACGGCTTTCTGAATTGATATATAGCCTAGGCCTCAATCTTCTTCAATGCCGGCCTGTCAATATACATTCACATGTCACGGTCCGGGCTTCTATTTGCCTCCGTACTTTTACTCTTACTCATCTCCGTTCAGTCCCACGGCAGCGACGATGACGGGGATGCCGCCGCTGGGACGACAGAGGATGATCGGCACAGCCTTCGCTCTAAGCCTCTGATTCTCGTTAAAATCTGGTGCTTGATCTTGATCTTCGTTGGAACCTTTGTGGCCGGAATCTCCCCCTACTTTTTGAAATGGAACGAGGGGTTTTTGGTTCTCGGTACTCAATTTGCCGGCGGCGTGTTTCTGGGTACAGCCATGATGCATTTTCTCAGCGATGCGAACGCGACGTTTGGGGATTTGACGGACAAGGAATACCCATTTGCTTTTATGCTTGCCTGCTCTGGGTATTTGATCACCATGTTCGCTGATTGTCTCATTTCTCATTTGTACAGAAAGCACGGCGCTGTAGCCAGCGGCGGAGGTAATGATCTTGAACTTCAAGGTATGTAAATAGTTGAAAATGAACTTGTCTGTTATCTATCTTTGCCTGTGCTAATGTTTTCTACCATTGTTGGATTATAATTTTACTTGAAGAACTGTAGAAACTGTGTTCTATAACTCTACCTTCTTGGCTTCATTTGTAGACAAGGATGGCTCATCGGCGCATTCAAATTTTCAGGTAAAAAAATAGGTATTTCCATGAAAGTTAAAATTGAGAGATGACCATTTGCTTTGTGGTTAATCTAATTTGCTTCAATTTTTGTCCTCTCTCCCATGGCTGGTGTACAGGGACATGATAATGATGTGAACCATTCACTTTCAAACCCGGGGCTCACGGCTGTGAGTTCACTCGGAGATAGCATTTTACTGATCGTCGCCTTGTGCTTCCACTCGGTCTTCGAAGGCATAGCCATCGGAGTTGCAGACACAAAAGCCGATGCGTGGAAAGCCCTATGGACAATTTCCCTTCACAAGCTTTTTGCAGCCATCGCCATGGGTATAGCTCTTCTCCGTATAATCCCAGACCGACCCTTGCTATCGTGTGCAGCATACGCCTTTGCTTTTGCAATATCGAGCCCGGTTGGGGTAGCCATTGGAATAATCATAGATGCCACCACTCAAGGTGCTGTGGCTGATTGGATCTACGCAATTTCAATGGGATTGGCTTGTGGGGTCTTTGTTTATGTCTCTATAAACCATCTCCTCTTGAAGGGTTATGTTCCTCAGAAGCGGGTCTCTGTCGATACACCCTTTTACAGGTTTTTGGCTGTGCTTTTAGGAGTTGGAGTAATTGCTGTTGTGATGATTTGGGATACCTGAAGAACTCTGTCGACATTCGATATTTTCTTCGTTTATTCATACACCATCATATTGCACTTGTAAAATGAATAAAACTGGTTTTTTTGTCGCAAATTTTTATGGCTATCGCTCATAAGTTGAGACTATGTGATGCTTTCTGTCTATCTTTGTAAGGGGTGAGCATAGTATTTTTAGAACCATTAGGTTTCATAAATTTGATTTAACACTCTCTGGATCTACTATCACAAGCTTGGACAATCATATTAGTAGCTAAAAGCAGCAACCCCCAATGGGGTGGGTGGAATCAAAAACGAAAATAGTCGAATCAGGTTTGAGAGTTTTCATTTTGGGTTGGTTACAGCCTCCAAGTCGGTTCGGTTTTGGTTTTGAACCCAGAACGGTAACCCAAATGGTTTAGCTCGGTTTGGATTTCGGATCAGAAATCGACCTGAACCAAACAGTGCCCAGGCCTGCCACCAACCCATATCACTAGCTACAGTCTAATCTTCAATGCATCCACGTCATAATCCACTAATCTTTCACGAAATGCATCACAAATGTAGAAAAAAAATTGTTAAATTTCATAACCTGTTCTTAACCAGCTTAAGTTGGCTTATAATTATATGAAATCTTCTTATTTGTTTAGATTTTAGAGGTTGAAATCCACGTGAAAAGCTTTCTCAATTACGACTCCAACAACAATTGGCCCTGCAAAGTCCCCTACAGCACAGCCTGCAGAAGAGAAGAACAAACATCAACAAAGAACCTCCGCATGCATCCTTTTAATCGTAATAATGCTTACCAATCCACTGGCCGATGGAAGGTCGGACAAGGGTCGCACCAATGCCAGCTCCAACGGAGGCGAAAAACAGGGAGGCGATACACCTTACAGAGGTAGCCCCGACCTTCTTTCCGAGCATTTTAATCCTTCCTCTTTTGTCGATTACATCACTCTCGTCTTTTGGAGAAACCATCGATGAAAAATATCGATAAGTTTCAATTCCAACTTGAACAATCCAGGATGCTCCAACGCCTATAAAGTGACCTATTTTTAATAAAAAGAAGGTTCCATCATTTTTAGGGGTCAAACTGAGGAAGAAGGAGACGGGTAAAAGGCCTTTACATCTAAAAGTTGTCCTGCTAACTCTGAAGAAATAGATATAAGTAGGCATCAATCTTCCAGCCTTTCGTGTAGCCGACTTGGGAACGTCTGTAACGAAGAACATGACAAATTATAGATAATTCAGCAATATCACATCGAATAAGTAAATCTGATCGATGATTCAATATATTCTATAAAATATCGAACCTTTAAGAAGCTTCCACGCCATACGTTGAGAAACGTAATGAACAGCAATTCTTTCGAGAATCCGTCTAGTAGTCACGACAGTTGTCTACAATGGTTGGTATCAAAAGAAACTGATAATAATTGATCTATGAATCCTAATAAACGAGGGAAAAAACAAAACGCAATGGGTAATATCGTATATCTGACCTCACGAATGATTTGGTTGACGGACTTTTTGAAGGGGACTACCAAATTTACCCGTTCCTCTTGAACGTCTTGAAGGAAGTCGTCGTCATCCTCTTCCGTTTTTGGACGAGGCTCGAGAAGAGGCAAGTAAAACATTAGGAACGACCTCAATGTTGTCAAAGCAAATGCCTTCCACTCAAACGCTGAAAATAGAGGCTTTAACTGAACCTGGTACTCTTTCGTGCTGTGTTCGAGAGACTCTTGACGAAAAACTCTTTCTGATGCAGTTCGTAGATTTCCAAAGAGATCTCCAGACAACTCCGCCCCAGCATCACACTGCGCCACTCCAATCCTGAATTAGTGTAGTACAACATCCAAACGGTTCAAAACAATATCAAGGTAAGGATCCAAAGAAGGAACAATCATATTCTAACTAATAGCATAAACTAAAACAAGATATGCATTGAGTGTAAAATTGCACCTGGATCCATGTTGAGAAGTGAACTTTGGGGAGTAATTTTGAAAATAGAAACTCGCCGATCCAACAAATTTGTTACGCAAAAGGGAAGCAAAAGGGAAGCAAAAGGAGGAGGAGATGCATATTAATTGTAAGAACTTTCGGGATTAATGAATCGTTATTACTTAGTTTGCTAGGCTATTTTCAAAGTCTTTAACATTGTTGATAGACTTGTCACTATAACGGGTTCCACTGCTCATCGATCGATTAAATTAATTCGATGCTTTTTCTATATACCCATGTGTTATAAAGGATTTAGTTTAGTTTTTTTAGATCGAAACGTAAAGAGATAAAAGAGCCATATATTTTTGGGTTTTTTTTCTGTTTCAATCGATTTCTCCCCAGAAAAATCTGAAATTCTTGTTTGGGATGTTTATACAAATCAAAATAGCAGCAGCTAGCTTGTAATTTGACAATTAACTAATAACATTAAACAGAGCTAAAAGGGTTAGAATGATTTCTTTCCAACAATTTTGAATAACCAGACTCTGCTTTAGTAAAGTAAAGATGTTGATATAGCAAAAGAGTTGCATCAAATTTAGAGAAACTACAGTGAAATCAGATGCACAATGGCTGAAGCACGATTTCCTCCGTCTTCATACCCAGAGAAAAAACACACAATTTACACTTCTGCATTATTTCTAGTCCAAAACTCTGTGTGTGTGCGTGTGTGTGTGCGTGTAGAGAGAGAGAGAGTACCCAAATAGACCCCTAGAAGCAAAGGGAGTTCCGGCAGCGATGGAGGCGGCTGCAGCTGAAGCGGCGGCTGTGGCTGAGAATAGTTTATAGGAGTGCAGACTTTGTGCAGAATACAAACCATGATTTTTCCTCAACAGATCCAAAACTATAGCTACGCCAGCCATTGTTAATCACTTAAATCAAATCCAAAGACAAGAACTTTCTCAAATCCGAACCATACCCAAATGAGAAAACAAGCTCTCTTCAACTTCCACTTCTTCCCAAACCTCCTTTCCCCTCAGAACACCGATGGATTGAGTCGTGATTAGGCAGATAACTCCGACAAGCCATATTTGTTTTCCCTTGCTCCGATCATCGCAGAAAAGCGGTGCTGCCGACGGGTTCAGCGGATAGAAAAACAAGGGGGACAAAGACAAGGCGTCCCAATGGGTTTGACCAACAGGCTCTTTCCCTATTTGTATCGTCAGATCGAAGGAAAGTCCTAAATTGCTCTGCAAGATACTACGCAGATCTTCCGTTATTTTAGCTTCGAATCTGACCTCTGATGAGATGTAATCTAATAGGTAAGTAATTGATTGCTTGGTACAATAATTGGATAAAATATAAATTAAACACTCAATTTTAGGAGTTCATATCTCTCAAATTGAACAAAATATACCTCTAACTTTATAATTCCATAAACTAAAGTACTAAACTTTTCTTTCTAACAAAATAAATAAATTTCAAAGTTCCGAACCACGAACAAATTGGTCTCTGGTATTCAAATTAAATATTGAGTTTGCTCGAATAAAAAGAGACCGAGAGAACTTATATATATTTTTTAGATTTTAATTTTAAAAATTACCAAAAAAAAATAAAGTCAGAAAATCGAAGCGAACCAACTAAAACCGACCCTAGATCGAGTTTAAAACTATTCAAATTGAGTTCAAATTGAAAAAATTTAAAATTAAAACTCAATCGAACCTATTCGAACAAAAAAAAAAAAAGAACTTGGCCAAGAGGAACATGCTCTTTGAGCAAAGGCCATTTACAACATTTGCTTTGACGTCTAAATTACCCACCGGGTTCTGTTCAAAACCCGTAGAACCGGCTCGGTTTGACTTCCACTGAACCAAACCAAGGTCCCTAGTTAAGGGAAAGTCTTAAAAAAAAAAAAACAATTTTTTCGATTCCAAGATTCTCAACTGACGTAAACAACGATTGGGTTTTCTGTAATCCTAACCAGCTTTGGCTTCGTGGGTTTTTGTCGACATACGAGGTTGAAGCTTTACGTTTGATGTCAATGTCCGCGAAGCTGTTTGGCGACCTTATCATGGTCTGGGAAATTAAAACTCTGAAAATGGCAGTGCAAGAGGAAGCGATGACTACTTTCTGCAACTCTTGCTCTTTCCATGTCCTTAGCTTTCCCAGCTTCTCCATTCTTCTTCTCTGTCATTCCTCACCGTCTCCTTTCTTTGCTCTGCGTTTTCTGCGATTAAAAGCTTCTGCAGATTTCCATTTCGACTTCAACATCCTCTTTTAGCGTGTGCCCATATCATCGTCTATCTTCGTTTCTGGTAACTTTCAAGCCAAGTCTCGATTCTCTGAGATCGCGGATGGGGATCTGATGATCAAGCTTAAACATTCAACTTATTAGTAAGCTACTTCCTACATTTTCTTCCACATTCAAATCGATTCTCTCTTGTTTGGATCTCTTTTCGATGGTTTATGTAAAACCAAGTATTTCCGTGAGTAATTAAATTTTAAATTGTCGGATTTTGCGAAGAATTGTCTGCATAATCAATAGCAGCCACACCGTCAGTCATTTTCTAACTCTCAGGATAGGGCTGATAGAGCCACTCCTAGAGTATCGGCCTACCAGTCCTGATATCCAGAGGTCGTTCCGAGTATTAGGATAGAACCATTTTGGATTCGACCAAATATGAGTTTTGATAGAGATCAAATAAGGTAGATGAGAAATAAAATATGATAAAAGAAAAAAGACAAGGACATTTTAATTTTAATGAGATATTACTACTAACAGAGTAATAAGATCCTAGCTAATAGAATAACAAGATGTGACAGATGAATTGCAGACGATGATGTAGAATGAGCCCGAGATGATGCTTCTACTGCTTCCATGGTGTTGTTCAGTTTCTGGGTGTCTGACTGACTCTGTTACGTCTGGAAATGTTCTTCTGGATTGCTTATCTTCTTGCACTAGCAGCTATGGATATGTTCTCCATAGCTTTAAACATGTTTCACTTTCACTTCCATCGTAAATTCCGTCGGAAATGGAAACAAAATACAATATCTGCTGTTTTAGAGTAGAAATTATCTTCTATTTGTATATAGAACATGGTGAATCCCGATTCGCTGCTGTTTCTCTGTAATGTAATGTATGGTTTCTTGGGTGAAGAAAAGTAAAGATATGAAAGAATAAGAGAGAGAAAGCGAAGGTAAATATGGCTTTCTCTCTCTACAGTCTAAGCCACTGATCTCCATTGATGAAATTCAAGTTTAAAAAAGGCTTGGCTTCCTCGACGGTGAAAGTCTTCGACCATGGGACTCTTCCTCTCGTATCAGCCCCCTTGCCTCTGCATCTGAACTCCCCAAATACCGCCGTCCTGCAATCAATCGCCGTCGCCCATTTTTCATTCTGCCATGGATTCCGGTCGAAGAGTTTAAAAATCGTACCTTTCTCTTGATGGGTAGTTCCAGTCGCTCCAGCCGTGAGGGTTTATGATATCTGTCATGTAACAATAGGAGTAGATTGCTCTCGAGTAGTTTCCCCAGGCTCTTCCCAGAAGAACATTGCCAGTTCCATTGATTTTGCAGTGAACGAAGGAGAAGCCTGTGTCTTCGTCGGGAGAATCTCTGTGATGAGCTGCAATGGCGCCGTAGTTCTTGGCCGTTGATATAAGCATACAGTGCTGAATGTTCCATAAAAGGACTGTAAAATTCAAGAAGAAGCATATTTTCCGATGACAGATTTTGTTTTACCTGGTATAAAGATTTGGATCTTCCGAAGATGAAATCTACGCTTCCTTGAATGTGACATTTGTAGAAATAGTGGGTTCCAGATTCGTCTAAGAGAGTGTCTTGATCTCCCAGTACTCGAACTTTGTAGAACATGGCTTTATCTCCGGCAATTCTCACTGCAACTGCTTGCATTCCCTCTCCTCCGGGCACCGCCGTTACCGTGTTCTGCAGTATTCCGATGAACTCAAGAAATCACAATGTTATCGACGGAGCTTCAAATTCAAGCGACAATGGAGTTTCAGAAATGGGTTTAACAGTCTACGTTTCTTCACTTTTCTAAAACAACATTTGACTGATACTATATAAAAAAAAAAAAAAACAATGTTCTTGCCTCGAATGTGATCCCGGTAGCGCAAAAGTAATCCGATTCGATCGCTACAGATGCTGACCTGTATGTTCCTAGACTGTTCCCATTTTCATCTCTGTCAGATGCTTTGTCGTTCCATGAAATTACAGTGTCCGAAGTTCGATTCTCGTCGCCGATAAATGAAACATATGGTTTGTTTCTTGGAACAAAAACTTTCTCTCTGCAGAAATTTGAACAATCAGTAGTGTTGGAGGAAAGAATCAAAGATATAATCTATAGAGAAAAAAATTGCAGAACGAGTAAGATTGAATTCGTTGATACCCGGATAGAAATAATAACAGAAGAAGAAAGTCGAATTCCTGCTCGACTTGAACATTATCAGTGGTGTTTTTTTAGAGAGAGAAAATGAAGAACTGGAACTGAAACTGAACGAGTTTTTGGGAGAGAGAGCGAAAAATAGAACTCCTCTCTGATACCCACATAGAATTCTAGAGAGAGAGAGAGAGCAGAACAGCCATTTTATGCAAGAAGAAAACGCAACGTAATTCAATATTACCTGTAAATACCTGGAAGAATGAAAATTTTCACTCTCTTTGTATTCTCTTCAGGAACCATGTCAACAGCTCCTTGAACTGTTACTGAATCTCCTCCGCCATTTTTATCGACGACAATAATCCGACTTTTATGATTTTCGTTGCCGGAATAACTCATTATCTGCATTTTATCCACCTTCAGATCATCCCAACTTATATACTTCTCTCCATAAACAATACTTTCTGCCAAACCAACTTGAATTCTCCCAAAAACTAGCAAGAAAAACAGAAAAAATCCGCTGAAACCGCTCAAATCCATGATGAAAAGCTCTGGACTTGGCTCTTTAATGGCGTTTCTTTCTGGGTTTCTGTAATTCAATCTACATTCCGTTTTACTTATTAGAGAAATCGGATTTTTGGAGGCGTTATATTATAATTGGAAGTTGAAAGGGTGTGAAAGAAGTGAAAACAATAAATTCGAGAGCGTGGAGAAGTGTCCCTTGCTGTGGTTATTAAACTAGTCAAGCTTCAATGCAGATGACAATGGCGGTAACGCAAAAACAGAATAAAAAAAACAAAAACAAAAACTGGATTGTTTTTAAAAAAAAAAAATCGACGTTTGGGAGGAAAAGAGGAGGTGGGAAGGAGCAGTTATGGGTGTTGATGGAGGTGGAGAAACTGAAAAGCGAGGAGCTTTGAAGGTTTTAATGGCGATTATTGCAGAAAGTCAAACGCACGACTTATACACGAAGAGTCTCTTTGCATGAAGTTCGCAGAGTGGGGAGAGATAATCTGGAGGTGTTTTAATGGCGTCTTCTTCTTCCAACAAACATTTTACAGTTCAAGAGCGTGATTCTAGGTTACCCACTTACGAATTTTACATAGAATAATTATAATCACATGCGTTTAGTGATAATCCATCTGGATTATCATAATTCTTTAAGATTGTCTTAAAGTTTAAGTTTTATAAAGCTGATACACTAGACTGGAATTCTGTCAGCGGGCATGGAGACGATTAGAAAGCATGAACATGCGGTGATGGGGGAGAAAAGGGAAATGGGTTTTGCAGAATGGGGGAGGAAGACTCCATTGTCGTGGAACTTGGGAAGAAGATGATGGAGAGACGAAGGAGGAGGAGCAGAGAAGTATTATTCGTTTGAACTGTTCTTCCCTGAAACTGCATGGAGTGTGCTGTGGAAGCTTTGAATTCAGAAGAAGGATGGCGAAATTTCTCTTCTTCAAACAGTAACATGTACTTCTAAGCATTTTAATGGCGGAAATAAACGGTCGTCCAGGAGAGAAACTGAATCAAGTGCAATGCTTTATCTTCGCCTAGTCATGTACTACTGTTCTTGGGCTGTTGGACTGTCTTACCAAGAATTTGAATTCATAATTACCAAGTTATTTAATTTGAATACATAATTATCGACCACGTATACCAAAAATCATTGAGAAGAAGAGTTTTGGAATTTGATTTAGTAAATTATTTAAGCTAATGATTAGACATAATTAAAAATGTAATTAGGTATTTTATTTATGTTAGCTCATTTTAATAATATTTGACAATAAAAAATGCAAATAGTCTACAACAACACTTGGTAGTGTTGAAATTGAATAATTATATTTGGATTCTTCTCAAGTTGCACGAGCAGGCGGCCGTCAACCTTGCCGTGGCTACGTTCAGGGTCTGGCTTTAGGCCCGTCTCCAAATCTTTTTCTCTCAAGTCTGGTCGGGTTGCCCGCGGACCATGTCGGCCCTGCAGGGTGGAGAATAAGTTAAAATAGCGAGCCTGCACGCGAGTCCACAGGGTGGCCCGAAAATGTGCTCAAAAGTTCAAGGGTGGCTTAGACCACGTGAATCAGTGGGTCGTCGGGACCCATGAGATAATTTATCAACTATTCCAAAAGTAGGTAACGGTCCAATTTTTCGAATTTTTAAATTAATAATTAGAATTGTCCCAAGAGTTTATGCAAAAACCTTCCACTTCCAGATGGTTAGGATGAACCGACCGCTGTTCAACTGCTCTGGTCTCGGACTACGTGGGGTCCAGTCAGTCAATATCCATTAGGGTTTGGTGGGCCCCATTTGTTAGTAAATTAAGAGTAGGCGCGTAACTGATGACGTGTGAGAACAGCGCAAGTCAACACACACAGCACTTTAAAAAGCGACGGTCACCATAAAGAGCCACTTGGGTGACATGTCAGCAAAACTGGCGACGTCATTGATGACGTCACAACCTTGTATTCCACTTATCATTAATACCCTATCTACCCCGCCAAATAAAAAATAAAAAAAAATAAATAAAAAAAAAGAAAGAAAGAAAGTCCAAACAATAATTGTATGTGCTGGTCAATTCTTTCTCTTGCCTCGCTTAATAAAGTCATTTATTAACCGTTGAAATAACCATTTGAACCTAAGTCGATAATAACGTTCGGTTCCGTGATTGTCACGTAGTCTTCTTTTTGGTCTGATTTAAAAAAAAAAAACTTAGCAAACAGATTTATGAATCAAGTTGTTATTTTTCTCTAAAATTCGTCGATAAGAGAAGATGTCGTGAATATTTTCAGCAACTTTGACGATCAAGATTTAATTACACAGGCGTATATGAGGATATGGTGACCGACCCTTGAATTGAAGCGTTTAATATGAGATGTCTACTCAAATATATGAATATGGTAGTGTTTTACTACGTCATCGTTTATTTTCCCGATAAAATCTCAGATTTTCCAGGAAAGTTCCTGCCCTGCCTCTCCTCTCCTCCTGTCTACTACGCCCCAATCTACAAATTTCATTCCTCTGTGGACCTTCTCTGATCATCCGTCCTCTGTTTTTCTTCTTCGCAAATCGTTCATCTTCTCCAGTTTCTTCTTCTTCTTCTTCTTCTTCTTCGATATACGCTTCCATGGCCGCTTGTATCCACTCTTCTAAAGCCAATCCGCTTTCCTACGATTCTAACTCTTCCCAATCCAATGATACTTCCTGCAAAATCATGAAATTTTGCCGACCTGCCTTTTCCGATTCTTTGTCTTGCATCCCAATTTGCCATAATCGGTCGAGGAACCTATGTACGAGTAAAATCAAGGAGGAGATTAATCGCGATTACGACGACGTCGATGCCGATCTTTGGCGGAGAATCCAAGAAGAAGCTCGGGTTGACGTGGAGCAGGAGCCGATTTTATCAGACTTCTATTGCGATTCCATCTTTTCGCACAATTCGTTGGAAAGTGCCCTAGCTAATCACCTAGCGATTAAATTGAGCAATTGCAGTCTTCCTCGGAACACCTTGTACGATCTGTTTCTCGAGGAATTGACGGAGGATGAAGAAATTTCTAGGGCAGTCAAGTATGATTTGAGAGCTGTGAAGGAGCGAGATCCAGCCTGCATAAGCTTCGTCCATTGTTTATTAAATTTCAAAGGCTTTCTGGCTGTTCAAGCGCATAGAGTTTCCCACAAATTATGGTCGCAAGGAAGAAAAGTCTTAGCCCACGTTATTCAAAACCGAGTGTCCGAGGTATTTGCCGTCGATATTCACCCCGGAGCAAAATTAGGAAGGGGTCTATTACTCGATCACGCCACCGGAGTCGTCGTCGGAGAGACGGCGATTATCGGAAACAATGTTTCAATTCTGCATAACGTGACTCTAGGAGGAACGGGCAAAGCTTCAGGAGACAGGCATCCGAAGATCGGCGACGGAGTTTTAATCGGGGCCGGAACTTGTATTTTGGGAAACATTAAGATCGGAGAAGGGGCGAAGATCGGCGCTGGGTCAGTGGTTTTGAAAGAAGTTCCACCAAGAACAACTGCAGTCGGAAATCCAGCAAGACTGGTGGGAGGAAAAGAGAATCCATTGAAGCTGGACAAAATCCCCAGTTTTACCATGGATCACACATCTTACATATGTGAGTGGTCTGACTATGTAATTTAAGCTTTTGATGTTGTTGTCATGGCGGACTGTTAATAATTCTGGTTTTAAGGGAGAATCCAAGTTCTCCTGTGAGCAATCAAAGAATGGCGGAGTCATGAAAAGATGTTAAGTTTGCTGTTGTGTTGTTCTGCTTATGAGTACATGGCTTCTGCTGCAATATATGTAATAATATAACGTGACAGCCTTGGAACAATGTTATATAAAATGGGCCAAAAATCAATTTAACCCTCAAAGAATTGGAATTGATTGAAAAATTTAGTGCATATCCCTGTTGACTCCGATCTTAAACACTAGAGGGTCGATCGATGTGTCACTTAGAGGCCTTGTTCTCAGGCCTGGGCCTCGTTCTTGGTCCAATGTCTATTCTTTTCACCCCCGCTGGTGCGGGGGTCATTTAAAAAAAAATAGGACCCCTTGGGTGTTGTAGAATAGGGGCAATAATGTTACATTTTTTAAATGTTAAGGTTTAAGGTGCTAAAAGCAAAACTTTGTGGTTTGTTTCACTTCTAATCCATGTTTTAAAAGCTAAAATGATTTTTACCCTATAAAACAAGCATACATTAAAGATTGTAATTAGATGTTAATCTCAATTTTATTTTAGAAAATTATTGATTTTAATCATATACTATACCCGTAATTTCAAGTATTCTCTCTACTAAAAATATTGACAAATCAAACCATGTACTATAATTCTGTTATCGGACTTGATTTTTTTAATCATTTAGTTAACATCCACGTTAAGTGCACGTGAGAGTTTTAAAAAATATTATTTATTATTTTATCAATTAATTTTTAAAAAAAAATTAGACGATATTTAATTTAATTGAAAATTTTAATATATAACATTATGAAAAAATAATCAGTAAATTTTTGTGATTTTATAATAATTTTACAATTTATTATAATTGTTTTATAAAATAATTAAATAAAATTACGATAAATCATACAAGTGTTAAAGAATTATAGATTATCTTTTCATAATATGGTAAACAGTTAAAGTAAATTGGATATCTTTTGGTATTTCTTTAAAATTAATCTCACTTCCTTTTACAGTTTATAAATTAATTTTAAAAAACTCCAAACGATATTCGAGTTACTCAAAATGTTAGTTTCTAAAGTAGATGGGGCTAGCAAAAATTACGAGTATAGTATAATTTTCCTTTTACTTTTAGCTCTTGAGATGCGTTTTCAATCAACATCTTGACAATCACCATACTAACACAGCGTGCACTCTAATTTTGCAGTATTATCTATAGTTTATGTACCAATCCGACATCCGACGCGAAAATGATAAGCGCTACCAATTTGTGAAGTTTAGGTATAAATGAGTATCCACCATTCCATTGATAAAGCAGGAAGATGACAATGAACTCAAACGTCATGAATGACGATTCTGTTTTCTGCTTCTGTAATTGGGGAGGGAGCGGAACGGTTAAGATCCGCCGAATAATACAATATTGTTATTTTCGGGTCGAAATCTATGTGACTTTACTGTTGGTTTTATTTCCAAAGGTCTGGTACTAAGCCCTCGCGGGAACAAACCACCACAATCCCTTCCATGTGCGGTTCCACATCTTAGTGGGTCACGTTCCAGCTGGTCTATGATATTACTAATTTAGCAACCCAAACTCCACCTAGTATAATACTTAGTAGTTATTTATGGTGTACCCGAATACCGCTAATTTTCAATGCGTGTCGTTGTCGAATAACTTGGTCCTAGGTCCCTGACAAGCCCTCGCAAGGATGGACCTCCATATATACTTTAGCCAAACGTGGCGGGGAAGAGAAATGATAATAAGACAAGGCCAAGAAGATACAAGTAGTGGATGCGAGAGAGAGAAGTCCATGCAGTTGAGGTCTAAAATCCTAGTGTTCAGTTTCAAGGAAAGGCAATATCTCCAAGTACAAGCCCTATCTTTCAATCACTACTTGTATGACAGAAATATAACACGGAACTTAGAATTTCGGTGCGAGGTCCAATAAGCCAAACATCTTCTTCAGAAAATACACCGTCATATTGACATTATTAAGGTTTAGAAAGATATCAAACTCGGAGAGAAACCAAGTTGCTAAGGTGTTGTCTTGATCGGACCATTATAACGAACCGGAATCAGTTTCAATCCGTTCAGCCTTTTGCACGCTATTCCATTAAAGATAGCCATATCAAGCTCTTCTGGTTTTACTCCGTCTGGAACTAACCAGTTGAAATGGTAGAGCAAATTCGCCAGAATTATCTCCGAAGTCGCTAACCCTAGCGCCATTCCTGGGCAAATTCTTCTTCCAGCTCCGAAAGGAATTTGATAAAAGCTTGCTCCTTTAAAGTCTCCGTCTCTTTCCATAAATCTTTCTGGGTTAAAACTTTCTGGGTCTGTCCATATTTTTGGGTCTCTTCCGATCGCCCAGGCGTTGACGATCACTTTTGTTTTCGCCGGAATGTGGTAGCCGTTGATTTCGCCATTGCTCCTGCTTTCTCTCGGGAGTAGTAATGGCAATGGAGGGTGTAGTCTCAACGTTTCTTTTATGATCAGCTTGAAATATTTTAGTTGTTGGAGACCTGTTTCGTCTATTTCTCCTTTCGAACCGAAAACTTGCCTGATTTCTGCCTGAGCTTTCTTCATCATTTCTGGGTGTTTTACGAGCTCTGAGATCGCCCATTCGATCAGCGTGCCTGATGTTTCTGATCCTGCAACGAAAACATCCTAAAAATGGAAAATATAAACTAAATTAATTCCTAATTCTGCGAAAGAAATTGACGACTATGCAAATTATGAAGGGTTAAATCTCGATTTTTGATGGAAAAAGTGAGTGAACGCGTACTAAGATAATTGCTTTTACGTTCTCGTTTGCTATGGGAAACGGAAGGCCGTCTTTCTCCTGAATTTTGAGAAGAATATTGACAAGATCCATTGGTTCTTGAACATCTCCATCGGATTTCCCGTTGTCTGACTCTGATCTATGTGCATTTATGATGTTTTCCAGGATTCGATCGCATTCTTTATGGGCTTTTTCTGCTTTATTATAAGATCCACCAACAAAATGAAGAAATTTAAGGGAAGGAAAAACATCGGCCAACTCAAAACCAGTCATCAAAAGCACAATTATTTGCGTCACAGCAAGAAACTCTTCCTGCTCGTTACACTTTCCTCCCAACCCAGCGTTGTGGTGAGTTTGAGTAAAATGATATTTTCCACTCTTAATACCATCACTCCCAACGCACCGTTGGAAGTGATGGTATTAAGAGTGGAAAATATCATTTTACTCAAACTCACCACCGACCCGTTATTAGATTCGAGCTCTTCCACCATTTTTGCTGTTTCTCGGTTCATGATTGGCCGAAATGACTTAACCCTTTTTGCGCTCAAAAGTTCAAGCGTACATAGTTTTCTAATCTCTCTCCAGTAATCTCCATAGGGAGCAAAGGCGATGTCTTTTTTGGCCATTCGAGAAGTAAGAGCCCAAGAGAGTAGCAGGTCGGTTAGCAAAATTAAGGTCGTGGGTTTTCATGACCTCTCTCGCCATTTCGGCGGAGGAAACGACGACGGTGGAGATTTCTCCGAGTTGCAGATGCATCACCGGACCGTATCTATCGGCCAATTGTTTCAAGCGGGTGTGGGGATGGTGGCCGATGAAGCGGTGCATATCGCCAACGATGGGAAGTTTCCACGGGCCAGGTGGGAGTTTTGGAGATGAGGTGTTTCTTCTGGTTATCCTGACCGCCATGAGCAGAAGAAGCAAGAAGGAGCAGAGCATTGGGAAGGAGATGAAAGACTCGTCCATGGGAAACATATTGGTTTGTAGGTCATATCATTTGCCTCAATCTCTTCCTTTTTATAGACTTCAAAACTATACATTAATCTCTCTTAATCCTTTCACTTATGACGAATGACATGCTTCGTTGTAAAATCTTTCGCTAGATAACTAATTTGCGTACAATGAAAAATATAAAATATTCTAATTTTAAATTACTAAAATTCTCGGCTAAATTTTTTACATTATTAAAATTTAATTTATTTGGTGTTGGCTCAAATTATTGATATTCATTAACATTCAATCACGTGTGACTTTTTGATTAAATAGGTTAGCCGGTTAATGTTTTAGAGTTATTGTATCGTTAAAATCTGAAAATGACATTAGGCAAATTAGAATTACCTCGCATGAAACTTTGATATCGTTTAGATTTTTCAAAAATAAGAATTTATTTAACATTTAACCTAATATATTATTGAGTTTCCGTCTGATTCTTGATTCCAACGTTTTGATCTTCGTCCTTCCTTAAGATTCTTCAAGGATACTTCGATTCAAACTTTGTTTTTGTTCATTTTCTTGTTTAGGTTTTTGTTTTATCATTGTCGGATTTGGATTTCGAGCCTGAAATCTGAAAATCTTTGGTTGTTTTTAGTGTTTTGCAGTTTTTTAGATCGATTAAGTGTGAATATTGGTGATTTTAAAAGCCTACGAAAGTTTCAAGGAGATTATGCTAGAAAAAAATGAAAGTGCAGCCAGCAAAGTTAGAATAGATAAAAATGGTGGAGGTGCTACTCCGGCGATCCCGTTGAGGAGCCGGTATGCCCATCATTGCAGCGACGAAAACACGTCAAGCTCTACTGTGATGTGAGATTATCCTCCAATAAAGAAGACGAAAGAAGCTTCACCACGATTAGGCGTCATTCTTGGAGAGAGAGAGAGAGAGAAGAGTATTAATGCACTTTAATGGAAACTCTGACCGCGTTAACAATAAGATTTCTCTATTGCTCACGTCTCTAGAAAGCAGCTATTTTCATATTGTCAGAATTTTTTGAATAATATTTTCATTTTTTTTAATTTTATTATATATTTCTATAATTTTCAATTTAATGAATTTTCTTTTAATATATATTTTTTTATTTTGTAACTATATCTTATTATTTTGAATTATATTTTTCTATCTATAGCTTTCAAAACTTTTATAACGTAGAGATTTCTTTTAAATGTGTAATTTCTTTTAAATGTTTTAAAGTGTATATATGCTTTGAAGCATGGATTCTTTTAAAAATGTTTTGAGGTGTAGAGATGATTTTAGTTTTTTTTACGTTTAATTTATTTGTTTTGAGAATACTTGTTTTATATATGTACGATTTATATTTAGCGTCGGGCAAAAAAAGTCTATTTGTTGCCACTCTTCTTCTAGATTTCGAGGTACAATGCCACACGACATATTAGGGTGGTAGAGATCATATGAGCCGAATTGTGTGGACCGAATGTCCTCTTGCCAATTGAAAAACAATTCTAAATTGAAAACTCATTTTCAATTACGCCTGCTTGGTATGTCCTCAATTACGCATATAGTTTTAGAGATAGCTTTCACCCACAGTTTCATCAATGGTGAGGATCTACTACCAGTTAGGGAGGCAGAGGGGAGGACTCTTTGTTCTACAACCATTAACACTGTTGGAAGTGTAAATCATTCTCAAGTACTAACGACAATCTCTAAAAAATTAGAACTGAAAAAATTTAAATTAACCAACAAAATAAACAAGTCAAATTTCCTAACTGATTTTCTTCAGATAAATGACTAAAGATAAGATTTAATTTGCAAACAAACAAAAAGAAAAGAGAATTAAAAGAAAAATCATCAAGAACTGAGCAACACTAGAATGCGCAGAACTGGTTTTCAAGAGCTGCTTTCTAGAGTGTAGTGAAAACCATGTTTTATTCTTATCTAGAGATTGATTGATTGATTGATATCTATGATAATATCTTGGTCCCTTCGGGTGTTTGTATTCCTGACATGTTCATGGTTCTTTTACAGCCTGTATTTGATTATAACATTACGATTAAGACAGAAATCGAGTTGTTTTTCATTTATAATTTAGCCTCGTGAATTTGTGAATTATATTCTAAAAAGTCAATTATATTTTATTAAAAGACTACAAAAAAAAAATTAATTTAAATATGTCATTACGCATCTTCATATTGTCATCCACTTGTCGAGAGGCACCAATAATATCGTTCAGATGAGGTAAAAATATATTTAAAAATGCGATTTCTACCGTAACACAGATATTTATTTAATAGGATAGACTATAACATATAGCTTACTCTTTTCATAAACGATTATACATGACATCTGAATAAAGAATTATAAATATTTGAAAAAAAATAATTGAATATATGGAAATCAGAGCGAATATCTTAAGTATAGACATAAAGTTAATATATCTATATATATAGAAAATTATATGTTAGTTGATCTTATTGTTTTAGATATGATAAAATTATATGCACAGAGATGATTTACCATAAATGTACGAGAGTTCATTTATTTGTTCAAAAAATTAATCATAAAATATAATAGTTAATTAAATTATTTTATTAATATATATTTAAAATAATCTAATAAAAAATATTATTATAATTATTTGACAATAATATTATTATAAATTATAGACATAACACTTATTTAATTCAATAATTTACAATTAATATTATAAATGAACTAACTGAATTAAGTAGATTTTACAAAAATTCATCTCACCCAAACTATTAAGTTAAACGAGATAACAAGTTAATTTAAAAAAATATTTCAACTTTACTCAGCTTCGCGTTTTTAAAGTTACTGAGCCGGCTGTCGTAAGAAGGTCACTGTTTGGCATTTGTCATCTCTCTGCTTGAGACTACAAGTTGACAACATTATTACAGAGACATATTCTAAATTTTATAATATATAAAATAGGATTTTTTTTTTTTAAAAAAACAATAGGTTTAGTTTTTTTTTTTATTCATCTAAAAAAAATTAAACACTATTAAAAATTTGTAAAAAAACTGTTACCGGCCGACCTCTATTATTTTAAAATAAAAAATAAAAAGAGATCGACCAGTTAAATTAAATAAGTTAGTCTTTATTTTTAAAAAGATAAAAATTAAATAGCGGTCGGCCGGTTCAATAGAACTGACGGACCTCCATTTAAAAAAAAAAAAAAAAAGGGAGGTCAGACGGTTTGATTGAACCGGCTGACCTTCATTAAAATAAAAAAAGGGGAGGCCGACCGGCTTCCTCCACCCTATAAATAGGGTTTCTCATTTCTTTACAAATCACATTTATAAAAATTTCTCCAATACTTTCTTTCCATTATTTTCTTTATCCGACTGGATTTTTGTTCGTTCCGAACTAAAAACATAAATTTTTATTTATTTATTAGTTACGATGTTTAAGTATTTTGATTTTTACTCACATTAATTTTTAAATTATTTAATTTAATTTTTTTATATTTTATTTATTTATTAGTTGCGATGTTTAGTTATTTGGATTTTTATTTACATTAATTTTTAAATTATTTAATTTAATTTTTTTTATATTTTATTTAATTATTAGTTACGATGTTTAGGTATTTTGATTTTTATTTATTGTGCCATTAATATTTAAACGATCTAACCCTTTTTTTAAAGTAAATTATTTATTTTCGTAGTGGTATAATTGTCCTGTGTAAATAAGTTCTGTCTAAGTAGGCTAGAATTTAAGTATGACCGTTTGTAACCTATACGCGTATCGAAGATTCCTGCATATAATAAAATGAAACTATAATAAAAAAATTACTGTGAGTTTACAGGGAAAACGTGTCAAAATATACCTGCGTTCCGTCGAATGTGTTAAAACTCATGCACGTGTCTTGCGAAGCAGCGCTGTAAGTTAATCACCTGTTAGAACAAGTGCGAATATTATGGCCCTGTTGCCGACATATACGACACCTAATGGTGGAGTTCTTCCGATTAGTTAAATTATAGTCTTTTTATACATAACTTATTTACACAATACAATTATACCACTACGAAAATAAATAATTTACCTAAAAGAAAGACTTAGATCGTTTAAATATTAATGGTACAATAAACAAAATTCAAAATACCTAAACATCATAACTAATAAATAAATAAAATATAAAAAAATTAAATTAAATAGTTTAAAAATTATTATAAGCAAAAATCAAAATACCTAAATATCGTAACTAATAAATAAATTGAATATAAAAATTAAATTAAATAGTTTAAAAATTAATTTAACCAAAAATCAAAATACCTAAACATCGTAACTAATAAATAAATAAATAAATAAAATTTACTATTTTCGTTCAGAACGAGCATAAATACCGTCGGATAAAGAAAATGATCGGAAGAAAGTATTGTAAAAATTTTTAAATGTGTGATTTGGAAACAAATGAGAAACCCTGTTTATAAGATGGAGGAGGCCGGTCGATTCGAGAACCGGCCGACCTCTCTTTTTTTTTTTTAATTTTTTAAATGGAGGCAGGCTGGTTCTGTTGAACCCGGCCAACCTCTATTCAATTTTTATTTTTTTAAAAATGGAGGGCAGTCGGTTCAATCTAACCGGCCGGTCTCTTTTTGTATATATTTTTTAAAATAATGGAGGTTGGTTGGCTCAATCGAACCGGCTAGCCTGCACCCGGTTATCTACTCAAAAGCCAGTCAGTAAGGATTTTCTTGCATATTTTTAATAGTATTTAGTTTTTTTTAGATAAATAGTAAAAATTTTAAGTTTTTAAAAAAAAAAACAAGATTTTTGATTTTTTTTAAAAAAAATCCTATAAATATTAGTGTCAATTTAAAATATAATAAAATTTAAAGGAACCACGTCACTATATTATCTTCAACCTTCAAATTTTGTACTCTTTCTTGTCCATAATCCACCTTCTTTGTCTAATAAAACAAAATATAAATATAAAAAAAGTAAAAATTAATTTAAACCTAAAAATATGAATTTTTTTTAAAACACCCCTAAACTAAAATTTTAAAACTTAAAACTTAAAACTATCTAAAATATAACAAATCAAACTCTGCCGAGTGACCAATCACCCCTCGATAACCCCATGTTCTCAATTTAAGCTAAGATCGGAGGCCGATCTAAAATAATCGGCTTCTTGATTTGTCCGGTGCTTACGTGACACTGGACATATTTAGTTAGGGATAGAGACCTTCTGTTTCACGTCTACAACCCTAATTTTGAGAACATGAGATCACCACCCCGAATCGAGTCCCGTTTTAAAAATGAAGGATGAGAACGGAGGGTCACCGTTCCAGATCAGCCCCCCGTTCTCAAACATGGAGTTTGAATACGGGGGTCGACCTAGGGCAGTGACCCCCCAGTTCTCATGCTCATTTTTAGAATGAAGGGCCGATACAAGGTGGTGACCCCCTCGAAATTAGGGCTGATAACGAGGGATCATCACCTCATATTGTCCCCGACTCTATGTAAAGATCCAACTCCCCATTCTCACCCCTTGTTGTCAAAAACTTCACTTTTCTCTCGACCCTTCTACGATTTTTGTGACGACCCTTTGTTAGCTGTCACGATACAGACATAACTTACATGAATTTTAAAGCACTTTTTGACATAAAATTTTTTGTTTTTCCTTGAAACTTTGAACTTTAAAATAAGAATTTGTTTAAAAATTATTTTTACTCATTTAAAATAGGTGGAAGATCCTCCTAAAACATATATAAAAAAAAACGAGATACATAGTGAAAAATTTTGAAAACAAATTGCATAGATGACTCTGAAAATTGAACATATCCATACAGAATAACAAACTCCAAAACAGTTCTAGAGAATCTCCAAATTCAAAAAACTAACTGTACATTTTATTACAAAAGACTTTATAACATAAACTTAAACTTTAGCGTTTCACCTACGGATCAAAATTCGCCTGACTGGCACAACCAACCCCCATGAGTTCATTGCTCTAACTGCGTCTACTCATCAACTTCAGGCTTAAAGTTCTCATCAGTTCGGTCAGTACCTAAATCACAAAGTTTAACTAATGAGTTTAACGCTCAGCAAGACCATAACAATAACATACAATACTCGTGCTATGCATGATACTTTTCAAAACATGTACATACTTTACTTTTTATTTAGTTCCAGTGACATGGTAGTTAAAGGGACGTATTAGAGGAGTAGATACCAGAAACATAACATGTGTCCCTCCGGACGAGGTCAATCCCAAGATCCGCAGAGTTTTAACCGTCTCCTAGCCCACCTAGCGGTAAAGATACTCAGGACTTATGGTGGACGATTTTGTATGTTATTCTCTGTCTTACAACTTAACTGGTACATTACATAACATGACATTTTTTTTTATCTTTCTTACACGAAACAGGTAAATAAAAACATTTTGCATGATTTTATGAAAACGTGATGTATGAACATATGGGTGCACATATAACATATTAAGATATCCTCAAGACATTTACCAATACAATAACACTTAACATAAAGCAACTTCTAATAACCTAACTACCCATAAATGTATCCCTTAAAGCATATAAAACTTAGTATCTTTGTGATGTAGGCTTTAAGTGCCAAACACATGCAATATAATCTTAACTTTGATCCTTCATAATTTAAACAACCTTGATTTCTTTTTTGGAGTTTAGAACATAAACATGCGTATTGAACTATTAACACACCACAATTTCAATAACTAATTCTATAAGTTCAACAACTCCAATTAAATTCAAAACTTTACTCAAAACATTCAACCATCCATATAAATGAAATTCAAACACCATTGACTAACCAATTCAACTAGCTTAAACCAATTCAATTTGCGAAAATTCCATAAACACCAATTAAAACTCGGATTTCACAACCGATTTTGATTTAACTTCAAACAGTCGTAACTCCCTCAATTCTTATTTGAATTCAACAATTCAAAAGCCAAAATATTTATTAAGGTGTCCATTTTATCATGGTAGAATTCATTTTTCAAAAACAAAGCATGAACATAGGCAGAAAATTCAGCAACCGAAACTGCCCTGTTTTTGGTTGTAAATTGTTTTATCCAACTTCAAAAATTCACAACAAATCGTATACATGTTCGAATTCGATGATTCAACATATTTTGAAAACCTTATAATGTTTAGTTTAACATAGAACCACCCATTTATAAAAAAATAAATCAGAAATTAGAGCATAATTTCAAAAACCGAGCTATTCACTGAAATTTCCAGTTTTTGCACAATAATTTCAAAAATTCATAACTTAATAAATTCTTATCCAATTTCAACGATTCAACAGCCAAATTAAAACTTAAGATGTCTAGTTTATCATAGAATCATCCATTTATATATAAAAAAAAATCAGAATTAGGGCCAAAATTCAAAACCGTGGACTGCCCTGTATTTTGCTGATTTTAATACCCAAATTCTAAATTTGTCAAAACATGCAGACCCATCCATTATCCATCAATCATATTCTATTAAATCCTCATATAGTATGTTTAAACCAACCAACAAGAAGAGAAAAATGGAGTGGCAAATTCAGAATTTTCGTTGCATAAAAACTCATCACAAATTTCCATTTGAAACTTTTAATAATCATCAACTATTCTATCCAACTTATAAACACAAATTTTCTTACCTTGAACCTTTGGAAGAGAAGCTTTAATCGTGGAGGAGAAACCGCCAATGGAGGAGGAGGAGTTTACGTAAGGAAGAAGGAGAAGAAGAGAAGAGAGAGAGTATTATATTTAAATTCTTGATTAATTAGATTTAATCCCCCACATTTTCTCTTCTTTTCATTCCAATCTCCTTTTTTATTTTCTGTGTACATAATAGTTTATGTACAATTACATTGACAGAAAAATTCGGACGTTACAATTTCAACAAAAAAATTTGATCATTTATGTTTTAATTTCTCCAATTCTAATCATTTTCTTCAAATACCATCAAAAAAATTTCACAAATCCTATCTCTAAATCGTCCAAATCTCAAATTCTTCATTTCAACATAAAGCCCCAAAGTTTTCCTAAAATGGCTCCAAAATTGGTGATTAAACGAAAATTTGTCTCGTCACAATGTGAACTATCTCAAGTGGGTTCGACAAATCGGGCACCGTCTACACAAGGGGCTCCAGCGCAATAACAACAACCGCCAGCTGGGCATGTGTCTACGGAATTTAGAAACAACTGTGTAAAGAGCAGTTTGAGTGGGATATGTCAAATCGCTCGATTATTCATTCGAAGACAGTCAACTTCAGAGGCTGGAAGTCATTGTAGATTAAGAAAATGTTTAACGGAATCGACAATAGCAGCGAACGTATTGTTCGCTTGTTTTATGCGAACTTGACATCTACTGGGAGGGCAGGATGATTGAAGATGTATATTCTTGGTACGGAGATTATAATACCTCCACAGACAGTTAATGAGGTGCTCAGATTTGCTAGAGAAGGGCCCGAAGTGGAGAGATATTATCATGCTTTCTGAGATTGTGATTTTTTCAAATCGGCCAAGGGACTGCAGTTCCTTAAGGAGATTCATCGTAATTCTAACATCGTTAGGTTCGTGAAGCTAAAATCCAAGGATTTGAATGTTAGAGCTCAGGTTATTCACAATTTGATAACTCACACCATTCTACCTCAGGACGGACATAGAGATCTCGTTAGCTGCATGGATTTCAATGTGATGAATAAACTATACAACGGGAAGATGTTGGACTCTGGTTTCATGATTATAAATCACATCCATGAGATTGGTCGGACATGAAACAAGAATCTGTCGTACGACATGTTGATACAGAAGATCATCAAGCAAGCTTGAATTCAGTTACTCGTTGAAGAGCATCTGAGAGCACAAAGACATGTTGATGTATTTGATAATCTTCATTTTATTCAGATAGGTCTAGTTGAAGTCAACAGGACTTGGGTATTCAAAGGAGAGTAGGCCCAGGGAGATCAGCGGGCATCCACCTTTGCTGACGTTCATATGGAGGATGCCCCCGCTCGATCATTGTTCCCCCAAACAGCTAGTAGGTGGGGACAAGTGCGACTATTATGCCGCTGACGCCGACATCTACCACACGATATCGTTGAGTTATTCCTATTAATTGTCAAACTTGACGGTTCATTAACATCCCACACTTTTTTCTTTTTTAGCCTACCAAGTTGGTGCTTTCTTTTTTGTCAGAAGGATTTTATTCATATTTTGTATAGACGACCATATATGTTGGTCGCTAATGGATTGAATGAAGTTTGATTATATCTGCAAATAAGTTTCCCAGTGATAGTATTGATGAACGTAATTTTCTAGTGTTAGTCTCATGAAATGAATGCAGGAAATGGAATAGACACACAACATTCCAGTAAGCTCCCATTTGAAACAGTTGCACACACACGTATTCATGTCGACAACATATTCGCTGCCGTTGCTGAACTCAAATTGTGCAGCTCCCGCAAACATAGCACTTAAACTTCGAGTTGCATGTTCTAACTTTACAAGCTTTTTCCTTATCTTGGGACATAAAACGTTTGTTGACGATGCTAACTTCTTGTATTTTTTTACCATCTTATTTATCAATCACTTTCAGATCATCTCGAATATTGTCAAAATCGGTTTGTCCCTAACAGATAGTAGAATTGCATTTAATTACTCGTATAAGTTATTTAATCTCAGTTCACACTTTTGGAATCGAAGAAAATGCAAGACTACACAAATGTTTAGGGTTTGTACCCCAAAAATATGCGTGGGCATGCAGGTTAATCTGATTTAATTTCCTCATTTATATCTCGAAATGAAAAGTTGTGGTTGTCCTGGTCGCATTTCACATTGCATCTCTGTATACTGTGCCATGAAATTAGTTTTTTAAATTGCATATATATATGCCTGAAGTAGTAGCAGTGTTCAGCTAACAGTAATTTCTGCTGCACAGTAGACAACATCTCATGATATTTGAAAGAACAACAGAATCAACAAAAGAGTCAACATAAAACAATATAACTACCACAACGCCCCAATATCAGAAATAATTTTGTCGATCTGAAACAAATGTACATCTGTATCCTGCTTCAGTCTGTAGGTCTTCCTTTAATAATTTAAAAACCATGTCAATGAGACCATACACTCTGATTTCACATTGACAACAACAACGAGATATATTCAATCGTTACCATCAATGCGGACGACTGTCAATAATTGGCTGGGACACGAGACTTTTAGATAATAACCATCTAAATAGATAATAGTTATACCACATTGCAGCAAACTTGTCTTGCAAGCATTTATACACATATACATTCTTTTGAATACGCATGGCTCATTATCAGTAGAGTTCACCAAGTAAGCCTATAGGCCCCATGTGCTACCCGAATTCGATCTACGTATTTTTTTTGCGTACGACCACAATAACTTGTATTGTTAGTCGCCCTTCCCTTCATTAAGTTTTCGAAATTCGCTTCTTGGTCTTCTGGTAAGATTTGGTGTAATGTTGACATTTAAATCCTTCCTTACTATTTTGATAATTGACAAAATTTTTCATGTAGGTTGAGTTTGAACTTATTCAAATAATGATTTGCCATTCATTTTGCAATAGCATGCCGATTCTCAATTTTTCTTGCATAGCTATGAGAATCATTGAAAGTCTTTATTTCAAACATAATCTCATTTTGCATCTTCGAACCATATAGTCGTCAATAACATCAGTCTTCACACACTACCGTGAGTTGAGGCTATTCATTTTTAATGAATTTGATATTATAACTATTATTTAACTCATATTCTATTGTTTCTTCTCCAAAAGCATTTAAAAAACTATATTTTTTTCCTAAATAAATTTCATCGAAATTTCTTCCATTACTAGTATGCTTTTCACCTTATCATTTTTTGATTTGGCTGGTGTTTGAAGCTCATTTTTTAGAGTTTTTGAGGTCGAATACACCTCTATTTTTTCATTAACTTTTAAGTGATCGAATACTGAAAAATCACCGTATATGGGCGCAACGTCCGAATGCCAGTCCATATTGGCATCACTAGGTTTTGTCTCGTCTAAATCAATTGATCTAGTCAAATCAAAATCAATCGACGTAAAAAATATAGAGAAAATTTGCGGGAGCAACAAAATAGTATAGAGATTTTAGAGTTTTCGAGAGCAATGGATGATAATAGAGGGATATAATGTCGGAGATCAACCCTCTGTTTTCGAGGACAATAATTGAGAATGAGAGACTGTTTTGGAGCAGCGACCCCCCGTTATAAAGAAAAATAATTGAGAATGGAAAGTCACTGCTCGAGAACGGCCCTTGTACTAATTAGCTTTTTTAGAATATGAGATTGTTCCAAGGTAGGAACCTCTCGTTTCATATTCACGTGCATTGTGCGTGGAACAAAGAGTCCTCTCCCCCCATTGAGCTCTCGACCCAACATATCTAATACCACGTATGCATTGGAGAAATTTGGGGGCCGTTCATTTTAGATCGACCTCCGTTCTCAACATAAATAGTGAACGGGGTTCATTGGATGGTGATCGATCACCCTACAAAGTTTGATTTATTATATTTTATATAGTTTAAAATTTTAATTATTAAGAATTTTAGTTCCAAAGCGTTTTAAAAAAATTACACAAGTAGATGTTTAAATTGATTTTTTCCTAATTTAAAAAAAAAAAAAAAAAAGGCAACGTGTTTCTCCTCTGTCATATCTTACGACAGAATCTTCATGCATGGGATGGGATATCAGTTTTCTAAAACCTTTTTTTTTTCTCGCAAATGACCGACCCTCCAATTAATTATTCCGCTTAACCAGGAAGAAGAAGCTGTAATTCAGTAGGCAGTGGATACATTTTAACTTCTTGAAATATAATATCACTTTTACAAGTAAATAACGTCTGCAACATGCACCGAAGAGTGTTATTGATCGGCGGACTGCATCCGAGATTCGACTCAGCAAACCAGTTACTGGAGAACCATGGTTGTCAAGGTGTTGTCTTGATCGGACGACTATAACGAACCGGAATCAATTTCAATTCGTTCAGCCTTTTGCAAGCTGCTCCATTAAAGACAGCCATATCAAGCTCTTCTGGTTTTCCTCCGTCGGGAACTAACCAGTTGAAATGGTAGAGCAAATTCGCCAGAATTATCTCCGAATTCGCTAACCCTAGCGCCATTCCTGGGCAAATTCTTCTTCCAGCTCCGAACGGAGTTAGCTCAAAGCTTGCTCCTTTAAAGTCTACGTCTCTTTCCATAAATCTTTCTGGGTTAAAACTTTCTGGGTCTGTCCATATTTTTGGGTCTCTTGCGATCGCCCAGGCGTTGATGATCACTTTTGTTTTTGCCGGAATGTGGTGGCCGTTGATTTCGCTATTGCTCCTGCTTTCTCTCGGGAGTAGTAATGGCAATGGAGGGTGTAGTCTCAGCGTTTCTTTTATGATCAGCTGGAAGTATTTTAATTGCTGGAGACCTGTTTCGTCTATTTCTCCTTTCGAATCGAAAACTTGCCTGATTTCTACTTGAGCTTTATTCATCATTTCTGGGTGTTTTACGAGCTCTGAGATCGCCCATTCGATCAGCGTGCCTGATGTTTCTGATCCTGCAACGAAAACATCCTAAAAATGGAAAATATAAACTAAATTAATTCCTAATTCTGCGAAAGAAATTGACGACTATACAAATTATGAATGGTTAAATCTCGATTTTTGATGGAAAAAGTGAGTGAACGCGTACCAAGATAATTGCTTTTACGTTCTCGTTTGCTATGGGAAACGGAAGGCCGTCTTTCTCCTGAATTTTGAGAAGAATATTGACAAGATCCTCTGGTTCTTGAACATCTCCATCGGATTTCCCCTTGTCTGACTCTGATCTATGTGCATTTATGATGTTTTCCAGGATTCGATCGCATTCTTTATGGGCTTTTTCTGCTTTATTATAAGATCCACCAACAAAATGAAGAAATTTAAGGGAAGGAAAAACATCGGCCAACCTAAAACCAGTCATCAAAAGCACAATTTTTTCCGACACAGCAAGAAACTCTTCCTGCTCGTTACACTTTCCTCCCAACGCAGCGTTGGAAGTGATGGTATTAAGAGTGGAAAATATCATTTTACTCAAACTCACCACCGACCCGTTATTAGATTTGAGCTCTTCCACCATTTTCGCTGTTTCTCGGTTCATGATTGGCCGAAATGACTGAACCCGTTTTGCGCTCAAAAGTTCAAGCGTACATAGTTTTCTAATCTCTCTCCAGTAATCTCCATAGGGAGCAAAGGCGATGTCTCTTAGGCCATACGTCAAGTAAGAGCCCAAGAGAGTAGCAGGTCGGTTAGCAAAATTAAGGTCGTGGGTTTTCATGACCTCTCTCGCCATTTCGGCGGAGGAAACGACGACGGTGGAGATTTCTCCGAGTTGCAGATGCATCACCGGACCGTATCTATCGGCCAATTGTTTCAAGCGGGTGTGGGGATGGTGGCCGATGAAGCGGTGCATATCGCCAACGATGGGAAGTTTCCACGGGCCAGGTGGGAGTTTTGGAGATGAGGTGTTTCTTCTGGTTATCCTGACCGCCATGAGCAGAAGAAGCAAGAAGGAGCAGAGGATTGGGAAGGAGATAAAAGATTCGTCCATGGCAAACATATTGGTTCGTAGGTCATATCATTTGCCTCAATCTCTTCCTTTTTATAGACTTCAAAACTATACATTAATCTTTCTTTATCATTTTCACTTCATTTAATCTATATTTTTACATTGACCTGTTTCATTTGAAATTATAAAATTACTACGCGTGGAACATTTGCTCAACAATTATTGTAACATATAAAATTGTCACATATAAAATTTGCATACCCTTAGTCCAAAATAAGTATTTCATACATGTGTACATACACATTATGTATATGTATTATTTAATTTTCTTATAGTTAATAATTTTAGTTATGTGTACTCTTTTATTTCACTCTATTAAAACTTCTTCAGATGTCAAATAATTATTGATGTAACTAAAATACAAATAATGTAATAAATTATTTTTTATAGTTTATTAAATTAATTACACTAATAATTTTTTGACACTTCAATAAATTTTTTAAAATAACAAAATAAGAGAGTAAATATAATATGACTCTTTTATTAAAAATAGTATGTTCGACAAATATTAAGATAATGCAAGGGCATTTTAGGTATATAACACCTTCAATGCCGTATATATAAACTTGCAAGTTGCAATTGAATATATTGAGTTTTGTCTTGATATACCCAATTAATTATTTGTGTTGTCATTAGCATATAATATAGTTAGGAAGATGCAACATGTTTGAATTTAGGGCAAGTCCAATGTTTTGGGCTTATTATTATTTTTCTTTAAAAATGGACATTTTAAATTTAGGGCCTTATGCAAAACAAAATATAAGGTGATAATTTATTCAAATCGCCAATTAGATTGTAGTGTGTGTATGTGAAAATCAGTGCCAAGTTTGAGACGAATGTTTGTAATTTTGCTTCTTTTGTCCTTGTGTTTGGCACCTAACCGTGGTCAAGGTTGTGCAAAACTGGCCCAAACCCACGAGTTTAAGTAATCGATGGGTGTGTGGCACCTAATCATGGTTAAAGGTGTACAAAACTGGCCCAAATCCACGAGTTTAACAGACCGGTGTGGTTCAGTTCGGTTCGAGCCAGTTTTACTTACCGAATGAGTAAGTCTCGATTCCAAAATTTCAATAATCGCAGGTAACGGTTCAGCCGACACTTTTAAAAAGTCAAAAACCAAACCAAATTATGGGTAAAAAATCTAAGCCAAAATCGGTTAAAAACCAACAAAATCTTGAGGGTGGGGAAATTGGAGGCAGAGAGAGAAGACTATAAAATTAAGATATTTTTTCCTATGATTTTTGTAACATTTGCGTGTGACATGAAACAGTCGATTTTTCTCTCTTCCATCTAAAATTTGAAATGATTATGATTGACAATGCGATCTATAATTCTATTGATTATGTTTTTTGATTGCCTTCAATAGTTTAATTTATGACATCAACTATTTTAGTGAGATTAGTTTTTTTTTTTTTTTTTTCAGTTCGCAAAAATTATAAATTTTCAAAAATTATCCTAATCGCATTTATTGTTGATTGTTTCTCATTTATTTATGAAAAATTGTCTTATACCCATTATATTATATAGAAATTAAGAGCCGATTCCGTTGAGTGGATGTAAAAAAATTATCTATTGTGCAATTGAAATATGAACTATTTTTTTTTTCAACAAATAATATCAAATTTAGATTTGTTAGGTTTTTATTACTACCCAATTTTGAAGGAAGTATCGAAATAAACGACAGTGACTTTGGTAATCTGATATATACCTTCGACGATTTCTCTTTCCTTTCCCCGATCTACACTCAAACTACTCAGTTCACCACCCTTTCTATCGATACGGATCTTATTCAGACCCTTGAGTCAAATTCCAAAACTTCAAGAATAAAAATTAAAAACGAAATAAAATCGAATAACGAATTTACTTTAATTTCTAATATCCAAAATTCGAATCACTCTCAAGATGTAAGATCACTTGCTTTCGATCAAGTTCCTCCCAAGAAACTCACGTTCCTATTTCAATCACACAAAAGTACAATTTAACCGTGAATATAATTTAATCCTTTAATTAATTTTTTGAAATAATAGCGGAAGACTCAACTAAAATAAAAGTCATGGCCTAATACCAAATGGGCTAGAAGCGATATCTAATAAGTGACATCAACATATATTGATAATATAACATTTTAATTATATGTGAAAAATCGAAAGGGGAACAAAAGATTTAAATAGAGGTTTATAATAAGACTCAACCTCACTAAAGGAAATAAATAAACTGAAATTTGATATCCGCTAAGCGTAATTATGAGTCAACAACTTACAATCCTCTTAACCAAAACCTGAAAGGAATTATTTGGAATGAATCAACTAAACTCAATAGAAGAGAACGTTTAGATTCAACAATTTAAATAAATTATGTTGTATGAACATGCTAATATAAATTATTTTATTAAAATCCGAGTATGAAATATACAGTAGGGCAATTGCTAAAACATTTCACTATAACATAGTACATAATAAAATAGACCACTACTGTTAACTAAACTTCAATGAAAAAAGAATTACTCACAGGATCTGAAAATACTATATCATAGACACATACAATAATAAAAGTAATACTAGGCAATCACTAAAACTACAAAATTAAAGACCTTAATCAGATTTATAGTTTTGTGCTCATGGACACAGCACAAGTTAACACAAACAACTACATTTTTCAATGGTTATATTTGGGTGAGAAAGAATACGAGCATTTCATGTGTCGATCAAATTTGGTTCATTTGACAAAATCAATAATGTAATGTGCACGCTCAAAATAAATACGATCAATGAAAATAAATATATAATTAAGAATACCGACAAGTCATAAAATGAATCAGTCATTTTATACGAGTATACGTTTCAAAATAAGATTTAAGAAAAAAGTGTGAAGATGGATATAAAATAAACTCTTGCTAGTCTTCCGACGAGGTCGACGTTTGCCGAGGTGTCGACTGTTGCTCCGCTTTTCCATAATCATCTGTTGACAATTGCTCGAAAAAGTGCCAACGTGAAATCCAACCTTCCCCGCGGCCTAGGGCGTGGTATCATAAACCTTATTATGCACTTCTTAATTTTGGATTCTCTTATCTTCTGTGCAGACATATTTACAACGCGGACACAGCTCATATGATAATGCTCATCTATGTTAATGGCAATCCTGCTGAACAGTAATGATTATTCCCTTCTATGTCGTCTGGGCTAATTCCTACGCAACAACTTCGCTCTAAAGAAACTTGGCTTTATTCACCTATTTCTTGGTGTTTCTGTACGACATTCCGATGACTCCATGTTACTAGACCAAACGAAGCATATCAACCAGCTTTTGGATCGAGCTCGTATGCATAACAGCCTCCACCTGAGCGGGAAGAAAACAATCCAGTTGACTACATGAATGACAGCTTCTCTTATCTGCCATTTCTTGGCGGCGACGCTTCTGTAATTGAGAGAGAGTTTCCTCTTTGGCAGCGCAAATCTCCGAGGAAGAGACGATCGGAGAAGACGAAGAAGCCAGAAAGATGCTTACGCAGAGTTCTGTTGAGGTTTTATTATGGCTTTTAGCCGCGTCTCGATATTATCTTCAAGACTTCAACGTCCATATTTTGTATTCTTTCTTGTACAACTATAAATCCACTGTGCTTCTGTAATAAAAACAAAAATAAATAAAATTTTAAGTCGGTTGGTATTTGATATCGAACAAAATCATGACCGACACTCCAATTAACTATTCCGCTTAACCAGGAAGAAGAAGCTGCAATTCAGTAGGCAGTGTATACATTTTAACTTCTTGAAATATATAATATCACTTTTACAAGTAAATATCATCTGCAACATGCTCTGGAGAGTTTTATTGATCGGCGGATTGCATCCGAGATTCGACTCAGCAAACCAGTTACTGGAGAACCATGGTTGTCAAGGTGTTGTCTTGATCGGACGGTTATAACGAACCGGAATCAGTTTCAATCCGTTCAGCCTTTTGCAGGCTATTCCATTAAAGATAGCCATATCAAGCTCTTCTGGTTTTACTCCGTCTGGAACTAACCAGTTGAAATGGTAGAGCAAATTCGCCAGAACTATCTCCGAAGTCGCTACCCCTAGGGCCATTCCTGGGCAAATTCTTCTTCCAGCTCCGAACGGAATCAGCTCAAAGCTTGCTCCTTTAAAGTCTACCTCTCTTTCCATAAATCTTTCTGGGTTAAAACTTTCTGGGTCTGTCCATATTTTTGGGTCTCTTGCGATCGCCCAGGCGTTGACGATCACTTTTGTTTTGGCCGGAATGTGGTAGCCGTTGATTTCGCCATCGTTCCTGCTTTCTCTCGGGAGTAGTAATGGGCTTGGAGGGTGTAGTCTCAGCGTTTCTTTTATGATCAGCTGGAAGTATTTTAGCTCTTGGAGACCTGATTCGTCTATTTGTCCTTTCGAATCGAAAACTTGCCTGATTTCTGCTTGAGCTTTCTTCATCATTTCTGGGTGTTTTACGAGCTCTGAGATCGCCCACTCGATCAGTGTGGCTGATGTCTCTGTTCCTGCAACGAAAACATCCTAAAAATGGAAAATATAAACTAAGTTAATTAATTCCTAATTCTGCGAAAGAAATTGGCGACTATACAAATTATGAACGGTTAAATCTCGATTTTTTATGGAAAAGTGAGTGAACACGTGCCAAGATAATTGCTTTTACGTTCTCGTTTGCTATGGGAAACGGAAGGCCGTCTTTCTCCTGAATTTTGAGAAGAACATTGACAAGATCCTCTGGTTCTTGAACACCTCCATCGGATTTCCCCTTGTCTGACTCTGATCTATGTGCATTTATGATGTTATCCAGGATTCGATCGCAGTCTTTATGGGCTTTTTCTGCCTTATTATAAGATCCACCAACAAAATGAAGAAATTTAAGGGAAGGAAAAACATCGGCCAACTCAAAACCAGTCATCAAAAGCACAATTTTTTCCGACACAGCAAGAAACTCTTCCTGCTCGTTACACTTTCCTCCCAACGCAGCGTTGGAAGTGATGGAATTAAGAGTGGAAAATATCATTTTACTCAAACTCACCACCGACCCGTTATTAGATTTGAGCTCTTCCACCATTTTCGCTGTTTCTCGGTTCATGATTGGCCGAAATGACTGAACCCTCTTCATGCTAAAAAGTTCAAGCACACATACTTTTCTCATCTCTCTCCAGTATTCTCCATAGGGAGCAAAGGCGATGTCTTTTTGGTCATACAGTAAGTAAGAGGTTAAGAAAGTAGCAGGTCGGTTAACAAAATTAAGGTCGTGGGTTTTCATGACCTCTCTCGCCATATCGGCGGAGGAAACGACGACGGTGGAGATTTCTCCGAGTTGCAGATGCATCACCGGACCGTATCTACCGGCCAATTGTTTCAAGCGGATGTGGGGGTGGTCGCCGATCAAGCGGTGCATATCGCCAACGATGGGAAATTTCCATGGGCCGGGTGGCAGTTTTGGAGATGAGTTGTTTCGTTTGGTTATCCTGACCGCCATGAACAGAAGAAGCAAGAAGGAGCAGATCATTGGGAAGGAGATATAGGCCTCGTCCATGGCAAACGATGGTTTGTAGGTCATATTATTTTGCTACATCTCTTTCTCTTTTATAGGCTTCAAAACTATACACTAATCTCTCAAATAATATCACATTTTATTAAATCTATATATTTATATTTAAAATATTTAATTCAAATTATAAAATAACTACGCGCGGAACATTTGCTCAACAATTATTGTAACATATTCAATACAAACACAAAATAATTTACTTAAAATTGTCACACATAAAATTTGCATACCTTTGGTCCAAAATAAGTATTTCATACATGTGTACATAAACATTTTGTATGTATTATTTAATTTTTACATAGTAATTTTATTAAAAATAGTATGCTCGGCAAATGTTAGGATAATGGAAGGGTGTTTCGATGACGCCTCGTATAACATTTATAAACTTGCAAGTTACAATTTAATAATTAAGTTTGGTCTCCATATACTCCATCAATTATTTGTATTTACATTAAAATATAGGAACGGGCAACATTGAATTTAGGGCAAGTCCTTTATAAACTATAATATTTTCAAGGGTTAAAATTAATTTTAACAACAAACTATGAAAGTTTTTTAAAATACTCTATGAACTAAAAATCTTAACAAATCAAACATTTAAGTATTTAAAACGTAAAAAATTAAACTCTGCCGAAGTGATGACCCTCCAATCACCCCTCGTTCTTTGTTCACGGCGAGAACGGGAGGCCGATCTCAAATGAACGACCCCCATGTTTCCTATGTACCACGTATTTTTTTTTTATTTTATAAATTAATTTTAAAAACTACTAAACAATACTGAATTTACTTGAAAATTTTACCACTTGATCACATTATGAGAAGATAATGTGAAAATTTTTGTGATTTTCTAACACATGTATAATTTATTTTAATTTTAGTGAGTTATTTTATAAAATAGATGTAAAACAATTAAAATACATTATATAAGTGTTAGAAAATCGTAATTTTTTTATTATAAATAATTTTTTTTTTAAATATCAAAAAATATTGAATTTATTTGAAAAAAATTTAACGTGTTCACCACATTTTGGGTAGATAATACAAAAAGTTTCGTGATTTTCTCAAACTTGTATGATTTATTATAAGATTTTTATATATTACTAAAATAAAATTACAAATACATGTGTTAAAAAATCACAAAAATTTTCAAATTATCTTATCATTAAGTAGTAAATATATGATAAAAATTTCAAGTAAATCTATCGTAATTTTTTAAATGTGGGTTTAACGAAATTGTTGATTGAATGTCAAAACGGGTAATTGAATTAAAGTACAGGATTTGGTTTGCCGACATTTTTAGTAAGGGGGCTAACTGAAGTAAGGTACATAGTACATAGTTAAAATTGACAATTACCCTATAATTTGATTAAAATTATTCTCAAGATTTTGACTCATATTTATTCTTTATTATTTTGATAGCATATCGTGCACTTTTGTAAAAGTATAATTTTTCACTAACATTTGTCACGATTCAAATATAATAAATTATATATCTTGAAAAGGAGTGTCGTTTGAGTGAGTCAAATAAATTCAATACAAATATTTTTTATTTTCAGTATTCACGTTCAATTTAATAAATTAAATGAAGTCAATAATGGTCTCAGTATATTATGTCTTACGCAAATGAAACGAAAATAGCGTTACTCAACGATCGCAAAGATAATAAAAATACTCTGAACGAGTTTAGGCTTTGCGTTCAAAGACACGGCACAATCAATTGTCCTATTACTCTTAGTTAAACAAAATTTTCATAACGAGGTATAAATACACGTATGAAAATATATGCATTAAAATATAACACTAACAAAGAATTTTTAACAATTATTTTATTTATAAAATAAAATAATTAATTATATTGTACAAAATTGAACATAAAATAAATCCTTTTCTCGCCTGAGCTTACCACTGTCTAACCCCAATAATATCTGGGTTCTAAAATTTATCTCAATAAATTAGTCAATGATTAAAATAAAATCATCAATTTTTGGGCTAAAATTTCAAATCTTAATTTTTCATTTTTTTTTAAAGGCAACCCATATTTAATTGGGTAAGAAACCTTTAGTTTGGGCCAAAGAAAAGTTCAGATTACGACGATTTCGCCGACCCTTCGAAACTCTGATCAACCCGTGCAAGGTTCGATTCTTTTGTCTGCCAAACTCACGCCGAAAACAGAGGAGGGAGGAGCGCGACTTACTAATTCCGATCATCGGCGTTCATAACCAACACCAATGTTATACAGACTTCCTTGAACCAATTCGAAGCCCTCTTCGTCCACAAACGCCAAAATTTTGAGGTCCGATTTTTCTTCTGTGAAACAGCCCAAAGAGAGAGAGAGAGAGAGAGAGAAAAAAAAAAATGATGCCAGACAGGGAGAGAGAACGAGGGACAAGAGGAGTTTCTGACTTAAAGGGAAGAGGGGAATGTGGAAGTGATGATGTTTATTTAGAGGTTTGTTTGCCGTTTAGCCACGTTTGACAATATTACGATCAATGCTCGACTCAATTACTCCATTAGGAAACCAGGAAAAAGAAGCTACTGCGATTGACCAGGCAGTGAATGCTTCAACTTTAGTTTTGTTCTTTCTGAAATACACTCTCATGAACATGCAATGACGAGTTATTGACTAGATTCGACTCTTGATGCCGAGTTATTACAGAACCATGGTTGTCAAGGTGTTGTCTCGATCGGACGATTATAACGACCCGGAATTAGTTTCAATCCGTTCAGCCTTTTGCTCGTTGCTCCATTAAAGACAGGCATATCAAGCTCTCTACTTTTCCTCCGTCTGGAACTTCCCAGTTGAAATGGTAGAGCAAATTTGAAAAGACTCGGCATACTTTCATATTTAGAGCTCTTATTTGAAATAATAAAATATTTGCTCAAAAATTTTGGGAATAGAGTCGCTAAATTAGAAGATTAAAATAATTAAAATATTGCTAAAATTTGTGACTTTAGCATTTTTTGATTTCTAGGTGCTTAAGACACTGTTACGACTTTTTGAGTTGAACAAGAGTGTTAGGTGTACATGGTTTGTTCATTGTTAATTCAATTGCAAAGGCTTTTCTGCTTGTCAAGTGCATAGAGTAGCTCACAAATTCTAGTTGCAAGGAAGAAAAGTCTAAGCCCAAGTTAGCTACAACTGTGTCACTGTGTCTTGTCGTCGATAGTCATCCCGGAGGAAAAATAGGTAAGGGAATATTACTTGATCACAACACAAGTTTTACTCTGAGTGATGGTGATCCTTAGAAACAATGTTTCATATAAATTTCAAATACTCACAAACAATTATACTTCAAATTTATTTTCATTAGACAAAACTTACTTATATATTATAATTACTTCACTAAATACGCAGTATACAAACGATAACAAATGCATATAAAAAATAACAGCACTATTTTCTCATACTGTAAAACTATAACAATCAAGAAATAAAAAAATAATAATAGTAAAAATAAATACCGAGAATTTTTACATATAAACCCAAATTAGGTAAAACCAAAGAGACAAAGTTTATAAAGATTTCACTATTAAAAATAAGATTTTATAATATTCTTGATGTAAACTAAGAAACGATAAATCTCAAAATCAATTACCATGATCTATATAAGATAAAAGAAGTTTAACGAACAAAACTTCACATGATTTAGTCGTGGAAACTAGAAAAAAAGAATTATCACAACATGAGTAAAAAGCTATGAAAATGAATATGTTCATAGCATGGGAGTGGGCCGCACAAAATTGGCAAAATAAGAATTATAAGGCATGTAGTTATCCCCCACAAATGCCTATGAATTGGAAAGAGCATGGTAAAGATCCAGACAAGCTATAGAGAGATAAAGATTCATGTGGAGACCATGTCAGCGCCGAAAATCCACACAAATTAGGCTAAGCTCGTTTAACTAATTAGTCTTGGTGAGCAAAATTTATTTAGACTCAACTCAGCTTGATTGCATCGTTTGTCACCTCTATCTACAACTAGAGATGTTAAATCGGCGAGAGGCTCAGCTGAGCCCTGTGTTCCGAGCTCACGAGCCCATCAGGGACTAAGCCATGCGAGTCAACTTAACGAGTTACTAATTTACATATTACTCATTTACTTTCTAGTGAACAAATAACACATGAAATTGCTAGTATAATGTCAATCGTTCATGTCCTTCTCCGCATGTTAGTTATAGTAATGGTGGTAAAACTATTATAGTTCTAGAATTTAGTATTTATGACATTTGGAATCAATTAAATACGGATATTTATTCTAATTATATGCGATATAAAATAAATATTTATTTTAACACTCGTTATCAATTTTCTCGCGACGAAAACTTTGATATTTTATATAAGTAAAAAATCTTTTCCACTACATATCATATTCTTTCTACAATAACATATGATCTAATAACACTTTCAGTCTCTACTGTAGCATCGTACTCTACTTTTAATGCAAATACACGTGTGTACAATGAACGCCAACTAAGACTTGCACACTACCTCGTGGAAACACTCATTTGTATGAAAGATTGTAACGACGTTATTACGAGAAATCAACAACGATATTACGAAATTCTAAAAGACTTTAAAATTTTAGACGTTGAAGACTAACTTTTCATTTAAATTTGCATATATTGTAATTTGAATTTTAAAGTATTTTTTATAATTTGTAATTTTTTTGACATTTTTCAAATGATTGACAATTAAATTGTTGCCAACTTAGTTTATATGTATTTATTTTGTAGTGATGCAAATGTCAAATTTATAATGAATGTTATTTTTTTTATATATTTGGCTCACTTAATTTTTTTGTAATTACATATTATTTTTATATTAATTAAAAAATTTATTATTTAAACAACAAACTATTATACTTTATCATTACAATAATAAATATTTATTATAGTTTTAATAACTTAAATTTAAAAAAATATATATAATATATTTATATACAATAACTTTATTTATATATCATGTACTTGTTAAATTCGGCTTGTTAGTATCGTTGGGTCGGCTCGCTTCGTGACTCGCAAAGCAACTCGAGTTGAAAATTTTTTAGAATCGACTCGTCAATCTCGACAGATTTTGGTGAGCTGAGCCTTCTCAGATTGTCTCGGGGCTAATTTAAAATTTCTATAGGCTACTAACAAGTCCTTTTTGTTTTATCATTTTAATATTTTACTATTTTTTCTTTTCTTTATCTGATGCCCACTATAGAGATGTTTAACGAGGAGGCGTTCTCGTTACAGTAGCGAGTCGATATTGACGCAGTCTCACGAGGCAGTCAGAGCCGATCCTAAACATTGGGTTCGCGAGCCCACCAGAGACCACGCCAAACGAGCGAGTCAATGAGCCAGCTAGTTGGCTCGGCGGGCCAGGCTCGCGAGCCAACCCGCCCCCTCTCTCCCCTGGTAGCCGGCAATTTCAACTTTTTTTGACAAACAAAACTATTTTTACATTGCAAAAACCAACATTTAACTAAGTTTAAATAAAAAACAACTAAAAACTCCAACATTCAACTAAAAAAATCTGGAAGAAATTTTGACTTACGGTGGAATTTTTAGTGATAAAGTTGACAATCATCAAAACAAGATTGATTTGAGAATTATTTCGTCAAAATCGGCCCTGATCGGCCAATTTCTTATTTCTTCGTTGTTTCTCTCTTCTCACCCCTCTTTGTTTTTTTGCGGCGTAAAACTCGGCAGCAAAGAAAAAAAACTCTTTCGAACTTTCTTTTCTAATTTTTTTTTTAATTATAATTAAGCGTACTAGGTTCTGCAAATCGCCCAATGAAACGTTACATCACCCACAATGATGTGTTGCGTCACCCCGATACATCGCTTCAAAGGGCGATTGATCGCCCCACTTGCTGGAGTGGGACAATACATCGTCTCAAGGACGATTAATCGCCCCACTTGCTGTAGTGGGGCGATTGATTGACCCAAGAGACAATATTCACGTGAACACTGCGTGGACAGTGCAGTTACTGTTTGCGTAAATAGTACATGAACAGTATCTGGCACTGTTCACATGAATAGTAAAAAATATATATATATATTTTTTTTTAATGTTAATGAATAATTTAAACGAATGGTTCTATAACGAATATAAATGGTTACACTACGGATTTAAATAATTTCAAAAATTACTAAACGTTTCAAAACGTTGTCAATTGATTTAAATATAAGAATATATGGAGAAGTCGGTGAGTCGTGGTATGAGCACTTTACGATTTTTGGGTAATAACAAATTTTGCTGAGAAAATATTCTGTTTTTTACTATAAAACATCATATTACTTTCTGTTAGAATTAGGTCATTCTAACACAAAATCAAGTAATGATCACGGTTTTATATTCATTAATTGTTTCTTTTGTTTGGTGATTTTTGATATATTATTGTGAAAATTGGATGTTTAATAGTTTTTTAAATTTTTATTCAGTTTTTGATTTATTGTATTAGTAGTTTTAGTGATAGTGTTCGAATATAAAAAACAAAGACATATGATGTTTTAGAATTATTTTAATATCGTTAACGATTACGATGATAAAAATTATATAGATAAATGTAATCACTGTGTAAATTAGTGTATAGCGAGAACATTTAATTTTTATAGTGTGGGTTTGATTATTTTATATTTTAATTTTTATTTACTTTAATTATGTTATATATTATTATTTTTTTGATATTATATATATATATTGTTATTAATTATAAAAACAAATTTTGGAAGTAGTAATTTATAGAAAAATTTAGAGAGAAGAATAAAAAAATCGGCCCCGATCGGCCGATTTCTTCTTTCCTCGTTATTTTTCTCTTCTCACCCCTCTTTGTTTTTTTGCAGTGTCAGATTTGGCAGCAAAGAAAAAAAACTCTTTCGAACTTTCTTTTCTAATTTTTTTTTAATTATAATTAAGCATACTAAGTTCTGCAAATCGCTCAGTGAAACATTACATCACCCACAATGATGTGTTGCATCGCCCCAATACATCGCTTCAAGGGACGATTGATCGCCCCACTTGCTGGAGTGGAGCAATACATCGTCTCACTTGCTATAGTGGGGCGATTGATCGTCCCAAGAGACAATGGAAGCACTATTTACGTGAACAGTGCAGGTACTGTTTGCGTAAATAGTATATAAACAGTGTTTGACACTGTTTACGTGAATAGTACAAAATATATTTTAATTTTTTTTAATTTTAATGGAATATAAACGGTTACACTACGGATTTAAATATTTTCAAAAATTACTAAGCGTTTCAAAACGTTGTCAATTGATTTAAATATAAGAATATAAAGAGAAGTCGGTGAATCGCGGTATGAGTACTTTACGATTTTTGGGTCATAACAAATTTTGTTGAGAAAACATTGTGTTTTTTGCTATAAAACACCATATTATTTTCTGTTTGAATTAGGTGATTCTAGTACAAAATCAAGTGATGATCACGGTTTTGTATTTATTAATTATTTCTTTTATTCGGTGATTTTTAATATATTCTTTTGAAAATGAAATATTTAATAATTTTTTAAATTTTTATCCAGTTTTGATTTATTGTATTATTAGTTTTAGTGTTAATGTTCGAATATAAAAAACAAAGACATCTAATGTTTTGAAATTATTTTAATATTTTTAACGATTACGATTATAAAAATTCTATAGTTAAATGTAATAATCGTGTAATTTAGTGTACAGCGAAAACATCTAATATTTATTGTGTATGTTGGATTATTTTTTATATAATTTAATTGTGTTATATATTAATTTTTTAAATTTTTTTTAGATATTTTATATATATCTTATTATTAATTATAAAAAAAATTTTGAAAGTAGTAATTTATAGAAAAATTTAGAGAGAAAGAATAAAAAAAAAAATACTACAACCGAAATCAGAAACCTGGTGGTGCAGTTCTAAGTAAGATTTAGAAAAAAAATTTAAGCTTATTGATTGAAAAGTTTAAAAATTAAATTTTAGTGGTGAGATAGTAATCTCGCGTTCACATCATGATCGGACAAGACGAAGAAAGCCAGAAAACAGCAGAGATCTCGTTTAACCACGTCACGATATTTGTCTTCAACCTCTAATTTTTGTACTCTTTCTTGTACAACTGCAATCCACATTGCTTGTCTAATAAAACAAAAACAAAAAAAAAGCAATATCTCTCTCCTTTATCTTATCTACAGACAGAATCTTCTTTCGTGAGATGGGATGTCGGTTTTCAATAAAACCTATTTTTTTTTTCCTCCCACATGACCAACCCTCCAATTAATTATTTCGTTGACAGACCAGGAAGAACAAGCTGCAATTCAGTAGGCAGTGGATACATTTTTACCTTCTTGAAATATAATATCACTTTTACAAGTAAATATCATCTGCAACATGCTCCTGAGAGTTTTATTGATCGGCGGATTGCATCCGAGATTCCACCCAGCAAACCAGTTACTGGAGAACCATGGCTGTCAGGGTGTTGTCTTGATCGGACGATTATAACAAACCGGAATCAGTTTCAATCCGTTCAGCCTTTTGCACGCTATTCCATTAAAGATAGCCATATCAAGCTCTTCTGGTTTTCCTCCATCCGGAATTACCCAGTTGAAATGGTAGAGCAGGTTCGCCAGAACTATCTCCGTATTCGCTAACCCTAGCCCCATTCCTGCACATATTCTTCTTCCAGCTCCGAACGGAATCAGCTCAAAGCTTGCTCCTTTAAATTCTACCTCTCTTTCCATAAATCTTTCTGGGTTAAAACTTTCTGGGTCTGTCCATATTTTTGGGTCTCTTGCGATCGCCCAGGCGTTGACGATCACTTTTGTTTTTGCCGGAATGTGGTAGCCGTTGATTTCGCTATTGCTCCTGCTTTCTCTCGGGAGTAATAATGGGAATGGAGGGTGTAGTCTCAGCGTTTCTTTTATGATCAGCTGGAAGTATTTTAGTTGTTGGAGACCCGGTTCGTCTATTTCTCCTTTCGAATCGAAAACTTGCCTGATTTCTTCTTGAGCTTTCTTCATTATTTCTGTATGTTTTACGAGCTCTGAGATCGCCCATTCGATCAGCGTGGCTGATGTTTCTGATCCTCCAGCGAAAACATCCTGAAAATAGAAAATATAAACTAAGTTAATTAGTTCCTAATTCAGCCAAAGAAATTGACGACCATACAAATTATTAATGGTTAAAACTCGATTTTTATTGGAAAAAGTAAATGAATACGTACGAAGATAATTGCTTTTACGTTTTCGTTTGCCATGGGAAACGGAAGGCCGTCTTTCTCCTGAATTTTGAGAAGAACATTGACTAGATCCTCTGGTTCTTGAACATCTCCATCGGATTTCCCCTTGTCTGACTCTGATCTATGTGCATTTATGATGTTTTCCAGGATTCGATCGCATTCTTTATGGGCTTTTTCTGCTTTGTTATTAGATCCACCAACAAAATGAAGAAATTTAAGGGAAGGAAAAACATCGGCCAACTCAAAACCAGTCATCAAAAGCACAATTTTTTCCGACACAGCAAGAAACTCTTCCTGCTCGTTACACTTTCCTCCCAACGCAGCGTTGGAAGTGATGGCATTAAGAGTGGAAAATATCATTTTACTCAAACTCACCACCGACCCGTTATTAGATTTGAGCTCTTCCACCATTTTCGCTGTTTCTCGGTTCATGATTGGCCGAAATGACTGAACCCGTTTTGCGCTCAAAAGTTTAAGCGTACATAGTTTTCTAATCTCTCTCCAGTAATCTCCATAGGGAGCAAAGGCGATGTCTTTTTGGCCATACGTGAAGTAAGAGCCCAAGAGAGTAGCAGGTCGGTTAGCAAAATTAAGGTCGTGGGTTTTCATGACCTCTCTCGCCATTTCGGCGGAGGAAACGACGACGGTGGAGATTTCTCCGAGTTGCAGATGCATCACCGGACCGTATCTATCGGCCAATTGTTTCAAGCGGGTGTGGGGATGGTGGCCGATGAAGCGGTGCATATCGCCAACGATGGGAAGTTTCCATGGGCCAGGTGGGAGTTTTGGAGATGAGGTGTTTCTTCTGGTTATCCTCACCGCCATGAGCAGAAGAAGCAAGAAGGAGCAGAGGATTGGGAAGGAGATAAAAGACTCGTCCATGGCAAACATACTGGTTTGGAGGTCGTATCATTGACCCCAATCTCTTCCTTTTTATAACCTTTTCACTTTATTTAATCTTTATTTGAAATTATAGAACAACTACACGCGGAACATTTGCTCCAACATAAATATGTCAAATCAAACGAGAAACAAAAGATTTGTACAGAGGTTTTCAATAAAACTAAACCTCCCGAAAAACAGTCTCATAAAGAATGAAATAAATAAACTGAATGTTGAGGTTAGTCCGCTTAGTGCCGAGCAGCCAACTCACAATCTTCTTAATTAAAATTTGAAAAGGAGATATTATTTGAGGTGAGTCATCTAAACTCATAAAGGAAAGGAAAGGAAAGGAAAGGAAAGGTTTTACATTCGGTGGTAAATAATAAAAATATGAGTATGAAATGTATAGTTTAGTGGTAAATAATAAAATTGGTCGCTAAGGTAAATATACACATCAGTAAAAAAAAAAAAAAAGATACTCACGAAATTCGAACATACTAAGTTATAATAATATACGATAATAAAAATGATATTGTCCGATTGCTAAAATTACAAAAATAAAAATTCTAATTAAATTTAAAATTTTACGCTCAAGAACACGACAAAATCATATGTTTCATTACTGTAATTAACACAAACAAACACATTCTTTAATAGTTGAATGTGCATAAAGAAAAACAATATCCCTTCACGTGTCGATCAAACTTGATTCGTCACATCAAGATGATCAATAATATAATATGAATGCTTAAAATACAGGAAAAATTTAAATTTCAACCTTGTAGTATGGCGTTAGTTTACAAAAACTCTTGAACAAAAAGTCTGTACAGTAAAAACCAAAAACTATCAAAAAAAGTTTCCAAAAAAAAACCCCGATTGAGTGTCGATAGCCCTCCGAATCTAACTTTTCACATATTGCGGGGGGCCGATCAAAAATCGCAGCCCCCTGCATGACCATTTTTTAAATAATCCTGGAGGACGATCTCAAATCACTGCCCCTCGACATTTTGTATGCAGGGGCCGAACTATTTTCGCGGCCCCTCACAATGCACGTGGAAAATACGCGGAACGTTGGGGTCGAGTGTGATTCGCGACCATACGACTTCCCATTTAGAGATCAATAATTGTTCGCGTGATGAAACGCAGGGGGCCAATATCAAAGATTAGCCCCCCGCATTAAAAGTTTTCTATAACACGGGAGGCCAAGTAACATTCGCGGCCCCCTGCGTTTTTGGCATGTGCAAAGCACGCGCTGAGGGGATGCAAGGCCCCTGAGTCGATCCCCACGTGACGCGCGGGCTGAGGTCAAGGTGCGGCGCCCAACGTATTTTCCACATGCATTGCAGGGGGGCGCAAAATTAGTTCGACCCCCACGTACAAAAATGGCAAGATTTAAGATTAGCTACTCGGATTATTTTGAAAATAGTCACGTGGGGGGCCACAATTTTTGATCGGCCCCCTGCAGTACATGAAAAGTTGGATTCGGGAGGCTATCGGCTCTCCCTTATAGTTTTTTTAACCTTTTTTTATAATTAAAAGTTTGACTAAATAGACTTTTAAAAATAAATATATAATATAAGAAAATTTAATAGTCATGAAATGAATATATCATTTTATAGGAGAACTTATCTTAAAATAATATTTAAGATGTATAACATAAAATAAACTCGGCCACTTTAGGCTCCAAAATAGGCCGAAAAATTTTATGAGGTGCGACCCAACTTGCTCGAGAGAACCGTGCTGAGGCACGACTGCCAAGTGTTGCGCCTCCCTCTTCGTCGAGGACTAGCATCATGTCGAAGAAGCCAAAATTAATATCTTAGATTTAATGTGATGTAAATTATAATTGGATCATGTGAGTTTGGTAGACGTAAAAAGTTTCATTTTAATTGTGATTAAAATTTTCAATTTAATATATAAATATATATTTAATTCACAAAATTTGTACCGATTTCTTATCAATGATTTCTTTACTTTCTCTGTTACTTTTTCTCATCTATATTTTTTCGCATGGTTTATTATTTTAGAAAGAGATGTTTATTTAGAGGTTTAATCATGGTGTTTATCCACGAATTACAATAATGATCAATGACTGACCCTCGACTCTATTATTCCATTGGCAAACCAGGAAAAAGAAGATAGTGCGCCACCAGGCAGTGGATAGCTTCGACTTTTAGCTTTGTTCTTTTTGAAATACACTCTCTCAATTTAGCAGTAAATAACGTCTGCGACATGAACATGCAACGAAGAGTTATTGACTAGGTTCGACTCTTGATGCTGAGACAAATCAGTTATTGGAGAACCACGTTGCTAAGGTATTGTCTTGATCGGACGATTATAATGAACCGGAATCAGTTTCAGTCCGTTCAGCCTCCTGCTCGTTGCTCCGCAAGAGACAGCCATATCAAGCTCTTCTGGTTTTCCTCCGTCTGGAATTACCCAGTTGAAATGGTAGAGCAAATTCGCTAGAATTAATTCCGAAGCGGCTAACCCTAGCGCCATTCCTGGACAAATTCTTCTTCCTCCTCCGAACGGAATTAGCTCAAAGCTTGCTCCCTTAAAGTCTACGTCTCTTTTCATAAATCTTTCTGGGTTAAATCTTTCTGGGTCTGTCCATATTTTGGGGTCTCTTCCGACCGCCCAGGCATTGACGATCACTTTTGCTTTGGCCGGAATGTGGTAGCCGTTGATTTCGCCATTGTTTCTGCTTTCTCTCGGGAGAAGTAACGGGAGCGGAGGGTGTAGTCTCAGCGTTTCTTTTATGATTAGCTGGAAGTATTTCAGTTCTTGGAGACCTGTTTCCTCTATTTGTCCTTTCGAATCGAAAACTTGTCTGATTTCGGCTTGAGCTTTCTTCATCATTTCTGGATGTTTTACGAGCTCTGAGATCGCCCACTCGATCAGCGTGGATGATGTATCTGTTCCTGCAATGAAAATATCCTGAATATGGAAAATATAAATACGTTAATTACTTCCTAATTCTGCCAAAGAATTGAAAGTTCTTCATTTGAATATAATTTTTTATTGAAAAAGTAAGTGAAGAAAACGAACCAAGATAATTGCCTTCACATTTTCGTGAGCCATCGGAAACGGCAGGCCGCCGTTTTCTTGAATTTTGAGAAGAACATGAACAAGATCGTCTGGTTCTTCAACATTTCCATCGGATTTGCCATTGTCTGGCTCTGATGTATGTGCGTTTATGATGTTTTGCAGTATTCGGTCGCATTCTTTATGGATTTTTTCTGCTTTATTCTTAGATCCACCGACGTAATGCAGAAATTTGAGGGAAGGAAAGACATCAGCCAGCCGAAAACCAGTCATCAAAAACACAACCTCTTCCGATACAGCAAGAAACTCTTTCTTCTCGTTACACTTTCCTCCCAACGCAGTGTTGGCATTGATGGTATTAAGAAGGGAAAATATCATTTTACTCAAATTCACCACCGACCCACTGTTAGAGTCGAGCTCTTCCACCATTTTCGCTGTTTCTCGGTTCATAATTGGCCGAAATGACTGAACCCTCTTCATGCTAAAAAGTTCAAGCACACATACTTTTCTCATCTCTCTCCAGTAATCTCCATAGGGAGCAAAGGCGATGTCTTTTTGGTCATACAGTAAGTGAGAGGATAAGAAAGTAGCAGGTCGGTTAGCAAAATTAAGGTCGTGGGTTTTCATGACCTCTCTCGCCATTTCGGCTGAGGAAACGACGACGGTGGAGATTTCTCCAAGTTGCAGATGCATCACCGGACCGTATCTGTCGGCCAGTTGTTTCAAGCGTGTGTGGGGGTGGTCGCCGATGAACCGGTGCATATCGCCAAAGATGGGAAATTTCCATGGGCCAGGTGGCAGTTTTGGAGATGAGGTGTTTCTTCTGGTTATCCTCACCGCCATTAGCAGGAGAAGCAAGAGGGAGCAGAGCATTGGGAAGGAGATAAAAGACTCGTCCATCGCAAAACACAATGGCTTGTAGGATGTTATTGAGCTCTATCGCCTGCCCTTTTATAGATTTCAAAACTATAGACTAATTAGGGGTGGGTCGGTTCGACCACGTAACCGGAGCGGAACCAAACCCGGTTTTCGAGTATGAACCGAATTTTTTACAATTTGGCCAAATTTTAAATAGTTTTCGGGTTGAATTTTTGACCCATTGACCAGATTGATTTTTACGCCCTCACACTTTTGAGAGTACTAGAACGGGTTTCTTTGGTTGGCAACACCGGACCGAATAATTTGATTTTTCCCACCCTTAAATTAAGTAATCTTTTAAATTAACATCTCACTTTATGAAATCATATTTTTTATTAGTAGAAATTATGAAATAACGACAAAAAATTTATCCCAGAGTCAATCATAAAGTCAAAGTCCAACATAAAAAAAATTAAAAAAAAAATGTTACTAAAAATTAGTCACGCAAGATTTTCCTACCCTTAATCCAAAATGTGCACTAATTCATAGAATAAATTTATTAAAGTGGCATGAGTGACAAGTCTTAGAATAATTCTAGGACATCTAAGTTACATACATAATAATTCTATTGGTTATTTATTTTTGCAATAATTTAACGGGGTAACGTATAATATGTGTTTGAATTTAGGGTAAATTTGCAATCGTCATGAATACTAGCATAATATAAAAAGTTATTTGGAATGTCTAGAAAACATAGAATAAGTAATGAATTGAAATTATAGTAACATGTGACATCACACGCACAACTAGTCAAAAACGTTACGGTTATATTTTCCACTCAGGAGACCTTTGAATTTCATGTGGTGTAATTGTCAAGCCAAATGACGTCATTTTTTATCCTTTCTTTTCTTCCTTTTTCCAATTAAATATTATTCCATTATTGACCATCAGTGGGTTGTGAAGTTTCTTAATTATCTTTATTTTAATATAATAATTAAAATAAGGTATTTTCACTAAAAAAAAATGACACATATTATTTTATGTTTATACTACGCTGTTTAATTCATAATTGTTGAATATTAATAATATATTACTTATTTACACGCTTGTCATACTAATCTCACGTTTTATTGTTTTCTCTTGTTGTTATTATTTTTTTTTTAGATTATTTTGGTTTTTGAGCAAGAGTTCGAGTTTACGTATATTAAAACGATCGTGAATACTAATTAAAAAACCATATAATTACCCAAAATAGGACATTTCTTCATGGAAATTAAGCACTTTTCTTAATCACAAACAAAGAGAGGAAAACAAGAAGGAAGGAATGAGTCAAAACAAAGAACTTTCAAGTTGGACTACTATAAGGAGTATGGAGTAGGTTAAAGACAAAATTTAAGATTTTTCTACACTAGAAGTTTCAACCTAAGTGGTTCTAAACATATCATGCTATAGAGTGTACAATTGAGAAAATAATCCCCTTGTTTGACCACGGCGTAATGTTGCGGAATTTCAGTTTTGATTCTTCTACAGCGAACTCCTCGAGTGAATTCTAACATTTTATTGCACAATTGTTGTGAAGTTGTACGATCATAATAGCTTAGGATAGATGGACGATAATGATTTATAAGTAGAGTCTTATCTACACTGGTGCAAAGTTTCTTTTGGATAATAACAACGATTAAGTCGTGCAAGTTTAATCTTATTTTATGTAAAGTAAACTAAAATAATTAATTATGACCTTGGGTATTCATCGGTATAAATCTTGAATTTTATTTTTTTTAAGAAATGAACTTTGACCTTTAACTTAAATATTTGAACAAAATGAATCTTAAACTTTGTTCGCATTGTAAACAAAATCAACCTCTAACTGATATTTTAATTTTGCTCAATTTTAATCTAGTTGGATTTTAGTCTTAGATTTTTCAGTTTTAGTTAGTTTAAGCTAATTTTATTCTTTTCCTTGTAATTTTTAAAATTAAAATTAAAAATTTGTGTAGATATTAACGATTCGGTGTGGTCATGGTCAGAGAAAAATCGAACAAGGTCTAGTTAGTTTAATCTGTAAGGTTTGAGGTTTATCTCATTCAAAATAAAGTTAAACAAATTTTAAAATTTAAAATTCATTTTGTTAAAAAAATAAATTTTCAAGACTTAAGTTGAACGGAACTCTAAAGTTCAAGAGTTTAATTGTTACCTTACTTTTACGCAATCGGATTGGCTCGTGTAAGATTTAATAGAGAAATTTTTTATAGGACAAAAATACCCCGGCCGAGGCTGTGTATGGACAGTCGTTGAGATTGATTGGGCCGAAAAATTTATGGGCCCAAAGTTAATAGACTTGGATTTTTTTGGTGGATTAGAGTCTAGAGAAGCATTTAGGTCAACTAGTCAACGATTACTAAACGACGTCGTTTAGTTATCTGAGAGCCTTGAGAAGATAATATGACACCTAGCCTCTTTGGGTATATTCTATTTTCCAGATCCGGACTCATCCCTCTAAAACCCAATGGCTGTTTTCTCTCTCTACCTCATCACTCCTGCTCCTCAGGCTCACTCTTGCTACTCTTCTTCTTCTTCTTCTTCTTCTTCTTCGTCGTCCTGTTTCTATGGAAGAGAGATTTACAGGAGAAGGAATGGCGTCTCTAGGTTCGTTGTCTCGTCGACGCACTCCAGCCCTAGAATTCTCAAACTCAATAAAAAATCGAAGTCCGGTCAGGTTCTGTCTCCCTTTCATAGCGATGAAGACGAGGATTACGAGGAGGGTGATAGTGATGGGGATGGTAGTGATTGGAATACTGAGGATGGATTTTCAGACAGTGTGAGTTTTTTTTTTCTTTTGTTGTTACTTTCTTTTTGTTATTAAGGTGGAATATGTGTTTCGGGGGAAGTGTGTTTTTGGATGGGAAAGCTGTCTTTCTCGTTCCCATTCTTAACTGGTGAATTATGCCTACTGTTATTTTGAAGCATTTTCATTTTCGTTTTGCCTCTTCAATTTTCTTGTCTTTCACTAAGTGATAGCATAGCTAGGTCTGTTCTTTCTGTAAGTATTTTTATGTTATTCTTCCTGTCTGCGTTGCGATAGAAAGTTGAAATGCAAAAATCAGTTATTTCGAAGTGATTCCTATGAAAGCTCCCCAGTTTCGCTTAATTTTTCTCTAACCTTATTTAGATTTTTCAAGAATCTGAATTGTTCAATATGCTGATAATGGTACTTGTAACAATGGTGTTCATGTTCAATGCCATGCTTTTCCCGTTGAAACTATTTGCATTTTCATTTTACAGTGTTAGATATGATTCTGATAATTTGATAGATTATATAAGATTCCGTGCGAACATTTCCAATGATTTCTATCTGCCCTGAAACTCCTCTGCAGGATGACTTTGCTGAACTTGCAAAATTTGATGCAAAAAGGAATAAGTTCAAGTCACGCACTGAAGTTCGAAAGGGTATTGAACAAGATGATGTCTGTTTATAGATGTTATTCTAATTTTAGAGTGGATTTCGTACGGTTAATTTTGTTATGGGGGCCTGCAGGCAACTGGAGAAATCAAGGAAAGAGCTCGGGTAAAAGCATGCTAAACTATGGGCAAAGACTAGAAATAGATGATTTTGATGCCTGTGATTCGACTAGCAATATTATAAGCCAAAGTCACACTTCCTACAAGGGGCAACTAAGTTCCTTGCATATGAAGGGCAGAGTGAAGGTACTACAATAGTTAATAAAATTTTTAACTTGAATATATGCAAATCTTATAAATTTTCTCTTTATTGTTGTCAATGACCAAGGAATCAATGGCAATCAGATTTCCCCGACTTATGGAAGAGATAGAGCTAGATGAGAAATGGTTCCCGCTTCTAGATTACCTTTCAAGCTTTGGGCTTAAAGAATCACACTTTATTCAAATGTATGAGAGACACATGCCTTCTCTTCAAATAAATGTGTGCTCTGCACAAGAAAGGCTGGATTACTTGTTAAGCCTCGGGGTCAAACAAAGAGACATAAGAAGAATACTTTTGAGGCAACCCCAAATCCTTGGATACACGGTGGAGAAAAATTTGAAATCTCATGTTGCTTTCTTGCTAAGTTTGGGTATCCCCAACTCTAAAGTTGGGCAGATAATAGTAGCTACTCCATCTCTCTTTTCCTATAGTGTTGAGAATTCGTTAAAACCAACTGTTAGATACTTGATCGAGGAGGTTGGCATAAAGGAGAAAGAGTTGGGTAAAGTGGTGCAGTTAAGCCCACAAATTTTGGTTCAAAAAATCGATATATCATGGAACACTAGATATATGTTTCTCACAAAGGAACTGGGAGCTCCTAGAGATAGCATAGTGAAGATGGTGAAAAAACATCCCCAACTTCTACATTATAGTATTGATGATGGATTGCTACCTAGAATCAATTTCCTTCGAAGTATCGGAATGCAAAATTCAGACATCTTGAAAGTTTTAACCGGCCTCACTCAGGTAAATATTTTTCTTTTATTGGTTTATTCTTCTATATTTTAACTTATTCTTCTCCATTTTTTGTGGATATTTGAGTTTTCTGTACTGCTCTTCTTATTAGACGCCATTTGCTATTGTTGAGATGTTTCTTACCATTTTATCTGCCTTTTTGTATTTACATAGTGTTACTGAATTCGCTTCAATATCTCTGAAGTTGTGAGAGTATGTGGAACTTGTTTGCAGGTATTGTCTTTATCCTTGGAGGACAATTTGAAGCCTAAGTACATGTACTTGATAAATGAACTACATAACGAAGTGAATATCTTGACTAAATATCCAATGTACTTTAGCTTGTCCTTAGAGCAGAGAATTCGCCCTCGACACAAATTCTTGGTTGCACTAAAGAAAGCCCCCAAGGGACCATTTCCTCTAAGTTCATTTGTTCCAACTGATGAATGTTTTTGTCAGCAGTGGGCTGGGACGACCTTAGATAAATATCTGGCATTTAGACAGAAATTACTTCTGAAGGAGTTTGCAAAGAAATACCAAAGGAAAAAATGAGATGCAGAAGCTAAAATCGTACTTTATTATCAAATATATGGCGTATCAGAGTAATCCTCACTTTCCATAACCTTTGGGCTTCACATGAATGATGTTCTGGCCTGGATTAAGTACTACTCTAGGATTTTCGCAAAACAACAGCTCAATGTAATGTTATATTGTGAAGTTAACTCAAGGTTCCAACAGTTGGGTGGAAAAGATTCCATGATGTGGGCAGAAGCTGCTCTCAGCTGCTTTTAGTACACAGGACAAAGTTTTAACGGGCAGTTGGATTTACAGGGATGTTAATTTGTTATGTACACACCGAGTGCTTCCTTGAGTGGAAGGGAAGAATATGTTTTATTACAATGAGGTCAGTTTATTTTATTCTTATCTATTTCTCTTTCGGTATTTAATCTTAAGGATTTAGAAAAAACAAAACAATAAAGAGTGTCTCATATCAAATTCAAAGTGCCATGATTTTATATCTTCATATTCATATTTTATACAGCGAAGGTATAGTTTGTTTTATTTTTTGTCTCAAATTTAACTAAAAAAAGCAAACTACACTTAGATTTATCTAATTTGTTGCTAAAATATCGGAACTCCCCACGGAAGGACAGTAACCTCATTTGATTATTGATCCATTTTATGGGGTTTGTTTGGCATTATTTGTAGATGACTAAGGGTATTTGAAACAGCAGATATTTCTTAATGAATACATGTTCATATTAGACTAGAGTAGTGACATCATTGGTCACTTTTTAAGTTACTTGCTTAGTTCATTTGGAGCTATGAAATCTGCTCATTATTGTCTCTCTTTTTATTGTTGATGATCCTTATTCGGCAACACTAATTCTATTTTTTGCTAATTTGTAGGATTTATCATGTTATCCCTATGATAATCTGATGGGGGAAAACCTGATGTTAGAAATCCTTTTTTGTAATGGACGGATTTTGTTCATTTTCAATTTTTTCCCTATATGATGTGCCAACCAGCTGCATTTGCTGTTTGAACAGCTTCTGTAATTTCTTCCTCGTGCTTGACTTGAGTTTGTGCAGCAAAATTTTGGGTCTTATATTACACTTTATTATATATTTATACATGTATTTCACAACTGTGTACCCTCTCAATCTTTATTCTGTGCTGGAATCAAAGCTATTGATCCCAAATATGACATTTTAGTGGTTTTGTGAAAATTGTAGAAGAAGAACAGCTCAAAAAATGGCTTCTGTTTTGTATGATCGTAATGGTTTCAGCAAGAAGAGGTGATCAAATATAGAGTTGTCATATAAAGCTTTTCTTCCCTAATGTAAAGAATCAAAATGGGTTTAGCCACTCTAGTCTGGCAGTGTGAGTGTTGCGTGTTTTACTTGATAAATGGAGTCGAGCCTGGACAAATCCGACTGTGAGCCGACTTTTTTACTACAGAAGCAAATTCTTTCTTTGAACTCGGCTTGCAGGTCAACCTCGGGTACAAGGGCCTGACCACGAATCACCCCATTTAGTACGGTCGTTCCCAGAGACTTGATTCATCATCCCGTCGGTACTCGGTCGTGTTTTAGCTGGCTCGGTCGAAGCCGAATTTTCCACCACGAGAATAGAGATCATCAATGCCCCCTCTCTCTTTATCCATCTCTTTTAAACGCTCCTTCACACAAACCGTCTCCTGAATGCCTATTCAAATGGGTTTAAGAAGCAATAAACAAAGGAAAGGCAGGACAGCATCTTCAAAGTTTCAATCCAAGACATTTCCATCCAGCTGCACAAAGACAAAACCCAGGAAAACAAGATTTGATCCTCCCTCCACTGTATTTCTTCCACATTTTCACTTCAAAACAAGCTGAATCGAGAATGTTTGCAGACGAACAGGTTCAAAATCTGGAAAAAAAAAGTGCACGATCTCCGAAGCCACTGAAGAACTTTCTCATTAATTTATCAGCTTTGAGTTATCTAGGAATGGGAGGGGAGAAAAGTTATAGCAGAGACAGTAATTCCTCCATTGCCTCAAATGCAACAAGGATTCCGGCAATTGCAGAGAGCAAAGGAGTTGAGAGAGCAGCCAAGACTGGTATCTAGGTCTGAACAACTTAACACAAGCCTTCTTTCTGTCCAAAGAAGACTACTTTTCCACCCGGAGCTTATTCTTCCGGCCCGGCGGCCTAACTTCCCGATCAGACGTAATCTTCATCCAGTTGCACAGATGACGCATTTTATGAACTTGGGTACAAGCGACATAGCCATGAACAGAAGAAACAACTTCGACCCAAGCGACATGGCCATGAACAGAAGAAACAACTTCGATGATTCGGATGTCGACACTTCTCTTCATCTATGAAAAATTTGACGATAATTTATCGTTTGTACTTACTTTGTTCTCGATCTTTACCCAATTTCGTAGTATTCGGCTGCTTTTATTATGAATTTTGATGGTCGTTCAGGATGCGGTCTCCGTGCATATAAATCCAACATCATTTTCTACACTTGTAGAATACTCGCCACTGCTCCATTTTCTATTTATGTTTTTAGAATTTTTCATTAATTGACAGCGATTAAATGGGAGTCAATGCATTATGAAGCCTCTCTCCCTCTCATAAAGAACAATCCACGCCAATAGAGATGAAAAATGAGTTGATTCAACCGATCTGATTTAAAAAATTTCTAGCTCACGAGCCAGACGAGTTAAACGAGACAGCCTCTACGACCTGAACATAATAAAATAAAAAAATTCAACCCAAACCACGAGTTAAATTAATGAAGTCACGCCGAGCGAGCTAAACAAGTCTGAGAAGCTTTCTTCGAGCATTGCTCAATAACATGATCAACTTTGATTATTTTCAACCATTGCTCCACACATATTGACTAAAAAAATCTTGGCATTAGTCTTTCTCGAACCATTTTTAGAATTATTTGGTTAAGCATTGTTGAAGAAACAGCCCCGTCTTTCAACGATCTTAAAAATGTCGTCTTTTTTTTACTACTATAGACTCTAAACTACTCTTTTAAGATACTGAGAAATGGGTTGACATTTTCATCTCAAAAATTTCAGATACAACAATCAAATCTGAAGATAAAAAATCCATCCCCAGTTGCTGAGGCTGTGAATTCATCTTTAGTTCATCAAAAAACTAAGTTTTGGAAGCTTTTAAATACGACACTATTGATCCTCCACTCAGATGTCTTAATTTACAACATATGCTGTATTTTGATTGCCCAGATTACAGACTTCAAACTTGAGAACAATCTACACAGCATTTATCATGACAAGATTATTTCTTTCTTCATCATCCAGAAAATTGCACAAAAGAAGGATATAAAATCAGCTAAAACTTCTCTAAACTTGTATTAGACCTAACAGTATACTCCGATACAAGCTGAGCAAAACCCGAAGAATTGTTCTCCAGCAATCTCGTTGGCGAATCATACTCCTCGACGAGCCCTGAAACGAGAATCCGACAAATGATGTAAAAAAAAAGTACATTGACTAATTGGTGTTCCATTAACTTCTGAACATACACTTACCGTGATTGAGGAGAAGAACCATGTCACCGTCAAGGACAGAAGTAATTCGATGGGCAATTACGATGACAGTGCAGTTCGAAAAATGCTGTCTGAGAGTTTGTTGTATAAGATTATCGGTAGCTGTATCGACCGAGGCAGTAGCCTCATCGAGAACCAAAACCCGACTTTTCTTCAGCAGAACCCGGCCAAGACAGACGAGTTGCCTCTGACCCATACTCCAATTCTCACCATTCTCACTGACTGCATGATTCATAAATGAATAAGCAATAAAATTGTTGAGAGAGAGAGAGAGAGAGAGAGAGAGAGATTAACAACCTGATGAATCTAGCTTTCCTTCTTTTTTCCTGACTTCATCTCCAAGTTGGCATTTATCCAGAGCCTATCCAATGTAAGAAAATCTTAGTGCTTTATAAGCCAAGTTGTTCCTTTCTATGAATAAGTAAAAGAAAAGCAACTCATCAAAGAGAAAAATCGACCCACCTCCCAAATTTGTTCATCGGTATACTCTTCGAGTGGGTCCAAGTTGCTTCGAACAGTCCCTTCAAACATGGTTGGATCCTGAGGAATAATGCTCAGCCTCAATCTCAAATCGTGCAGTCCAATTGAAGAGATGTTAATTTTATCAATTTTTATTTCTCCGGCAGCTGGTTCAACTATCCGGAAAAGTGTCTGAATCAGAGTAGATTTTCCACTGCCTGTTCTTCCGACAATTCCAGTCTTTTTACCTCCCGGGAAAGTACACGAGATTCCTCGCAACACAAGTGGCAAGTGTGGTGCATATCGAACCTACAACATTCCAAGAATCATAAATCATAATCAAATCATAGCTCGATTAATTGCAATTAATAAAAACATAAATCATAAAATTATTCTTAGTTCATGAATTTAAATTTTTAATATTGTTAATAATTTAATATGATAATAAATTCAGAAATCTCATATTCAAATCTCGACGTAATTAAAGATATTAACTTTATTTTTTTAAAAATCTACATGCATCAATAAAAAAATTGACAAATATGTGAAAAAAAAATTAAATATATAAAAATTATTTTCAATCGACGAGCTAAGATTTGAAACTTTTGTTAAAAAAATTTAAAAAATATTGAAACCATTCTCAACATGCAGTTATTTTTAAGATTGTTGGTATTTTATCAATTACCATAACTGCTGGACAAAATTAAAATTACCTGTAGATCACGAATTTCAACTTCTCCACACAATGGCCATGCGATATCTGGTTGGTTTTCTTCGACAACCAACGGTGGCTCACTAGGGATCGAAGCATACTGCAGTATTCTCTCCACTGATATCATTTTGTTTTCCATATTACACAGGTTCCATATTAGCCAGGCTTGTAGCGTATTCAGGTTAAGTCCATACGTCACGGCCAAGCCAGCAATGCCTTTCAGAAAAAAAATGAAAATTTAGTGATGTTTAGTTTTTCATTCAAATTCTCATACGCAGTGAAATTGATAATCACTAATTTAGAAAAGAACTCAACACGACTTACCGGGATCAATAATTCCTCGAGGGATGGAGATTAGGAAAATCAATGAAAAGGCGAAAGTAATGGACGATAACATATCCAGTCGAAAGCAGAGCCATTCCATTGCTCCTGCATTGTTGAACTTGGGTCGAGAATACCCATCCGTCAGCTTCATATTCAAGTCTCTAAATCTTGATTCTTGGTTGAAGCTCCTAATGGTAGATGTCCCGGAAATCGTTTCTGCAAAATGCTGTATAACCGGAGCTTTACAGACTCCAACTAAACGAGCCAGCTCTCTGGCCGAAGGAATATAATATTGCTGCATAAGCCAAAGCTTTCGAGATAAGTTCTCTCTAAGTCATGATTATAATGGATAGTTAAGCATGAAGTTACCTCAAAACATACCTGATACCAAATACATAGCGCAATTACAGGGACAAAAATAATGAAAACCTGCCAAGCAACCTGAGACATTACTGCAATAATTCCGAGAAGTTGGATCAATGAGAAGGCGAAAGATCCAACTCGAAATGGAATGTCCATATCTACTGCACTTTGATCAGTAGAAGCCTGTAGAGGGGGGAGAATAAATGAACAAGAACTGATAGGAGCATGAAAATCTCTCAAATTACTGAGTTCTCTCACTTACCCTGTTCAAGATTCGTCCACTTGGCGTCGAGTCGAAAAACAACATGGGGGCTCGGAAAATGCATTGATGCATTTTGTTGAAGAGTAGAGTCGCCGAATTATAGCCAGCAGTGACGATAAGAGTTATTCTTGTAAAGACACAAAGAGAACTTCCAATTGCCAGGGCCACATAAACGATAATAAGTTTAGAACCTTCGACATTCGGCTTCACATCCTCGGAGACCGGAGATGCCCAAGCCATCCAGTAATTGCTTCCTATTTGAAGAATCTGAAAGAGAATCTGAGAGAGTAGTATAAACGGCACAAGAGCTCCTCCATATGAAGATGTAAGATATTTCCAATAAACTGCAAACCCAACTTTGCCTTTCTCTCTCTCTTCATCTTGAACCAGCTGGCCTTCCGATTTAGCGTCACCTTCTGCTTTACCATCTTGAATATCTCCGTTTTCTTCGTCTCTAACAATACCATTGACATCTTCAGTGGTATTGGATAAGTTTTTCGCAGCAGGCTCTCGATCTACAGAATCAAGTGCTGACAGAGCTTCCTTATGTGCACCCACGAGTGCCATAAAATCAGTTCCTGCAGCAAGAATTTCATTGTACTTTCCAGCTTGAGTGATCTTTCCATCCTTCATTACCTAACAAGATGGCGCAGCATAATAAGATCAGTTGTTCAAGTTTCTCCGAAAAATTAAAAGTAAAAATTATACTTAACGTACCAAGATAAGATCAGCCGCAGGTAAAAATTCTACTTGATGAGTTATATAAATCACTGTTTTTGAACTTAAAAGGCCGAGTAAGCATTCCTGTCGCACAAAAATCAAGTCGTTAAACACATAAAAATTCATTGTTTTTGCTCAATAACGAAAAAATGAATTACCTTAAAGAGGTGAGAACCAGTATGAGCATCAACTGCACTAAACGGATCATCAAACAAGTAGATATCAGCGTCTTGATAGAGAGATCGTGCAATTTGTATTCTTTGCTTCTGCCCGCCACTCAAATTTATCCCTCTCTCCCCGATCACGGTCTGATCGCCAAAAGAGAGAATTTCAAGGTCTTTCTTCAGTGAGCAAGCCTCAAGAACCCTATCATACTTCCTTCTGTCCATCTCTTTACCAAACAAGATATTCTCCTCTATCTTTCCACTTTGAATCCAAGGCGACTGAGCTACATATGCTTTGGTTCCACAAACTTTAAGACTTCCTGAAATCTTAGGTACCTCTCCTAAGATACATGAAAGCAAGCTCGACTTGCCGGAACCGACAGTTCCACAAATAGCAACCCTCATACCTCGGGACACTTTAAAGTTAATATCTTGAAGAGTTGAATTTGGAGAAGATAAATCCCATGAGAAATTCCCATCTGCCATCTCAACTGCCATATCAGAACTACCCATAGGAAGCTGTTCAACAATATCAGTCTGCAAGTCATCAAGTCGAAGGAAGGAAACAATTCTGTCTAGAGAAACTTTAGTTTGAACCATCATTGATATTGTGTCAGGAAGATTGAAAATGGGTTCTTGAAGAATTCTAAAAGTTGCAAGAGCAGATAAAATTTTGCCAGAGTCTAGTGGGATCCCCATGAAAATACAAGCACCAAAAGTTACCACGGAGATAAATGTGGGAGCCCCCCAGAAGAGAGATGAGGTCATAGCCATAGTGTAAAGATATTTTTTCAACCATCCAGCCTCGACCTTCCTTAGCTCAACAATTTTCGAGAGAAACTTCATCTCCCATCCTTGAAGCTTGAGTATCCTCATGTTTCGCAAGATTTCGGACGTTGCCTTCATTCTATTATCTTTTGACTCCATTATGTTGTCCTGGTACCTCTCTTGCAATTTCCCCAAAGGAACATTCACTAACATAACAATTACAGTCGCAACAAAAGTTACGACTGAAGCAACCCCGAGATTTTTATACAAAATCAACAAGGCCAAAGAAACCTGCAGAAGGACCATCCATGGATCGTGCATGTACCAACTAAATTCCCCGACCCTCTCTGCATCGACGGTCATAAAATTAATGATCTCTCCACTCGTGTGTTTCTGCTTGGATTGGCCCGAGAGGGTCAAAGCTTTATTGTATATTATTGCGTTAAGAACTGCTCTCATCCGAATTCCAACCACTTGCAGCCTAAAGAACCAATGTCTCATTGATAGACACTCCACAATCTTTGCACCAAAAAATGCAGCTACTAATACATAGCCTTCATTTTCAAATTGCTGAGTACCGTTGAGGTATTGGACGAAGGTGTCGATTAAATACGGGCCTACATAAGAAGCCAGAGTGTGGAGGCAGGCAAGAAGTGCCGTTAGAAGTATCTCCCTCCAGGCAGAGTAGATCAATGCCTTCACCAGACAAAATGTGGTGATTCCATCAATTCTACCACAATCGGATTCGAGCTTATTTTGAAACGTAGGATAAGTCACTGAGACACTATCTTTGCTGGAAAGTTGAGGAACATCCTCAAGATCTAATGTCTTCTTATTGCCCGTGGCAATTAGAGGACCCATCCAAGAGAAGGAAAGAATACTTAAAATTCCGGCAGTCGAGTAAGGGGTAACAGTTTGGTCCCCTTTAAAATTCCCAGACTCATTAATGGCGTCTACATGACCATTTAAAAGTGGTTCTTCAAGATTTGTTTGATCACTCACCCTCTTCCCTAAAACCCCCATACAAGTGAAGAATAGACCACTTATGGCCGACACAACATCGAAAACTATGTCATGCACTGGTACAAAACCTTGCTTTTTGTGACGCATGAGGTCGATGAAAATGTAATAACAAGAAAGAGAGAAGAAGAAACCCCACCAAACTCTCAATGGAAAAGGAGGCTTTTTTCCAACTTGGGTGTATAGATAAACAGAAACAGCAAACCAAGCTAGAGTTCTAAGAGCCATATCCAAAAGTATCGCCAGATTTTCTTCAGACCATCCATTTTTATACCAGTAAAAGTAGTTCAAAAAACAAAAGAGAAGATTGAAAACAGAAAAGCAGAGACTCAAAGCAAAAGTCAGCTTATCGACCGAACGCCCTCTGCTTCTAAGCCTTTCTTTTGGACTTCCATCACGATACAGCTTCAATAGTTTGCGCACCCAGAGAAAAAATAACCCAAATAACAAGACGAGGTGCAACAGACCGGATAACCCACGTAGGAAAACAGGGTCCAAAATGAAATCAATACCAGAATGCATTAAGGAAGTCATACCGTTCGTTGAGGAATCGAAATGAAGCTCGGAGCTGGGTTTGCTGATACTTCGTATGCCTCGCTCCAAAGAAGAAGGATTCTGAGTTTATATAACGAGGGAATTTGATGGGCTTTGAAATACCCTCGACTCCAAATGCAAAGAACGGCACATTCAATGACTCAAGTCGTCGCTTCCTGCGATATCGGATTACGTGGTGCGCAAGACTTGGACGACGGAAAAGCAAAAGAATGGTCAGGGAAAAAGATGGACAAAAAGGGTGGTGAATTTCCAGGAAGTACGGTAACTGTGAATAGAGAGAGAGAGAGAGAGAGAGCCGATTGAGTGGCAATGATAGAATCAATAGAGCAGAGGACGACAGATTACAAACCAACAAGAATAAAGCCTGTTTGAAAAATAGACAAAGATTGTATATGCTAACGTTGTTTCAATTCTCTAAATCTCAACTTTTCTTCAAATCAAAGTACAAAAAAAACGATCCCCATCTGCCATAAAAATGTAGGTACTGTTTCAAAATTCGATGATTTTTTAAATGAATTTTAAATCTTGAATTTTTCAATATTTTTGGATTTTGTTATTTGAGATTATTTTGTTTTGGTTTTAGTCACTTTAGTTTTTTTTTTTCTAATTTTCAAAATTAAAATTATAATACGAATTTGGCTTAATTATTATTTATTCAGGATACAAAATTCAAAATTCAAAATTCAAAATTCTTGTTGATCCAAAACAAAATTGAGATTTCAATTAAAACGAAGCCAAGATTAAATTAAACCAATCCCCAAAGTTAATGTTTAGATTGAAAGTTATAATTTTTATATTTTCCAAAGCCTTGACAAGGAGGATGAATACAAAAAAGGAGGAAACTTTTTGGTCACATTAATTTAAGAGTCTAACTCTCACAGTTGTATTTGTCATTTTATGGGTTGTGTGGTGAGCAAGAAATTTGACTAACACCACAAAAAGTAATCATTTTTCAATACTGTGGAGCAGGGGAGGGAGACCCACCTCTGAAACTGACAATGGTATATATATATATATATATCTGTGTGTGTGTGTGTGTGTGTGTCTAAGCTTTTGGAAAAAGACAGGTCAGGTCATGTACCAAAGACTCGTCATTTTTAGCAAGCCAATAATGTGACTGACTATGTGCATATTTTTATAGAAAACTATAATCCAAGCAAATATATAACTGAACAAGATACTAATCACAAATCGGGTCGTTTCTCAAAAATCAAACCGAACCGAACCGAACCGAACCAAACCAAACCAAACCAAAATCAAAATTAATCTGACAATACCTATTTACCCTTCTTAGACCATAAAAAATAAGTTTTTTGAATTCCAAATCATGCCCCCGATGTTATTCTTTACGCTCTACTTTTCGCAATTGTTGTAATCCTCCCCATTGAACTTAGAGATCTTTAGCAGCAGAATTGGAAAAACTTCTGGAGTCGCAAACACACTTAATCGGAGATGAAGATAGCTAGCAAACCACCGACTGAGGGACCGTTCATTTCTTCCCGGTAGCTGAAGAAGTGTTTCTAGAAGGCTGTTTCATCCTCCATGGAATGGGCCAACATGATCGGCTCAAAACTTAAGCCCCAAACTCAGACCCAATATCTAAAATCAGGGTTGGCAAATTTTAGATCAGAGAATAAGAATTTTAAATTACAAGGACGAAATAAATTTTAAACTATATTCATTAATAAAATAAATTAAACTATTATATGTTAACAAGTCAATTTTTTTACTTTTAAACCAATGCAAAGTCGACCACATTTTAATTGCGAGCGAGTGCAAGGAGACAAAGTCGCTTGTTACTGAGCGTGTTTTACATCTCTTGCAAGTGCAAGCGATTGTGGGTAAGCTCACATGGAGCCAAGGTCACTCTTTTTCGAGCGTGTGTGGCACTCATTGCAAGTGCGGGCGACCGCTAGTTAGATTGTTAACAAAAAATAGTTTAAGATTGATTTTATTAACAATTATAGTTTAACAACAAATTTATTAATAACTTTATAGTTTATGGATTTTATTGATAATTACTCTTTTAGATATCAATGAAAAGTAATGCTAGGCTTATTTTCTAATCATATATTTTGAAATGACAAAACGTTGATTGATAAAATTAATATAATAAATTATAAATAATTAAAATAAGTAATTAATTATAACGTTTGTCACGTAAGTGAATATGATTATACAGTAAGATTATAAAATAAATATAGCATTATTGATCAGCGAGGAAGATAAGCGTACTATGTTATATAATAAGTAATATTTCTTATCTTGCAAGTTATAAATTATTAAATTTAGTTATAATTATTTTCTAGTATTGTAAAATATGAGTATATTATTTTAAATCAATAATATAATCTAAAGATAAATATTAATTATTCGTTATTATTCATAATTTAATTTAAAGTATCAAATTAAAAAAAAAACTAATGTAACGTATAATCAGATGATTGAGTGTGGCTAACGTTGTTATTCTCGTCAAAACACTCTTTCCCCACAGTTGACTATTCAAAGATCCATTTGTCCACGGCCGACATGAACTCCCATGTTCCATGTTTCCACTTGTCAAGTTTGATTTTTCTTTTCAATGTTTTAAATGTGTTGTAATTAGAAATCTCTGGGAATTAGAGATGAAACTATAAATATTTTAATAAGTAGATTATTAAACTTTATTTTGTAGGCAAATAACCGTGTAAACTTTAAAAGTGTTAACGATTAAGCCTTGATCGTGAAAGATTTCGTAAATATAAATCACTTTTTTTATATGCGATCTTCTCTGTCAAACGATTTCCAAATAAAAACAATTGACGTTAGAACAGGTTTGAAAATTTTAACAATTTAAACATTTAATTTTTGAAGTTTTTTTTTATATGAAAAACATTAAAATTGTCAAACTATTCTATTTATCGTAAGTTGTTACTTTCTAGAACTATACAATATAGAAAATCATATGACAAAAATATGATTTTTTTAATGGTACACCTAATTACTAACTACGCCGACTTAATTATTAACGCTCTTAAATTTAGTCAGCTATTTGTCTAATATAAAAATTTAAAGATTTACTTGTTATTTATTGTTTAGTTTAAATGTTAATTTATACTTTACCTTATATTTAATTATGAGTAAGGTTTATCTTCTTTTTTTTTTTTAATTCTCAAGTGATATTTATTAGGAAAAAGTTCAATTCAGACTATATCGTATATAGTCATTTGTCATTTGATGTTAAACATTTTCTTTGCCCAATCAGACTATATTGCATATGTTGTTTGCAATTCAAACATTTTTGTTTAATTTTTCGTTAAATTGATTGCGTGTTCTGCACGTGATATTTTTTTTATTTTTAAAATTATAAAGTTATAAATTAATTTTAAAAAAATAACAAACGATTTTCAATATACTTGAAATTTATCACATTATGGACAAATAATTTGAAAATTTTCGTGATTTTCTAATACTTGTATAATTTATTATAATTATTTTATAAATTAATTAATTAAAATTATAATAAATCGTACAAGTGTTAAAAATTCACGAAAATTTTTAAATTATCTTCTTATAATTTACTGAATATGTGATAAAAATTTTAAATAAATTAAATATCGTTATTTGTTGTGAACGTGTGAGATAATAAGGACTAATTAATTATAGATTATTCTTAAATAAATGAACAAGGATAATTTGTTGGATAATCTCGTGTTTTGTGTGTGTATATATATTTATTTATTTATTTAAATTTCTTAAACCGCTTAGAGATCGAAGAATATTAGGAATATAAGTTAAAATAAAATCCAAATTTAATAAAAAATCAATTAAATACTAAAAACGATTCGAGTTTCCTAATCCATAATTTAATTACTAATTAACCATTTAATTGATGTCTAATTCAGGGCCACAATTGGTAGAATCAAAAACAGAAAAGGGATTATCATTGAAGTTTGAATGAACGTTTGAAAACTGCCGGCCTTATATTTAATCGCGAGAAGATTAACGTCTTTTTAGTTTTCTGGCGAGAAGAAAGATCGAGATTTTCTGACATTATTGAGGCTCTGCTGCTGATTTCTAAGAAAGAAAGACGACTTTTTTGCTGTAAGAAGTTGCGTTTTCTGTTCATGTCCGCCATTAACAACTGGAATTTATTCCTTCCCACGTCTGTTTTACTTTAATTTTTTATTTTTTAACGTTTTGGGTTTGATTTGCTGACTGTTCTCGTTGGATTTCGTCTTTAATTCAAAGAAAACCTAGTTTTGACATGGGAATCTTCACCATTGTTTTAAAGCTTTTTCAGCGGAGTTGTTGTTCAAGTTGATATTTCCGATTCACTGTTAATTTTCCCGGAAAACAAACAGATTTTGACGTTGATAAGCTTCTGAAAATTTTAAGTAATTATTTTGGCAGCTCCTGATTTTTTTTTTTAATATGTTTCCAGTTTCAGATGACGATTGATAACTCAGAACATTCCGATAAGGACTCAGAGCCCTTCGTCGAGACCAATCCGACGGGCAGATACGGCCGCTATGACGAGCTACTCGGATCCGGCGCGGTGAAGAAAGTTTACAGAGCCTTCGATCAGGAAGAAGGCAAAGAAGTAGCGTGGAACCAAGTGAAATTGAGAAACTTGTCCGGCGATCCGGCGATGATAGAGAGGCTCTACTCCGAAGTGAGACTGCTAAGAACATTGAAAAACAAGAACATTATTTCATTGTACGACGTTTGGCGAAACGAAGAGCACAACACCTTGAATTTCATCACAGAGGTTTGCACGAGTGGGAATTTGAGAGAATATCGAAAGAAGCATAAGCAGGTTTCGGTGAAGGCTTTCAAGAAATGGTCGAAGCAGATTTTGGAAGGTTTGGATTATTTGCATACCCACGAACCTTGCGTTATTCACAGAGATCTCAACTGTAGCAATGTCTTCGTCAATGGCAATACCGGACAGGTAGTATCTCTTTCTCTCTCTTCATTGTTGCCCAAGACAGCCTCTCTCTCTTTTCTGTGATTTTAAGGAACTCGTTCTGGGTTTGTGTTTAATCAGGTTAAGATTGGTGATTTGGGATTAGCTGCAATAGTGGGCAAGAGCCATTCTGCTCATTCAATTCTGGGTACGCCGGAGTTCATGGCGCCGGAGCTGTACGAGGAAAATTATACAGAAATGGTGGATATTTACTCCTTTGGAATGTGTTTACTGGAGATGGTGACTCTAGAAATTCCTTACAGCGAATGTGACAACATCGCCAAAATATACAGAAAAGTGTCGGCCGGGGTACGGCCGGCGGCGCTAAACAAGGTCGGAGACCCTGAAGTGAAGGAGTTCATCGAAAAATGCTTGGCTAAACCGAGAGAAAGACCGGCAGCCAGCGACCTCCTCCGGGATTCTTTCTTGGACGAAGTAGATAAAGAAGAAGACGACGATTCATCGTGTTCCCTATGACAATTACAGATTTTTGCATAATTTTGTATAAATTTTCCTCCTTTTGTTATTTGGAGCTTCGATTTTTGCCATTGAATGTTCTGTCTCTGACTATAATTTAGATAAGGATTGGATCAATGGATGACGTCTGATCGAACAGATCAATCTCAGGTCGAAATTGGAAGAAAAATTCAAACTTTTTAGTGTAATATTATCTGTTTTTAAAGTTCGTACCACCGATTTCACCTGAAAATCTAAAGCGAGGTTTTATTCATGAACAGTTCTCCTGAAACAATGTCCGTCCAAGCACCTTGGTGTGGTCCACTCTTTTGACTCTCGCAATTTATCTTGATTTTGAGTCATTCTGAATGAGTCGCCATTTATTTTGAGTTTTTATTATTGTAGCCTAGAAAAAAATAGATCACCACAACTATACGAATAAGCTCATAAGTGTAGAGAAATGCACCCTTCGTGACACATAAAAAGAGCAGAAATCGGGCTTCAAACTCGGACTTAATTGAGCACTCTAAATATTAAGAGATTTACACGTGTCATAGGTTCACAAAGAATAGCATGCATAATTGAATAACACTGCTACTTTTATTATCTAATAATTGATTAATAAATTAATTATTTATAATTTATAATATTCAACGTAAATTAATTATATTAATAATTATTATTTATTTTTAAAAAAAAGTAAAATAATAGATTAAATGCATGATTACTCTTGTTAGTTGAGAAGGACCAAGATCTTCTGCGCCTTCCTTCAAACACTTTGTAAACTCAAAATGCCATAGTTCCCAAATTAGAAAACCAGCTGGTTCCCACGGAGACAGACTTTCGACAGCACCTGGAATAACAGGGGATTAAACGTCATTCATCAAGGCAACCTTAAGCTTTGAAACATTCTCTCAGACAAAAATGGCGAACATCTCGAATTCAGAGTACGGAGTTTCTCGGGTCCAATTTCTCAAACCGAATTCGAATTTGAACTCAGAAGACACTGACATTCACAGCTAGGGAATAATCCTCTCAGTTTTGCTGACAGGGATTGGGAAGACGATGGACAAGATAGAAGAGATCATCAATTGATCTTCCTCGAAACTTCCATAGAAGAACCCAGTCAGAACTTTCAATTCAACAGTCTGTAAGAACAGAGCGGATAAAGATATAAGCTTCCAGACATGAAGGAGTAAAAATTTCAGTTTCGAATCTTTCAGGGAATCACGAGTTTCATTTCCTCCATGGAAGTTCATCGTTTCAAGCTTTTTCAGAAAACCTAACAACGACAAAAGAAGAGTCACCTGAGAGAGAGAGAGAGCGAGAAGCAACCTCCATTGCCGGCTCAGATTAAACTCGAAGAACAGTTGAACCGCGTCTCCTCCCAAATCAAATCATGCTATGCTTTGGATTCTTCGTTAAATCCCCATTAGACGTGGGTCCCAAAGATCATCAATCAAGCATATGATTGATCATATGATTTGATTTTAGTTGTGGGTTTTGATTAATTTAACAATAATTGATAGGTTAAAAAAGTAGAATTCACAAGAAAATAAGAACAGCATACATAGTAGGGGAGATTAGTTTAGATTAATTATTACATTAAGCTACTAAACCAAGTCTTAATCCTCTGATTCTAAAGTCATTAGTGAGTTTCGTTCCAACGAAGAAGAAGACGACGACGACTCAGAAGAAAGCCCTGCTTCCGTAAAACACCCTCGACCCGTTATTCTTCTGATCGGAGCTTGAATTTCCAGAGCTGGTCGGCCCATTATCTATGTCGAGAGGGAGCTTCATTTTGGCCAGGGACTCTGTAAATTGCTGCATGCTTTTCATGTACATATCGACGAAATCCTGCTGGACTACAGGTTGTTCTGGTTCGATTTTGACTGTGACGACCGGCGTGAAATGGTCGGTCGGAGCTCCATTGGAATCAGTTTGATTTTTTTCTGGGGCTGAAATATGCTCCGGCGATGGGGTTTCCGATGAGTGAAGAGAAGACGAAGGGAAGCCATTAATGGAGTCGCTGCTCGGGGGAGACTCACCCTCTAGCGACGTAGGGTAGTTGGCTGTGGATTTCGAAATACATTCGACGATGCGAACTCCGATTTCTTCTGAAGCGGGATTATTTTCTCCGTCGAAGCTGACGAAGCTATCAGTGTTTTCGGAGCTCGAGATGCCGAAATATTCAGAAACCATAATCTGGTCTTCTTTCACAATGTTAGGATCTGGAAATTCTATGTTCACCAAATCAGGCAGGGACTCTGAAATCTCGGAATCTTCCGCTGCCGGAGGCGAAGATTTGGGAATTTCGATCACTTCCGGCGAAATCCCGGCGTAAGAAAGAGACAACTGAACAAAACCAGATGGAGAGTGAAACAAATCGGTGGAGGAGAGAGAGAATTCTCTCTCCAATTTTCCGTTGATGATGATTTCAGACATAGGGACAAGCGCAAACCCTAGAAGCTGATCTTCGAGATAATTCCTCACTCTGCTCAGCATCCATATCTCACATTTCAGAGATGACTCCAGCGTTCGAACGTCTAATCGGAGATTATCATTGAAAACAGGGTTTCTCCCGCCGCCATTAATGATTTTGGAGGAAACTGCAGTTTCAGGATCAGAAGTCAAAGAAAGCTTCGCGTAAACATCTTGCTTGTGGTAAATACAGATGTTCTGAATATCTCTAGCTTGATGAATGAACACTTCCAGAACGCCATTAATCTCCTCCAAGTTCACATCTGCAGCTTCTTTGGCTTCCGTTATCTTCTCGAATTCCAAATTTGACGAGATTTTCTCTGATGAAAACACAGTCTGTGGGGAAGCCATGTTCATAGGTAGAGGATGAAGAAGGTGGAATCAAAAATCTGTTTCTGAAAAATTGCAGCAGAGAAAGAAAGGTTAGAATCTGTAAAAAGTTATCTGCTAAAATCAGAAATCTCAAATCCAGCAATCAATTTCAGCAGCCAAAGGTGGAGATAGAACACCCAAAATACAAACTGCAGAAGCCAAAACAGAATCTAAACATTAGAAGAGAGAGATACCCAGAAGCTAAAAACCCTAAATTTTGGATCAATGACTGAAATACTCCAAATCGAACCCTCTCAAACTTAAAAACAAGTCAAACCCATCAACGGTAACGCTTAGAAAAGAGCAGATTCCGATAAAGCCACCCACTTTTTTCCACACAGAATCTCGATCACCGGAATACAAGGGAGTGAAAACAGGAAAAAGCAGAAAAGCACAGTCACCAAGAAGAAGAAGCAGAATTCAACTCAAAATTCAACAAAATCAACAAAAAGTAAAAGCACCCGCCGAAACGGAATTCGTTTCTTTCCGGCTTCGAACCTCCAAAGAACCAAACGAGAGAGAGAACCAGAACCTCAGGTAGTCAGGTTTCACGAAAAAATACAAGCAAAAAGAAACGGCGCAAACACAGTCGCAGGGGGGCGGCGGGATCGTCGATGAATGTCGGAAGAAAGAGTGTACGGGAGAGACGGGAGAATAATATAGAAGTACAGAACAGGAGGATATTTTGAGAGTATACTTAGATTCAACTTTTCGACTGTAATATCTGCATTTATCAGCGGTGAGGAAGAAGATGGAATGGGGCTCACCGTCCCACGCGTTAGGCCGTACTTTCCAATCAGAGGCCATTTCAATGGGGGCTTTGCAGGCAGGAGGAATAGAGCGAGGACCCCACACAGCCTTTATTCCAGGGATGAAAACCCTGCTTCAGTTCCTGCTAGGGTCGATCAGGCCAAGCTTCTGTCACTCTCCATCTTCTCTCACATCGTGTCATCCTGTCTGTTTCCTGATAAAATAATTTATTTATTTTTTCAATCTTTTGTTTTTATTTATTTATTTTTGGCAATTTCCCCTTTTATTTATAGTTTTTTTAATTTTCTTTTTAAATATGAAAATTGTTGTTAAAGGAATATGCCCACATCCAAGTTTTTCAGACGGCCCTACTTTTCTTTATTTAATTCATAATAAATTTAAATTTCAAACCCGTCAATTTCCTTTGAATTTAAGAAATAGTGATAGTTCCCATGTGAGAATACTACAACAAGGAAAGACTTATTTATTCTATGTTCGTTAATAAAATAAATTTTAAATTATATTTTGTTAAATAAATTTATTTTTACGGTTGAAGTTTCCGTTAAAAATTGTTTTGGGCACGTGTCTTTGAACCTTGGGAGTAGTGTGAAAGCCCACTCTTAGTGTATTTTTTCTTTCTACTCTTCAATTTTCCGACGTCCAATTTAAATGGTCCACGCCCGTTATCAAAAGCAATTTTGGTTGTAAGCGTTCGAAAATGTAAAACAAAAAACTAATCTCAAAGCAATATTTTTCAATAACAAGTAGACGCTTAATTTTACATGAGGACATATGCTGCAAAATCACACTAGGCATAAAGTCCTATTAAACAGACGAGTTCGTGGACATTCGATATTTAAGAAAAGGCGTTTGTTGCGACCTCCTCGCTTAAATTGGTGTCAACCAGATAATATTGACAAACATTTCCTCGGAAAGTGAGTGCTCACATCAATTTTTAACAGAAACGTTAACAAAATGATGAATTTATCGACGGATCATACTTTAAGCGTTAGTATGTTAACAAAAATAATTTAAAAGTAATTTTGCTATTAATCTCGTAGTTTAAGTTTGTTATTTTTAAATTTAATCTTTAATAATATTTTCACAAACATAAAAAGAGAGAAAAATAACTAAGATTTATTTTTTTATTTCAATAAACAAATCAAATATTATCATTTTTCCTTTATTTAACTTTCTCCTTTTCTTTTTTTTTTTTTTTATTTTTTCCAAAAAATAAACATCCACTTTCTCTTCAACGAGTCATTGACCTACTTTTCCCAATGTTTTGAGCGCGGGGTCAAGAGAAAAGATGATAGAAACCGATACAACGGGACCAAATTAGACGCAACAAAAATATTATTAGTTTTAGATTAATTGTAATTATAAACAAAATAATATATCATTTTAAGAGTAAATATAAAAAAATTAAAATTAAAATTAAAATATCTAAAAATCAAATTATATCGAACTACATTGTTTAACTTCTGATAATCTATCCGAGATGTATTTCACCTCCAAAACAACTGGATCGATCCAATTGGAGGGTTGGTGTTTCTCACCGACTTAGATCCAAAGATGTGTAAAAATCAATCACTAATTATGGATGGGGTCCATTTGAACTATATAATTCAACACTAGTGATGGAATCTAAAGATTTTTTCGAAGACAATTTAATCTCTATTTGAAAGATATTATTGTCAAATCAAACTAGACTTTAGAGCAAATTACCTTTCACACACCCACCAAAAACTAATTTTTCAATGTCTTCACATTATCTACTTTCCTTAAATTATCTTGTCACGGATTATTACTCCGTATAATTCTTACACTAATGTTGTTCTGATGCAGTCGGGAAGAGTTTAATTTTACGAAAAAGGAAAAATGGGTTTAGGAAAGGTTGTTATAGCGAGTTATTCGTTAATAATGCCCGCAAAACCTTGAGTATTTAATTACTACATAATGTTTGCCAACATTAGCTTGTAAATCAGGGTTGGTCGGGCTAGACTTGAGACCATCGACGACAAACGAGACCTGACAGGCAATGCTCGTTGCCGAGGTTCTGAAAAAGTTCTGAAAAAGTTAGAGATTTGATTTGTCAAAAAAAATAATTTAAAGTTTAATATATAAAAAATCCAAAACAATATCGTTTAAATTGCACTTTGTCAAAAGTGCAAAAGAGAGAACTAAAGGAGGGCGTTTGAATTTGTTGTGCTGCAAATGAACTTTCATGATCACAATTCAATATTAAAGTTAGAAATCAGTCCTTTGCCATTCATTGCTATCTTTTGAGCAACTCACCAAACCCCACTAGCCTATAATATAGTGCAGACATTAAATAAATAACTATATGCTTCGTTTAGAACATTCCACTTGAAATAGAAAATGGCAGTCTTCGAGTCTTTTTAGGCAACTGGACAGTACTTGTTTTTATACAATTCCTGTAAGAGCCATACTTCTGTTTCTCTCTAACTTTGCAGAAAAATGAAACAAGACACAAAGAAATCACTAAAATCTTCAGTTTGTGTTGAATGAGGAAGTTCAGAGTTTAGTGTCACAACATACCTTATTGGATATGCACTCATCACTTTCTTTTTCAACATATATGCCTCCGGTTTGTACTTTCGAATACATTTCCTTGTTCTTCTGTTGAGAATTGAACCGTATTAATACCTTCCACTGTGATTCAACCTTGGTTTTAGAAACACGCCTGCCAAGAAAGAGAGTGGGAATTTAGTTCATTAGCAAGAACTGAACAGGAAATTTCTAACCAATCCTACTTAGTTGAATCAGTCAGCTAGCAACATGAATCAGTGATAAGTCAATGGTGAGTCTTTTTCATTCAATAATATGCTTCAACCCATGAACAACATAATGTGCTCGAAATTCGTGATTATAGTAAGGTCTAAGACAGCATGAAATTGTTCTATATATAGGAAACCATGTTTGGGCGAAAGGAAATCTGTTCAGGTATGACGACAGTTTAAGAGAGAGTGGTTTCCAACCTCCTAGCAAATGGATATCTTAATGGATTTTAACATAGTTCAAGCTGTCTGGACAAGAATTTCATCGTGGAATGTTCAATCTTATTTACCAGTTCGCAACATCAAAGAAATGCAGTGTGCTTTTTCTTCAATTTTGTGGATATAACAAGAGATGTCTCAATCAATCTGTTCTAAATTACTACGACCAGAAAAACAGAGATTCACTCCTGCCAAATATTTCATTCTTAAAGTTGCATTTACAAAAAAATCATAAAGCTCGCCTCATCTCACTCAAGGCGAGAATCTCCAATGAGTGATTGGTATAAGATCAAATGTACAGGAAAAATCAGTAAATATAGATGTCAGATTTGATTCAAACCTGCATTCTCCTCCAGAAATGCGGAGCAAAAACCCCAACTTTGAGTATCAACTGATAAAGCACTAGTTGCCAATACCTTCTTGGTCCTTAACAGTCAAGCATTTTTCCCTTTCGAGTACGAACATGTGTTTCCAACTTAGGGTTAATGTAAAAATTGTAACTATCATTCAAGACCAAACATGTGTTTGCAATTCGAGCACATTCCGAAAATCTCTAAATTTTCAGCATCCAAGGTTTCTCATTATGTTTCTAAGCCTATCAATGACAACTTCAGGCTTCGCATACGATCCTCGAAGATATGTTGAATGATAATCCAACCCTTTCCATTTGGCGATCAATGCAAAATGAGGTCTTCTATAATGACTTCTAATAACCTCCAAAATCACCGTTTTTGGCAATGCTGATACGATATGAGTGAGCCCAGCAACCTGGACTCCAATAATAATGGAAGCATCTTGAGTGGCTCGAACTTGCTCCTTCATCGGCATATGTGCAAATAATTCATTAACTAGGTTTATTTTGCATCCGCTGTAGTTAGCAATCCCGTCTCTCCAAACTCAGAAATTCGAGCATTTCTTCGCTCATCAGGGTTTTCCCCCAGATTTTTGGCCAAACCTCCCCGACAATCTATTTCCTCAGTCAAACCTTTGAATAAAGCAGTCTCGTAAGCCAGAGGTGAAAAGATGGCATGACGAAAACAAACTGGGTAAGACACTATTTCTACATCATGTCTTCCTATCTTCAGTTTCTTTTCGTTGTTCACAGACCATCGAAATACTCAGCTGACTGAAGAAACTAAATGGTAGTCTCTCTCTCTCACTTCTGTGATTCAAAATTCAGTCGCCTTCGCTCTCGTCTCTGCGTTTTCCCACATGGAGCCCAAACGACACGTAGATGAATATTTTGAAGCTCCAGTCAACAGACACGTGTCATAAAGTCAAACTGATTAGTTGAATCACTGGATAATGGTTCTCAAAATTTCTATTAATAGAATTTAATCCTTTTAAATATAATTAAAGTATTTCTTTTAATAAACGTGTAATCTGATCATGTTTCTAGCCTTTATCCTTTATCCTTTAAATTAAGCATATAGATTTAGATAAGAAAATTATTAGAACTTGTCTAATAGAAATTCTGTTCGGAGGTGAAGCCGAAACAATTTTATTTACAAAATTTATTCAGGACGTATCCATGTAGAGAGAAAATTTACTAATGAAACACTTCATCAATTCAAAGTAATGATTTGGAGTAGTGCAATGTCATGTTTTAAGACGCACTTTTATAATTTATTTGTAAGCAATTATCAACAAAAATGTTAAATTGTAGTGATAAAACAAACTTCAAATTATATTTATTAACGAAATAAATTTTAAATTATTATTAGATAACAATTCAATATTTTGCGATCGATTGTGCTTTAAATAGATACAAAACACGCTCTCAGCTTCACGAAGTCACCTGCTTTTGAAATGAATGCAAAATGCATTAAAAAATGAGTGACCTTGACTTCACGGGGTGGGTCACGATTTTAATGCGATCGACCATGTTTGGAGGATTAACTTGTTAACATGGAACAGTTATGTTTTGTTAGTAAAAATAGATTAAAGATTTTATTTTATTTTGATCTTGGGTTATTAGGGTAAAAAAAATGTCATTGCTGATGAAGATAAAGGGTAGAAATAGTATTTGAGAAATGATGGATCTTAATATGAGATCATAGGAGTACATTATTTCATTGAAACATAGCGTAATTGTAATTTTGAAGTATTTTCTATGATTATTAAGAACCACCTAACATAAATTTGAAGGTTAGTGGCTGAACAACAATGGGGGATCAACAGAGAATATCAAAACCCAAAGGAAGCTGAAGATCTCCAGTTCTTAGCATTCTCAAACCCATTTCTGCAACTCTCGAAGTCATTAATGGCTTCATCGATCTCCTCTTCACTGTTCATCACGAACGGCCCCAACTGCACCACCGGCTCATTCAACGGCTCTCCCCCCACCAAAATAAACCTCAGCTCCTTCTTCAACGACCTATTCCAGGCCTTCAAACAGTCGCCGGAGCCGAGAAGAAGAAGATGGTGAGCCGTCGCCGCCGTTGGACTGGACCCTCCGAACTCTCCTTCGCCTTCTATTACGTAGACGAATGCGTTGTATGAAATGGGTACGGGCTGGAGAAGATGAGCTCCTGGTTTGAGAGTGAAGTCGAGATAAATGGTGGGAGTTTTCGTATAGATTGGAGATTTCACTCCCATGGCGGATCCTGCAATTACTCTTACTTTGATCCCATCTTTTGATGCTTCTGCTATTTCTCTACTTGGAATTTCTTGGTATCTTGGTTGAATCCTGAGCCATTTTAAGGAAAATAGACTTGAATTTTCACGTGTAATGGTGAAAAAGGTTGCTTCATAAGTAGGGTTAATACAGTATCTAATATTGTATCGAAAGTATAAGAAGATATTCTAATAGTATCAGAGCTATTATTCAATTGGTAGTGTAACTGACAAAAACGTCGAACTACGAATATGAAAAGAGAAAATTATGCTGTAAATCTAGAAGGTTTTAGAGAGAGAATTGCATACATTTTGTGTTTGGAAGAGAGATTGATCCAGAGCTGTAAACCCAACTGGGTGCCATTGGAGTTGGGAGTTTCAGAATGAACAATCCCTCTGCCTGCTGTCATCCATTGAAGGCCTCCCGCACTTATTCTTCCCTTGTGTCCTTCGAAGTCTTCATGCTCCATAGCTCCCTAATGTGGTCAATTGCACATGTTGAATATGTATTTTTGAAAGTTTAAGAAATCATGTAGGGGTCGAACCGGTCGGGGTTCAACCGAATAAACCGAACAAATTGATGATTTTGGCCTGGTTCGGTTCAGTTTCAATTTGTGACAAACCAAATTTGAAACTGAACCGAGTAAAACCATAGTTCTTAGTTTAGTTTTTGGTTCCATTTTTCTTAAAGCGGTCAGAACCAAACCAAATTGAGTTTCATGTTGATTTTTAAAAATTGCAAAAACCAAACCCAACTTATCAAACCGAACCAAAATCTAGTCAAATCTAATTTAAACCGAGTCGAAACTAAAAAAATCTAAAATATAAAACCAAACTGGACCAAACAGAGTAAAACGAGAATTGGTTTAGTTCGAGTTCAATACCGAAATCATATTAAGTGGCAGAAACTAAAGCAATTCACCCTGTAACTAAAAAATTAGAAGTGCTGATAGTTGTCTACCTGCAACATGTAGGTCACGGTTTCAAACCCTGTTCAAAAGTTTATTGATTAGAATATTGATCTTACTTGTATTCTCAACTTAAAAAACACCATGATTAAACGATGATTATCGAACCTCTATGTGGATGATCAGGGAATCCAGCCGGAGCAGTAACTGTAACCATCAAAAACAAATAATCCCAGAAAATTATGCGAAGAAGAAGAAGAAGAAGAAGAAGAAGAAGAAGAACCAACCTGAAAATTCATCCAAGACAAGGAAAGGATCGAAGGATTTAAGCTCAAACCTGAAAACCCAGAAAACCCCATCATCAGAAAAACTCTTAAAGCTTAATCATTTTAGTCGTATTAAATTACGTCGAGACAAAAACGAAACAAGAAACAACGACAGCAGCGGTTGAATCCGCCAAAACCCATGATTGACAGTCCCCCTGCCCAGAAAACACGATCATTACCTTCCTATGCTCCTTCTAACAATGGCGCCTACCCCTTCGTGTTGAGGCCTCGCCTGAAATTTTCTCACCACCGGCCTGGGTTCCATTTTGACCCCGAATCTCTCTCTGATATTTCTTTCGTTTCAGTTACTCGTTCAGATTTGCAGATGTGAGACGTATAGAGCCAGCCACTTCTAGCTATTTATAGAGAGAGAACGAGAGATGACGAGGTAGGGAACTCTGTTATAATTCTGCCATACCAGAGAACATTATAAAAATCTACACATGTGGCTGTTATGGAAGAAAGAATAACTTAACGAGGTCAAAGGGGATAAACAACGGCGGCCATGAACAAAAACAAACCGACGTTGCTTGAGCTTGTGGGACGATGGGACTGACGGCTGACGCCATGATAGCGTAGCGATGAGGTTGCTCATGGAACTTTGAATCCAGACCGTTGGTTTTATTTTCCCGGTCATCTCATCGAACGGTTGATTAAGGTGCTACGTGCATCAGACGGGCCGGTGGGGGAAATAAATTGCCAGCTTCCTCCGTAATCTTGAATCCTGAGTGGAGGAGACTCGGGTAGGGTCAATGCCAATGGGACCCACCAAGAACTTTTTGAAAGATTTAAGATTTTTTTAATCAAATATTAATTTTTCAAACAAAACAATATTTCTATTTTTAATTTCTAAAAAAACTTACTTTGTTTAATCTTAAATTTTGTAATTAATACATTTAATATTTTATTTTAATATATAAAATTTATTTTAATTATTACAGCGTTTAATGAATTACAGGTTAGTATTATTGGGTAAGATTATAAAATAAACTTAGATAATACTCTAAAATTAAAATTCATTTAATTTTTTATTTTCTATTAGAAAAATTATTAGATTTGGGTAAAATAGAAAAGGACGTCGGCTCATCCATCAATGAGAATGACATCAGCAATATGTAATGACGACGTAGGCAACAGGTCCAAAGTAAGTCAAATTAAAAGTTTATATTATAATACAACGCTCTACGCAATTAAATCATAAATTAAAGGACACTATGCATGTATACCTGTGTGTGTCTATATATATACAGATTATGATCCTTTTAGCTGGTTGAATCTATTGGAAAAAATAACAAAATTTGACAATAACGATGACAATAATATCACCGCAAGCAGTATGAAAAATGATAACAAATGTGATTCAAAAAATATGATAAATATTTTCTCACGCCGTAAAGTTATAATGGCCAAGAAATACGAGAAATAATAGCGAAAATAAACATCAAGAATTTTACATGGAAACTCAAATCAGAAAAATCATGGGTATCGAGTTCAGAAAGATCTCACTATGAAAAATAAGATTTACAATATTTTTCTAGATATCGAATAATATAGAAAATATCCACTAAGAGAAATCACCACTGTTATAATTCTCAAAGTGTACAAAAATATCATACCTATTTTTCTATCATTGTTTCTTTTCTCTCCATCCAAAATAATATTTACTATTTTTCTTACTTTTCTCGTAATACTTCACTTCTATTTGCATGATTTTTTATTACTAAAAAATTTTCTATTTATAGAAAAAATTATTTATAAGAAAACAAAACATGTAAAAAAAGAATTTAATTTTAATTTTGTATTTTAAACAAGGACCCCACAGAATCAATTGCCTTTTTTTTTTTTTTAGCATAACGGATAATTGTTTGCTAATTAAATTACTCTTTATCCAAAATTAATACTCGTGACTTTGTAAAATATTCATGCTATCTCAAATAATATATACGTGCGGACACATCACCTTACACGGTTCGGTACCAACGGAAAAACTACAATTATATCATGGAGGGGATTTAGGACGGAATGATTAATTTAAACTTCTAACCAAAGTAACCATGCAAGCAGTTACGCTTTCTTCAAATCCAAAGATTGGTTTGCAAATGGAGAACAAATGCAGCCAGTAGAATCCCAAAACCGGAGCCGGAGAAGAAGGATGAAAACTTTGGCTGGCAATTTGGCGGACGGGGTGGCGGTGCCGTGGGTGCTGCCCCAGTCGAGGAGGGAGCCGGGGAAGGAGCTCCGGCCTCAGACAATGGCGGCTCTGTGATGTCTGACACTGTCAGGACTGGACTTGGAGCTAAGGCAGGCAAGGATTTAGGGGGAATGAGTTGAAATAGACTTCCAGGCTTAACAGGGGTCATGTAAACTGGAGTATTATTACCCAAATTTAAGCATCGATTTCCTGCAGAAAACCGGAAATTACAAGCCAGATAAATAAGAAAATTAAAAATCGAGTAACCGCGACTACGTTAGTTTAAATTGCACTTTAACCATTAAAAATTCAGTCAAATACATGAATCATTTGAAAAGTCTTACTTTTGTATCGAGCAGATGTCTTGGGGAAGTCCGTGATGACGCCATCGATGCCAGCCCCCATAAAATAGGAGTTGATCTCCACCGTTGAATCGGATAAGAAATCATAAGCTTGAGACACTGCTTCGTTGCTAAAAGTTTCCACATAAACGGATAGATTAACCGCTTGCAATCTCTCGACAACATTTGTGGAACCGGTGAGGAAAAATGAGTTTGCTGGAAAAACAGAGGACTTTCCTACAACGATGGCATCGGAAAAACTCTTGATGTCCATGATAGTAGAATCAAGCGCATCACTAATTGTCTCATCAACCTCGTATACAAGAAGATACTTGCTTTTTTCCTTAATCTTTTTCAGAACAGCACTGTTAGTGGATTTTATCATAACTTTTTGAGAGGTCTGATTATCATAGCCTGCTTTACTCAAGCCATCAAGGACTGCATCAACCACACTCAAATCTCCATGCTTCAAAAGGTAGGCCGCATTCTGAAAATAACACGATTAAACAAACAATGACACCCTATAAAAACACTACGAGTATGGAGTATTATATTTTGTGTTGAGAATTAAACGCTAATAATCAAAAAAATAAAAAACGGACACTAAGATTTACATAAAAATCCATAGATGAAAAGAATCACGGACAAAAAAGAAAAATGACTAATTTGAAATCAATGTACATTAAATTTTGCGACTCAAGCATCAATATATATAAAAAACGCAAAACTCTTATATTGATATATGAACTTAATCTAATTCAACTAGAATTCATTTCATACCGAACTCTAATATTATGTTATCTATTCCACACAATGATTGACATATTTATCATAACGATCTGATTTCCTAGCAGTACTATTCATTTGGTTTATCTATCTTGCGTCCATCAGTTCAAATAGCCAATCATGTGAGGAAAAAGTTATATGAAAGAAAGAAGTATACCTCTATGCTGATCATGACACCTGAGAGGGAGCTCGTGTTTTTCGCCACAGTCAAGAATGAAGTCAGCGTAAGAAATTTCCCACTGTTATTGAATGCGGGATTCCGCTGGAGATCGTATCTTGAATATGGATTCAATATGGCCGCTGCATGAGAAATAAACTTGTCAAATAGCAAAAATAAATCGACCATACATCTTATCAGACTCATTTTCATGTATGTTTCTTGTTAGATTGTATAACACAGGCCACTGTCTTTTTGCGAAAAACAAGAAAAATAAGTAAATATGTATTGGTTACCAGTAAACAAGGACAAATGAGATCGGAGGAACGCTATACTTACGAGTCAGTCTGCTAATTTGAGGCCATGTAAGGTCAAAAGCATAGATTCCACTACCAGTCTTAATTTCTGGAATTGTTTTAGAAAGGTTGCTGTAATCTGTCTCAGCAATTGTTGTACTATCGATAAGGTTTATAGAGCTCGCACAAAATGGTATCCCATCCTTCGCTATTTGAACTGGACAGTCCAGTATTTCCACACCATCTGAAATAGCTTTGGTGTATGCCAAGTCAGTGCAGCCAGGGTAGTCTCCACTAGCTCCAAACTTCGAAATAACCAATGGTCTTGCTGCAATACATACACAAAACAAACAAAACGATTTTCAGTTCCATGTTTTTGGAAATTATTGATTTAAACGATCTTAAATCATAATGGACGCAAAAAATTGAAGAAGTAGTAATTCTATGTCTTCGGACATGAGTAGTCAATCCTCTAGTACAATGTTGTTTGTCGTAGGCCAAATCGCCTACAGATTTGTTGTTGAGATTAACCCAATATGTATTGTACTAGGTATGAAGAAAAAACTTGATTATAAATAATTCGTTTTCCACTCTCAAACGATATGAAATTGTATACTCTCATTTTTATGAGTCGGGTCTTTCAAAATCAATAGAATCATTGGTCCTTTTTGCCTACAAACATACCTTGTTTCTTATCAGTATTTCCCAGATGAGCAAAACAATCTGTGGCGCAGAAAGTAATAAGAATTTATCAGTTCATTCCATAAAGTAATCCTGGTTTTCACATGAAAATGACAAAACATCGGTGCCAATCAACAATACTTCAGATGAAAAACATGATAACGTACCTATGGTCAGAGATGGACTGAGAGGAAAATCAGATAGCACACCATCAACTGAAAAATCACCATTATCTATGTAAGACAAGTACTCCGTAACTGGATCGAAACTGTAGTTGTAACTGAGTTGAATGTCATTGTAGAATTTCGATGCAAAAACTTCTAATCCTCGTTTATGTGCGTCTGCAACAAGTGATGTATGAGAAAGTACATATCCAGAAGCCTCGACAGGCCATATGTAAAATTTAGGAACAAGAATTCCAGATGCAAATGTCTTGATAAAAGTAAGATTGCTCAAGAGAGAAGCATAAGTCTGATTAGTTGTTGCCTCTAACTCCTCTTGTTTTAAAAATCGAAATACAAGCTTCGTCTTGGTTGATTTAAATCTCTTCAAGATACTCTGCAGAAAAGCCACCTCCGGCGATGATATATAACTCACAACGACAGTTCTAGATACGGCAAATACATAACTTCTCATACTCAGATTGTGTTGCGAAAAGAAGGCATCGTGCTGCAAAAGTAGTTTTAGTTTGGAACTTGTAAACAATCAATGCATCCACTGTCTTACAATTCTGGATGCCAGTGCATTCAGCGACAAAGATGCAGATTTTGGTATATGAACAAATAAAAAAAATTCAAAATATCATGTACCTGAATATTCAACCATAACTCATGTGGGTTGATAGCAATAGCAACCTCTTGAACAGTGCGTATACCAAATCGATTGCCATCGAATAGGTTAGTTCGAGTGCCAATCCCTTGTTTAACTGTTTAATAAAAACCCAGTGATTAGATAACCTCTGAAAAAAGCTTAGAGAACTCCTTCACAACAAATGCAGAGATGGAGCCTTCTGCTCATGGGTTCTAATAATGCCCAATGGCAAGTTACATGGTCATCAACTTCTAGTATTATCATGAAATCTAATTATAATTTAGCTTAAGAAAAATTGCCAGGCAACTTGAGTTAAACTCACGGGTAACAGATCGAAGATCATCAAGCGTGAAATCGATAGAGAACCATGCTGTAGTTTTGACCCCATTCACCGAGTAACTATTGTTCTGTTGATTATAAACGGTGGCAATATCAGTTGAGTTTTCTAGTTTCAAATCTGGAAGACAAATTCCAGCTCCATCCCTTGTTAATTGCACATCACACCATAAGACCACATTGGGAACGCTGATAATCACGGCCAATTTGTAGGCATATGAGCTAGAATCAGGAAATAGGCCCGAGAATCCACCATGTGCAATAACTAACGGTGCATTTCCTGCAAAAAAGAAGGAAATTTCAAAGGATAATTATCAAATTAGTTAAGCTGGCTACACTGATGACTCAAGAACATGCAATTTTGTGAGACCCCAACATTCAAACCAATAAATTTAAACCATATTTTGGTATGATTATGGAGGAGAGTATCAAGAAATGATATAAATGAACCTAAGCTTTTGAGATTGGTGTTTGTCTAACAAAAATGATACAGCCTTTGATATTTATCTTTTCATCAACACAATCAACAACTGAGTGAAACCAGATACCTTCAATCAAAACCATATGGAATGATCCTGAGCGTAAATTTGATGAATAATCAATAGATTGATTGGAAGTTATCTAAAAAAGACACTCGTTTTTGTTGAACTTTAAAAGTAATTGAAGAACAATAACTTAGTGTTAGATTCGGTGTAACCTGAATTATAATTGGACGAGTCGGTTGGCCCATGTTAGAAATCTCGATTTGACTTGGATTAAGATTCCGGTTTGATCGCAAAACTCATCGTAACTTACAGGGTTTTCCAAAAATGATCATAGAAGAGTTCTCAGCCCAGCTAAGGTCACTCCTCATTTCCCATTTTGTTCCAGCAAAAATAATAAAGATTGAAGGTACCATTCGTATTCACTGAGTACCAACAGATCAAAACCGAAAAATAAAGCAACAATCAACAAGCAAAACATGCATCTGCAACAGAAGATCAAACTCACCGTGGAGAGTTTTCCAGCCACTGGAACCATTGGACCGGTTGGCAGAAACCAAAACAACTGATGAATGCAGAAGCATAATCAGTACTACAACAAAACCCAGTGAGATACACATTGCCGGAAAATGATTTCGTCGAATCATCGGAAATGAGCTTCCAGCGAGTCGGAGATCTCGCCGGGAGTTCGCAACCAAGATTTCGGAAAAAGTTAAAAAGAGATTAACTAAGCCACGAGAGAAAGCAGAGTCTTTGAGGTCTGATCCTACGCAGCCTCCCTCAACTTTTCCTGGTTTTATGTTTATGTAAAATCTATATTACGCTCAGTTGTCTTCATTACCAATCTCCCACAAGAAACGACTACTTCGTTTCGAGTTTGCCTCTTCGCTTCGATCGAGTTGAACACTGACGCTGCTAAAATCCTGAGGAGAGGACCATGAACCAGGTCCCGCGAGTTGACTTGCGGCAACCGGTGGGTCAATGGCTGCGTCAATGGTTCGAGCTAGAAAGCTCGGCGCGGCTAGCAAAAGTGGCTCCCACTCGTTGAAATAGGCTCAAGTGTACGAGCGGTGGACAGAAAGAAGGACCCACAAATATCTGTCCAAGTAATGCAAGGTTACTTTCTCATACAACCCCTTCAAAACTTACTAAAAATTACTATCAATTTTTTTAAATATTAATTTATTTTAATAGAGTATACCCTTAGTAAACAAGTCAAATCCGTAGACTGGTTCAATATTGTCACGAATTAAGTTCGACTAGTTTAATTTAAATTTTTTCATCCTTGGCTTATCTCGGAGAGCCTACGTGCCGCCATATTCGTCCACTAGCCACCCCAGCTCTCTTCCGCCTCATAGTTGGCCTTTAAAATGAGTTGTTTTTGGAGCTAAAATCCCAGCTTGATTGCACTGTTACTGTGTTATTATATAGAAACAGTATTAGGACGAGGTACGCATGCAAATGGACAATAAATCATAACTATTCATAAATTATTTTATTTATTAAATAACACGTACACAACAGGTCACGAGTATATTAGATAACACGAGTAGTAACTAATGCATAGCTACCCTGCAGTTATGCATTAGTTGCTACTCGTGTTATCTAATATACTCTAAATTTTATAAAATAATCTACGTTTAGACCCTTCGAACTCAACTCCGCGTGATAATCCACTCTTCAATTTCGTACCGTTTTAGAAATGGTTAATAATAAGTAGTTTCATAATTTTGAGCTGATTTTAAGATTAAATATGCGTGGATTTGGGTGATAATATTATAATAAAATTATTTAAAACCACACAGTAAGTAAATACACGACGGGAGTCGTTTTATTGAATAATAATGTTACATTTTAGACACTGTACGTAGTACGCTGGGTTTGTTTGAAATAAGCCTAAACGAGCTCTTTATTTTTAATTACTCGTAACATTTTCCCGGGAAACACAAGGAAAATGAGAGAAAAAGCACAGTTCTTAGAAAATCTATAAACTGCAGCATGAACCCGGCGCACTTGTATGATCCGCCGTGGAATCAAAGCTTCAAAACTAAGCCGCGCATGGAGGTTTAGTTTTGATGCCACATTTTTTGGGCAGAGCAAAGACCAAAGCGGGGTTGATCCCATATTTGGAAAGATAACCCTTTAATTTGCAAAGACAGGGTATGTCCACTTTTTTCACAACACTGCAGCACCCCGCCGTCGGCGGCGGAGGCGATGAGCCACTGACAGCAGGAAGACATAGTTCGAGCTGAGACGAATCGATGCCGCAGACAGGCGCAGCAACGACTGCTCCGGCGATGGCAAACAGCAAAATCAGTAAAAGCCAGTTGGCAAAAGCTCTTTTTTCCGCCATTTTTCTGGGAATTTTTCCAGGAATAACCAGAGTGGACGAAGAAGGAGAGGATTTGTGGGTCAGATTTATAGTAGTTGAAGTGGGCACGATGCAGTTAAGAGAAACACGTGAAGCTCTCCCCCACGGAAAAATAATGAGGTAGCTGAAATGAATAAATCAGGTGGGTCCTGGGCTTTAAATTGGATTAGCCACCAGTTATAGTCCTATCTCTTACCTGTGACATTGTCGAGCGCCGAGCGGGGACGACGTGACATAAAGGTTAATGAGATTTAATTAGGCAGTTATGGCATTAGTAATTGTCACCCTGGCCTCAATTATTTCACGTCCCTGTCGTAGCGATTGAGGTTTTTTCACTCTTTTCTACACACGCTACTTTTAGCCGGAAGGCATAAGGGAAGATAAATGACACTAATGAGGGGTGGGGTGGGGTGGGAATGGGATCGGTATAACGCCACACACACACACTGCTTTTAGCCTTTAGGGTTTACACCACCATTGACCAGTGGCTGTGACCTGAGAGTTCACAACACCCTTGACTGGATATAGTTTTATCTCGGTCCTCGGAGCTGAGTGTACCACGTACCCCTGGGTTCTGGGGGGAGAGGAAGAGAGACGATGAACTCACAATCCAAAAATGAAACACCCTCCTTAGTTTCCATTACCAGTTGGGTCTACCAGACCAGCCGTCCGCACCCAAGCCGGACTGGTTGGTTCATGACCTTTATAGAAAGGTCATGTTTCAAGATCACACCCGCCAACCTTGGACCATCAATCTTGCTCGCAGATGACCATATATAGTCCTTTCGGTATTGAATTTCTAAATTGGAGCTAGAGCTCCAACATCTCTAGTCGCAAGATGCCGAATCTGCCATGTCTGATCTGATCGCTGGCCTCCGAGCCAACTTTATTTGGATCAAATAGAGCACACAGGCATTTATATCGCGTCTTGTCCAAGGCCAGAGCCAGACCTATAGAATTATAAAGTTTGGCATACCGACGCTTATGTAGGCCAATGAACCTGAATTACGAGATTAATCCGGCAGGCCATCCTGCATACAACTTAAAATTAACTCATGCAAGGGGTTCTACAAGGGTGGGTAGCAATTAGTAAATAATATCTTCAAGTAAATTTAAAACAAACAAACTGCAATAGCTCAAGACCCACTGCTTGAAATTACATCTTCACAGACAGATAAGAGTCAAACTACATCTCTTCACATGGACTGTTTTTCTATTATCTGCCTCTTATATAGGTGTTAGAGAAACTCCCCGGGATAGCTCTAATCTACGATACAAAGTCAAGTCAAAATAATCCGAGGATCATGGCGTCAACTGTAAAATAAATCCCACCATAAGCCCCAACCACATCTTCACATTGCTCAAGATAAGGAACATGAGCTAATAACATTTAGATTAACCAAACTACCAAACACAAGCTGGTCCAAGCAGTAGCTCAAAAACAGAATAGTGCCTAACACCATTTACCTGCAAGTATAAACAAGATTTTTGTATTATACCATTAAGGAAAACTGACCATTCATTTTTTTCTGATTGCCTGAAGAATTTACTTTCCATTCAATCTATGGACATCACTAAACTCTCATAGTAATTTATGATTATATTTTCGAGACAAGTGTTAATTGTCGAAGCCAAAACCAATTAGAATCTACTAACCAGGCAATAAGACTTGATATCATGATCTTCTGAATATATGGTGCCGCCCTAAAACCTCTGGAATCCCCAGAGCAGAGATGCTTTGACAATTAAAGAGTTCTTGAAGCTTGGAATCACACAGCACAGCCATTGGATTCAAAGGATCCTATGAGAGAGAGGCGGGAAAATAAGGAAAAAGTTCTGATCAAATTTATTAATCAATACAAAAATGACTCGTAGCCAAGACAAATTTGAAAAGGGCATGTTAGAACCAATTGATAATTTTTCTCAAGATGCTTATCAGTTATTCATTTAAAAGATACCATGCTATGGGCAGCTGATGAATATTGCTTATTGAATTAAACAGAGACAAGAGTTAACATATTAGTTCTGTACCTCGAGATGATTAATCTTGATATATTCCCAAATGCGTCTAAGAACCTCTGCTTGGATCATTTCCCTTCCATCAACACCAAAAAAATTTGCAAGTGCTTCAGATATAATCACAGAAGGACCTGATTCAGAGATTTTAATGCCCGATTGTACTTCTACTTTCGGCTTCTTAGAGCTTGAAGGTTCTGAAAATATTGAAAAAGGATGTCTCATAACTTACTTCAAATTTGAAGTTATACAAACAAGGCACCAGCCAAGTTAACTACATACTTGTGGGTTCAAGAGCAATAATATGTTTCGCAAGCAATTTGTTCATTTTGAACATGTCAGTGCAGTCAGTTTCAAATACCAAACGCAGTTCGTCATTGCAAATTATTTTCCTTTTGTTATTCGGATCTTGAAGATTGTTTTTCCTTATATATGCCCACAGCTGTTTCACAATCTGAAAAACGATGGAAAAACTTGAAACTCATGGAGAATAAATGGTAATGTCAACATCAAGAAAAGTAGTTAAACAGTCCTAACCTCAGTCCTTGGCAGTTCAGGATGCCCAACAATTGTTTGAAGTTCAGGTGAAACACCACAAAGCTTATTTAGACCCCCTGGTCCACCTCTTCGCTTAGTTTTGGGTTGAGAACTGCAATAAAAATGGAAACATAGGACAGAAGGAATTTACTGCGATGCTCACACACGCATAGAAAATGCGACAACATAAACACAAATAATTTATGTTCTCAATCGAAAGCACAAACAAACATATTCTCAATAAAAAGAATGTAGAAAAGAAACATGAACTAGAAACTCTGAGACGTTACCACTGTAACATACAAAACTTCTTGATTCTCCGGTTATTTTCTTCAATTAACTTGTTTACAGTAATAAAAAGTGCCCAATTGAAACTAAGCAACCAAATACTAACCCCAGGAAATAAGAATCGGCAATTCAGAGACAACTTCCAAGATAAAGTATAAAATTTCACCCAATTGGCCAGCCAATTTTTTCAACTTACTCATTACCAATCAAAGACTGCCCCAACCATACACCAGAAAAAAAAAATCAGATTCTAACTAAAGATCCTAAAAAGGACCAGCAATATAGGGGCAGCAACACCTGTATTCCACATTGAAGTATAAACCTTCCCAACTCTGCAGCAACTTGCTCCAACTTACTCGTTTACAAATAAAAAACTACCAAAATCCAATTTAACACCAACAAATGATTGTCTTTACTTGAAAGTTACCAAATTCAAACTAAACATCTAAAGGGAAACAAGATAATCAGAGACAGCGGCATCGTAATTCCACGGTGACGTATAAAACTTCCGAACCCTCCAGCCATTTTCTTCAATTCACACATTTACCATTAAAATATTAGCCCATTGAAATAAAACATCAAACTACCAAATTCAAACGGCCAAAAAAGGTTACCTTTCTTTGGGCGTCTCTGCGACAGTCACAGAGACGGGAGCCTCTGCCTTACCAGGAGGCGGCTGAGAGGAGAAACTCTGAAAGGCAGAAGATGCAGGGAAAGGACCAGATTGAATATTAGGGTTTTGGTGAAAAAGAAAATGCTCCTTCTGAGGAGGTTGCGGAGAGGGCCCTTGAGGGTGAGCGCGAAAGAGGGACTGGATCTGAGCCCGAATGAAGTCGACCTTGTGAGAGAGATCGAGGCCAAGCTTCGATTCCAGCTGCTGAACTACACCGTTGAGGGTAGAGAAAGTGTTGGAGTTTGAAGCAGATGCAGACGAAGAGTCGTGGAAGAGGGTTTGTATGACTTGAGATATCTCTTGGTCTGTAACCATTTTTGCCTTCGTTCTCAAAATTCCTTCATATATTATTCATTTTCGCGGAATCTCTCTCTCTCTGTCTCTCTCTCTCTCTACCTCTCCCTTTCTCTCTCTATATCTCCCTGTATCTCTCTATCCTTCTTCTTCGTCTCTCTCCTCTCCGCCTTCTTCCTTTCTCTCTCTGCGCAACGAGTTAGGATTTGTTATAGTGACTGCTTTGTTACTAATCATCGAATAGCAAAACGCCACGTTGCTTACGTGAACCAGGTCAATTAATATGAAATGACCAAATTGTCCTTCAGGAGAACGACGGTCGACGATCATCTCTCCCGCCCATTTGAACAGAACTCGAGCCGGGAGAAACAGCGGCCAATTTCAGGCCGAGGTTTGGGTCTTCTCAGTCCGGGGATTTTTCTTTGGAGGGAGTGTAATTTTTTCATCGGAATACTTTGTATAATTTGCTGTAATTCTGAATTCGCATTCTGTTTCTCGAATCGCCTAATTCATGTCTTGTTTCTGAATTTGCGTAAGAGGTGATGATTTTCTTTGATTTTTTGTTTTCATTTACAAATTAGAGATTATCATTACCTTCCTTCTGTTTCTGTTATCGTAAGAAGTAGACTTCTCCATGGCTTACTGTAATTTTCTTGTTCTCCTTTTATGGTTATTGAGCAAAACATTTTATTGTGGGGTTTTTTTTTTCAATTGTGATGGTTGAACTCCGTAGAATATGACTGCTTCTATGATGGAGGTTTCCATTGAAGTTGTAAAGATTACCAAAGAAGAATTGAGGGAGAAGAATTGAAACTGAGATCAGCTCACACAATCAATGCTTGTCCCAATATTGAGAAAATCCAAACTGTCCTCCTACTTTATCCCTTATGATTGAGAATTGAGGACGTGATGAAATACCATAAGATTAAAGTATACACCTAGCATTCCTTGTAGAATTGTGACGCTTCTTTTTTGACGAGGTTGGAAACATGACTACCTACTCCCAAAGTTAGACGAGAATTGAGGACTTGATGGAATACCATATTATAAGATTATATCTTAGACTTGGCGTTAGTATTAGAATTATGGCATTTCCTTTTTTATGAGGTTGGAAACAAGATGATCTACTCGTTAAGACAAGAACAAATGAGAGAGACATCATTTGTACAAGGAAAAGTGAAAGTAGGTAAGATTAGTAAGTAGAGAGTGAACATCATAAACAAGGGCTAGTACAGATGGTTGAGATAGCAGCTAAACTACTCTTAACCATTTTCACACTTTTAATAAGACTTGTGCACATCAGCTTATTTTAATCAGAAGTAATTGAAATTTTTGTCTAATTTTCACCATCTTCCATCTCAGATCCCGTGTTTTCTTCGCCCATTCCTCCATGGCCGTGGCCAGGTTTCTTGTGGTGTTTATGCTCGTGTTTGTGGTGGTGGTGGTGCCTGTGAAAAAGATGGCCTATATGGAGACCTTCTTCCACACTCTCTGGTTGAACACTTTGCTCTGCAAAAGAGATAACATGAAAAAAAAGAGAAGGTGAAGTGTTCTTTCTCTCTAGTTATTTCATTGAAATTGTCTGATTAAGCTCCTTTTTTTGAAGGAAAACTAGGAAAGTTAGAGAGAGAGAGAGAGAGAGAGAGAGAGTTACGGGTTTTGTCAGTGAGCTCCCGAGCTGAACTGCGGGAAGAGAGGAGGAGAAGAGCAGCAAAGACAAGGAAAAGAAGACAAGTCCTAGAGTAAGCCATTTTCTTAAAGCACAGATGAATCTTTAAAGACTGAAGATTTCTTTTGATATTCATGCTAGTGCTGTGCTTTCCAATTTATAGAACTAGGAGGGAGGGAGAGAGAGAGCTTTGGTTCATATTGCGTTACTGTTTACTGAAGGAGTAGGCAGAATGAGTGATCCAATTGGCAAAGATTGAACTTTATGGTTGGAGCTGACAACAAATCCAATAATTCATGTCAAATACTAAAAAAAAAAAAAAAAGGAAAGAAAAGAAAAGAAAAGTGTACAGTCAAATGAAACAATGCTATTGTATTTTCTTAGTTGTGTTGCAAATAAATATTTTTACGAGATCATGATCTACTTCGATTCTTTTAGATTTATGTTGTACTCGAGTATAAACACGTCTGATTTAGATTTGCATATCAAAGACAACCCGTAAATGAATCGTTTGTGAGCAAAATTGTACTTCATCTTGAAATAAATGACTTTTAGGCCAAAGGTTTCAATTAAAACGCATATTCTGATCTAAAATGTTAAAGTATCACGAGGGTACCTACAATGTGAAGTTGCAAGTGGAAAAGAGGAGCTGAATATCTTTTTGTGTGGCTGTAATGCGATCCTTTTTCTTTTGGAGTTTAAAGATAAAAAAATATGCAAAGTATATAGGTTAGAATTTGGTGTTATCTAAGTTCTAGTTGATTCAGTCGAGCATGTATATCAATTTTAGAGTTTTATGTTTTTTCTATATATTAATGTTTGATCGCAAAACTTAATTGTAACTTGATTTTTGATCAGTGAATTTATCTTCCGGTTATAATTTTTTTTCGTTTAGAATTTTCCTAGTAAATTTTAGTGTCTCTGGTTTTCTGCATTTATTTTCTTTTCTCGGTTTTCAACAATATACACACACACACATTGTTTCGTGATAAAAGTAAAGTGTCGGATAAAATTAAAGAGAAATCCAAAAAAAGAATGTTAAAGTATGGTGTGAAAGCAAATAAAAAAAGAAAAAGGAAAAAGCATGAAGATATGGCTTTAGGAGGCTAATCTTCATCCTCCTTTACGCATCTTTCTTTTAATTTAAGTAGTGGGAATTTAACTAGTGATTTTTTTTGTATAAATCTTCTTACATAATTGATAATACTTGTATTAATACTATAAAAATAAATCCGATTACTTCCTTGGTTCTGTGCTTCTCAATATCAGCACAAAATCATTAGATTTAAAGAATACCATTCCTTTTTTTTTTTTTTATGACCATTTTATATGGTTTTTTAATGCTTCAACATACCTTGGAATACATAAATAGCTTATCTCGACAAAAAACATGTATTATTGCATAATATCAACTATTGGATTCAGAAAAGCGTAGGACTCGGAGTAATTTGACTAAGAAAAAGTCATTTTAAAGTTGTAAATCTATTGAAAAATCTAAAATAAGCATGCGGATTAAGTAATGGGAGGGAAGTCCCAAGGACTATGTTCAGTCGAAGTGAATTGGTTCCTTTGCAAACTAAGTTTTGAATCAACAAGGGTGCGTACAACTAAGGAAGTGTACCACTCTTCTGTTGGTAACGAGGGAGATTTATTTGAGTTCATTTAGCTTAAATCCCTTTGGCTAGTTGTAAGACTTCCCTTTCCACTTTATTGCAGGTTTCAGCTAACATTAGTACAACTTATTTCTTTACGTGATATGTGTACTTACCTATGAATAACACATCATCTTCATTATGGTTTTCATGGCCTGTGTTGAGTTTTAGTCTATAGATGCATATATAATCCAAGAGCCAGTTACTTGTGAAGTGTATCTTGCCAAACAATCCTTCTTATGATCTAAAACCTATCTTACCTGTCTACGAAGAACAAATCTAATTATATTGGTGTCTATAATCGATTTCTTCTGCATAGTTGTGATGTCGGTATGATTTTACTTTTCGGGTAGGCCATCGACTAATCCACTTATTGTTCCAATTTTAATCGATAGAGTGTAATTCACTGTGTAAACCTGAATGTGAAAATTCTCAACTACTGTCGGGGAAATCATAGTTTTGGAAGTGAACAATTTCATACCAGGTTTATGTCTTTAACACACAAAAGAAATAAAATTACAAAAAAAGGATACATGTTTGAACAGTTAGCCGATTGTAGTAGCAAGACTACGATACATGACTTTTTAAATCAACTCATCAGTTAGACAAAAGTGAAGTAGAAAGAAGCCAAGAAAGATCAATGAAAATCACACAATCATCACATTAAGTTATAAAAGGATTTCACACCCCAACTCTTGAGATATCTTTACAAATACCTGACGAGAAGATAGATGACAACAACCAGAATCACGATTCCGACAACCGATAAAAGCATGCACAAGCACGAGCAACCTCCTTTGGTACGCTTGTTTAAAATTGCTAGGCTCTTCTGCACTCGCTGTTTTTTCACAACAAAAATAAAAGAGAAACAACTTATAAATTAGCAAAATCTTACCCTATCGATTAATTTAACAAAATGAACAGATCAATTTTACTTAGACGTCCAGGCAATGTTCTTTGTAACACAATCATGGAACTGTAAAGTTATCTACACTTCATGGAGCAAAAAATTACCCGCAATCGAGAGTCAGTGACATCTACATGTTGATCCAAGTCATCCTGTGCAAGGAGGCACCAGATAAAGTCAAACTCGGAATTCAAAAATTAAATTTCCAGGACTGAATATGAAACAACATAATTTTAGAGAACACCCAGAAAAAGTGATTATAACATACAATTAGCCTGGTGTGAAGGTCAAGTTCTTCATTGACTGCCAAAGCAATATGTTTTGTACTTATTACGGTCTCCTCCAGCTTTTGAAGGTCCTCGTCTTGTTCTGTTTTGAAAATAATATCAGGTACCATACAACAAGCATTAATGATGGTAACTTGAAAGAACTTGCCTCTTATAACTTGTCGTTGTAAACCAACTAGACCTTGGTTGTCCAGGCCTATTGTTCTGTTCATGGGGTCAGCTGCTTTTATTTCTGAACCAAGCAAGCTGTCCCGATTAGCAAAGTTAGACATGTTCAATTGTGAGGCCATTTGGTTAACTTTTGATCTTAAATTTGAAACCATGTCCCTCCGGCGATTCATCTCTTTATCAGAGCTGCATACAAAGCAGACATGATCAGCAGTATTCACCTAGATCACATAACCGCATCTGGTCCAATGATTCCACAATCATCGAGTTAAAATGTATTCAGTGCTTATAAAAATGAGCTTTGGCATGTCCATAACGTTTCAATAAAGATTCTTTCAAATGAAACACAAAAGTAAGATTGTAAACGTAAGAATAGGCTATTCTGCTAACAGAATTCAGCTGCCATATCATAACTTCCCCCCTTATAGAACCCAAAAACAATACGCTTACACCTTAGTAGCATCGCTAAAATCTACCAAAAATGCTATATTAGAAAAATCATAGAAGTAACGAAAATACTCTGTTAAAAGAACAATTTACTCATCCTTCTTTTCTCTGTTTCAACCAAAAAAACTAGTTCTCAGCCCTCAGGTGGATTCAGCACAATTTATGTACCGACTATAAACATGGGTAAGACTTTTTTGCAATGTAGCAAAAAGACAGAAAAGAAACTCAGCACTAACAGGAAAAATTCAAAACAATGACCTATATCATGAGAATTTAAATGCAATTTCGAGTTTGTAAATCCACTAAGCAGTGAAAGTGATTCTGAAGTTGATGCAGGAGCGCATCTTACTATTATGAAACGAAAATAATCCAAAAAAGTAACTTACATGGCCTGTTTTCCAGGAATTCTAGACAAGAGGGCCAGTAGGCTATCAAGCCTCGTTCCCAATATTGTGATCTTTCTGCGAATAGCGGAGGCATAACGCTGAGCTTCTGGTCCAGATACAGAAACCGAACTACGCTCAGAGATCATTCCATTGATATCATCAGCAAGTTTCGCTGCTTCATTATATTCCTTCACCCATGAATCCGAAGAGGATGCCATAGACCTTAAATGTTAAGAGTGAATATTTCCCAATCAAACGGGTAGAAAAATTATCTTAACTTAAAAAAAGGACACAAATCAACAAAATTTCCTACAATTTTACCCTAATATGATATCCTCCCATACCAATCAAATTAAAAATGGAAAAAACATAATTTTAAAAACAAAAAATCTAAAAGTTTTCATCCAAAATCCAAAGAAGCTTCAAACAGGTACATCAACAGAGTCATATGGCCTAATCCGAACCCTCGTCGAGCAAAACCAGAAGAAAAATTGCGATCACCTGTTTATGAAGCGGAATTAGAAAGTTTTCGGGGAAGAAGATCGCGAAATTCGATTGAAGGCCCTGAAATACGTCATAAAAGGAAGAGGCTACAATGTCAAGGTTCGGAGAGCCACCGACCGCCGGCAGCGGTAATCGCTTCCTCAAATTCTGAAAGTCTGGCTCGTCTATAGTTTGGCGTTTCCAAGAGCTTAAAGATGCCAGAAAGAAGGTGCCGGACGTTCCGCATTCTTACTCTCGCCGACTTGTCGTTCAGTTCTCTCGTTTTGCAGCTTATTTGCACTCCAACGTGACATGCATTTCTTGGTTAATGACTATTTATAATATAATCATAATTAGTTAATTAATTAAATATATATTTTTAAAAAATAGGTAAAATCCAATACAATTTTTATACTTAGAGGTAAAGGATAATTAATACGTTAGATGTTTTGTTATACTTCAAGTTGTTAACAAAATGATTTCTGTCGCGATAAAATCTGTCAAATGACCAGCATTTTTTGCTTGTAATAATTATTTTAATCTACTGTGCTTACGTTGATTGATTCCAATTTCCCTCACGTATTCAATATCACACTCAATTTCAAGAACTACAAGACAATTCAATCGAGATTCATGTTAAATATCAAATGCAAAAATTAAGTGTGCCCACAAATCAAATCAGCAGAAGTAATTAGGGTGAATTAAAATCGTCATCTAGTGTAAAAAATGTAGAACACTTTACGAATTTTATGATGACATAATATGTTTTGCTAATGACTCACGGTCCAAGAATGGTTTTGCTGAAAAATATAGTTTAGGGTGACAATTTGTTACTCGTTGATACATAAATCTATGAATTATAGTGCACTTTATCATAAATTTATAAGAAACAAGTCAAAAACTTTTGATCATCGTCATTAGTTAAAAATAGAAAGTAAATATAGCATTTTAAAATATACTAGTTGTACTATAAACCTTGATTAGATGACTTAATTAACAATTATAAAGAACGACATGTCATCATATGTATTATCCGACATGTATTTCGAATTAATCCGACATGTTGTATTGACCTGGTTGAAAACAAGCAAATTAGTCGACCGAAGTGGCATCGCTGCAAAAAGCTCGACAGCGAAGAGAGTCCACGAAAATAAAGTGACCCACAGATGTAAACTAGTGGAGGGGGAGAGATTCACCGGGGGAGAGATTCGGGGAGAGAGGGAGGGAGGAGGGAGGGAGGGAGAGAGAGAGAGAGAGAGAGAGAGAGAGAGAGAGAGAGCTATGTCTGACCTTGACCGGCAAATAGAGCAGCTGAAGAAGTGCGAGCCGCTCAAAGAGTCGGAAGTCAAAGCTCTTTGCCTCAAAGCTATGGAAATCCTCGTCGAAGAGAGCAACGTTCAAAGGGTCGACGCCCCTGTCACCGTATGAAGCCCTTTCTCTCTTGTTTAGTTTCCGCTTTTGATGGTTAATCTTGGATTTTCAATCCAAAGGATGATGTTGTCCGGTTTTGTTGTCTGAAGTGGTGTTTCGGGTTCGAGGTTCGATCCTGTCGTGTATTTCTTCGTTGAATTTATTATTGACCTGTGGTTTTTTTGGTTTTGCCAAAAATAGGAAGTGGTGGTGCTTTTAGCTGTTGTTCTTGTCGAATGGGTGCTTGTTGTGATGCATTTTGATTATAAAACAGTGAATCAGCATATGGGTTTAATTATTCATTATACTTGGCTTACAAATTATTAACCTTGGATATTCAGTCCAAAGGCTAGTTTTGTTGTCTGAAATGATGTATAGGGTTTGAACTTTTTCATAGATTTCCTTGTTGGGATTGTTATTGGGCAGTTGAGTGTTTTTAAAAAAATAAAATATGTACTGATGGTGTTTTTAGCTTTTGTTCTTGTCGAATCAATTGGATTATAAAACAGAGAACTAGCGTTTGGGTTTAACTATTGATTGCACTTGGCTATTGACTTTTATTTCGGGAAGCATTAGTTGTTATGGGATAAACAAGGCCATTCTGGAACTCAGGTAATATTAGGGATTCTGACCAAGATGCGGCACTAACTGGGGACATTAATTGTTAAAATTTGTTTGTGGTTTAGCTCTTTGTTTCAGAGGCATTATGTTTCTGTTCCACTGTTGTAAGTCCAATAATATGCTCCAATTGATAAATATTCATGCGGAGGAAATCGGGCTTAGCTATGGGAATAATTTTACTTGCTGGAATGTTAGTCTTTGTCATGTTTAGGCAAGAAGGAAAATTTTATGGCTAATTGGAGTCTTTTGTGTAGAAGTTGATGAGAAATTGAGGGAAATAGAATTTGAAAATGTATATGTGTATGGTGGAGTGTGAAACGGTTTTGATGAGTTTTAACAAATATTATTGGATTGGTGACAAAACCATATAAAACTTGTGCTAAAATTTCTAAATTTACTAAGTTGCTAAATTTTTACAGTAGTTTCTTCGCATAAATATTATATTTCCTTCCATTTTTTCAGAATAATCGCATTTGGTGTGACAAACTCATCTTTTTCTTACTATGCTCTTTTATCAGATTTGTGGTGACATTCATGGGCAATTCTATGATTTGAAAGAGCTTTTCAAAGTCGGAGGTGATTGCCCCAAGACTAACTACTTGTTTCTTGGAGATTTTGTTGACAGAGGATTTTATTCGGTTGAAACATTTCTCCTCCTCCTTGCTCTGAAGGTGATAATCTTATATTCCAGATTTGCTTTCACTGTTAGTTTGAAAGTTCAGACATATTGCACAGAGGTGTTGAAATACTTCTTGCTTTAGCTGCCTTTAGTTCTCTCTGTATTCTCGATACACTTGATATGGAACAAAATATTTTTACAGTGCCTGATGGAAAATATGAAGCTCTGCCATGGTCAATATCATAAAGGATATTTTCTTCTGTCAGCTGATTGAACAAACCATAAATTCAGATTTTCAGTTTCTTAATGAGTTGATTTTAACACTAAATTCGATGATGATGCTTAAGAAGTTTGATTGACTGTCTCGAATATATAAACGAAGGTCAATTAAAGCTAGCCTGGCTTGGTTTTTATCTTTTCTTTTATTTTTTTTCTTCAGTATCCATTTTCCTATCCAAATTGGCATATAATTTATCCTTCGTGATCAGGTGAGATATCCAGATCGGATAACACTCATTAGGGGGAATCATGAAAGCCGACAAATCACACAGGTTAAAAATCTTCTGCTTTCTGCATTACTAATAGTTCCTCTTCACAAGATTGACTTAGTATTTCCTTCTACAGGTTTATGGATTTTATGATGAGTGTCTTCGGAAATACGGTTCTGTGAATGTTTGGAGATACTGTACTGATATATTTGATTACTTAAGGTATGTCTATACATAAATAACATAATGGCCGTTTATGAAAAAAGTTGAAATTAGTAATAATTTTGGAGTGAATTTTATTCTTCACACAACTTTAAAGCTTAAGCTATCATTCGGCCATATGTAGGTAATTTTCTGCATGAATATCATTTGTTTGAAGTTTCTATGCAGTTCTAGTATGCAGCACCGGATATATTAAGCTGTTTTTTTCCCATTGGATTTTCAGAAAATAAGTGCATGTTTATCAGATTAAACCTCCATTTATGACTGGGACTCGTCTTTGGTTTTTGTATTATTTACAGCCTCTCCGCACTAATCGAAAACCGGATTTTTAGTGTTCATGGTGGTCTCTCTCCTGCCATATCAACCTTGGATCAGGTCTTAATTTATGCTTCTTTTTTTTTGCTTTTTATTGCCAAATTATTTTTGTAGTTAATCAATCGCATTATATGAACATCAGATTCGGACTATTGATCGGAAGCAAGAAGTACCTCATGATGGGGCCATGTGCGACCTACTATGGTCAGATCCCGAAGATATTGTCGACGGCTGGGGTTTGAGTCCTCGCGGGGCCGGTTTCCTATTTGGTGGCAGTGTTGTTACTTCTTTTAATCACTCAAACAATATCGATTATATTTGTCGAGCTCATCAGTTGGTAATGGAAGGCTATAAATGGATGTTCAATAATCAGATAGTCACTGTTTGGTCCGCTCCAAATTACTGCTACAGGTAAATAGGTTTTTTCTTTATCAAAACACTTGACTCCATAAACAATGCAGTCTCTACAACTCTGCCAACTATCCCTCCCGCACCAAAAAACAGTTTTATGACCGTGATTATGCTTTTCATTGTGTTGCAGATGTGGGAATGTAGCAGCAATACTTGAATTGGATGAGAATCTAAATAAGCAGTTCCGGGTTTTTGATGCTGCCCCGCAGGTTAGCACACATAAGATTGAATAACTACTAATGTTATTTTTGGGAAAATTGAAAGGATGAATGAAAAACTCTTATAATTTATTGCAATCTATGGTGCCCATTTTCTATTGCTATCAATTCGCTCTGTGGTTTATGATATCATAACCCCTCAGTCCGCATTTGATTTAGATGACCTGAAATATGCTAACTGCATGAATCAAAAGTTGAATCCCGAAAACTGGGCTTCGGGCTTTAGATTTAGGTTTTTGATCCGGACCCGAAATTTCAATGCTGATGCCAAAACTTGGCCCTAAAATTGTATGCATGTCTAGTTTTAGATTAAAAAAGAATAGTATGTTGGGATTCGGGTTCGGGCTATGCTCCAAGAAATTAAGTACGAGTTTCCACCCTTTAGGCTCAAAACCTTAAATAGTCCAACCGTTGCGTCCTGCCAACTTTGGGAATATTTGTGTTACAACTTTGGGAATATTTATGTGTTATTAGCCTTGTTAATTACATGTTTCTTCGCACTTTGTTTTCCGAGCAATGTTCAATTCTCCAGCTTGTCGTGTACAAGAAAACATTTTCTTCCAATGATATTTTGTGCAAGGTTCTAAATTCTTGTAAATAACATGCAGGAATCAAGAGGAACTCCCGCCAAAAAGCCTGCACCAGATTATTTTCTTTGATAATCACTAAACTATTTAGCCTTTAAATTCCATTTGATAAGGAAATTGACAGACAAACGCTGAGTTGAACATTGGAAGATACTAGCATATGAATTTGAATTGAATCAAATGGGGCGGTCGACCATTTTTCATTTGAAATTAGCATCAAGTTCTCAAATCCATTTGGGTGTCCATTTGCTTTTCTCGTTTGCTTGCTGCTTTCATCAGGTTTACATGTTTCAGTTCTGTTCATGTGCTCGGACGAATCTTGCTCTGGATTGATCGTTCTGGGGAAGCTAAACCGATCGGAAAACCAGTGCTGTCTTCCCTCAGAGACAGTAAAAGTTGTTTTTTTTTTTTTTCGTCTGATGTTTGATGATTGATAGTTTGATGAGTTTGTTGAGACATGATGTAAATAAGATCGAACGAAATTGAAGGGGAATTGTTTTCTTTCCGTTTCGTTCTTTTTCGACTACGCCAATATAAGACTTTCATGATGATTCAATTTTTTGGTGTTTTGGAAAGTGTTATTTAGTAGTATTTGCTATACTTCATGCTTGCAGGTTGGGAAATAAGTTGTAGAATAATCGTTGGAAACTAAGCCTACCATAGTCTTGCATTCATCCGCTATTCATGATAGGATGATAAATCGAGGGAAAATTGTAATTTATATGTCATCGTTATTAACTTTTATTTTTAAATTATCAATAATTTAAATTTTACTGTCAATTAATTTGTAAAATTCAGTACGTATATATTATAATTTTTATTTAACGAGTTATTTTAAATTAATTTTTAAAACATTGTATAGTTTTTTATTTCAAAAGTGCAAAATAATCAAAGAAGAAATCAATAAATTTAAAATTAAGTTAGAAATCCTAAAAAAAAATTAAAAATTATGTTAAAGCGTCATAAAGTTTAAACTGAGATGGTAAAAAACAAAAATATTTTTATTTAATTTTTAAAATTTTCAATTCAAATAATCTCCATCTTCAACAGTGTTCTTAGCTGTACTGCCTCTTTTAATAATCTGTGCGCTATGTAAGTTCAATTATGAAGAAAACTCCAAAAATTGGAGAGGGAACCTCTTCTCCATTAATTATTGATCTTTACCCATGATGCTTCCTTCCGCTTGAGCAACCACAAAACAGAAGGATTGCATTTGGACAGCCAAGATTCAACCTCCCAAAAGATCCATTAATGGATATCCTACTCCGACCAACGTCTTCCCTTCTGAGTCATCTCAAAACCTGAGAGAAAGCTGTCATTCACTTGGCGACTGCTCGAGCTGCATAGTTTTCATGGTTTAAGCTGTTTTTGCATGATGGGTTTCCTATTAAAGATTACAACCTCCATTTTTATTGTCACTGTTCTGTCTTTTTCATTAATCTCTGTAACTGCCCATTTTCAATCCGGTGGAGAAGGGTTCATCTCCGTAGTCATATCTGATAAGGGTCTCGATTACGCCAAGGAATTATTGATAAGAAAAGCAGTTTCCGCTATTGTTCCACTTCAACTATCTGATATTGAGAAGTCTGTAAATATTCCCCTTGTAGGGAAAGTTCATGTCGTTCTTTCCAACATTTTAATCGACAGTATCGATGTCATTTCCTCGAATGTCGAGACCGGCGAGGCAGGCGTCGATTTAGTTGTTTCTGGCGCCACTGCAAATATGAGCATGAAGTGGGAGTATTCTTACAGTTCCTGGTTTATTGAAATTTCTGATAATGGAGATGCCTCTGTTCAGGTATTCTGCAACTCTTAAAAATCTGTATTCTTTTTCTTTTATCTAAATTTGTTGAAGGCATCAGCTTTAGTTAAGATATTACTTAAATGTGTTGTAGATTATAGCATTTTAAGCTTACTTGTGAGCTTCAAATTATGGATTATTGAAGTTTTTAATTCTCTTGAAGTGTTATTTTTCTAAGGAAACAACTAGTTAAGAAAAGAATTAATGGTCCCTTGAGTGATTTCTATAGAGTATGGGAAGTCTAGAGTAACTTGCGAAATTTTTTTTTTGCGATTTTGCACGATTTACTTCTTTCTTTTTTGTCGTCATTGTTCCTCTTAGTTTAGATAGAGTTACAATTTAATTTCTGACGGCTACTTATTTTGTATGGTTATTTACTTCAGTTGGTAACTCATTTTCTTTGAGTGATACAAATTTTAGATTAGCTTGTCTTGTCTCTTAGACTCTCACGTAGAGTATGAAGGATTAAAATTTTCCAAGTAGACATCATTCACTAATTTAATAATTGAGTAAGGTTAATAGGTAAAAAATCTATTGATAAGGTGTCTTTATTACGGGACTTAACCTTTTTAGTGGGTTTATGCCTCTTCAAATATGATTATGTTACAAACTGTAATTGAATAAATTTGAAAATAAAAGATTCTTCGAACGTGAATCATAGATAACAAGGCAATAACCTCTTGGGAGTAGATTGAAAGTAGAAACTGGGATTTGATTGCAATATACAGTAGGTATATAACAGAAATGGGTCATCTTCTCGTATTTTCTCTTCATTTTCTAAAACTAGACCATCGAAGATTGAAGTCCACAACTGAGGGATCGATCGGAAATGATATTTTGACTAATTTGGTTTCATACTCGCGTTTAATTTGTGATTGAGACGTATCGATGCTTTAAAGGTCGAAGGCCTGGAAATCGCCCTTATTGTTGCTTTGAAGGAGAAAGATGGAATTCTGAAGCTGTCACTGTTAGAATGCAGATGTACTGTGAAAGATATCTCAATAGATTTGGAAGGAGGAGCTTCTTGGCTTTACCAAGGGTATGCAGTTTCTCTCACAAGTAAATTTTTTTTTTCTTATTTAGTCTGCTAGTTAGGAGACCTATTTCTTCACCCAGTAGAATGTTCCAATAGATCTTTACCTGACAACTTTCATTTGCAAGAAATGTTAAGTTTTTATCGAGGTTGTGTTTGAATTAGACTAGGTACTCTACAAACACAGCCTTACGAGAAGTTCACCTGAAATGAGGAGCGAGATTTGGTTTAGCGAAGATAGCAAGATCAAAGGGAAAATGGAGAGATTAGAAAAACTAGAAAAAACAATAAGAATAGACACGAAGAGGAGTCATCCTCATAAAATGAAATAACAAGAAATATGTTAGAGTTCAATGACCTGAATTCTTTTTGGTCAGGTCGATGAGTCCGTATCACGAATCTCTTTTAGGGTTTTTCTTTTCTCTATAAATACGTGTAAGATTGAATCATGAAACTCGTATTTGTAATTTAGTGTTCATGGTGAATATTCTTTTTTGCTTGTAGTTCTCTCTCAAAAAAATTTTTTTATGTTAAATCTGTGTTCAATATCGTATTTTCGTTTTTCACTTTATTGTTTGATTTCGACAAAATAACTATTTTTTTAAAGTGTAATGTTTGCATCTAACTCAAATAGTTTTTTTTTCCAATAGAATTATCATACAATAAAAGAAGTTCGTTGGATAGTTCGCGTCACCACGAACATATGAATCTCGTGATGGTTTTTCCCTCCGCATTCAGACATTATTGAGCCCTTAGTGATTTGCTTCCACTTTTAGCCCATTTAAATGTCCATAATTATTTTAGATAAATTATATCAGATTAAGGTAGAAATCTTTTTTGCAGAGTAGTGGATGCTTTTCAAGGAAAAATAGGATCAGCAGTTGAAGATGGTATTTCCAAGAAAATAGGAGAGGGGATAAAAAAACTAGATGCTTTACTACAATCGCTGCCGAAAGTAATCCCAATCGACAATGCTGCTGCTTTAAATGTTACTTTCATGGCGAGCCCGGTGTTGCATAATTCATCTGTTGAATTTAATATTAACGGTTTATTCACAAGAAGCCGAGGGGAACTAGTTTCTAGCCATTACCACGAAGAACCACACTATTCTGTTCACTGCAATGATCTCGCAAATATGATTGAGATTTCAATCGATGAAAATGTTTTCAACTCGGCTTCAGAAGTTTTCATTGGTGTACGTTTTTATTTTCCGTTCACCTTGGATTTTATTAATTTTATTTTCTCTAATAAACTTATGTTGAACCAGTCAGATCATATGCACTGGATTGTGGACAAAATTCCGGATCGGTCTCTTTTGAATACTTCGGGATGGAGAGAAATATTTCCTCAAATGTACGACAACTACCCAGACGATGGAATAAATCTTAACGTTTCGATATCTTCTCCGCCGCTCATAAGAGTGATGAACCATGAGATTAATGCTACCATTTCTATGGAGGTGATAATTATCGTGCTCGATGTTGTCGATGTTATACCAGTTGCGTGCATTTCATTGGTATGATCGTCTTAATGATATTTTTTTTTTTGCTTAAAATAAATCTTCTAACGTTGTGAAAGAGAAATTACCAATAATCTTAAAAATTTTAAAATCTACATCATAAATAATTTATCAATTTATATATTTTTTAACATTATATTTCACATGTAAGTGAATTTTTTAAATGGAGTTATGACTATATTGAGATTCGAACTTGACAGTCTTGTCTATGATACCATGACACATTACTAATAATTTCAAAAATTGTTGTAAGTTGAAAATAATTTAATTATTTATATATTTTTTACTATGATCTAATTTTAGATTGAATTGACTCTTGAAATTTTACACGTAATCATCAAGTTAAGAATTTACATTCGTGCAAAGTTCAAATTGTTTACAGTTAGTTTTGAACCTGTATCGAAACCCAATTTTCATACCTGGAAACTGCTGATTGGTGCAGGAGATTATGGTTTGGGTTGTTCCAGAAATCTTGGTAAATAATTTAGCTGCCCATGTGGACTTGCAAAGCTTCATTATGTTGTTGAGGTGGAGCAAACTAGGCAATCTTCAGTTGAATCTAATTCAGGTAAATCTATTCGAGATTTTATCTAATAATAATGTGTTTACGCGATAAGATGGCTATTATGCATTGTAAGAGTATTATTATCTATGCATTGAAGTAGTTCTGGACAATAGATTTGTGATTGTTTTGATTTTCAAAAACAGAAAGGAGTCTTCTTACAAATTTAAAAACATTTGCAGCCAATGGTATCAAAACTCATTGAAAACACTTTTTTGCCTTACATCAACTTACGCCTCGGAAAAGGGTTCCCTCTGCCGCTTCTTCGTGGATTCTCTCTTGACAATGCTACGTTGGTTTGTGCCAATTCTCGTGTTGTTATATGCAGCAATGTTTATTTCCGAGATCACAGGTATTTAATTTATTTCTAGCGAGAATAGAAACTGCTTATCCATGTTATAATGTTGAAATTTGTTTATGATCATGTACTATGTTTTACTCAGAAAAATAAAAAATTATTTTTTGGAAGAACAATTCTTCAAAACTTGAGATTTGGTTCATGATCCAAAATGAAATTTGTAAAAATTATCACTTGTTTAGTCGTACTACTCAAATGTATTTTAAAAACTGATTATTGTTGATTATATTCTCAATACATGAATGTCCTACGAAATGTATGTAAAGAATCATATACATTTTTGTCGTCCGTCAGAAGATTTAAACACTGTTTTTAGACAAAAAGAAACAACTTTTTAATTAGTTGTATGATTCTTTCATAAAGTGTTTCCAAAAACAGTTTTTTGCGCTGAAACATTATTTTTTGCGTGTGATTTACTGTGAAATATGATTGCAAAGAACAAGCTGAGGCCAAAACCCAGTCAATGTTGGCAAAGATAGAAGTGTCACATTACAGTGGCCAGTCTCTCGACCTCATCGTCTAACTTAAGGCTTTGGTCTTTGGTCCGGCTCAATTGACCTCAAAGTGGATCGAAGCTCAAAACTAGTTTAAGCCCAAGCACTCGAGTCTTGGACCTCTATAAATTTCAGCTCAATGATGCGGCAAATCATCCCGGACAGTATTTACAAAATTGAAGAAACGGTCTTAAAAAAAACCTTGGAATAATAGGTTGAGGCCCTATCAAATAATAAAATTTTTCTGTAGCATGCTTCCTCAATTCGTTTAACAAGTTGATATGTCGCGGTCCATTATACGCTTTCAACCGATGTTTAAAGGGCACGAGGCTCATACAAAAGTAATAGAATTTACCATAGATGATAAGATGAAAGATAGAACACCATGTTGCGGAATAGATATTATTAATGTCAATTGATGTTTACTCGTCCCTCGTTAATTTGTATAATAATTATAATTAAAATATATTACGAAATTGGCGGCATAATATCTGTCAAAAAATAAGCAGATTTCATCTGGAATTCTCTCCATCTAAATCAAAATCAGGAGAGTAAATGATGATAGAATCAATCGGTAATCTAAATTGAACCGTCTTCTTCCTCTTCCCGCTTTCACTTCTGCGCAGAGGAGAAAACATGAATCTTTTACCACTCCCGCCCTCATGAATCCTCAGAGAAGCATCCGAAGAATAGTCATCCCTACTTTCCGGGGAGAAACCTCCATCATCTCCGGCAACGACGGTCGGAAAGCGGGCTGGACTGTCTTTTTCCGATATCCTTTTGAGCCACAGTCTTAGTTCGAGATGTTGTTCTTCTCTCAGATCCTTCTTTCTCTCTCCTGAGTGGATCAGTCCCTCGCTACAATCCATTTCCTCTACCCACAAGCATTTAGGTTTAAAGAGCTGAATGACCCGAGCTTTTATGCTTCGTTTTCCCTTCTTTGGCCATTTTTCTGCGCTTGGATGTCCGCCATAGCCGAAGAGCTCGAAACCCATTTCTTCAGTGTCCAAGATTCAGAAGCTAAACGTTCATTTTAAACACGATAAGACGATGTTATCAAAGAAAAAAGAGATACCAAATGGAAATGGCGGCGCTTGGTTATTGTCAAAGCAAGAGAAGAATAATCATCCTCAATTCACTGAACTCCAAAATATTACGAACGTGATGAACCGATGACAGTCGTCGTTTTGGATGAAACTAGGTTTCTGTTGATACAGCCAAGATTTTTTTTAATTGAAATGCGATATAATTTATGGCAAGAGTTAGTTTATTCTCAATCTGTTTAGATTGACGAAATATTATACATACAAGGGATCCTATACACTTCAAAGCCTTAATCTTACAGCATACGTAGTACACTCCCTCTTGGTTACCGGGAATATACCGGTGATTTAATCTGTTAAATTTATCGCGTAGAATGCTGATAACAAACTTTAACGAGTTCGTAATGGTAATGATTTCTTGATCTTTTTTTATGTGCATTTGTTGCAGTTTTTTTTAGATTTAATCAACGAACCGAACGTAAAGTTTTCCGATCAAGAAGTGAGTTGGAATTATAAAGAAAATTAAAGAAGGACAATGCTATAGTTTCTGATAGGAAAAATGTTAGGTTATCTTTTTTGTTCAACAAAAATGTTTGAGATGTTCTTTGTAAACGATCCTAAAGTTCAAGATATAAATTGCACTTTACTCGTATAGTCGGGTCACAAAACTCATAATGCACTTCAATTTAACATAATGAATTTATCTAATCTCTCCGTTATATTTTATTGTACGGATTTTTATATAAAAATTCTTACAATTTACATCGATCAATGTTTGTCGCATTAACGTGTAAGATTAGACAATAAATGTAACATTACTAATAAAAATAATACGAGATCATGTGTTACATTTTCAACTTACAATCCGAAAATATTACTAAGTCTAATTTATTTGTTTATGTAAGTTGTATTTTGTTTAGATTATTAAGACGTTATTGTATAAGATCAGGGTTACAAACTTATAAGCTTTGACCTAGGGCTTTGACTTTAATCTCGGGTTGTTGGCAGATATGACCCGATCCATTTTGTCATCCGGATCCCAAGCCCTAATTTTCCCCCATCACATTTAAGGCTACTGCGAGTGCAAGGTGAACTGGAAGGAACCCGCGATGCAGATCTTTGTGAAAACCCTCACGGGGAAAACGATCACCCTAGAGGTTGAGAGCTCCGATACGATCGACAATGTAAAAGCAAAGATTCAGGATAAGGAAGGAATACCGCCGGACCAGCAGCGTCTTATTTTCGCCGGGAAACAGCTGGAGGATGGTCGGACGCTCGCAGACTACAACATCCAGAAGGAATCGACGCTCCATCTGGTGCTCCGTTTGCGGGGAGGAGCGAAGAAGAGGAAGAAGAAGACTTATACTAAGCCGAAGAAGATTAAGCACAAGAAGAAGAAGGTGCAGCTCGCGGTGCTGCAGTTCTACAAGGTAGATGACTCTGGAAAGGTTCAGAGGCTTAGGAAGGAGTGCCCTAATCCTGAATGTGGTGCTGGAACCTTTATGGCCAATCATTTTGATCGCCATTACTGCGGAAAGTGTGCTTTGACCTATGTTTATCAGAAAGCTGGAGGTGATTAGGTTTTATTTAGTTCTTTTATAGCATCAATTTTTGGTTTTAATCTTGAAACTGATGTTTATGAATCGATTACAACAGTAGAGGATTCAGCTTCGTATTTGACGGATTTTAATGATATCTGGTTTTGAGTAATATTTTCTTAGCTACGAGTCGGATAACAGTTATATTCATTTGATAACGCTGATAGCCGTTTGGTTTTGATCTAAAAGATGATATTTTGAATTAATGGTAGTTGTGGATGATTGATTTCGTTTTAGTCAAGAATTTCATGGTGTCTGAATTTGACCTATGTATGTGGCCTAGCTGTGAATCTGACAATCTTTCGCATCTCTTTTTTGGGGACTTGCGTTTTATTTATGGATCTGGAGTTGATTTGGAATGATCTGGATTCAGACAAATGGTACATTAGATAACGTTGATGGTTTTTCTTAAACACTCTGTTGCCAGGGCCTTCGTATAGTCACAGGAACAGAGTTCAATTTGATTCTTTTTTTCTTTGTGTCAGCTGAGCAAATTTTGATGTTAGCCTTTTTCAAAGTGAAGAATAGGTTTAATAGCTTATGTTCTGTGTGATTTTGGCTTCATTCTCTGGTCAATGTGGATTTTGATTCATTCCTATTTGGCTCGTTCCCTTGAAGCAAAATTGGGTGTGTTGCTTTTTTTCTTTCAAGATCTCTCCCCCAGCTCCTACTTTTGTTGCAGTGGGAGAACAATGGAGCAACAATATTTGTTTTCTCTCTTAAAAAAGGCGATTTATAATTGATTTACTATGAAATATCACATTAACATAATTGGTGTAAAGCTCAAATCTCCTTTTTTTGGTGTAACTTATTGCGTTATGCAATCATGTTTGTTTGTCTAGTGTCCAGTGGTGCTAATGTCTTGCCACCCTTCTCCGAGACAATGATTGTTAAGGCTTGGAGTGTATTATTTGCAACTACTTACTATATATAACATTTAGGAGAATAGAAATACTATGTTTTACCATGATGCTAGCATTTACTTACTGGGAATTGTTGCATGAATCCTCTGTTTCTACCTTTTTGTATTCAAAAGTGAATGTGTACGCATGATGGTATTTTGTAGTTTACTCTTGGTACTGCTACTTCGGTTTAGTTGTGTTGTTTTTCTTGGATCATAGATTTTGGATTATGTTCTCAATTGGGGTTTCCCTTTTGCCGCGCCATCTTAGCTGTAGGTTTAATAGTTCTTTTCACTTTTTATAGAGCTCTGTTTCCTTCAACTCAATTTGAAGATGAGTTAGAGTATACACCTAAGTGTGTTGGATGTTTTTGGATTGAGTTAATATCTGGTGTTGTTTTGATAGAAAACTTGCCCATAACATCTATGATCCTCAATCTTAAATTATATTCGGCCCTGAGGGGGATTGAGGGCCCGATGGCCCTGAGTTTTAGGATTCACAACACCCTTGACAGGTATAGATTTTTCTCAGCCTAGAGGGCCGAGTTTAACGCCCTATGTCGTCTTTGGGGGTACAACACCCGTGACAGGGTATAGTTTTCCTCAGCCCGCGGACCAAGTTTGGCGCCTTTCACCTCAAGCATTGAAAAAAAAAAAAAAGATAAATTACTGAGATGTACTACAAAAAAAAGGATAAATTATAGCAGCTCGATGATTTCCCTGCAAAGTAAACTACGCGTAATTGCAGCTCCTTCCATTAAAATCTCATTGTGAAATCGGACTGGAGTCATCACCATGTTCGTGAGAAACAGGATCCTCTTTCAATATGGCTACGTAGTTCACCGGAGCAACAGGCCGTTCTCCATCTTTCGACATTGACCTTGATCCATTTTGATGGGCATTAAGTGATAACCGTCTGGCCAGAGTACCATTGGAATTCCCATTTATGCGAGGACCCACTACTTTCTTCGTCCCAGCTGGTCTGGTTGGGATTGGCCTTAACCCGAAAATCACTTCTTGTTCCGTGTTTTGTTGTTCGTGGAACTTTTTCTGGTCCTGCAAATGTTCAAAACATGAGCAGTGATTACTTAAATTTCGTGGGTCAACTGAGTTTAAACCATCAGATTTGAAATCAACGACTTAGATTGAGTCGATAAAACACATTCGGAAAAACCAAGAAGAAAATGTGCAAACCCTCATTTTTCGTTTTTCTTCTTCTCTTTTGTGTCGGAGGATAGCATATTCGTCCAGCATCACAAGAAGAGGCACACCATCATACATAAATGACACGCCCCGTTCTTCCTCCCAAGCTCGGGTTTTTCCTACCACCGCGTCAACCAGTGCTACATAATAAAGCAAACAGTCAATCTTACTACCACTGGCACTAGAAAGATCAAAGCATAATGCATAAAAAAATACTTGGATTTTGCTCAATTACATACATGGAAGTTTGTTGACCAAAATCCTAGCTTTTTCAGCCCTCTTGAGGTTTAAATGTGCCCCTCTGCTTGCATTATACCGATTTTCATCCTGTTGGCAAGAAGCAATTACCAAACTAAAGTCTAATATGTCTGTACAATAGTTCGATGTTAGAGAGAGAGAGAGAGAGAGAGAGAGAGAGAGAGAGAGAGAGAGTCTACACCCTATTGTAGTCCTCTAGCCAACTCTCTTCTTCACAGGCTGACATCCATTTCTCAACCTTGTCCAGTATTTCTCTTCTGCTCAAGACTTCTTCTTTGGCTTTTGCAATTTGACAATCCATATTGCCAAGTAACTCGGCCGGCTCAACTTCACCCAAATCGACAAGTGCAATAATTTTCTCCCTGGCCGCCTGCGTGTCTATTTCTATGTGACTACAAGCGAATATCTCCTCGAGCTCGGCCTGCTTCTTCAATGCAATTTCTTTCATTCTGCTTGCTTTAAGCCGATCAAGCCTTTCAACTTCCACCTCAGCCTTGTTCATCAAAATAAAAAAGGAGTCAACTGAGAAGAGGGATTTTTCTAATATATTAGCACGACGAAAACAATAGACTCAGTGCACCTGCTCGATAAGATCAGGGACAAGAGCCCCCGGGACAGTCACATCATCGACTGAAACCGATATGTTACATGTAACATGATTGAACAACTTTCTTTCCTCCTCAGGAGTATCCATCAAATTCCATAGGTCAATCAGCTGAGTTGCAAACTCTTGGAGCTGTAGTAATAGCAATATATGCAAGTCGAGAAATCAAAATTAGTTCAAGAAATACTTAACAATTAACATATAGTTAGTCTAAATCGTCAAGAAGCAAGGCAATGTCGCACTGTCATTGGTCATACGAATGATTTACAAGGAGAAGTACCCAAACCACAAAAAAGGAAAATAACAATGTTTTTTTTTATCGAATATCGACATGAAGAGTTAAACTAATTACCTTACGCAATCTCTGCCTTTTGTCTTCCTTTAAAGATAAGACCGTCTTTGCCAACCTCGATAAAGTATCATTGCTAATGCTTTTGCATTCAAAACCAGTAGAGTCATTTAAGCTCGGATGAACCTCTGTTACGGTACTAAGAAAATCCAATCCAAGAACAGCACAGAGGTCGTGGATGGTGCTTACGAATTCAAGAACCTTGTGCAATCGATTGCTCTGACGATAAATAAACAATAAATATACAAATGTATTAGCTAAGAATAAGACTACAGCCTTTAATTTTGAAGTTTTTTTAACCTTTAACCTTTTCTCTCTGAAGTTCTTGAAGTTTTGCACGATATTCATCCAACTTTTTCAGTGATAGATCTGCCTCGTCTGTGGCTAGAGTCTGGCTACACTTCGAGTCCACGGCAATCTCTCCATATATCTTCTGAATTTGTGATTGTACACCAGAAAACTCCTTCACTCTCTCCTCTTTCTGTTTCCATAGCAGTTCAAGAGCAGGGGCTATGGCTGCAAGTTCTTCTTTAATAGTTCCAAAGCTAATCTCGGGCTGTAATCAAACAAGAGTAACCAAATGAAGAAATCAATGCATCTCCCATGAGAGATTGAAAGTTTGAAAACCAAAATCCAAGTATATACTCACAATTCCGACTGCACTTTTTTGTCCAAGAGCAGATAAAAGACGGGATAGTTCGAGCTGTGAATCCATCAGGGCCTGAAGAAGCTGAGCTCTTGATTTTGCAGCCTGCTCGACTTTCTTACTGTACACGTCCAAGCACTCTTGCTCTATCTGAAGCAACATCCTATCTCGTTCATCGTCACTTTCGCCAACTTCATCCCAAATTTCCTAAAGCGAACCGCGACTTATGTTAGAGAAAACAAGCATCTACCACAAAGAATTAAGAAACAACAAAATTTTTCATAAATCGCTAATTACTTGCAGTTTCTGCAGCAGAGAACTGCAAGTGGTTTCTTCAACAAGTGTGTTTTCTGCAGTTGTCACTGCCATTTATGTCCACAGCGAAAAAACCGTTCCTGCATTGATTAAGCAACGTTTTAGCACAAATCTTTTTGAGCCTTTACAGCAAATGAAGAGACAAAATGGCCAAAAAGGGAACACATGGCGGTGGCCGGAAGTTGATGACCTCCGTCGACTGCCGAGAAACAAATAGTTAACCAAAATATAGAATAACAGTGAGAGCGAAACCCATTAAGGCATCTTCCCATGTGAATCTACTCACTTACTGGACAACATTGTTCATAAATTAGAGATATGAACAACTCAGCGATGAACATTTAATTTTCATCGCGTATCCGATTCTACTCAGTACAACATCTAATCGAACTTACCCACATATTCCTTCAGTCCAGAAGACATCTCAGTAATTCCAATCCGCACTAACTTCACTAATATCAAAGACCCACCAAACCAAATGAACAATCCCCACGAAGAATACAGACACTGGACCCACATTACAAAAAACTAGAGAAAGAGAGAAAAAGAAGTTAAACAGATCGAAATGGAATCCGTTCTAAACCCAGATCACAACCAGAACAATCCCCCATATAGCATGCTTCCAAAAGAAAAAAGAGAAAATGGCGATAAAAAGAGAGAAAACTGCATTGCCAACAACGATAGAGGGAAGGAAGAAATTCCACCTAGATCGTCCTATCTGATTTTGCTGCTTTCAGATCTAGAGAGCCTAAGCTGTGCTTCCTTTAGTGAGAGAATAAGGTGGAGTAATAGAAGCTAGCAGAGAGACAGCTTGACAGACTAAGCACACACGCAAAATGCTGAAAAAACTCAAAAAATAGGACCCTTTTTGTAAAACTCTGATCTGATTCTTCAGAAAGTAACAAACGGCCACTAAATTCAAGACTGGTAATTATAATTAGGAATCTAATTGGCCTGTGGGCCAATTTAATTGACTTGACTCAGGAGGTTTTTGACCGGAGCCATGGATGGGAAAAGGCCATCACCAAAAAGCTCATCAAATATTATTTTCTTTAATACAACCCAGAAGATAACCCTTAATTAATTTATCTGATCTGATAAACTTACGAGTTTGAATAATTGACGTAGGAGGCAGGAGCCACATGCAAAGCTAACTCTCCTGTAAGACTGCTCAGCTATAGTCTTCTTCATCTTCTGACGACGACGATGATGCATGATTGGTTCTTCTGTTCCCACCTTCCAATTGCATGATTGGTTCCGTTAACATTTTCAAATGGTGTAATATAACCCGCGTACTGAAAATCTGATGCTGTAATTAAGTTTTTTAAGTGTGAATATATATGTATTTTAATAAAACTTTGTTTACATTATTATTCTACCAACTTGAAATACGTATTTACGTATCAATTAATAATTAATATAAATATTAATTTATTCCGTCAATTATTATTTGATAGTGTATTTTAAAAAAGTAAAATAAAAAGATAAACGTAACATTATTCGTTAATAAAATCAAAATTTGACGTAATAAATTTAATAAATGTCTCGTGTTGCTCGATCGTAATAACCATTTTAATAAATTTTGATTACAACTACTCGTGCGCTCTTAAAATTACAGTCAATTCAAAAATTAGAAGAAACTCTAATTGAGAGATGTGTTTAAAATTCACGGTGACTAATGGTCTATTATCACGCGACGAAAAACACAATATTTAACCAATGGTATCTCAACAATCGTTAGCTAATTAAGTCTAGTTTTAAAATTTTATTTATTTTTCATGATTTGATTCTTAATTATTAGTTATCTTCCATCCGGTTTTATTATTTACTGGTCAGCCAAATTTTGCAGTAAAAGTTAAATTACAGTGAGCATCAACTTGAAAATTATGACGTTCTTAACTTTCCAAGTTTATTGACCACTTGACAGATCAAGGCATAGACATGAATAGATATATAAGCTTGTCAAATTTAAGTAACAAATTACAATAATATGGACTCTTCTTACTCGTCATCGACTTGATAAATTACTCGACTTGATTAGAATCCGATATATGGTTCTTGGTTAGAATACAACTTACTCGTAGGGATTTCTGAAGTTTTTCAAGAGTTCTGGAATGTCATAACCCAACATCTCATCAACAGCTTGGACCATTTTCGTCTTCAATTTCTCAAATTTGTCCAAGTTGTAATTTCTCAGTACATCCTTGAAGTGTTGTATGTTAGGAAAATCACCAGGAGGCAGGTGGAACTCTTTTTGTACCTGTTTCATGGCAAGGAAGTTCTAAACAGATAGATCATGTGATTGATTGATCTCAAATAAGTCAATGTTTCCATGCTTCTAGTTAGTAATGCTCCTAGTTTGTTAATACGTTATTGCATCAGAGCAAGAATTAGTTAAAAAAAAAGTAAATTTTGAGAGAGCGAGTGATTGGTGGAGAGATAACAAGACCTTTGCAAATTCATCTTCTAAATTGTCGATGAGGCGATGCTGGGCTTTACTTTTGCCTATCATTGAAGGCATCTCCTTTTTAAGATGGCCGATAATGTGTGCGTGTATTTTTACTGCTCGAGCACGCTTCACAAATTCATTTATCTGCACCAAATACAAATTTCAAATTAGTAATGTGGTAAATAAGTATAAATAATGTAATTAATTATAAATAGTTAAAATAAATTATTAATTGTACAAATCAATGTTCGACACGTAAATAAGAAAAAATAAAATGTAAACATAACATTATTCATTTCAATTTATTTATAGTTAGATATTTTAATAAATTATGTTATTATTTTAAATTTAATAAATGAAGTTTTATTTAATATTTGAATTTTATTGAAATTTTTTAAATATTTATTAATAAATGTTTTAAAGTTGCAACTTAATAAATGATTTATGTTATTTTCAAAAATTTTGAATTTAGAAATTTAGGATCTTTATAATGATCCAATTAACCTAATTTGCATATCGATTCGTAAAAATATTATAGGATTTCAAATTTAGAAAAAACAAAAATAAATTTTGGAATCATGCAGTTTTAAACAAAATATTTCCATTATTCATCTTCTTTTTGCCTAATGAGCTAATGATAATCAAGTACAAATGACTCACTCGTCGATCACAAGCCTTCTTGGGAATGTCTTTCAAATCAGAAAGAAGATCATCCTGTTCTCTTTGAAAAAGCTCCTTTCCAATGGGACCGGAAGCAACTTCATTTATAGGTTTGTCGTTGAAAGAGCTGAAACATAGGTAGGAAACGAACTGTCAACTCGACTATTTGGTTACATGCCCAACAAGCAAAATAAAATATTTAAAATCAACAAATAAATAAAAGAAGCAGAAGGACCCACCCGACATAAACATGAACAACTTCGGGAGTGTTTAGTACTTTTCCAAGCGACCACATTAAGGCCCCATAGACCCTCATCAACTGAAAAATGTGGCCAAGATACAGCGAATTTAGTTTCTTATCAATCAAAATAAACATTGAAAAAAAAAAATTAGCTTAGCGGATATTTTACTTGCTGTGTATCAACTTGGTCTGCCTTATTTAAGACCACTCTAATCTTGTCGTCGTGACCACTCAAGGATGATATCACACGCTTGAACTCGTCACTGATATCGAGTTTGAACGGGTCAAACAAAAGTAAGATGAGATCACACTTAGAAGCAAACCAGGACGTTACTTCTGTAAAATCATAAGCTCTTTGTGTTCGTTGTTTTTCTCCAGCTAAAACTCCAGGAGTGTCCACGAATGATATGTGCTCCAGAAGCTTTAAATGTGTAGAAAATGAAGTTAGGTTGTGTGAAGGAAAAAACCCTATTTGAAAGCTCATTTTAGCTCAATAACGTACTGGATGTGGCATTTGAGAGCACTCGAATTTTGACAAAAATGAAGTTCCAAAAGTAGTCAGACCATTGAATGGCATGTCTGCTTGGACTGCTACAGTATTGCCAGGAATGCTTCTTTCATCAGGTCCAGACTGCGAAGAAGCAATTTGGGTGAAAAACATGAACATTGAAGTCTTTAGTGAAGGGAAAAAGAAACAATACAAAAAATCAACAACCATCAGGATTTTTGGCCTATGGCTTTAATATATGCAATCTCTAGATAATTTTGAAAGGTGCTACCCAGTCTGAAGACTGTGATGGAACAACAAAGAGATTATGCTTATATTTCTTAAGTCAAACTTTTAATCAATGGCAACGTAGGAGTAAAGTAAAACCAGTTGTTACCATAACAACAACAAATCTGTCTGTTGTGGGCTCCGGTCCAATGTGAGATCCTGTTTGCAATTTTTCAAAAAAAGGAGATGTCAATATGTCATTCATGCGCGTGTGTATGGAAAGAAAGAGAGAGCATGCCTGGATAACTACTCTGGAGCAAATGCTTAATAAATGTAGTTTTTCCAGTAGAATATTGACCCAAGAGCATAACCATCGGTTTGGCATCGAAATCACTATTCGTCTGCAATAAGCAATAAGAAACAGTTATGGTACGTTTCAACTTCCAAAATAGAGACGGTGACATCCACAACAATGCAAACTAAAATTTTACGATCTCCATGAATAAAATGTTATCAAAACTAAAGTTAAAACAAATATGGGTAGTGCTCTTATACCAGAAACGGAGACGAGAAATCATTGAAATGATAGGCGGCTTCTAATGGCTTTAGCTTCTTAATATACAGTCTCTTCAATCCATCGATGATTGACGTAACAGAGGAAATTGGAATCTGATAAAAATTAAAATACAAACCAAGATGGATGATTATATTGTTGATCTAAGATTACCAGTTAAAAGTTTCTTAAGTTGGTAAAAAACATCAATTTAATGAACTATTAAATATTCAGATAATGAGAGACAAAAATTTCAAAAAATAATTAGGGAAAAGTTGGACGTACATTTTTCGAAGATTTTGATGAAAACCACTTAGCCGAAGCTGGAGTTTGCATTTGAGTTCTACCTGCGTCCATTAATATCAAAGAATAAAATCAAATTTCAAAAAGTACTAATCAATGTCATTTATCAGGTTGAAAAGCATCATACCATTCGTGTGGCTGTCTTTACCCTTCTGTTTACGCCTTTTCTTCAGAACAAATCGAGAAAAAGAGTAAGAAACTGAAAAAAAAGGATGATTACATTATAAAAAACACTAGTAATACAATTAGCATACTCACATCTAGTAATGAACTCAAACCCTCCATCGCAGGTGGCTTCAAATTCTCCAAATCAACTGCTTATGCAACATAAGTTGACGTCAATGTTGCCATGTTTGTGTAGCAACTTGATTAATAGGCAGATAAAATATTTAAACTTTGAAGACTCGTACACGACTACAAAACCTACCTTCACTATTCAAGCTCAAAATGTCATGAGATATAGCTCTTCCAGATTGCAACAGAGAAACAAGCTGCAAAATCAACTAACTTTCAAATAAATCTTTCTAGATAAGAAAAAATATATAGTATTTCCATAATATAGGTTCTAGAACCTGCATAGCCGTGATGAACTCTTTGAAACCAAGATATCCTTGACGCTTTGTGTCTGCAATTGCCCAAACCTTTGAAAAAAGTCAAAAAGTTCCTAATAGTTAGGGAGTTGAAAATAATGTATTCATATATCGGTAACATATTGAAATGCAACGACTACTATGGAGATAACATCAAACAAAACAGTAAAGTCACGAAAACAAAATCAGTTTTACAAGCCAATGAAATAAAGAAATCAGAAGATACATTACCTTCTTGAGATCCTGCCGAAGCAAATTTGACATAGCAAAGAACTTGGTTGCATCGCTTCCCGTAATTCGTCCATCTCCATCTAAAGCAAAATCGCAGAAACTGACATCACATTTTCGCGGGAACTAAAAGTCGTAACATCAAAAACTTAAAAAAAAAAACAAAAAATGTACCAGAATCAACGAAATCAAACCACTCCGCGTAGATCTTCTGCTGCTCCTTCGAACTGTGGCTATTGGAAACTGAACCGAGTTCCATAACTATGAGGAATTAGGGAATCAACTGTAGCCTGTTTTGCAGCCAGAATCACAGCATTTCGATTCAAATGACGGAAAACACGTAACGATCTGCAAAGCGAAAGATTGAAACGCTTTGCTCGCTTCGTGAATTCCCTTTTCTCCCCCCTCGTTATCAGGGAGAGAAGAGGGTCGCCTCCGCCAACGAGAAAAATATTTGAAGACGGAAAAAGGAGTCCGAGAAAACGCCGTCGTTTTCGGTTGTTGCGCTGGCGAGACAGGACCCCTAGAATGGCTTTCATAACGGAATTTCAAACGACGGGACCCACAAAAGGGCATGGCCGTCTTTTACATATTAACGGAATTAAGATATAATAAAATTAAATTAATTGGCATCAAAATCCAAATCGTAATCAACGTTAGAGAGTAATTTTCCAAACAAACAATTAAACTGTCAATTATAAATCATTAATTACTTATTTATCCTTAAGTAATTTGTTTTAGACAACATTTGAAAAGAATTACGTATAAATCCATACGTACATTATGGGTGTACGTGGTCCGGACAGTCCGGTTTTGAGAAAAATTAAAACTCGACCAATAATATTCGGTTTTCAATTTTCAGGACCAGTACTATCAAATTTTTTTTAAGGACCAGACCAGAACCGGACCAGAGTTTTGGTTTCGATTCTGGTCCGGTTCTGGTTTTTCCATTAAAAAAATATTTTTTAAATAATAAAATCTAAATTAAAAGAAAAAAATTCTTATATTTTGTCTCTTCTATTGATTTTTGCTTTCTAAAATAAGTTTTTAAAATAATGAATGTGTTACGCCCCCTAAACCTCCCCGTTTTCAGTACGTTCACTACTTCGATATCACATCTTTAACGCCACCAAGTCGTTCCCGGAGCCGGATCGCTAACCATACACTTACTTGTTTCCTCGACATTTCGTATAAAATTTTATAACCTTAATTACTCGACTGAAGACGACATTTTTGAAAACATTTTAATCAGAATTACAGCGGAAAGCTCATTTAAAAACAGTTTAAATGGACTTCACATTTTTAAAACATATAAATGCAGAGACCGGTCAACACCTACAAACGTCGATCAATACCTGGGTCGTCTCGAGTTTGTATCGGTCGACACTGGCGAACGCCGGTTGACACTGCGTTCCCCTCGGGTCTTCTCGTCGGTCGACACTAGGAATCACTGGTCGACACTTCCACGTTCATTTCAGAGAGGGGTCGACACTTGCTTTTACAGGTCGACACTTTGACTCTCTCTGCCCATGCAAGTCGACCTCTGCGGTCGACACTCTTACTAATTTTACACTGATCGGTCGACACCTTCGATCACCGGTCGACACCTTACTTCTCTCTGCTCGCACCGGTTGAACCCCGCGGCCGACACTCACCTTCCAATTTACACGGACCGGTCGACACCTTTGGTCACCGGTCGACACCTCACTTCTCTCTGCGGTTACTCTGTCATTGGTCTGGGTCGGTTTCTATGATTTTTATCATCAAAACCGAGAACCGAACCGGATATTTCGGTTCTGTAAAGGGTTGAATCGAAACCTATTTAATTTTTACTCAAAACTGACCAAAACCGAACCAATTAGGTCGGTTCTGGTCCGGTTCTTCGGTCTGGTTCGGTTCTGTACACCCCTAACGTACATGGTCAATTTATCGATTATAAATGCAATCGTTGCTCAATGTTTGCCTAGGCCGTGACCGATGATCGTGTACATTTATTCTCGCTTTACGCTTAATGTAACTTGAGTCGGGGATAATTCTAAGCCAATTTTCAAGGAAACAACTTTTGTTCTGTTAGCGATTTTCAAAACCATAAACGCAAATAATTTTTCAAAAACTGTTTATTAGTCATGTGAAGAACAAGTTGGTCTTTGTAATATTTTTTAAGGCAAAAAATTCCTCTCAACTTAAAGGTGTTAGAAATTAAATCTCCAATTGTTATGATCGCACTAATTAAATATATAGTTTTTGTTACATGTTGGGCAATTTTCAAAGAAAAATAGATTTATAAAACTCATTATCGTTACCAAAATCGTCTTTCTACCTTGAGTTCTCCAACTTATTTCTTTTTAAAAATTCTTCAAAATCATTTTAAGAGACTCGTTTTTCTTTAAAAATCACCTTACAAAAAAATTTAAGCTCCCAAGTTTAGAGACTTCATCCATATTGTTTTTGTATTATTAAACAACAATTTTGAATATGGGAGATTTTGGAACACTAATTTAAACGTGTTTTTTTTTTAATCAAGTTGATAAAATCAACAAAATTATACTTCTAAGTGCTTAAAATAAGCTAAATTCAACGAGTTTACACAAGACCATGTATTAATTGGCCCATAAACCACGATGAACCAAGTATTTTTCAAGATCAAGGAACGCAACGACAGAGCAAATACTACTAGGTGGTAACATACTCACCCAGATTCTACTTATTTAGCCAGCACCCACCAAATATTCCAACAGGGTGGTACTGATTAGTATAACTTGTTCAAATTTGAAAGATAACTGTATCTTACAGCTGAACAAGACATTCACCAGTTCCAGTCACGCGAGGAGCATGTGGAGCCTTGTTAATGGCGTCTTCTTCCACAGTTTCAGCTTCGTGCCCCGACTCATCGAGTGCTATCTCATTGCCACTGAGACTTTCTTCACTTCCCAGAGCTATGGATTCGAAAATCAGGGCCTTTACTTCTTCGAACCTCGGCTCGGATAGAGAAACCTCTGCGAGGAGCCTCCATGCATTCTCTTCTGATGCCTCTTCATAGTCCTGCTTCCTCTTTAACACCATATGGCCACTGATTTCCCACACGGCTGGGTTCACTTGAGTGTCAAGGAGCTCAGCGCTCACTTCTCCAAGAGCTTGTTTCTCCGCATAACACTGCATATCCAGAAGACATTTTCAGTGCAAAATCATGTTGAAAATAAATGATATTATGACATAAAGTAGAAAATTTACTTGTGGGAGGAGGAAGATCTGCTTCCCGCAATCAGCAATTAGAACATTGTATGGAATGTTGTTCTCCTGTAAGCAAATGCAGGCATCGGACACAACATTTGATAAAGTTTCCAGAGTAATTCCACCTTCGAAGACAAAGCCTCTAACTGGATAGTTTAAGAGCTCCGCTATGACAATGCCACCATCTAGACTGGCAATTTTCTTAGTAGGAGCTTTCTCAATGGGAAAAGGAACAGCCAAGTAGTATGCCTGAAGATCAACTATGTCAATAAGTAACCGAGTAGCTAGAAAGTGTTCAACTGGATTATCTATTCACTAAGAAGCGATTAGATACCTGAAAGTGAAGATGGTTGATGGTGGCAAATGCACCCAAGCTGTTATAACCCAGACGGAAGTATGGATCGCCAGCTTCGACAGCCATGTGAAGAGCAAGCAATAAGCTTTGAGGATCAATCCTCTGTGGGAGGCACTCGAAAATACGAGGGATCAGGAGAACATGTCCATATTCGATAGGACTTACCTGTTTTTACATCAAAAACTATGTCAGTAATAGCATAAAAAAAGGACTCCAATACAAAAAGAAGAGAGTGGAGAAGCTTACATTAATTGCAACCATACTCGATGTTTCAATATCAACAGGGGCATTTGGAAAGAACTCAGTTTCACCATCTTCATTTGATTCAAAGCGAAAGAGCACCTCCTCTTGTCCAATCTTGGTGAAGTTGAATTTCTTACCATCAAAGGGCTGAAGGACCTTATCAACACGAAATTCAGTAGGCCTTTTCTTCAAATGGCGGCCCTCGTTCAGCTGGGCAATGAAGCCATAGCGACCAGGAATAACCTACGCCACAATAATCAAATTGAGACGGTACAAATAACTAAACAAAGCCTTACTTTATAAAATAGTCATGAAAAAACTTCAAACCTTGGTTTCACATGCAGTAACATCATAGCGAAAGAGTCCCCTTTGAACACGATCCTCCCACTGCCATGAAAAAACCAACCAATATTTACTCCTTTCTAAGCATTACAAAAGCTAAGAATCAAAGGATTCAATTGTAAACTTCGGCTCTTCAAAGATTTACCTCTCCGAGAAGAAGCGAGTCGAGGAAGGCAATAGGAGGATCACTCTTGCCACATTTTGTTAAATCTGTGGCCCCAGGGATTCCGTTAATCTTCTTGAAAGAATACAAGGGAAGCTTCGCTCCTACTCACAATGACAACGTGAAAAAAGAAAAGATCAACATTCATGAAAATCAAAGAATAGAGACTTAACCAAAATAGGTCCACACCAAGCATCTACAAACAGATTAAACTAAAATGCATAATTGCAATTAAATAGAGATCGTGTAAAGACCACATAAGTAGTGTGATCGATATAATAAAAATGAATCAACAATTTCATCCATGAAGAAGTTATGTTTCTTCTTATCATACAACAAACATGCTAATGCTTTTTAAAACGACAATCTAACATTAAATCCGAAAAAAAAACAGCAAAATCTTGAACCAAAAAGGACCTAAATTGAATAGGAGCAGACCTAAAAGACTATTACATGAAAAGAAAGAGAATTATTAGTTTTCCAGAACACAAGCAACCGAACTCCAATTACAGCAACACCCCAAACGTACATGCAAAAGATTCTACAAGTACCTGAAATACAGCACTGCTTGAGACAGTTCCGGCCACAACCACCGCGGGCGGAATCGTCCATCTCATCCTTTTGAAAGTTGGAAACAATAGTAGGAACCCTCTTAATCTTCAACATCATCTTGTCTTGAACGGAAATCAAATTAACAAAAGCCAATAGATGCACCGACAACTTCGAACAATAGTTCTCGACAGAAGTTATCCAAACAAATCTTCTAAAGTATTAACAAGCCCTAAAATCTAAAACAGAGAAGCACAGAATGAACCCCCGCCGGCAAGAAAAAGCAAATCGGAAGGGCTACCACCTTCGGAAGGCAAAGCGCCACGCCCACCGTGCGGCGAAGGTTTGCTCTCAATTATACAACCCGTTCGTCGCACAGCTCCGACATGAAAAAGAGGCCGCGAAGCTACGTGTATAGCCGTGATGTCTACAACTTGTCGATCACTGGGTTTTACCCCTAAAACAACCAACAAAACCGCAGAACGCTTCAAAGAAATAAAACGCACAAACACCAAATCTGGCGACGTTGAATCGAAATACGAGGCACCCAGTTCAAATATGCAAACCCGGAAGAAGAACAGACGAAATTGCAAGGAAGAGAGGAAGGAAAGCGGAGAGCAAGTGGGGGTAAAAGCAGGCAGGGAAGGGGTAATTATATAGAAGATGACGCAGAGGATGACGACGGGAAATTCTCGCGCTAACCCTAAATTGGGTCGACCCCAATTGTGGAGATGGAGAGTTCGAATGCAGTTTTGCAAGTAATATTAATTATTTTAATAAAACTATATTCTTTAATTTAATTTATTCATTTTATAATTCATCTCGACCATGGAATTGGACCGTATGATGTCACGCTTAGAAAATAATATAAAGTTTTTTTTTATCATTAATATATTTGTTTATGTGGATCCAAAAGATTCCACGATGTGAGTGTTCATATCAAATACCATTTGTCCATTTTACCCTTTTTTTCTCCTAATTTACGTGTAATAATTTCGACACTAAAATATGTGTGGATCTACTACGTTATATCTTCCTTGTCACGTTCCTTTAAATTGATTGATGGATATGGGGCGAAGTCTCTCAATTTATTTGAAAGATATAGTCGAAAAATTAGTCGATGCCAATCTTCTTGAAATTTATAATTTAGTTGGTGACGTTAATTTCGTACTTCATTTACGAATAATATGATTAGCGTTAGAGGTTGATTTCCCGAGCATATGTTGGCTAAAGTCATCATAGAATTAGCAATTTTTACGAAATTAAATGTAACAAGTAGCCAATTTGTTTCGATATATATGACTTGATAGGAAGTACGAATTATGTTTGGGAACTCAAATAAATTTGTTTCGATAGATACGGCTCGAAAGGTGGCACGAACTGTGTTTGGGAATCCAAAAGGGGACATTCTAGGACAATGCCTTTCATATTGCTTTCGTCCACAATATGCTATTCTTATTTATTTATTCAAAGTAATATCTTCCATACTCCTCATAATCTTGTCTTTTTCATCCGAACCGTTCATTTGTTAAATCCAATTGTCTCTAATCATTAGGTTTCTTTCTCTCACTAATGAATGATTAATTTCTTCTTAATTATTTTAGACTTGTACTACTCCTAACATATTTGAATATAAATCATAGAGATGATTGGTGAAGAGGAAGTAGCTTCTTAAATTTTTATTGCAATCAATAACTCTATAATATAATTCATTGTGGTTAGGGTTGTTATTGAAACGATCACATTTTAATACGTGATTTTCTTTACCATGCAATTTTAAAAAAGAAGTAACTTTCAACAAAACGTTAAGACGGTTTTAGTAATTTTTCGAAAAAAAACAATGTTAGAATTGCCAAAATCAACAAAGTCGTTTTAAAAGGAGTTGTTTATCTTTAGAAATTACTCAACAAAGAAGATCACGTAACAAAACTGTAATTTATTCGATGACATCTTTAACGATGGATACTTAATTGTTAATATTCACCAGTTCAATAAGTTATTTCTCAAAAAATAAAGTTTAAAAAGTTACTTATTATTCACTTTTAAGTTTAAAGATTATTATCTAAACTCTCAGGATTTGCAGTTCATGGTCCGATTCATAATTTTTGAAGTCAAAAATCAAAACGAATTGTAGGTAAAAAATTTGACCCAAAAACAATTAAAAGTAAATCCAAAATTGTAAAAAACGTCCCATACTCGAAAATCGACCCACCAAACCCGACCTAAACTACAAAAAATCTACCAAAGCAAAAAAGTAAATATATATTTTTTTTAAATTTAGAAACGAACCAGGATTGTACCATGAAACACAACAGGTTCCAATTCTAATCTTATAATCTTGTATTATAATTACGGTTTCAGAACCATAGAAAGAAACCAACTGAACCGGATTGTGGTCACCTCTATTTCACATGAAACATAATTTTCATTTGAATAAACGTAAATGTAATTAGTTTAATTAATGTCCAAATTTAAAGAAAAGATAAATCCTAAGTTTAGATATCAAGTGAACAAAACAACCTATGTATTATAATGATGAGAACTAATAATATTAATTAGTAATTAATTATAGCAATAAAGCAATTATTTTTCATTGAAAAATAAAATAATAATAATAATAATAATAATAATAAAACTTGCCTTGGCTTAACCATGACGTGGCTTCATCACATCCGACATGATTTGCTTTAATCTCTTTCTTCTGAAAATTTCTCACGATTCGTTCCAAGAGCTCGATCTCTCTCTCTGCCGTTTCTGGCCTACAATGGTCGAAGTGATCCCAGCCGCCGAAGCATCTTCGAGTTTTCGATCCGATACACTACATCTGTCTCCTCTCTCTTTCAATCTCCCGTTGCTTTCTGCCTTCCTCTCATTCTCTCTCGCGCAGTTTCTCAGCATCTTCTCCACCTGGTATGTTCTCTCTCCCCTCGTTTTTTTATTTCACGGTTAGGTTGTAAATGAGCTTCAAAATTGACTTCGTGTACTCTTGTCTCAGTTTAGTTGTTGATTGGAGTGAAATTTGAGTGTTGAATAGACTTTGCATTTCGAGTAATTACGGTGGAATTGAAGGGAGGAAAGTAAAGTTAGGAAAGTAAAGTTGTCTTTTGCTGTAATTTATCTTTCCATATTTTGTCTGGGGCAGAGTTCTTGTATTAGCATATATTGTCTAAATATGAATGTGTTGCAAGTGCACCGGCGAAATTTGAAGTTCAAATTTATGCTTTCAGACCTCAGAAGCGATAATCTTTCTCCTCCCCGAAAAAAATGCCTCATTTTAGTCAAATTTAGTATTTTTTACTTTATTTTCTGCTTTCTGTTCTTTGTCTTGCAAACTAAACTCAAATTCCTTCTGTTGTGGGCTATTAAAACAGTGAAATAAAAAGCATAACAGAAAAAAAGAAAATTTCATGAATTTACAATGTTTCAATCTCAGTGCGAAAGCAATATCCACTTTTTTTCCAATTATTCAGTATGGTTGAGTGGGGAAGTTACAGAGAATTTTAGTTATTTTTGTATACCTTGGCGGCTACACTAGTTTTCCCTTTGTATCCTGCTGGATTTGCAGGTATAAAGAGAAGAGATGGGATTCGAGAAAATTGCTTTCAAGTGGAATGCCTTCATCTCATTCAGCGACTGTGACATCTCTTGCCGTTGCTATTGCCTTAGAGGAGGGAATTCGAGGCTCAGCATTTGCTCTTGCTGCTGTTTTGGCATGCATTGTACGTACTTGTTTGCAAGGTCTTGTTCATTCTGTTTTGTCTTTGCATGATTGGTTAGTGTTCTTTTATTGTTCTCCATTCAATCACACTTGGAATTTTCTGTGCATTCTCTATACTAGAAATCTTCAACCCTCTCCACGCATTCATCATCTTCAAATATTTGATGTACAAAACGAATTGGTCATCGCAGGACTCTCCTAGACTTAAATGACCTAACATGCATTTGGCCTAGGCTGAAAATCTCATGGTGGAATACAAATTCTGGATATTTTCATAGAAGTCTGTAGTGGTAACGAAATGATTGACGAATAAGAATTTTTAATTGCTCTCTAAATAATTTGTTTGAAACACAAAACTCATTATATCTTGATTTTTTTAATAATGAATTATTTTCTCTACTCAAAGTTTTTCCCCATTGGGGGTTTTCTATGTAATTATTGGTGTTAATGTTCGTTATTTCCTTTTCTGATTATCTTTTGATATTTCATCAAACTCTATAAATCTTATGCGTATTAGCGGTTCAGTTCAAGGCATCTATATTGCTATGTGAGCTTGAAGTAATTTTTGTCCTGCATGTGGATTTGTTTTCTTTTCCTTTTGTAGAGGGATGATATAGTGCATTCCTGACAGGTGATGTATGATGCTACTGGTGTACGATTCCATGCCGGTCGCCAAGCTGAGGTGCGATTATGGATTTAATATCTGCAGTTATTTGTATATTGTTTCTGCCTCGCTCAGGGGGGAATGAATTATAATAAAATTTTCGTGGAGTCATTCATAAATTTATTATCTGTCTTAACTGCAATTAGCCTCCATAATTGTCTTCTTTTTTTACTATAGATGTAACTAAAGTTGTTTTATTCTCATTTCTCTGCTAAGTTAATAATATATGTTAATTTGTGTAGGTATTGAACCAAATAGTATGTGAGCTACCTCCGGAACATCCCGTTGCTTGTGTTAAACCTCTACGAAATTCATTTGGTCATACTCCAACCCAGGTCTCATCATTTAACCACTAATCATAAAAGCATTATCATTGATTTTGGATTTGTATCTATCTGAATTTGATCGCGTGATATGTTTTCTTGATATGAATTTAAGCTAGAAGAATGTTTAAAACTTCTAATTTCATACGGCCGCCTATAGTCAGTTCCAAAAATATTATAACTAATTAGTTGGTCTTGAACTCTTTGAAATATGTTAGATGATAAAAAAGTGTGTACCATAAAACTTGCAGTTTGATAAAGTTTCCGAAAGCAAGAGTTGATCTTGTTAGGAAGAGTGGCAACTAACTGAGCTTGGTTTTGTTCCTCTCCAATGTCGAAGTATCGAATTCATTAGACAACATGATCATGTTGCGTGATGAAGGATGGTTTCAAGGAAATGGCTTTTGTTTAACCACAATTTAATTTTTTAGGACATCGGTCGAGGTGATTTCATTAACTTAAAGCGGGCTGATTTTTCGTTGTGTTCATTTTTCTTTTAGATTGTTGAAAGGTTGAATCTTTTGATATGTTTTCTGAGATTAGATTACGATTATGATTCAGGTTTTGGCTGGTGGTTTGCTGGGGTCTGTGGTTGCATACCTGTTGCAGTATTCCAGTTAATAACGCCATTTGGACATCCTACAAGCGCAGAGCATTTCTTTTAGCTTTTCAACTGAACTGAAACTAAGATGATGTTCATATGTATGTATATGTGAGTAGCATTTTATTTCTCTAATTAAAGTTGGCAATTTCCCTTAATTTTTTTTTCTTAATTGCTCCATGTGTGGAAGTCTCTCAGTACGCATTAATCAAACTAACCACAATTTCGTCAGATGAACAGAGTAATGTCTCAAATAAATTACAAGTATTCTCGGTGTCAAAAGGAGAGGGTGACAAGAAACACATCGATTGAGTTGGCCAAAATAGGGGAAAGGACATGGTCCAAAAAGTAACCATAAATTTATCTTTTAATTTTTACATTAAAACGTGTCATTTACGCATTTTTTATTCATTCATATATTCTTCAAGACATTATAAATAATTGCATCAATTAATTAGTAGCATTATTTGAACAAGTAGAATTAAAGTGTAACGAAGATAGACGGATTGGTACTTAGCAAAAGCATATTTTCATTCATGGGAAAATAAACGGGCACAAGAAACTCATCCGGGTCTCACCACAAGTTCAGAAAAACTTCACATTGAATTGAGTATGGTATTGATTATCATATATAGCATAGTACTCTATCTATGTTGAGCGCTAAATGATTACTGCCCCAAAAGCAATGGTTGGATGCTTAAGAAAATAACCTTGGACATCACCCACACTGGCTCAGACCACAACCAGAAAACAGGAGGTAAGAAGGAGGTACAAAATGAGAGCAAGTAAAATAGTTATACCGAGTACAAATAGAATTTGATGAAGCCATAATTCTGTTGATAAATTGAAGTCACATTATTTTAACTCAATTTCGGCTCCGAGCTGATCTGGAAAATATGTAGTTCTTCACTTTGCAGTTTGATTGGCAAAACAAATTTTCTCAGTAAGGGGCATTTGAGAGAGAATTTCCCATCAAATTTTGCTTACAACTTGGTGTTTTGAGGAAATAATCCACATATCAACAATGGAAGAAAAGAAACAAGTGCAGACCAGGAGCTAGAACAGTCGAATCTTGCCACACCTATTTCTTGCCGCTGAGCTCCAAATTCATTTCTTGAAGATTCAACAATAAATCATTTGAATTCAGGAAAACTTTGTTGGCCGAATTTGAGATAGTGTGCGCTATCTCTCTCGCAGCTTCGATTTTCCTAAGTGTGATAAAGGCAGGATTGTTGGCAATGGCTTGACCAATTAGCTGGGCACTTTTAGCTTCTCCCTAGAAACCAGAGCAGAAAGAGAGAAATTCATTCACTCAGCAAAACACACACACTCGAGCATTAATTGAAGAAATACCAAATTATAAGGAAAACTAAAAATCCTTAAGTCCGACAAGAAAACTCTGCATTGTAAGACTCAGATCGGGAATTAGAATGACTCACAGAGCTCGAATTCTAACTCAAATGCGTGCAACAATCAGGGCAAACTTATCAAAGAAATTTTTGGGATGAAATTAACATTTCTTTTTCTGTCTCATGGTAATCACCAAAAGTGAGCACTTTGCCCAAAGTGTACCAACACATTACTATTCTATTGAGGTTATTTCTCAATTGCTCACTAGCATATATCAAGATCCACTCAATTAAGTGGATAACAAAATTTTCAGAAGAGTAACTAATTCAGAATTAGAATTGAGTAGCGAAATTCTTCAATCTTACCTGTGCCCTTATAATTGCACTTTTCTTGTCCTGTTCTGCTTTTTCAACGACAAATTTAGCTCTCTCAGCTTCTTGCGCAGCCACTTGTTTAGCTTCAATTGCAGCAGTGAACTCCTTCCCGAAAGTTAAGGTTGTTATAGACACGTCGTCGAGAGCAATATTGAAGTTAGCTGCCCTCTCAGTCAAAATTTTTCGTATTTCTCTACTAACAGCCTGCAACCAATAATAACTAATAATGTAGATGAAGCGTTACTTAAGAGTTTATGATAATCTCAAAAACCAATTTGCGGGTGATGAAAGCTGAATCATAATAAATAGAAATTTTGGTGTATTTGGGACAAGATAAATTGGTATACTTCAGATGATGAGACTTTAGTATAAATGAGTTTAGGATATTCTTTGAAATACTCTTTTGGTTGGGAAGGGTTGGTTAGTTTGGAAGGTTTTTGGCCTTGAAGGTTTGGGCTTTTTTTATGTAGCTGTATCCCTTTCTTTGCACAATACATACATCTATATACTTTTATTTTACCGATCATCAAAATAGTAATAAACAATAGGATATCCTACCTCTCTTTGAGTAATCAGCTGGCTAGCATTATACTGTGCAACCACAGCTTTCAAAGTTTCATGAATAATTGAAGGCAGTACTCGCTCATTGTAATTCTCACCAAGAGTTCGATAAATTGTAGGTAACTGATCTGGTTCAGGGCGTGTGAGAACTCGAAGCCCAATTTTCACCTTAACAGAACAATAGATAATGTGGGATCGTTTACGTAAAACAAAAAGGCAAACACATATAGATGAAAAGGTCAACAGATAAATGTTCCTAAATAAAGAGGCAGACAGTTCCAATAGCCTTTTGACAGTCATTCATCATTTCCATTTCTCAATTCCTCAGATATCACATATGCTAATTCTACTCAGTAAAATCCAAATTTAAAAGGGCTACTGAGGGGAAAAATAAGTAGTATAAAAACATATTCATGCATCAGAAAGACAATTTCATGATAAGGGAGACACAGTTTCAAAGAACAAATAAATTAAGACATACCATCTGGAGGTCACGACTACCAGAAGTACTCTCTACAAGATGAGGTCTCGCACGAACATCATATATAACTGGTCTCTCAAACCATGGAATCATAAGGTGAGTCCCTTCTGGATATACCTATAAAGGATGAAAATAAGTGGAATATAAAAAATAGTAATGCCTGGAAAAATAAACTAGCAACTTCAGGTTTTGATAAGGATGTTGTTTACCAAGACATCATCCATGATTGGACAGAGGACAGACTCGCAAAAAAAAAGTGTGAAATCAATTGTTCAAGCCTTCAATATCAATATCTTTTTTACGGTGATGAAAAAATTGAATACGAAGGGTTGAATTGAATAATTTGAAAATTCTTTTGATGCCAAGAGAGTGAAAAGATCAAATGTTACAATTCTCCTTTATAAATGGTACTACAGGTAGATGCTAGAAAGTAACCTTGTCTTTAACACCAACAATACGGTTAAACATAATTGCTCGATGCCCTCCCTCAACATTATAGAGACTGTTGGTGATTCCATACAAACCAAGCCCGCCAATAATGCCCAGCTTCAGCAAAGCAGAGGATGCACCACCACTCGGTACATTTGGAATTCTTACGTTTTTGAAATTCATGTCCCTATGGTTAAAAACAAACAGAAATCAGAAAAAAAAAAAATTAGCCTCCCAAAATGGAAATGAAGCAAATATATCACTTGACATTTGAAAAAAACACAAATTGAAATATCGTAAACACACTCTCAAGATTCTTTCCTATCATAAACTGAAGTCATAAGGGGCCAATCAACAGTAAGCTCAAAGTAAAAACAAGTACGTTTAACTAATAATTTAGACAACAAAAATATGAAATAATCCCACAAATTTTAAACAGTAGTTAGATGTTTGCACAAAGACTAATATCAAAAAACAAAAAAAAAATTCAAGTCCAGCTCACATAAAGCTTCACTCAGTAAAAAAGAAAATGAAAGAGATGAAACAAAATGTTCTTTTCGAGTCTGAAAAAATCAAGTAAAAAGGAAAGACTCGAGCATTTTCATTTCAAGCAAATTCAACAACGAATCCCACAAAACGGAAAGAAAACATTGCCGTAAACTTCTCCATTCTATTCTTAGCAGGCAAATAATAAACAACACAATCAGCGAGATCACTTCCCTAAAAAAATGGATGAAAAGTACCTCACCTAACACCTTCCGATCGTCAAGGCTTCAACGCACAAACGCAAATCGTCCCGGAGGGTTTAGGGTTTAAAGGGGAGAGAGAGAGAGAGAGAGAGAGAGAGATGGGCCCTGGCTTGGGAAGCAAGTTTTGTCTGATCCAGTGCCCATTAAGCCCTTGGTCAATGTCAACCTCTTTTGCAAATATAATTATAATTCAATTATTAAAAAATACTCAATAAGTTCAGTGAAAAAAAAAAGCATCCATCTCATCGTTAAAAAATAATAATTAATATTAAAAGTCGTCAAATAAAATACTAACACGTCAGCGACTAATTGCGGTAATTTTGCTTTAAAACATAAAAATTATAGAACCGGTAAAAATATATTTCTTTTAACGTCATTCGTATTATTATTTTTATATTTATTTACGTAGATCGAATTTGATATAGCAAAATATTTATAATAAATTAAAAATATATAAAATTACAAATTAACTGTGAAGTTTTTTAAATCTTCCTAATACGATAGCATCTGTTAAAACTCGCATAATTTTATTTTTAATATTAATTCAAAATGAATTGTACTGGGTATGAAGAATAACTCTACTTATAAATCATTCACTTTTTATTCTATGAAATAATATAAGATTGTGTACTCCACTTATTATTGCATATGAAGAATAGACTTGGTCACATTAATCACACCCCGTGGTGTAAAATTTAAAATTAAAACATAAAATGTAGCATTACTCTTTTACAAGAATCACGCTTTCCACTTCAACGATTTCCTACCCATAAGAGGTAACTTATTGTTAATTTAAATGTATGATTGTACGTAGAGTTTGACATAAAAGTAGAGAGAAAAGAGTTATAATCTACCAAAATGGTGATATAGTCCGTATCATCCTCGAAGAACGGATGAAACTTGCCCTGGTGTTTGATTCACTACAGCTTCTCTTTCAACAGTCTCTTGAATCTATCCTCACTGCACCCTTCTTCACAATCCAAGATTTGCAGTTGAGAGCAGAGTACCAAAACTTCATACCCATCTAGATTTGTGAAAACCATCTGGTCTCTGTCATAATCCTAATACAAATCGAACCGCAGAGTTTGATCTTATCGAATATCAAGATATAAAGTAAAAAGTTTCAGCATTCGATTGAAGATTATCGGATAAAGTACTAACCTTTTCTGTTACTACGACAATGGGTTTTGAACCAAACTTTTTCTCTAAATCATTGAGTTTCACTCTAATGGCTGCAATATCCTGAATCGATTAATACACCCAAAAAAGATCTTGTCAACTCGAAGTTTTCAGTACAACCCCACTGACAAGATGCAATTTGAGATGCAAAGATGATTATAGGTTGACATTAAGATAAAACACTGGCACAACAACACACATTATCTATTATTGATGAACACATAAACTACAACGATTTGGAAGAGATTTAAAGTTCTGCTCTCCCATTGCTTTTTGGAATTCTCGTATAATAAAACCATACGAATTCTTTTTTTCCCTATTCCCTTTTATTCCTTAATTCAAACTAGAATTTACCCTTAGCTCAAAATAAAAACTACCCATAACCTATTTTCTAAATCTTCCTTGATAAAATACATTATTTTCTACTATAGTTCTTCTCTTCCTAACACATTTTTTCAGTCGGAATGTGACTGTAGTGATGTAGTAATAATCATCTAAATTCATTATTTACTTTTTACTATTTTATCTCATTGAAAATTTAACAAACCACTGTTTTGGTAAGCTAATGTGTAAATTGGGACCCTATAACTAAACTAATCATACCTTCTCCAAAAATTTGTGATGGTCAGAGTAGTCTATTCGATACACATTATATCCTCCAAGCTGCAACAAGTGATTTCCATACAGATTAGAACTAAAAGAGGTGATGAGAGTTGTAGACTAAACTAAATTGTTATGTGAACGAAAGAAAAGAAAAACAAGAAGAGAAAGTCGACACCTTTTGAACAGTCTGTACAAAAGCTTCTGCAGACCCAATAGCTGAAACACATAAGACAACTTTATCATGCAAAGCTTCCAAAGGAATTATGGAGTTGGCATTTCCAACGTTGAAGAAGTATGAAGGTGCCATTTTGGTGAAAACGACGACGATAGTCTCCTTAATTCCTCTCATGAATAGCGTCATATCTTTGAGATCTTGTTCTGAAACCTGTGGTTTTCAACCATATATTAGCCGTGTCATATACACTACTAACTATTTATCAACAGAATGGGAATAGTACTAAATCCAACAATCAAACTAAAAGTAACGTTATAAATTGTGTTTTATGATTTTTTTAAACATGTGATGAACAAAGATCCAACAATCAAACTAAAAGTAGTACTAAATCCAACAATCAAAGTAAAAGTAACGTTATAAGTTGTCAACCTAAACTGACATATAGCATTAACTAAAAGCATTAAATATAGAGAAACTTATGAACGAGAAAGATGAAAGTCATTTCAGAGAGTTTCATACTAAATCAGCATGATGAACAACAACCACATCAGCCCGTTTCAGCTCAGTCAACGGTTCCCTTAAAGGACCCAGTGGTAAAAGTTTACGGCTTCCCCATTGTGTTAATCCATTAACCATTGCAACCTCTACATCACGCTGTAATTTCCAGTGCTATCTTCCAAGTGAAAATTTAAAATATATAAGCAAAGAACAAGCCAAAAAATCCCCACCAACAATTAAGATTAAAAAGAAAGAGAGACTTATAGGAGAAATTCATATAGAAAGAAAAATTCAAATGTTAAAGATAATTCAATATGAGTAGCATTTTAATACCTGCATTCCATCATCCAGAATGACAGCACCAATTTTCACTGAACAAAGATCATTTTCCATTTTCTTAGGACCATGGTTACTGTTAGACGTATTACTGCGAGGATCAATGTAACCATACCTCTCGAAGAAGCAAGCAGCAATTGCTGCTCGATTGGCACCTACGCCTACCTTTATAGACCCTCCAACCAGATGCCTTCGAAGCATATTGGCTTCATCTCCACCAGCATAACCCTACCAGAAAATGAACCATTAAGATCTCAAATTCAATGATGAATATGCCAAGGCCGATATCCAAGATCTGAAAGTAAAGAGCTCCATGATTGAGAAAATAAATATTCTGGCCAAAATACTATCAACTACAGCACAATGCACGACTACATATTTTCTAACATCACAAAATCAAGGCTAATTACATCTAATGACTACATTTTTCTAAAAAAAAAAAATTACATGTATCCTTCAACATTACAATCCGCAATCATCAAATTCTCAAATTTAAAGAGAACAAAATTACCCGAGTAAGAATTAGAGGCGAGATTCCAGAGTTTGCCAGCCATAAAGCAAGGTACTCTACCATCGGTGTTTTTCCACTGCCTCCCCACGTCAAGTTTCCGACACTAATGACAGGCACCGGCAACCTTCATATAAAATTATATAAAAAAAATACATGAAAATACACCATGTTCATTTGATTGCTGAGAAAATGGCGAATAAGAAAACAAAAATGAATCACTTTTCGATCAAGATACATACAATTGAACACGAATTACATAACGAAAACGAAATGGAAGCACGCTTAACCAGCTAAGAACCCAACGTAACTGAACAGATAAAATCCTTTTAATTCATAAACAGTACTCCAGCTGAAACTACGATTCCAAATACAAGTCCAGATTCAGATTCAGTTTTCTTTTCCTGCGATCGAAACAGAGAGAAAAAACTGGCCATAGAGTTTGGAAGCGGAACGTACCGGTGCTTGCGGCAAAGCCCGTTATTGTAGAGGGAATAGCGAATGGAGAGACATAGGCCATAGAGGGCAGAGGCAAAGGAGAGAATGGGAATCAGAGAGCGATGCAGCGTAGGAAGCGGAGCGTAGTCCCGTGTATAGGCAATCTCTTTGACTGCCCTTTTTAGGGTCTCCATCCTCGAACAACATCTCTTTTGCGCTGGTTTTTATACCCTGCTTTACACACCATCAACAGACGATAATCAAATATTCACTTTTACTTTATTATCAAAGTCATGTGTGAGACAAAATAAAAGAGCAACCGAATGATTATTTCAAGAGTTCGAAATGTGAAATTAAGAACGATCGGTGTGAGAGTACAACCCACATCAATTGAGGTAGATTTCACATTGTTTAAAAGAGTGAAATGTATAATTTATAAGTAAAACTTTTATTTTTACTTAATACAACATATTTTAAAAATAAATTTAATAATAAATCAAGTAATATTGCACTTACAACATCGATGAATTCTACTATTAGTATTTAGTGATTAATATTTTTTATTTCATCACAACGAAATTCGAAGTATCTACCTTTTTAGTTAGAATGTTTTTTTGTCGAGGATCATCAAACCTTCTCTCAATTCGAAAAGTGAGTTTTTTCATCCAAAAGAGTTAGTTCGGTCAACCAAGAGTCTATATCTTCTGTTCAATCCTTTTAGCACATTTCTCTTGAAGGGTGTTGATCCAATTGTCCACACTATCCCTACGACGTAGTCTTTTAGTGACATGATTTTGGTGTTTTTTCTCGTTACTAAAAAAAAGTAAGTCACCAGTTCGAGTACAATATACTATTATCACTGCCCAAACAATTTGACATCTAAATTCTTTCTTCGTCCTATAGAAGACAATGGAGTATCAGGCGTGCTAAAAGTAGTTTAGGCTGACATCAGAGAAAAGCCGGCCCATGAAGAATCAAAGCTAGCTTCATTCTATGGCATAATTTGATCTTTGCTTATAAATTTGCAAGCTTGGCTCTAGTCTCCGTGACTCTTCCCCATCACCATTGTTAGCTAAGTATAGAGTCTGTAACGTTCTCTGGTGTTTTTAATATAATATTGTCCGTTTTACGTAAGAGCCCGCATAGATTTATTCATGAAATTAGTTTCAAAACGTGTTACACTGGATAGGAAAGGGAACTCAACTTATAAAATTATATATTTTTTACACTTCCAAACAATGTGAGATTATGCACCACCACTTGTATAAGCTGCGCTCCATCGGACGTTCTTTGCCTTCACATGGCGAGCTGTCACAAAATTTTTGCCACTGCAACTGCTGATGTGATCATGGAGTAGGCCGCAATCTGCGAGATGAACCATGAAGTTCAATATGACTAACTTCAAAGACTGAAAAATAAATAAATGATTTATGATGATGGTGGGTTGCATGAAGATCCCAAAATCATACTGTCAGAACCAATTTCATTGCACGAACTTAAATTTTGATGTATTTGAGAGAGATATTAGAGTAATAGTTGCTTGCATATCTATCACAAACTCACAATGTTGATCCATTTCACACAAAAACTAATGAAAGTCATCTAAACGTAGTGGACATTCCAAAAAAAAAAAAAAAAAGGAAATCAGGATAAATTATTGAAAGAAAAGGACTTGATTCCAAGAATTTCGTTCGAGATTCATTTCGCGCAAATATTGAACTCAAACATTAAAGGCGATGGAGTGAAATACAATTCCTCCAAAAATGAAGAATTAGTTCTTACTCAAGACCAAAGAGATTATGGAGCTCTAATTTCCCATAAGTGCCATTATCATGCCGGTTAGTAAGAGTTAGCCAAATAGTTGCTAAGCTAAGAGGAATCGAACATACAAAATAACTAACCACTAATCATGTTCCTCATGACTTAACAGCCCACTACGTTAAATTTAATAGCCAATGACTAGAAAAATAACGGACCATGACTCAACAAAACACTAGAAAATAGGAAAAGTGGTTTCGACTAACTCAAAGCGGTGTTGTAGTTTTAACAAAAACATCCAAAATGGGAAGTCTAGGAGCTTGAAGATGGGAAGATGGTGATGACTGAAGGTGGGAGGAGAATCAACGTCTAGATTTCTTCCCATCTCTAAAAATCAAAACAATGAAGTTTGATTTCAGTTGAAGAAAACAATGATTACGGAGAAAGGTGTTGAAATAAAATGGGTTGATCTATGATTGAGACAGGCAATATTTGGACCGACCACGATCATGGCGAGCAATAATGGCAGTTGGGTGTTTGGCCCTTCTTCTTGCTTTAGAATCACGAGGGTTTCTAATGGCACCATTCAGAAGAAACGTAGTGATGGAGGCCAACAACACATATATGCGAAAAACAAAAGAAGGAAGAAGATGGATTCCACATGGCTCCATAGCTTTTCCTTCACGCCCAATGGATTTTCCTTGCATTTCTTTTCGACGTAATCATCAGAGTCATCTTACGTGCAGTTCGTCTAATTTGATCAAACCAATAAGTTAACAAAAAGATGAATCGACAATGACTTCCATTATACGAATCCCCAAATTTCGAAAAAACATTTTCCCCAAAATGAAATTACCTTTTGTTTGCATTTGAATTTGATCCAACCACTCGAACAAATCTCGTCCCCTGCGAAACCTTTTCAGATGGATATGCTTGGATTGTTGAGCTCATCTTGGATCGCGCGAGAAGCTACGGTAGGTATCTAACGTTTCGCCGATGAACTTGTTTGCAGCTCCTTCAACTTAGCCGCAATTCCCAATCATTTAAAGAACTCTGCAATCCTAAGCAAGCGCCACACTATAATCAAATCAAATAATTTAATTACAATAATTAAAAATTTTATAATTTTATTTATTTTTTATTATTCTTATTTTAATTCATTAATTACATTAATCAATATTTAATACGTCAGAAAATAAAATAAAACGTATTCAGATAGTGGGCAAAACCAGACCAGAATTGCAATTTCAGTCCTGATTTGGTTCGATTTTGTCCACCAAAAGAATTTATTCAAGTTTCAAATTTTCAAGATTCGAGATCCACGATTTTGAGGGTCAAAAATCAAGAAAATCGAACCAAATCATGGATTAAAATTAAAAATTAGTTAAAACCCGATCAAAAATCATAAAAACTGGTCCACACACGAAATCAGCCCAAACTCTCAAAATCCAAGCAAAAAATAATAAAAATATAAATATTTTTTAAATTTAGAACTGAATCAACACTACACATGAACCAAATTAGGATCGAAACATGAAACAAGGTTGGTTTTGTTTCCGATACTGAAATTTACAGTTATAGTTCCCCAGTGTAACCGAACATCATCCACTCCTAACATAAACATTATTGTAAAAAAATAATAATAATATGACAATAATTTTTGTATAAGCTATTCATTTTTGGTTAAATATATAATTAGAATAAAAAAGATCAATAATTCCAATTATTTAGACTATTAATTTAAATGAATTGATTCTAAATTAAATATTTTAGTTAAGGAATATAATTTATTATATTTCAAAATAATTTTTAATTTTTGTGTTATATTTAATAGCAAAAAATAGATAAAAATATATTTTATCATAGCAGTTATTATGTCAGAGAGTATAAATACATATTTCTTTCGTCTTCGGGTTCGTCATCTCTGTTTTCTCTCGATTCGTACCAGATCGCTTGGCTCATTCTCTCGGACTTCGGCTTACGGGCCGACTTTCCGGGTTTTTCTTCTCTCTAACAATTTATGAGCTCAGACCTGCTAATCGTTTTAGATCTGTTTCATTTTATCTGAATTTTTGCTATGTTAGCAAGTATATTCTCTCAAATTTTTTTTTTAATTTTGTCAATGGCCTGAGGCCCATGGTTCTCATCGTAATCGAGAAAGTAGAATTGGACATATGAAGTGTGGTTGGTGTAATTTCAATGTTGAAATTTTTTTTTTCGCTCGTGCAGTTCTCTTTTATAGAAGTTCAATATGCCTTCAGCTCAAGATCCATTCTACGTTGTGAAGGATGAAATCCAAGAATCTGTAAGTTCGTCCCGTGCTTTTGAAGCCTTTGAATTAAGCACTTTTTAGGTTTTTTTTCTTGGATCAAATTATAATGTACCATTGGGTTTTTTTTCTTTAATGTTTCTCGAGAATTTGACCCACTCATCATGCAATGTAATAGTATTCAGAATTGAAAAGATTAATTGCTTTTTTACCCTCCATTAGGATTGGGTGTATGTGTTGGCATGTTTTAAGAATTTGGCTCTCTGTATATTCATGCTGTGACTCTAGTTTTGATGATACACTAAATTATTCTTATTGCCTTATGACTTCTTTTTCTTAGATTGATAAGTTGCAACAAACTTTTCACCGATGGGAGCTCGTTTCTGATTTAGGAGAGCGATCAAAACTTACAAATGAGCTGCTTGCTAGTTGTGATAGTATTGAGTGGCAGGTAACCCATATATCTTCCACTCTGTAAAGTACTTTTTGATTGTTATCTTCCACTCTATCAAGTACTTTTTGATGGTTATGTGTAAGTCTATGATTCTTAGCATGAGAGCAATTAAAAAAATAGATGAAAAAACAATGAAGAAATAAGTGGCACACAAGATATATAATGGTTCACATTCAATTGAGAGATACGTCTATGTTTCAACTGTATTTTTTTTTTCAAATAATCAGGGAAGCAATTCCCAAAGACCATCAATCTCTCGCTACACTACAAGCTTTTGAGATGGTTGCCCATTTAATAAATACAATTAGGTCAAGCAAAATAACATGCCTAGGAATTTTGAATTGTCCCTAACTGATCAAATACTCTCAAAGGGTGATCTATTTATTGCCCTGCCTCATAGTGATTACTGGGCTCTACACAACCAAACAATAGCAACATTTTGGAGACGGCAAATATTGCTTTCTGGTGCTTAGTATCTAAGAAGCACAACCAATGACACCGATACATGACAGAATGCAGACATAGCGTCCAGTGACACAACAGTTTAGCACAAATGCTGTGTAACAACATGTTCAATATAGTGAATATTTTTTATCAAATAGATATTTAACAAAGGTGAATTATCAACATTTGTTATTGTCTCTGTATTAGCATAAATAAATAACATTTAAAATAAATAATTCAACTACACAATTCGTAATATATTGATCTGACAAAATAAACTTAAGACAAAAGTACAGTTGTATTTTGCTTTCGTGGCTGCTACTGCTGAAACCTTGACTTTTTAATGGGAAGGTAGATGAATTGGACAAGGCTATAGCTGTTGCTGTCAGAGATCCGGCTTGGTATGGAATTGATGAAGTGGAGCTTGAAAAACGGAGGAGATGGACTAGTACAGCTCGTGCTCAGGTATCAAAATGTCACCGACCATGATGAAAATTTCCTGTTATATGCTTTTTCAGTAGTTTGAAATGATAGATAAATTATTCTGAACCTTATTAGAAAAGGAAAAAAGGTAAATATTTTCATGCGTAAGTTAAGTATCGAACTTTTACTCATATGGTAAGCTTGAGAAATACAATCTGCATAGCCTGTTGTAGCAATTCTCTCTCCTGTCATCGTATAAAAAAATAGCAAAATTGTTGCTATTAAAATCTGCTAAAAGATTATGCTACTCTAGGTTGGCTCTGTGAAAAAGGTAGTGAAAACTGGGAAGGAGCTGAATGGTATTGGCAATACAACCACAAATATGAATGGAATACGTCGAGAACTGTTGAGACTGCCTAATTCTAATGAAAGAGACAGGGCCAACCAGTACGATGTTCAAGATAACGATGATTTCATAGCTTCAGAATCGGATCGGCAGTTGCTTCTCATTAAGTATGTTATTTTTATAATATGCATTTACTTTCACACTGGACTGCCTCATTTCAAGATAAAATTTATTGTAGAAAATTAAATGTTCATATCAAGAAATGAACAAAAAGGGGAGAATAATTCCCCACTTATGGACTAATCATTTATGGTTCTAAATAATTTAAAAACACGGCGATCATTTTTTTTTCTCTATTAATGCAACTGATGTTAAACACTCATTGAACGATATAGGCGACAAGATGAAGAATTGGATGAGCTCAGTGCCAGCGTGGAGAGAATTGGAGGAGTTGGGCTAACAATACATGATGAACTCCTTGCCCAGGTAGAGACTTTCTAATCCTCCTAATTGTATGGAAATTCATGGCCCCTTTTGCGCTACAACTATTTACTAAAAAAAATCGATGCAGGAGAAAATTATCGATGAACTAGGAACGGAACTGGATAGTACATCAAATCGTCTTGACTTTGTTCAGGTGAGTTATTAAACGTCACGAAGACATGCCTATATTCAGTAAACTTGGTAACAATGCAGACTTAGAAGATCTTTTCCTGCCATTCTCTTTGCAGAAAAAAGTAGCCGTGGTCATGAAGAAGGCTGGTCTTAAGGGGCAGATAATGATGATTGCGTTTTTAGTGGTTTTGTTCATAATTCTCTTTGTGCTGGTGTTTTTAACTTAGTCTGGACAATACCACTCTGCCATTATTAAACTTGAGATGAAACAGCCATGATTTAAACTTTAAAGGATTCTCTAGGAATAGAGCTGCTGCTATGGTGGTCTGGTATATAGATAGAGACCAACCTGGAATTTCTCAAGTAAGAAACATTCTAAATTTTTTGAGGCCTCGCAGATATATTTTGAGCAACAAATACATGTTAAAATTTATTGTCATTTGTTTTTTTCTTCAATTTTTGGAGTTTCAGTTGGTGAGAGATTTAGGAAGAAATGTACTGTGAGTATTGTTTCTTTTGTTGGCAAGTCTGAATACTTTAGATAAGAGCATTGATGCAGTTGTTGCCATTGATCTCCGTATTTATTTTATTCTCCCATAAAATCATCGTGTCGATAATACAAAGTTTGATTCTTGAATAATGATATGTTTAGTTTCTTATCTTAATATTTTAAAATATTTATTGATTTGTCAAATAAATACATGAATGTAATAAATTAATTTTTATAATATATTATATTAATAATATTTTAATTATATTAATAATTATTTGAAAGTATTTTAAAAAAAAATAAAATAAAAATTAGACTTATGATTCTTTAAAATAATTTTATTCAAGTGTAATTTAAGCATCTATTTCAATGATTTTAAGTCTATCTTTTAATTTATATCCTAATCATATATTGTATCGTGTGATGTTCGATGATTAATATAATTAATCTGTTATTTAAATTATTTATGATAAGAAAGCTCATAAAATACAATTAAAATACAAAATTAAAGATTTCGTTTACCATTGTTCTTCTCATGTTTCAGTCGGTGACAATCCTCAAACCTGAAATGCAGAACTAGAAATCCTAATAAATAAAATCTTTGCAGAAAGGGTATTATACAAGGAAATCATCTTTTCCCATGGAGCCTAATTCTTCGCATGCATATTTTTACACTGTAAACAAGGAAGAAGGAAAGGAAGCTCAAAATCACTCTACTTTACAGGTAATAAAATCTCAATGAACTCAACATTTATAAGCATGGTTTAATTCCGACTAGGCAAATTCCTACTGGCGACCGAGGCAAGTGCCAGTGCCTTGGCATTCGAATTCATCATCCTCCAATCCCTCTCTGCACGCCGCTGATGCTGCCTAGCGTTTTTTGCTCGTTTTGGAGCCAGCCTGTTGTCTCTTTCCACAAATGCTAGCCTAAATTTTTCAGCCATTGACAATTCCTCCTCACCAGGCTGAGACGGTATAGCCTTTGCAGTAATTCCTGTCACTGCCCATGTTTTAGGATCTATGCCCTCTACAGAACGATAATCCAGAGTTATGTTTGGCAATGCTTCTCTAGGAACTTGAGCTCTCCTAAAACTGAAAGGCGATGGCTTTGGATTGACGGAAATGCGAGGACATTCAGTGGAAAAGTTTTCCAACCATTCTTTAGTGATTGTCGGCTGCAAAAAAAGTTGGAATACGATAACGTTCATGACTGATTCTCAATAAACTTATTCGACAATTTCCCTTCGCAGACAATAATGTTTCGAGTTTTTAAATTTACAGTCAAAATACCCCTTTTCTATGGTGGCAGAGAGAGAGAGAGAGAGAGAGAGGTTCTCACTTTAGTCAAGTTCTCACTGTAACTTTGTTAAGATGGATGGATCATATACTTAAAATATTAAGTAGAAAAGCAAAGTTAAAGTGCCATGAACCAGACAACCAGGAAAGAATGGACATATAAATAACAGTAATAATCAGATAAAGCAAAGACAGTAGATAAAGAAGGTGAGCGAAAAGGAAAGTTCATACCCATACGAGCCACCTCATTGATTGCGTGCCGTCTGCAATTTCAGCAGCGGTAAGATCTTCCCAACACTCTTCCTCCATGTCATTAAGCTTTGGCTTAAATATACCCAAGCACCTTCGAGCAGTGTCATCACTTCTCGGGCACCCTCTGCAACAATTTGGTTCACATATCCTGTTAGGAGGTTATTACTCCTAGCTGACATACTTTATTTAGATGAACTAAAATGTTACATAATTGCTAGTGATTACATCAAATTCAAATAAGGATATAATTATAAATGTACACAAAATATCCAAAATAAGCATTTATTTGGAGAAAAAGAGCATACCCACATCGTAAGGTTTCCAAAGAGTTACAGTGCTTTACAAGTTCAGAAATGCCAACTGCGGTAATATCCCTGCATCGGCTGTCATAAAAAATTCTTTGCTCAATTCCGTATTCAAAAACACTAAAAAACCACGACCATGAAATTGGTCACGACTCTCCCGCACCTTATATCAACAGCTCGAAGATATTTACATATTTCAGCCACTTTCACTAAGCCAAAGTCTGAAACATCTGAAGTTGAAACATCAAGCGTTTCCCAGGAAACATCAGCCAAAGAGACAATGATATTGTCGTTCAACAACCTCCTTCTTCTTGCGATAGCTGCCACTGCCATCTTAATTTCCGTTTCATAACTTTAGAAAACAAATGTATGCTCTTCCCACTATTAAGCTTCTAAAATTTGAAAAATAACAATAAAATAAAATCTGAAAGCCTTTGATATTGTTGAACAACAATTTATTAACTTCTCAATGAAAAAAAGTTAAACCAAACAGAGAATAAGGAACAGCTCCTCAAACAGAGAACAATGTATTAGAAGATTGAAACAAAGACTACTTATCTTTCCTCTTTGATGTGAATATTTGTGTGTGGGGAGATTAATAATGTATTTCAAAATTGTTTGCATACGACAAATAATATCAAAATTCGTCGACAACAAACGATTCTTGCAACTTTTCCATTTACGTATCTACATCTATACACATATATCTTATACCAATAAAAGAACATTGAGAATTCGGTAAAAGTTTTCTAATAACAACCTTCATATCTGGGGGAAAGCTGGCTGCAACCTCAGCCAAGTCCGGAATTAGCTCCTCCAAATGCTTCCCAACAAATCCAAGACATAAACAGACTAAGCTTGGAGGAGTTTTCTTCTCAACGGATAATCCTACAACAAACCAAATCCAGGCGCATGAAAGTCCGAAGTCTCGACCAAATAATGAACATACCTATCGGAGATCGATCTCGAACAAAATTATTGAGTTAATCTCAGCTCAATACCATGGGAACTAGAGGTAATTTACCCAAAGCAGCGATAATTGACTAATCTACTCGAATTGCACAATTATAAACGAACCAGTAATACAAGAGAGAGTACTGTGGGATTTAGGGGCGGCGAAAGAGTAATGGGTGCGCTTCGAGATGGATTTCAAGTCAAGCTTCTCCAGAGATTTTGCAATAGTGTCACCCTTGCCTTTTTCCATCAAAATTCTATATCCAGAGAGTCAAGAGACGAAGAAACGGAGATCGGCTGGGCTAATCCGTCGAATGGTGGAGGCCAAAGGTGTTGAAAATTCCCGCTTGGCTCCCCAGAGTGGAGAGGCCATTAAAGTAAATGTACATCGTCTCCATTTCCGAGTATAATAATATATTTGCAGCCATCGTTTTCAGCGTTCACGTCAACTTCATTCTCTTATGACTGAAACCCAGTCGAATTTGGATCATGAATCGCTGCCGGGAGGGCCAAACCTTCCATCAGAACTGAGGCCGGCATTAAATAAATTTGAGCGCCATTGTTGGGCTCCTGCTGGATCTCCAACTCGAAGTTCGCCTACTCCGATCTCCAGCAAATTTTATATAAAAATTCAAATAGAGAATAGAAAAGGCATGGTTTTACACGTAGTGTTCTACTTCCTACGTGTTAATATGGTTTGCTTCCATTGCATTCCACCCCTAATTGAAATCGAATCGATCGGTTTAGTTTTTAATTTTTTGAAACCGAAACTATATCAATCATCTTTAGAAACCCAACCGATATCAGTTCTTTGTTTTTCGGCTCGGTATTGCGTCAATTTTGTCCAATTTTAACTCGTTGTGAGCCTATTTTGCCTCGTATGGTTTTACCATTTGTAATTTTTATATAGGTATTATAAATTCGGTTTGTTGATTGGTTTTCGAAAGGAGAAATTGAAAACCGACCGAAACCTCGATTTTGTTCCAAAATTAATTCTTCCAAAAATTAAAACTGAACCGAGATTTTCGGCTCTCTTTTTAGTTTTAACCGAACTAATTTTCATCTCTAAGTAAAACCATTATTAAAATTTTAGTCATACTATGTTACCATTTATCTTACATTATAATTCTTACTTCAGGATGTATTATTAATTAATTGTCACTCATTCATCATAAATTATGAATATTAAAATAAATTATTAATAGTAGGACCGGACAGCTTATCTTATTACTAATTTCTAGATTCCTCCTGCTTTGATGAGACCATGACTTATACTTTAATCGAACGGCCAATTAGGGCTCTGACTCTCACCGACTTTATTACTTTTTTTCCCGGTCGCTTGATCGACCAACGAAATCCACGTCAACAAATTTAACGGTCTTGATCTTTTAGCAGTAGGATTCGTTTTCTACGTCTCTGTTTGGATGCCAACTTGGTTGGTTACTTCAAATCTACGCCTAATATGTGATCCCTAGGCTTTCCTTGATTGGAATATGCGATCCAGATTGCAATCGCTTTCTCGTGATCGTCACCGTTCATGCTATCAACTTTCGCTTAATCGTGACCATTGAAAAAATTCGTGTCTCGAGCTTCTCCTATATATAGAGCTAGGCTATCCCCCTCTCCTGAATTCAACGGATTGCGTAGTCGTCTGGTTCGTTTCTGACTAGCCTGGTTCAGGTTCTGGTGAAGTTCCCCTTCCTTGCGCTGCTTCTATCTTGGTACGATCTACTCTTTCATTTGTTTTTCTTGTTTGTTTTCTGTTTTGAATTGGTAATTCGTAGTCCAAGTTTGTATGTTTGTATGGGCGTGGATTTGAGCGGATGATCGTGCGACGGGAGATTTCAGTGGGAAGCTTTTTGCTTGTTTGAGCGATTCTTCTTGATTTATTGATCCTAATATTTTTATGTTTTATGTTTTTCCAAATTATGTTCAAAGCCGAGTTGCTTTCATCTGTTCAAATCATACTGTAAAAGTTGGATTTTCTGCTCTTTCTTGATTCTGCAGAAGATTTAGTTTTCTAGGTTTGCTTGCTCGAGACGTCGTTTGAGCAATCACTTCTTTATATTTACATGTGTGGTGTTTTTCCAAATTATGCTCATATCCGAGTTGCTTATATCTGTTCGAATCATGCTGTAGAAAAGCAGGGAATTTCTGCTCTTTCTAGGTTCTGTAGATTTAGGTTTATAGGGTTGCGTGTTCGCGATGTCCATTTAGAATTGTTACCTTTGAGTTGGTAAATCATTTTCAATTCGATCTGTTCAAGTTACGTCCTTACGACAATACAGAATTTCTAGATCGGATTAAAAGGCCCTGTTCTGTTTATGAATTCATTTATTTACTTGTACTGAAGGAGAAAATTTTGCCTGACCAAGCCGGTCTTAGTAGATGCTTTCTTCTTTCGTTTGAGCAGACAAAGCTTTCTGCGAGGCCAGCTACAGTTTCAATCAACAAAGTACATGGTTGATATAGAAGTTCAAATTCCAACTGCTTTCGATCCATTCGCTGAAGCCAAAGATACGGATGCTCCTGGAGCAAAAGAGTATGTTCATATCCGCGTTCAGCAAAGAAACGGTAAAAAGTGCCTGACCACAGTTCAGGGGCTGAAGAAAGAGTACAGCTACGAGAAGATTCTGAAAGATGTCAAAAAAGAGTTTTGCTGCAATGGAAATGTGGTGCAGGACAAAGAATTAGGGAAGATAATTCAACTCCAAGGTGATCAGCGCAAGAACGTTTCTCAGTTTCTTGTGCAGGCTGGTCTTGCGAAGAAGGATCGTATCAAAATTCATGGTTTCTGATCTTCAAATTTGCTGTCTTGTTTAGGCTTCCTTTGTTCTTGCTCTTTATTTATGGGTTTGTTAACTGAAGCATATGATAATGGAATTGGTCTGGAAGTTTATCACATCTCTCCCTCTGCCAAGTTGGACCAGGCTGGGCCGCTGGCTAGCCCACTAAATTGCGGGTCTCTTCGGTCTGACCCACATCAATTCTGTGAGCCAAAGTCTAACTCGTGGACCTTGAACCACACTTTAAGATTAGACCGTAGGCTGGTTGTTTCTTTTAGTGATACAATGTGGTGCCGACTCTGTACTAAAGTTGGTTGGCATTCCGGACCTTCAAACAGACGGTCTGGTTGAATAAGTCATCGGGTTGACCCATCTTTAAAATCCGTAACCATGTTTGGCACGAGGTCAGACCAATCCTGAACCAACCCTTAAGACCGGCTATTCAATGACTAAATTGTTCAACCTCCATCAAACACTAGATTTTAATCCGTCATATGCTACATTCTCACCGCCTCCATAAGCTGCTCAACTTCGTTCTCTACAAACTTAAGCGTAGAGTCGAGTCAACCCGCCTTGGATCTTTTTGGGCGAGTCCATGATCATGAAGAGCCTTAAAACTGCTGCAATCTTCTAAGCTAAAGGCAGCGTCTGGGCCCATTCCACTCCCAAAAATGCATACAATCCATATAGACCAAGAAAGCACAAGTGGGTAAATATTATAATACCCACTGAACAAAAGGTACTGTACAAAGTACATGACTGGACAATGTCATTGCCTGCCTGCATTAACTCCACCCTCATGCTAATCTCCATTGCAACTAAGCTTTTGCCTCATCAATGACTCAACTATTTACCCTACTTGATCGTCCATTTGCCTTCCCACGTTGCTCAATTGCTGGTCCCTCTGTTGCCCAAATTAAGAACTTGACCCCCTTGTTATCGCTGAAAATTAAGTTTTTTATTTTTATTTTTTATAATATAACATATTTTGAACAAATTTCAAAAACTAACATGTGCTGAATTTAGACTTGGATTCAAAACAGATAATTTGGTAGGAGATTCCAGAAGGTGTCGTGAATTACCTAATCAAGTGGAGTTTCACAATTTCTAAGAAGTCTGCTCAATGATTGGGTCTTAGTCGCATACCCCATCTCTCTTGCGTCTGCAGACTCGGCCATAAACCAGGAACAATGAGTTTGGTTTCAGAAGAAAGTTGCAGAATCCGCCATTGAAGGCCACCTTAGCTGATCGAGATTGATCTTCTCTGGGCGCAAAGTGGAAGCAAATTCATTTATTATGATATTAAATTATAAATAAAAATCTGAGAGCAATGAATGAACGATAGAGAGTCTGCCAAAAAAGTATCTGCTAGAATAATATAATAATAAATAATGGAAAGATGAAGGACCCGCCATTAATGTCTGACCCAGAAGAACCCCACCAACGTGTTTTTCTGAATTAAATTCCATCACTTTACAATCCATCCATCCTCATTCAGAGTCTTCGCCCTCGAAAAACCATATTTCCAGCTCCTGATTTTTTTCTTCTTTTTTTTAAGCCAACAAACTACAATTACTGCCTTAATTTCTTTCTAATCATGTTTTTTTGTCTTTTTATACAGATTTTTAGAAACGTTTTTCTCAATTTCTCATCCTGTTTTGTTGATGTTTGTGGAAAAAAGTAGTTTTTCATGTGAAAACTAATGAAAATGTCTTCCTTCTTGATTTTTTTCTCATTTAATGTCTGAACTTTGCTTTCCACTCTCTATCACTCTCTCTTCTGAGCCGTCTCCGGGCCTGTTTTGGTGATCCACCGCAAAAAGAAAAAAAGACGGGCAAATCCTAAATCTATTATCTAATATTCGGTCACACCGATTTCTACGGTATTCTATTATCTAAGTGAAAAAAACCTGCTTGTCTTATCAATGGTGTCCCTCCACGGTCTTTATCCTGACACTGTCGGCTAAGCCATGGAGCCATTTGCTTAATGGCGTTGATCTTCTCTATCATGTAATTTGACCCTAAGCTCCATCCTCATCCGCCATTAATGCCAATTTCTTGGCTTCACCCTTTAAATTTCTCACTCTCTCTTTCTCCATACTAAAAAGATCAGCTCTGGTTCAAACCCATCTTCTGGGGAACTTCACTGGTCTAACAATGGCGTCTCTCGTTGAGGTTTTGGTTTCAGCTTGTTGTTATGGAAGTGGGTTTGTAATTACAGTTGCAGAGAGAATAGCTTTGGTTTCCTGCGCATGCTTTCTTGCTTTAGGTAATCTACTCCTTCTTACTGCCATTTTTAAGATTCTCGCTCTCCGTGGCCAAGGAATGATCGTCTTTCTGTTGATAATTCATTAGATTGCTCGAATTCTGTGTTGTTATCATCCAGCTTTGAGATTCTGATGGTTGAAATTTGCAGGGGGTTCTATAGTGGGGACTATCTTTGGAGCCATTAATGGACAGAGCAGGGGCTTGGGGTTCTTCAATGGCGCTGGAATAGGAGCCATTACAGGCGCATTTGTGGCCATCCAATTGCTTGAATCTGCTGTTGAAGGCCCTTCATTGTCCAAAGTAAGTTCATAACCTTTGCAAGCTGCAAAGCTCTGCTCTAATGGCGATTTTAACTCCATATCCGACCATTCATTCTACAGGTTCATCTTTTAAGCAGCTTGATAAATGAAAACTCCTTCGTTGAATACTGGGTAAGTACCAGAATCCTCTGTGTTTTCCCCTATTTCTTCAAATTAAGCAGAAATTACTGATACTGAAATTACAGATGGTTGAATCCATGCAAAGAGAACTTTCAGACGCCGGCGAAGATTTTGGGTTTGATGGATTATCACAAACCTGCCTTCAAATTCAAAAGCTTCCAGTTTTTGAGTTTCAGACAAGCCGTCCGAAGAATGAATCAGAAAGCAACGTCTTTTGCTGCTCCATTTGCTTAGAGGTAAGCGAACTCTCAAATTTCAGACAACTGGGTTTCATAAAAACGTCTGATTAATCATTTATGATTATGCTGTCGGTGATGTTACAGGAATTGGAGGATGGACAGACGGCCAGAAGTCTACCAGAATGTGGCCATTTCTTCCACATAAACTGCATAGACAGATGGCTTCACTTGAGTGGCTCCTGCCCTACTTGTAGAAATATCATTCCTATTCATCTTTCAATAACTCCATCCACTTAATGTTGTGACCCATCCTATTAAACTCTTTTGTATATCTTTGAAAATAGATAGTGTAAATTGAAGCTGTATGGGTGTTGACCCTTGTCAATGATTTCATTTTCCCACAAATTTTCTTGAAGCTCTATGGGTGTTAACACGTGATTGTTGTGTTAAACGTTTTGATTTTTGGACGAAGAATTTTGTTAAGTTACCTATTTCAACATTTCTCGTAGTTTTGAAGGAAAAGCGCGAGTATCTAGTGATTTATAGATAACTCAACGGGAGAGAGATGTCATGACCTGAAGGCGAGCTAATACAATGCTGGGTCAAGCGCCCCAATCTTCGAATTAGACTTGATATTTGGTTCGCAGCAGAATATTTAAATAATAAATCAAAAGTCAAGATGCACACACAGTGACTTGGCTAGCAAGTCCATAACCGAAGATCCAGTCCCGTTACTCGGGTTTTCGATGAAAATGGTAATCTACAAAGCACTTGATCGATAATAAACAACAAATAATACACAAATCAGATTCAGAGATTCAAAAATCAAATGATCACGTCATCATTGTCCTATTATCTATTTCGTGACATGCATACAAGACAATATTCACATAGTAAAAAGTGTACTAAAATGTGATATTTTGACACTGAGACAATCTAAAATATCATGAGAATTATCCTCTATCACAACAAACAATGATAAACGTGTAAATTATACATAAATACTTGTAAAAAACTGATGTAATGACGACCAGACCTCGTTAAACTTTAATGAGTGATAACTCATTAGAATAGAATTTTTAAAAAAATCATGCAATGAAGTGAAAGTAATATAAAACTCATATTTTTACACTGAACGCTTTTTCTTCTAACTGAGGGTGTAACCTTAGTAACTGGCTCAAAATCTTTGAAGTCGTCTGAACCTAAAATAAAATCAAGGTTATGATTATCTCATTAATCATTAAGAGAGACACTAGGTTGGGTCCTAAACCGGGACTATAACTCATTCTATAACACTGTAGACGCCCACAAATTTCCTTCGACTTTATTTTCCCAAAAATAAAATTGCACGATCGACACTTTAAGTCATAGGTCGACACTTTGTACTATAAGTCAACCCTAGAAATCGACACTTCCTTCCAATGATCGACAATTTATATCTTTTAGGTTTTCCGCAAAATTGCACTAGCGTTAAACACTTCTCTCTGAAGTGTCGACGTCTTTCACAAAATAAAACTAAAGTGTCGAAATTTTCCTTGAGCGGCCGACACCTTCAACCCACTGTTTTTAAGCAGGATTTGAAGTATCGACCAACCATCCACAATAGTTGACACTTGGGAGATTTCTAGTAACAGGAAGTCGTGAAACCTGTGATCCCTTGTCATTTCTTACTTCTAACAAATAAACTTGAATAAAACATAAACCTACTTTATAGTACCACACAGAACTTCATATTCGAGTTTCCAAGCTGCAATCTAATTTTCATAAAACTCAAATATTTAAACACGAAAAACAAATAGATAACGACATATCTTAGAAGTCCTTCACAAACATCGCTCCTAGAAGCTTTAAAAATGTTCCTTTAGCCTCGTATTTCGGTGAGGGGATATGATTTTCCAAAACCTAAATTTGAACAAAAAACTTTTATTTGCATTTTAACCCTAATATTTAATATATTTATAAATTACCCCCAAACTTACACTAAATCTCTGAAAATAAGTGAGTGCCCATTGCATATAAGTGAGTTCATAATCTTGCTACGGTGATATAAAAGAAAATAATATATAAATAATAAGTATATTACTTTAAATCAGACAATATTCTACTAGCGGAAGTGAAGACTCCAGAGAGTCTGAATTCACTTTAGGTGTTGTTGCTAATAAGGTATTACCTTTAGAATCATCTTCCCCTTGCTCTGTGATTACACTAAAACAATATAGCATGTACAGCACGCCCGAAGCGACCGGCCAAGTCGAGCCAAAACTCATACTCATTCACTCTGCAAACTGTTGTAGAATACAATTGCAAAGTAGAGTACCGCATTTATGCTACCTAGAACCATAACATCATTTCAGGAGGATACTATTTTGACCAATCATCAACGCATAGATCTACATTATTCAAGCCAAAAAGACTCTGTAAGTGGCTGCAAATGCGCACATATGATTAGTTAAGTTAGAAACTGTGCTCTTCGCTACGGTGCTGCAGTCGTGCAATGGAAAACATTATGTTGATTAAAATGACTTTGATGATAATATTAGAAAGCAAGAGATGTTAATGTCTTCTTCCACAAAGGCAGCAGCTCTTGAGTTTTAAAAATAATACAACGAGAATACCATACTTGTTCTTCGCTTTACGACAAACCAACCCGTCAAATCGTCCGTTCGTTTTTCCAGTTTTGATGCTTCTAAACAATGGAAAACACCTGTTAATACAACATGATTAGTTAGATAAATCGAAAGACGTCAATCATATCCAATGATATTTGCTTATTTTGGGAAGGAAAAGGTTACCTTGTGGGGATCAGCTCAACTGGCACAGTTATTGATCTAAAAAAGCATCCTCTGCCATCGACATTTACATATTCTGTTCAAGGACTTGGCGCAGTTGGACCTTCTGGGTTTCCATCTTTACCTCCAACGGTTTCGTCTTTGAATTGTGCCCCTGTGCAGTGTGCGGAATGCACCCTTTCTTCAATCGGGTTATCTGCGCATTCCTCGAGTCAGGAGAACTCAACTGACTCGATAAATCAGGGGGACTAAATCTGCCTCTGGCTGACCACCGATCAGGCGAGATTATGCTCCCATTAGACATCCTTCCATTTGAAGCTCTCCCATTTATTCCTTCTACTGGTATCATCTTATAGTTGTCGCCGTTATTTGGGCCTGATCTCCAAAGTCTAGCGATAGATGATACCTTCTTTAATGGCTTCTCTCGGACTGAACATACTTCAGTGATTTCAGTGATTGGCGAATCGCCCCCTTCATTTTCCTCCCATTCCAACCCACTCCTCGTCGCTCTGCTATCTCGCGGCTTCTTGTTGACTGATTGGATACTCCCTTCTGGTGAATAACTCGAGCCCTGATCTTCAAGATGACTGGCCGTTTCCCACCCACTTTCATCTTCTTCGACGTTGTCTTTAACCCCTCTTGCATTGAATGCATCAACCTCGGGACTCACAGTGTGGATTTTCGTGCCATGACTACCTGCACTAAACGAATTATATGGTTCAATTTCCCTTTCTTTCGTCTCCCCTAAATTTACATCTTCAAAGATGGAGAAAATATCATCTGGGTTAGGGGGCTCATAAGAAAATTCCTTGATGTCTTGGATATTAATGGCGGCGGCACCCTGCTTTAGCAAGACTGCTTCTCTCATCTCCCTTTCATCAGGGGTTGCACCTCTTGATCTGAGAAAATTTTCTAGATCTACTATTAGCTTCATCATCAAAAAATATTTGTTTTCGAGGGCCAATTTAGCATCAACCAGTTTCATTTGAACACGCTCTTCACGCCAGACCTCAGCCATTTGCAACATCTTCCTTTCTTCTTCTACTTCATCTCTGAACTTCATGGATTCCCTTTTCAATTCCTCTACTTCTGCCTTATCTTCTCCAATCTCCTTGGCAAGCTCATCACATACTTCCTCAAGCAACTCTCTTGCCTTTCTCTCTTTCTCATAATCCTGGATGATTCGCTTCGCAGATATCTTGGCATCAGCTAGCTCATTGACCAGTTTGGAGTTCACAATTTCCACCCTTTGACGATTTTTCCTTTCCCGCTTCATTTCAGCTTTGACATCGTCTATAAATGCACGAATTTTCTCATGCTCTCTTCTACGCCATAAACTCTTTTCTTCACTGACTTTCCTCAAGACATGTTCCATTTTATTCTTTGATGTTCGGCGTTCAGTTTCCAGCTCTTGAATGCGAACTCGGACCCGTTCTAGTTCAGCTTCAAGTGCATATGCTACTGAAGCAGCTCTTCCTCTTCGGTCAGGATGATTTCTTTGACTATAAATCTGGCATATCTCCTTCGAGTCATTAACACAGTTAGGATTCCACTTTGTCGCCCTCTCCATTGCCAAGTTGGAGAACTGCATGGATGGCTCATGCTGAAAGGAGGAAAATGACAAAAATAAGTTATTAGGATTCTCCATGCAATATATATTTATTTATCTTATAAATAAAAGCATATTTGTGCAAAGTTTAATGACCATGTAGAAAAGATGTTCTTCCAAGATTAAGGCTTTCAGTCAAAAAACGAAAAACTAATCATGCAGCAAACTCAGAATCTACATCTCTATGTGCTCTGTAACGTATTTCACTTGATGTCAATGGCTTGGCAGGCAGCTTAAAATGCCGCTTTAAATAATATTTTTAACTAGAAATATTTTTATACTTGAAATCAAACATCAAAATGCATATAAAAAGATAATGTAGTAAAGTCTGATGCGTTTGCAAGCCTGAGAAATGATAGGATAGGGGACTTAAATGCTTTGAATAAAGAGCTTAGAAATTTCATACCTTGAGCAAGCTTTTTTTTTTAATACCGGCAAATGAATGAGGGCTTCGTAAAAGATGCTTAGATTCCAAACCAAATGCTTTGCCACCTAGCCGGCAGACAGTTGACACCTTGGCCTGACCAACGTTGGACTACAAAAAAGAACAAAATAAAGAGTCATTACTCGGACTTTTGACAGTGGCAACTTGGGTTTCAGTTGATGTCTAAAATAAAATCAGCGTAGATGGAAAAGCCAATGAGAAGCACTACCGAATCCCAATTTTTGGAGTAACTAACAGATATGCTTCATTTATTATATGTTTGGAAGCATATACGATTATTCCTTTGCAGTTCTTATAAGAAAGAAATCCCCAGTGGATAGAAGTAGTAAGTAAAATAGTAATTGCTTCAATCCAGAATCATCCCACTAACAGTAGCCAATCGATAAGTTTGGATGGAACAAATTAATAGTTGGCAGGTTCTAACATCTAACAATGGTAGAACAGTTCAACGATCGTGAAGAGAAGATATGAATCATTGCCTCACTTAACCAGTAAACTCGTACAACAATCAGCAGCTAAGAAGTAGAATTTCAATTTTGAAATCAACATATGCCGTTTATTGAAACTACTCAGATCGAAAGTGTAATTCAATGCACTGGAAAAATCTTGAAAGATTAGATTCAAACATTTTCCTAGAAATACAAGACTTATCAGATCTTATACCTGAAACCCTAACTGTTCTTCCATTCCTTGCAAGCCGCTACTCCCAACGCCGGAGATACCCTCTGGCAACTGCAATCTCCATAATGCCGCCGCCAACTTCCTGGAAGAAACCACCGGTTGCGTTGCACCCCTCAACCTCCGACAGCACCTCTGACCGCTATCCGAAACTGGCTTTTCCCCATCCTCTTGAACTCCGCCGCCATCTGCATCGTCGACCTTCCACTTCAGCAAGGGAGTCTCCGGCCGACTCCGCTTCCCAACCGAAGCTCCAGCTCTCCTCGCTCTAGACGGATTCCGAATCCTCCGCCTACCCTCCTCGCGATTACTCATCCTACACTCAAGATCCACCTCCAGCTCCGCGTCAGCTCCTTGGAAGAGAGAGTGGCCGGAAATGGCGCAGGAACTTGATGTTTCCCGGAAATCTTCGTGGTCGCCGGTGAAAGCCAGCCATTACAGAGAAAAAAAAACTAATTCAACTCGTGAAGAAAAGGGTAAAGGCAAGAGCCCTGGATTGGAAAGTGACGCTCTCAAAAATCCATGATCATTACCAAATTGGATAATGAGATGCATGCTTTTCTAGGTAGTCCTGTCCATTTCCAGATTCAACTCCATTACCTTCCATCATACTATCCATCTATCCATCTAACCCTCGCATCAATTATGCCTTATTATTATTATTTTTTATTAATTTTTCGAAGATAAAAGTTTAATTCAGACCCTTACTACTACTGGGTCATTTTTCATTTAATTTCTATTATTTTTTTTATCCAATCAAACCCTATTATATACGTCATTTGTAATTCAAACATTTTTGTTTAATTTTTTGTTAAATTGAACACATGCAGAACGCGTGACCTTCTTTTTTATAAGAAAAAAGTTCAATTCAGACTTTATTGTCAATGTCATTTGTCGTTTGATTTCTAATACTTTTTTGCCTAATCAGACCTTATCAGATATGTTGTTTGCAATTCAAATCTTTTTTGTTCAATTTTTCGTTAAATTGATCAAATTTTTTTTAATTTAAAAATTCTAAAATTACCCTTCTAAAAAATTATATAATTGTAACTACTATTTGTGCATGAATAAGGGAGATGTGGGTGGCCTCTATGAAGAATGCTGCTAGAGGCTGGGCCTCTCAACACTGTCAGGCGTCAACGCCTGCAATTTTGATGATATTTTAGATATATTATATATTTATTAACAACGAAACTTCACTTTAAAGGGTTCAAGTTTTTCTACCTTAGCCGAAATCTGAAGTATTAAATTAGATGGGTGGAATAATAACATAACTCAAGGTCTATGTTTACATTATTTGTTTTTATGTGTTTTACTTTGTCTAATTATCAAATATAATAATTTTCATGTCTGTTTACTTATACAATATTATATTAATCTGAAATAAATATTATGTAAAAATTATGGATGATTCAGAGTTATCGTCCAATAAGAAGACTGTATTTTAATAGTATTCATACTACGTCACTTTCTACACTAACATATAGATAACTTATATTATCACACGAATAAATGTTACATGTTGATCTTATAAGCATTAAATATTGTTCAACTTAGTGTAGGTATGATATGACATTTAATGTTTTTCATTTATGAAAATATTTGTTTGAATATCTTGGTCATTTAGAGTTGATACACGAACAAATTAGCCAATGATTTGTTTTTTAAAATTTTTAAATCTAAAAAAAAAGACACGCACTCTGCACGTGATCAATTTAACGAGAAATTGAACAGAAAAGTTTGAATTGCAAACGACGTATACAATAGGGTCTAATTGGACAAAAAAAAAAGTTATAAACCAAATGATAAATGACTCTATATAATAGGGTCTCAATTGAACTTTTCTATTTTTTTATATAATTTTATATTTGAATAATAGTAATTTTCCTTTTTATTCTATCAACTAACATACTTACCGTCACGTCACAATTATTATTAATACAATTAAATAATTAATTTATTCAATTAATTATATTAATCATTGTTAGACACGTCAACTTAATATGTTTAGACAACAAAATAGGAAAATAGACGTAATTATTTAATATCGAATAATGATATATTTATTTTTTTATTCTACTATCTAAATATATTTATTGACACGTTACACTAATAACTAATGTAATTAATATTATAAATAATAATTTATTATATTAATCATTGTCACACAGATCGGTTAGTATATAGAAAGTAGAATAGGCGTAGATTTAGCATCAACACCGCACTTTTTATTTTTATTTAATAATTCTATATTTATATTAATTAGCTACAGAAATAAAAAAAAATGATGTTAAATACGTATTTTATTAATAAGATTGTAATTTATTAAACCTTAATTTGTGAATATTTAACTAAATAAATTTAATATGGTTATCAAGTCTTTTTCATACAACGTTCTCACGTGCCCTAGTGCGCGTGGTACAACGTCGAAACTATTGCATCCTCCATTAATGGATCGTCTTGGGCATCCATGTTATTTCCACGTGGCTATATATTATTGGGACAAGTTGAAGTTAGTGGGTCCCTGCCCGACATGTGCTCCTCCTTTATTCTAATCGATGAAAAAATCCCACGTGCGTGGCGGTGTCGTGTTGGAATTAGATAAGTGTAGCTCGGTTTGTGCGCCACTAAAATAATAGTTTATTTTAATCAATAATTAATTAAAATAAAGATTTCAGTCTTTATTATTTTTGTAAAATAAGAAAAAGATTCCTTTAATTGTCACTTCTTATTAGTTTAATATTATAAAAAAATAATAAATAAATTAAAATTAATTTATTTATTGATTAACGATTTTAATCAAACCCGGGGAGATTGGTAATATATTCTTGACCGTCGGATATGGTAAGATTAAAAAAGGTTGTTGTTGTTGTTTAAAGCACAGATTCTTGTACCCATTCTGCGTTCACACATGTTTTCGCCGGTTTATTCCCTTCAAATACTTGTTCACACTATTAATCATACTTTATATTAAGAGTATTCAACCAACTATTAATCGTCACGTCGCTTTGTCTCTCCAGGAAGGCTCCGAAGCCGTCATTTGTCTACAAAACGTTGGTTGCTGTGGTTGAAACAAAACCAAACTGGTCAACTGGTCCTTATCACCTGCCATGTAGGACATCTTCTTCCTGACGTGGCACCGTATTAGGTCTGACTTTCTCTCTCTCTCTCTCTCACTGAGTTTATATAGCACCATCTCTCTCTATATCTCTTCCTCCTATCTCTTACTCTTTCTAACCGGAGCAACATAATGGGCAACTGTTTTCGGCGAGGAGCATCGGAGAAATACTGGGCGGGAGAGGACTGGGGTTTCTTAGCAACGCAGGACGAAAATGGGAAGCTTTCTGAGTGTCCGAAATTGGTGCAAAAGAGGCTTATTGTAGACGAAGAGGAAGGCTGTTCGCTGGCTAATTCTTCTTCCTCGTCGCTGCCGTCGCCTGTTGCAGAGGTGAAGATCAAAATCACAAAAAAACAGTTGGAGGAATTGTTGGGTAAGGTCGATATCAACGAGTTGTCGGTACACCAGGTTCTGGCCAGGTTGATCGACGCCGGTGATCGCGTTGATAAATCCTGTCACCGGCCGTGGAGCCCTGGGCTGCAGAGCATTCCGGAGGCAATTTAGACTATCTCTTTGAATCCACCGGTTCTGATGTTGGGCCGGGTCTGACCAACTTCGATGTACATATTCTAGACAGGCTGTACATTCTTGAGCTGGTTTTTTCGGAAGAAATAATTACTTTTAATTAATTTAGGAGTAAAGTTATATTTAATAGTCATTCAATCAATTATTCTTAATAAATTTAACGACAAATGTTACTTGTCTTTAATTTTATCTACGTCAACATATTTACGCTAATTGAATAATCATTGTTTCACGAGTATCCTGCTCTTATTCATAAACAATTTACAAACAAAATGTTTTTGTTTTTATAATTTTATAATGTTTTAATGGAATAAAATAAAATAATCAAAGCCTTAAAATTGCTAAGGTTAAACTAAAAAAAAAAGTAAAAACTCTTAAATTTCAAAAGCATTTAAACCATATTTTATATTTAACTTATTTAATATAAATTAATAGAGTAATTATCAATAAAAACCTTAAGCTATACTGACAAATTAGCATTTATACTATTAATTGTCAACAATTTAACCTTATATGACCATCAGCAAGACTCGATTCAAATGAAGTCACCTGCACTTGAAATGAGTGTAAAATGCAACGACTTTAATTTCGTGCCCGTGTATTTGCAATCGTCCGCACTTGAAATGAATGTAAAATACATTCGAGAATAAACAACCTCATTTTCATCCAGTCGCCCACAATTAAAGTATTATCGTTTATATTTGAAATTAGTACAAAATATACTAAACAACAAGCGACTTCGGCTTCAAGCTGGCGTATGCACGGTTGCTCGCAATTAAAAATGCAACCACTTATTAACATAGTTTAAATTTTATTTTGTTATCGATTATTTAAGTTTTGTTTTTGAGATGGAATTTATAATTTAAGGTTTTTATATTTATTTTTTCCCTAAATAATATTTAGAGAAAATAAAAGAAGGAACGCTGCAGTTTACAATTCGTCCGTTCCCGCTCCCGCTCCCGCTCCCGCCTGAATGGTAAATTTTGTACTTTCTTTCTTCCAATTTCATTGTCATATCCATTGAGAGCCATTCCCTCCAATTCGTCTTCTTCTTCTTGATTCCATTTCAAGCTCTCTATTGCAATGGGTGACTACGAGCCTCCCTCTTTCTCCCTAGGTCTAGATTTGGGTTTCGAGTTGGAGCCGGAAACAGCTGTTCTCAATCAACAAATTCCTAACGGAGCTCATGATTCTTTGTTTAATGTTTCTGTATCGTCACCTGCTGATGCTGCCGCAACAGCACAAATTGACTATTTGACTGCTGAAATCGGAGCTGATTCTCCTAGGGTTCTCAAGCGTCTAAAGCGCGGGTCACGTGCGAGTTCTTCATCAGCTAATAACCGAGAAGGGGTTACACCGTGTTATTTGGATGAGGACGAGATCGAAGAATTTAATTCTGAGGATGACTTTCCTGAAGGTAGGTCTTTTATAATATGATTTTTGAATTAGGATGAGGATATTTTGGAAGCATAGTTTCATCTTTAATACTATTGTTAAGTGGTTGAAAGAGTATACGAGGGGATTTGAAATTATAGATAATTTCTTATCTGGTTAAGACGCATAATGAATATTGATTTGAATATTTTGTGATTTGAGAACCCACCAAAGGGGTTGCATTTTAGTCGGAAATGTCATCTGTAATACTGTTGTTAAGTGATTGAAAGAGTATATGAGGGGATTTGAAATTATAGATAATTTTATTATCTGGTCAAGACACATAATGAATATCGATAGTAACCAACTTCAAATCTATTCGGTTAACAATTTTTGCATTTGTTGTACACTTTGTTTTAGGAGATATTGTTTTTTGATTGGAAAAACTTTAAATAGCTATATTATGTTGCCTACCTGCTGTGAAGTTGTTATATAAAAGATAATTTCAAATTTTGTTGTTGACATGCGATGAACATAGAATTTTTCCAACTTCAGCTTTATCATATCTTGTTAATCTGACAATTGGAGGTCGAATTGGTATAATATGTCTCTTCTCTAGCCGTAAAAGTTTACTCCCACCAGAATCAGCACGCTATGGGTTATGAAAAGAGTTGTGCTTTTAGTTTCGACTCTTTGTGAAAGAGTAACTGCACGGTCCTTTTCTTTTTCTTTTCTCATTGAAGCTTTGCAGGCATTGAATTTTCTCTAAAGTGAAGGTTTGGCTTTCCTATGAGCTTTTTGCTTTCCGAAAAGGGAGTACGGAAGCTCACAGTTATTTATTTATGAAATGTATCATCAACTCTTTATCTGAGTCATTGCTTAAGATTTACATTAGTTCTTATAAATAACTCTATTTATTGTAGCCCATCTACCGCCCCAATATCATAGTGTCTGCAGCAGCTCGAAGAATCCATTGCAAGGGTTATCAAGAAATCTTTCATCCAGCAAGCTAAAAGACAATAAGAGAAAACACGTTTCAAATGCTTTGGATTCCGCTATTTTAAAGGGAATAGAAAGTGCGTCAGTTTTTCCGGAATTAACCATTAGCCCTCTTAGGAGATTCCAATTGCTTGAATCTGATTCTGATGAACATTCTGGCAATGATAATTCAAGCAGAAACGGTGATGAAAATTCACTTTCAAAGGTACAGCGTTCTAAATTTGACTACTTTGCATCAATAAATGAACTAGGAAAAAACGAGCACAGAAGTATATCTGAAAATGAGGATCTGTGGAAAGACTTTGGCTCAGTGAAAAAAATTCAGATCTCAACACCTGCTTTTGATGAGCTTTGTGAAGAATACTTCCAATCAGGAAAGGAAAAGAGAGCTGTGCCCCTAAGCACCAATGTCGTTGATAAAGATAAAAGTGTCTGCCACAATAATCATATCATTTGGAATACGGCGGATTGTCCTCCTGCTCATCATTACTACCTTCATGATGATCCAAGGGTTCAGAGATTGGTCCATGATCGATTACCACACTTCTTCCCACTGGGGGTTGTCAAGAACAGAGTAAATCAGTTACCAAGTACATCAGCCATTGATTATATGTGGGGTTTTATTTCATTTGCTCATTTTTATTCCATCATTTCTATTATATTTTCTCATACAATATGCAAATACATATATTCTGTGGACAGGGGACAATTTAGCAATGAGAGAGCTTCACAGAAATCATACGTTGAGAAAAGCTCCACAAAGTTCAATTACAAAACTAACGAGTCAGATGATGAAGTGCAGATACAGGCTCATGAAGGTTGGGTACGCCCCAAAATTGTCTCATCAGCTAGAGGCCGAAAAACTTCTAAACAGCTAATCAGTAAGGGAAACAGCTCAAAAAGAAGAAGGAAGGTCTCCAAAAGGTCGACTTCTGAAGAAGCTTTAAGGGAATCTGAAAGTTGGAAGGACCCAAAGAGCTGTTCCAGTCAGCCAAAAGCTGCTGGAAAAAGACAGGTGCATGCAAGTGGTCAATCAAGTGGTCACTGGTATACATCTTCAGATGGAAGGAAGGTACAGTACTTTGCTGAGTACTGTAATTTCTCATTTCAAGAATCCTTATCTGTTTATACTTCAGTACAAATCCTAATCCTAATCTTTTTATACTTCAGTACAAATCAGAGAAAGAATCCCACTCTCTGTAGGCATGCTTTTAATTTTTAATAATAGTTAGATTTTCTGCCATCCCATGTTGCCTTGCTGGCTGGATTAATCCTTTGTCCCTCCTCTGTCCCTCCCCGCACCAAGATTGATGAGCAAGCAGACATCCCAATGATGTTCTTTGGCAATTAAAATTTTATGGTGCCTTGTCATTTTTTATTCTAGAAACGAACACCAAATTACAGCTACAAAAAGTTTCTTAGGTCTTTCCAAGTTATTGACGTTGATGATTGAATATTTTAACTATCGTAGGCGCTTTCAGATTATTGATGCCTTTTTTCTCTGTTTTTTCTTTTCGTACAGGTTTATGTATGTAAAAATGGGCAGCAATTGACCGGCTCAGTTGCTTACAGACATCACCAGAAGGTAAAGAATAATTTTTGGATTTTCTATCAATCTAGGATCTGAAAGTGAAGAATAATTTGGGATTTACTATCAATCTAGATTCTCATTGAAGATGTTTGCTGGTTACAGGAGCGTGGGAGCTTTAAGAAAAAAAGTAAAGGTAATTCCAAGAAGAGAAAAGCACGAGGATCAGTCTAGTGTCATATCAGCCCCTTGTGAGTATTTGTAAAGTTGCGCACCATTTGTGATCAAATTTCAATTAATATTGCATTATCAGTTTGTTTTAACTTCATTTTTAACAGAAGCAATATATCGTCGACAGTCAGGTCTGATGAAAACATGAGTTGATCCACAAGATTTGATTTTTTTTTTATTTTTTTATCATTTATTTCTTTGTTCATGTCAAAGATGATGAAATTAAAATTCTAATATTTCATGTAGAATATAAGCACACTGTTTAGATATTGATGTATTACAAAATAATAGGTGACTCAAAAGCTTGTGAGCAATGTTGGGTATGGAGTTGAAACTCAAAGCTCCCCTTCCAGACTAACTAAATGTTTCTACTTTAAACCGATACAATAGTTTGGTCGGCCTCCCAATCAAGACAAACTTCAACTCGTCCCTTAGGAGCTGTCATTGGAGCCGTGACAATGAGCCTGCAAGATCCAACTGCAATTGGATTACATCATTGGTCAACTGGGTATCATCTTTTTCATTCGATTGGTTGGTCGGAGTACTCGAGCCGATCTCTCTCCCCCGACGCCGATCTCTCTCCCCGACCATAGTATGATTTGCTCATCCTTGAACAGAATAGGCACGCAAGGTACAAGATCCTAAATTTACGCAACAAAATCATTCAAATATCATCCAAATTAATGACCAACTTATTTGTACTACAAATTCATACCCTTAATTTTAGTCCTATCTTCTTGCAATCGCTGCTACCAACATGGGTGCAATCCAGTCGAACGACTTCCTCTGACTCAAATGCTTCCTGCAGTCTTCTCACTACGTTTACATAAACCCCATTTCTTGCTGCAGAAAAGATACAAACAGTCAGCTCTTAAGAACTGAAATGCAGAACAATTACTCATCAATCGTAATTGAACTCACTGAGTTTCATTATTGGGGGAGAGTTCAGTCCTCTGTTCCTCATTTCCTTCATTTCCTCGAATGCTAACCCGTCGACAACCTTCTTAACAAGCTTTGGGTATATCGGCGCGTAAGGCTTCCACAGCATTAGGGGAATAACAGGCCGAGTTTTGGAGTCGTAATTCCGACCCCGATATAAAAGCAAGATGTTTATATGTCGATAGATAATCTTACCGCCGGATTTATCCTTGGGTAACACAACTCTGAATTAGAAGGAAATTTCATTACGTTCGATGATGGAGAAACTAGTGTGAAATTCAAACCTCAAGGTGGAAGCAGACATTGTCCATGTCAAGAGTAGGCACCCCCAACGCCTTGATCCTCACTGCCTCAGCCCTTCTCCAATGATTATGGATGTCATCTAGCATGTTGTGAGTAACTCCTCCTATTCCTAAAAACTGAATGAATTCAGGGAAGATTCTTCGAGTTAATTGTTCAAGCAGTTGTTTTGAATGCAAGTTCCAACTGGGTTACCTAGATTGATTTGGCGAGAGCAGTGGTTATGGCGGTATTTTTCAACTAGCTCTGCAACTTCCTCGTCGGAGAGTGGGTTTCCAAGAACACGATTCCTCTCTTCCTGAATTTTGTCACTGTCAGCGTCGACTTGCGACGGCGCAGATGTGCCTGTCCATTTTCGGGCCAGCCGGTTTGGTCCGAAAGGGGAAAACTTTGGCGATTCTCGGAATCCGATGGGGTCGACCGAGGGGTTGGTCTCGGAGTAGGAGTATCTGAAGTCGAAGGGAAGATCGGAGACGAGAGGGGAAGGCGGCTCTTTCTTGGTAATTGACGCTTCCTGGGTTTTCTTCTTGTTTTGGGGAAACTTTGGAGGTCTGGTAACCGGCGAAAATGGAGGGTCGTGATCCTTTTCCGGCAGAGATTTGCCGAATAAGCGACAAATTACGAACAGGGGATCGTCTAAACATACAGGACATGGAGTCGCGGGACGAAGCGGATGAAGCTTTCGCATTTGGAAAAGAAAACCCTAGTCTCTCTCTCTCTCTCTCTCTCTCTCTCTCTCTACTGCAATTTAATTTGTAATCTTATTATAGTAAGCGTCATTAATTTATATGAATTAAGGTCTCATCGTCTCCGAATCCAACTTCAAATTAGTTGAAAGCTTCAACCATGGATTCTCCCAACTCCCACTTTCAGTCGGAATTATTAACAGAGCTAATTACTCCATATTTGCCAACGGTACCAATGACGACAACTTCCAATACATTTCAATCGCCATTAAAGATCTCGCTCGAGCTGCTCATGCTCTCTACACACGCATGTTCACCAACAGTCGTCATTTTCGAGCTCTTCTTGTTAGCTGTTTCACAGCTCTCTGAAACAGAAACCCTAAACCTTAGTCAACCCACGAGGTTGAAGAGAAGCTTCAAACGGCGTCGCTTCGTGAAACTTTATTCCATCAGAAAATGAAGGTCAAAACGGACAGAGAAAGAGAAACTCCATCGAACTCCACAGTTGACCAATAATTATCAAACGCAGCTGCAATTAGAAAGTTCAACTCGACGAACATAATTTCCTTCCGATTTCCTAGAATTTTGCAGGGAGAGAACCCATTTTCCAAAAACAAATGCACGATTTCTGCTTCACGATCCCGTATGGGTTGCTGCTGGTGGGCGGCGGGCTTTTTGGATATTTCCGGAAAGGGAGCGTGGCATCTCTGGGTGGAGGTATGGGCGTTGGATTGGTGCTCATTCTGGCTGGATATCTGAGCCTCAAAGCTTTCAAGAAGAGGAAGAACTCATATCCTGCTCTGATTCTCGAGACGAGTACGTTTTTTCTTTTTGGGTATATAATAAAATTCTCTTTCGTTTCTCCGAATTCGTCGTTTTGGCTGATTCTAGAAAGCAAAATCCCCGAGTTTTTCTGTATGAAACTGGTAAAGTGTGGTGGTAAAGATATGATTCCAGTCGTTAAGAATGCTGACATTAATCGGAAGGAAAGCTCTTGTTTTGTTCTATCTCTATCTGCAACTTGAGATTTAGACAGCGAGGGAAGGAAAGATCCTGTTTCGTCTGTGTTTCTTCGCTGAGAGAGAGAGAGAGTTATTATAGTGGTAGAAGGATAGAATTGCTGTCAATCTATCTTTATCTAAGGCCAAATGGTTTGGCAAATTTAGATCATAATATCCATTATAAAACTATGTCAATTGCTTAGTATGAACACTTAACCTGCCTTGTGAACTCGAGTTCCATTATTTGTATGGTTTACAAATGGTCGAGAAGTTTTCAGTTTTTAGAAGAAAAAAAAAACGTTTAGTCTCTGATCTCGCTAGTACAATTTTATTAGTTTTGAGTTGAAATATGTTGTATTTAGTAAAAATGAGAACTCTGTCCATAAATCATTTATTTTCATTTTTCTTAGAGAACGTGATATTGAACACTTCTCATTGTCAGCTTTGTTTCTTTATAATTAATAGAATTTTGAGTAGCCTTTTTTCTTTTCCTGAAGTGGAACAAAATGTTCAATAACAGTGAAAAGAATTGGTGTGAAACGGCGGGAGACAAAACAATAGTTAGTTGATGCTAAATCTAACGGTCATTGCCGAATCGGGTATTAGGAAGTTAGCAACATCAAAATGGGACTTTCTCCAAGAAAACCTCCTTGGATTCTCTTCATCTAGTCTTTTTCCATACTCATACTCATGACATGTATATGCAGGAAATTTGTTCTTGTTAGATTTTTCATTTTTTTAGTTATTAGAGTGCAGAATGTGGAAATGACTTTTCTTATGTTCTTCCCTTTTTCTATTTTCCAATCTTATGCTTTGCCCACCATGATTTTCAAATCATTCATGAACTTGCTCGTATATCGTCGAAACAGTCTGTGCAGCCATGCTGACATGGATCATGGGTCATCGCTATCAGCAAACGTCTAAGATTATGCCGGCCGGAGTCATCGCCGGAATCAGGTGACTCGATTGTCTACCCTTATAAGTCATTTGAAATCATTTCATTACACATCTTGAATTTTTCCAAAACCAATCTTGCAGTGCTATCATGACTATGTTCTACGCGTACAAGATCGGCACCGGCGGAAACCACTTTCCGGCCAAGGGGGAGTGATTTTTTTTATTTTTGTTGTACTGAAAGCAATTGAATGAGATAAGCTTGCTATGGACACTAAATAAAGAAAATCAGTTTGGAATTTGAGACCAAGCTTCTTTTTTGTCTCATCTTTTGTCAAAATTTTATTCGTTCTGTGCAATGAAAATTCATTGTTCATAGCTAATAGCAGCATAATCTGATCATCTAATGTCCTCGCTCGGGTTGCTTGGTCAACTTCGTGTGCACTTCTACTTAATCTGTTGCACGGCGAGAGAACAGTTGATTCAACACGAGAAAATTATCACAAATCTATAGTAGAACACCCTAATCTCGAAAAGCACTAATCTAGCACAAACTCAAAAACACTCCCGAAAGAGATATTAGACATATTCGATAGAAATATTCTTTTGATAATGGATGATCGATTCCCACGTTTCTTTGCACGACACATACCTCTCTGTTAAGCACTAACTCTGCCCACGCCATCTTGTTACAATTGTGCATGATGATCTCATAAAATACATATTCCCAAATAGTCTCTCTCCTATCCATTCCCTGGAAAAATCAGATACTACGTCCATACTTTTGTCCTCTCTCTCTCTTAATGAATCCAGAGGTAGATTCTTAATCAGTGGCATGGAATGATACTTGCAATGGTTGATTAGTTCAGACAAGCAAAAAATAGAAAGAACTTGCCGTCAAGGTTTTGAATTTGACAAACAAACAACAAAACATGATCCTTGTTTTAAACAACAAAAAATAGTTAAGAAAGTTAAGTTTCTTGTACCAAAGACGAACTCCTTTCCGGTTTAGAAACTCGAAAAATCGAAAAGTTATTCGGCTGGACAGCTTGTCATTGTGTGTACAAACGTTTGCCTATAAAGAAGAGTGATCCCCCATTTCTCTCTCTACCCTGCATTTTCCTACTTCTTACCAGAAGAAGTAAATCATCGAAAAGGCTCCCTCCTGGATGGCTCGGAATTCCAATCATAGGCCAAAGCATTAGCTTTCTCCAAGCCTTGAGGACGAACACTGCAGAACAATGGCTGCACCAAAGGATCAAAGAGTATGGACCGGTCTCCAAGCTCAGTCTCTTCGGAAAACCGACTGTTTTCATAAGCGGACACACTGCGAATAAGCTAGTCTTCACAAGTGACGACACCACCATCAGTAACCAACAAACCAAGTCCATTACGATGATTTTAGGCGACCGGAGTATAGTTGAGCTCAGCGGAGACGACCATAAACGCGTAAGAGGTGCAATCCTATCGTTCTTAAGACCGGATTCGTAATAATGGACGAAGAAGTCAGAGAGCACCTCAAGATCCACTGGCAAGGCCAGGAAGAAGTCGCTGTAATTTAATCAACAAATAGATAAGCTTTTCTGAAAGAGATAAAGCATTTACTAATTAACATCTTTCTCAAAATAGGTCTTGCCCTTGATGAAGACTCTCACATTCAACTTGATTTGTTCGCTGCTGTTTGGGATTGAGAAAGGAATCACGAGAGACAAATATATGGCTTGTTTCCAGACGATGATGAGAGGGATATGGTTGGTTCCGATCAACTTGCCGTTGAGTTCATTCAACAAAAGCCTGCGAAAAAGCAAAAGGGTCCAAGCCATGTTAAAGGATCTGATTGAAGAGAAGAAAATAAAACTCAAAAAAGAGGTTGATGCTCCTCATCAACATCTCATCACTCACTTGCTCAGTCATCAAAAAGAAGGCAGCAATGAAGAATTAAGCGAGAAGGAAATCGTCCACAATGCGATAGCCGTCATGATCGCCGGACACGATTCGACATCTGTTCTGCTTACTTTCATAATGAGGCTGCTGGCTAAAGATGAAGCTGTTTACGCAGCCGTTCTTCACGGTACGATCACAAAATTCGATCTAATGATTCTTAAATCGTGTTTCTAAGAATTCAAACTAAAAATGGTTGGTTGGTTTTCATCAGAACATGAAGAGATAGAAAAAAGCAATCTCCCTGGAGAGCACCTGAGATGGGAAGATCTTAACAAGATGAAGTACACATGGAGAGTAGCACTCAAAATGTTGAGAGTCGTCCCTCCGGTTTTCGGCGGGTTCCGACAGGCCTTGAAAGATATCGAATTCGATGGATGTCTCATTCCAAAAGGATGGCAAGTAAGTCAAATTCCCCCCTTTTCAATCTTTTTTTCCTCCTTGCAGTTAGATGTATTTGGCTACTTCTGTTTCAGATCTTCTGGGCGGCGTCAATGACGCACATGGACGAGAGCATGTTTCCAGAGCCGTCCAAGTTTGATCCGAGTAGATTCGAGAACCAATCCTCTGTCCCTCGACTTTGTTTTGCGTCGCTCGGGGGTGGTCGGAGAATCTGTCCCGGCAACGAGTTTTGCAAGGATAGAAACTCTTGTTGCCATCCATTACATCATTACACACTTCACCTGGAAGCTATCTGCTGATGATCTTTTCATAAGAGATCCCACTCCAACACCAACTAAAGGATTACCTATTCAAATTACACAGACGAAACCATTATAAAATTCCAGATCAATCCATAGTTACAGCTAAATAATTACTTCAATAATTTCATGTTTTCTGCTAATGTTGTGTAATGTTCTAACCTTTATTATGTCTTTGAATAATGATGTATAATTAAGGTTCAGTTTGGCTGCTGTTCATACACAGAGATCTCTGTAACAATCCTTGGAGCATGATTTTTGATTTGACACCTTCCAACTCACAACAGTTAAACAAGAACCCGTCTTCATTTTCGAGCCGTTTATGAATGATTGAACGATCTAATATCGTGGAGTCCATAGTTTTCAAAGTGCAATATTATTAACTGATTTTGTTTTTGAAATTAGTCCAAAACGCAATATACTACGTTGGGAGGAGAATTCTTTTTATAATTCATTTATTTTTTATTTCATCCAGTAATGTGAGATTGTACATTTCTATTGGTTTGAATCAGATTCTTACAATTAATCGAATTTTTTTATTATTCTTGTCTTCACAAAATAAATGTCACAAATAATTTACGGTCAATAACATCAAAAGAAACCGATTAATCCAACCTAAGAAACTTTGTACACGTCGGGGAGGATTAAACAATTAATTGAGAAAAATGATTTTTGTTGTTTAAAAAGTAAAGAAAAATGATTTTCATTTAACTCGCTATACTCAGTAAATTACACTTTCTTATATTCAGCTCGACTCGGCCGAATCATTTGTCATTGTTACCAAAAAAAAAAAAAAGTAGACAATAAAGAGATTTCACATGGTGTTCTCACTTGTTCTTTGGTCAACTTATCTTGAATCAAATTTGCCCTCAAAAACAAGATTCCCAACTCCATGCTTTTGTCCCCCACCCCCCTCTCTCTCTCTCCCATCCTATCTAATATCTCTCTCTCTCTCTAAACTCTTCAAGATCTAGAAGAAATAGACGTAGTCTGATTTGATTGCAGAGAAAATGATGAACATCTACATAGCCATCTTCATCTTCTTCGTTCCCATTCTCCTGCTACTTATGAGAAGAAAAAAATCATCCGAAAGGCTCCCTCCTGGTTCCTTCGGCATTCCTTTCTTAGGCCAAAGCCTTACTCTTCTCCATGCTATGAGAAATAACACAGCAGAACAATGGCTCCTTCAAAGGATCAGAAAGTACGGACCAGTCTCCAAGCTCAGTCTCTTCGGCAAACCAACTGTTTTCATCAGTGGACAGGCAGCAAATAAGCTTGTTTTCGGCAGTGATGATGCGTCAGCCCTTAGCAACCAACAAGTCAAGTCCATTACAATGATTCTGGGTGACCGGAATTTGTTGGATCTCACCGGCGATGACCATAAACGAGTAAGAGACACTCTCCTTTCCTTCTTGAAACCCAATTCGCTGAAGAAATATGTCGGGAGAATTGACGAAGAAGTCAAGGAGCACCTCATGATCCATTGGCAAGGGAAGAATGAAGTCTCTGTAAGTTAAGTACCATCCACATACAGCATAATCGATGTAAATCGATCAGAAATTCATACTATCCATCAAAATCTATTGTTAACTAAGATCTTGAATTGAAATAGGTACTACCCTTGATGAAAACTCTCACATTCAACGTGATATGCTCTGTCCTATTCGGCATCGAGAAAGGTATCGTAAGAGAGAAATACATGGAGTGTTTTCAAGCAATGGTAGAAGGAATGTGGTCCATTCCGATTAACTTGCCGTTTACTCGCTACAACCGGAGCCTGCAGGCAACCATGAAGGTCCAATGCATGTTAAAGGGTCTTATGCAGGAGAAGAAAGTAAGACTTGAAGAAGATGTTGATTTTAAACAGCAAGACCTCATCACTTACTTGCTCAGAATTCAAAAGGAAAGTGACAAAGAATTATTGAGTGAGACTGAAACCGTGCACAACGCCATAATCGTCATGATTGCAGGCTATGACACTACAGCTGTTCTGCTTACTTTCATGATGAAGCTTTTGGCTAAAGATCAACCAGTTTATACAGCTGTTCTTCAAGGTTGCAACTTGCAAACTCACTCTACATCAATTTGAGTCATAAACATAAACCTATGCATAAATGGAAGGTTGGCATGTTTTTGCAGAACATGAAGAGATAGAAAAGAGCAAGCTACCTGGAGAGTCATTGACATGGGAAGATCTCAACAAGATGAAGTACACATGGAAAGTAGCTCTTGAAACGTTGAGGGTCGTCCCTCCGGTTTTTGGCGGATTCAGACAAGTCTTGAAAGATGTCGAATTCAATGGATATCTTATTCCTAAAGGATGGCAAGTAAGTCAAATTCACACCCTTTCGATCTTTTTCCTTCCGAAACATCGCTTTGCAGTTCAATATATTTGGCTACTTCCATTTCAGATTTTCTGGGCCGCGCCGATGACACACATGGACGAGAGCATATTTCCTGAGCCATTGAAGTTTGATCCGAGTAGATTTGATAACGAAGCTTTGGTTCCTCGATTTTGCTTTGCACCGTTTGGGGGAGGTCCGAGAATCTGTCCAGGCAATGAGTTTGCAAGGATAGAGACTCTTGTTGCCATCCATTACATCATAACTCACTTCACCTGGAAGTTATCTGCTGATGATCTTTTCATCAGAGATCCCATGCCAGTCCCAACTAGAGGATTACCTATTCAAATTACACAAAGGAAACCATTGCAGTTTAATCGAGAAATGTAGTTAACTTTCATGTTTTTCTGCTAATATTGTTGAATGCACTTTGGTTTATGCATGACTTCGAGTAGGCTGTTGTTTCACACTATGCACATGTCATAATTAGTGGGACTTAAAGAATAAATATGGGTAGATTCCAGCAAACTTCTAGTGGAAATTTACCGGAATCCGGCGAGGCCTGATGGAAACCAGCAGATTCCCACTGCCCGAGTCACCTGGTTTCAATTTTTTTTCTGGGCAGTTTGCCGAATTACATGTTTCCGTGAATCATTGATTTAATTCTATAAAGTAGTCATTTTACACATGTAATGTTCTTAATTGTTCTTGGTCAACTTCTAGGCTCTCTTGTATCTCTCTCTCTCATAAAAAAAAATACAAGGGAGAGAGAAATCATCCATTCTATCTCAACTCCATCCAACATTTTCAGTCTCTCTCTGAACCCTTCGAGATATAGAAATAGACGCGATCTAATCTGCTGGCAGAGAAAATGATGAGTATTTACATAGCCATCTTCATCTTCTTCATCCCCATTTTGCTATTTCTTATCAGAAGAAGTAAACCATCCAAAAGGGTCCCCCCTGGTTCACTAGGAATACCCTTAATAGAGCAAAGCCTTGGCCTTCTCTGAGCCACGAGAAGGAACACGGCAGAACAATGGCTCCATCAAAGCATCAAAACGTATGGACCAGTCTCCAAGCTCAGCCTCTTCGGAAAACCAACTGTCTTCATAAGTGGTCAGTCTGCAAATAAGCTCATTGAAAAGGCAGTTACAATTGTAATCAGTAAACCATTTTGGTTTGTTGCAGTTTCTCTTCTTTTTGCCCATTTCTTCAGCTTCTAGCTTGTCAACCGATTCTTCCGGCTCAACTGCTCTTTGCTCTGACTCATTAATGTTAGTCTCTTTCGATGATAGTTGGGGACCAAGCTTTGACGGAACTTACTGGCAATGATCATAAAGACGCCCCCTTGTTTCGTTCTTGAAACCTGAATCATTGAAGAAGTATGTGGGAAAAACTGAAAAGGAAATCAAACAACAAATTAAGATGCATTGGCAAGGGGAGCAACAGGTCACTGTGAGTTAAATCTCTATTTCGAAGACACAAATTGCAAGATCTATCAAAGTATTAACAGTTATCAAAGAGAAACATGTAAAAAAAAACACATGAATAATTAAGTATTAAACATGATTTCATCTCAATCACTACACACAAATTACAGCAACAACAAAAACAGTAGAGAAAAAAGGGTAAAGTGCTTATTTACCTTCAAATTTAATAGTAATGAGCAAGTAGATCCTTAAACTATCTTTACATGGAAGGGGGAGAGGGATTTGTAGAAAAATTGTGATTTTAACAAAGAGGAACCACAGAGGAGATTTTTGGAGAAATCGAGAGGCCTATTTCGCCTGTTTCAACAGAGAAAGATTATCCGCAATATAATTTTCTAATTTTTAAGTGGTTGCTTTGTCTTTAAAATCGTTATTCTTCAATTTGGCCTCTCACGAAATAAAGATTTCCCCAATTTGATGAAAATTTGACCAATCCTCTCATAAATTCGGCCTCTAGTTTTTTCTTAAGATCGACTCTCCGGTTCCTCCATGTTCAAACTGCAATTTCACTGTGTAAATTGCCCCTAAGATAAAATAGAAAACGAAAATCCTCGAGGTAGGGAACTACAAGCTGACTGCATTTGTTCATGAACTTATTTGCTTACAAAATGACCTACTTGCTCTTTACCAATAAATTTGAAAATAAATATTCATTTTACCCCAAAAAAATCACTTGTATGTAAATTGCTCGAGCGTTTCATCTACCTAACTACGACAATAGTCTACAACGATCAAACATAAACTACAGTAGGCCGCAATGAGTTTATATCGAAATAAAATTAATTCGTTTCATGTGCTACCATGCAAGAAGACTTACTCGTTACTTGTTATTTGTATGAACAAGGTTTTACCCTTGATGAAGACACTAACATTCAACATAGTATGCTCTCTCTTATTTGCCGTTGAGGAAGGAACCAAAAGAGAAAAACTCCTATAGCTCTTCGAAGCAATGGTGGAAGGAATGTGGTCAATTCCAATTAACTTCCCATTTAAAGCTACTTCTACTCTACAAATTATAATTAACAATTCTTTATTCAAAACAAGTTCGTTGTCGAGACATGCAATTTTTCAAAAGAAGATTTAATCAAACTAGAGAACAATTCATATGAAGTTTAAAGATTAATTCAAACTAACAAGTATAGCGAATATAAGTTCAGGAGCTCATGCATAGTTTGCAGTATTGTATCTAAAGCATGTTTCAAACATAGATTTTCTGGGCAACACCAATTACTCACATGGATTAGCGCATATTCCCAGAGCCATCGAAGTTTGATCCAAGCAGATTAGAGTACCAAGTTTCAGTTCCTCCTTATTGCTTCGCTGCATTTGGAGGTGGACCAAGAATTTGTCCAGGAAATGAGTTGGCAAGGATTGAAACTCTGTTGACCATAAATTACCTAATCACCCACTTCACATGGAAGCTGTCTGCAGATGACCTGTTCATTAGAGACCCCTTGCCAATGCCAAATAAAAATTGAGCCTAGAAAACCCCTTTAGATTATTATCAATCAAGATCATGCATACATATCGAAGATGAAAACAAATTCGTCACGATGAGTTGAAAAAATACTTCCAAGGCGACAACAGTTTGATATGCAACAATGAAAAGGAAGGAAAAGAAGGAATTGACTTATTGATATGAAAATCTCCAGAAGAATGATGGCTTTCTGGTTAAGTTTTCATCTATATTGTGGTTGAAATCCCACAATGTTTTTCTTGAGACAAAATGCTATATATTTCCTTTATTGAACCAAGGACATGTCATATATAAAATAGGGAATGTACATACTTTAGTCTCTAATCAAAATATAACAAAAAATACTAGTACACTACCTCAGTTCCTAGCCGTTTGTTTAAGGCTTCATTCCACATATTTGCAGCATATGCTGGATGTATCTGATTCCAGACGGTCATAACAGAAGCTACCTGTAGAGTCACAATACGATGATCATAACAAACAAATTGGACTAAAAGTTTTAGTCATAAAGTGTAGCCATTATGCAAATACTCAACAATGGTTAACAAGTAAATTTTTCCTGATAATTTTCCACTGAAAGAATATTCTTCCAAAAGTTTCTATGTATCTTGATTTTGTCGCTCAGCAGCCTCATTAAAAAAACTAACATTTTGGCTGGCAACTCAATAATCACAGAACAGAAATTCCAACCGATACAACTTATACTTAATGTTTCAAAACTTAACTGAATTTCTTATGAACACACTAAAAATAGAAAAGCCATAGGTTTGGCGAAACCCGCCCAGATAATACCACGAGCGACTCGCTCATAGACTCTTGTAGAGTATCTTGTTTAGACAATATTCAATAATCCCCTAACTCACTTCTATTCCTCTATTTATAATAAACTAACCTAATGATAATACCTACATTACCCATTTAATCAATCTTCTATCAATTTCTGATAATGATTTTCTTTCTAGCACCTCAATTCAAAGAAGACAGTGAGCTATAATGAAGCCAGTTTAAGAGCCTACAGTAATATATCTTCATCACATTCATTTAATATACTCAGATTTTAAGGACAAAAAGCAAAACAATATATGCTCAACCTCCATTAACTAGATCAAAAAGGTCAAATAAGTAGCCTTTCCCCACTATAAAAATAAATAAAGAAGTTTTAAGAGCCTCAACATCTTGAATCAAATCCTAAAAAATATTCTATTTTGCTTTGTTTCAAATAGTCAATGAAAATAGGGATATTAAATTTACACCAGATGAGAATCTAATGGTGGTGGATAGTTCCCATCTATGGTGTCTAACTAGCTAAATAACAGATTGTGATAACCATAGGGTTTACCCTCCATGCTGCGTACATACTCCCAAGCAGCAGTCTCATTAAATTTGGCTCGCAAATCAGGATGTACCTCGAAGTCCCACCATTCATCCCATGGTAACATTGCAATAATATCATCTCCCTACAGAAAGAGATGACAAAACATAATCAATTAATTTATAAGAGTTTAAAGAAAAGAAAAGAACTTTTCTGGTCCCTCATCAGCCATCACTCAAATTAATCAAAGAAAACAACAAATTATGAATTTTTTTTATCGAAAATTAAAAATAGTATGCTTCACAGCTAGGCCAGGTTAAAGTAAAGAGATTAAGGGGGTATCCTCTTGGAAAGTACATCCCCGTCAGTCCTTCACATACATGAGTTTTGAGGAGGAGCACTTGAACATGATGTGAAAACCTCACAGATTGAAGATGGGGATACTCATCAAAGGAAAAAAGATAAATGAGAAGGATGCATTGCATAATCTTCTAATTATTCATAGTTTTAATAAAAATCTCCTCACAGTTGAAACATGATGTTCACATCTAATCATGTCTCAAACGATTGCCGACACCTCATGTTCTTCAATGCACTCTAAAGAAACACCCTTGGAGAAACTAAATAAAGTAGAGGGGAAATTTTATGCTAAATACTCACAATAGACATAACTATGCTTTACACCAACAGAGATGGTGTCGAAGCTGAAATATAAAAAAGTCTATGTGGTAGAAATATAACTATTTAGTTTCTAAATCCTATGAACTCACCGGTTCATTTTCATGCCTGATTCCCCAACCCATAACTTTCCTTCAGAGTCTCTTAAGCAAACAGCAGTATGACCAGCATATGCTCCACTAACCCACTTCTCCAGTGTCTCAAAACCACCCCATCGACCACGAATTTTTGATATGGCAAGGAAATATCCTGAGTGAATATCATTAGCACTTACATTTGCCACCCATGGCTGAGGACGCTGTTTAAAGTTTGCTCCCATATGTTTCTCAAGCAATCCAATGTTGTGGTTCTCTCCCCATCCAGTGTTTGTGAATAAGGGGAAGACTTCCCACAGTGCTTCAAGGGTTCCCAGCATCCCAGCTTGTATGAGGAAAATGGACACTCCCTTGTTTTTAACCTTATTTTCAATTAATGAGAAACAATACGTTTTTTATTAACTGAAAAGGGGATTAGATAATTTATCAACCTCTTATGCATAGTAAGTCGTAAGAACTTGGCGGCAGCTTGCATAATCAAATTCTGTTTTCCCTTCCCCTGCCTTGATTTCTAGGGTATGTTCTCGTGACAAAATATAGTAGTCCCATGTTACTTGGTATGGGGTAACTGTGAGCTTTGCTAACCTAAACAGGCAAGTAACATCAATGTCCAAAGTTTTAAAAATCGAAAAAAACAAAAGTAAAACAATCAAAGAAAGAAAAAGTGAGACGATCAAATTCAAATGCCTCCATAGAATTTCAGACAAAGAGATTCAAACAATTCAGAATAAAAATATCTACCCCAATATTATATCATCATTAGTGAATCCAATATGTATAACAACATATCTTATACACCCACCATGAACTGAATGAATGCACAAATTCAATGGATCCAGTAACAAGCTTGAAGACCAGTGTATCATGTAAAAAAAAAGGAGAAAAATAAAAATTTGAAACAAAGTTTACTCCCAGACCTTGATATGAAGTGTACCCACCACCAAATTGAGAGCCACTCTTATTGTGAAACTCCATCCAGGCCGTATTTTCGTAAAAACAAGCACCTTTCCACTCCGGAGAATCGTTATGAGAGGACAGAGCCCCGACGAAAGTTGGGAGAAGATCAACTGCGCTGTGCAGAGAGTTGAGAATCGGCCAGGAAACTTGTCTAGGCAACAGAGGGACATCTCGAGGATGCAGAGGTACAACCACGGCTCTCAATTCTGGTGCAAGTACAACGAAGATACATCTGGAGAGCAACGTACTCTGGTCCCCTAGTCTCTCTCAAAAATTTTAAAAAACTTGAACATTGGCCAATTCAAGTTGCCTATTCAGAGAGATTACGGGACTTCTAGTCCAGTTGAACCGCCAATTCAAATTATCTATTCATCAAAATTTTAAGTTTTATTTTAAAATAAAATTTAAAATTTTAATTTTTTCGAAAAAAAATTTAAAATTTACTATTCATTGTAAAAAATCTTAACGTTTGATAATTCAGCAACTGAACCGACTAGTTGAACTGGTCCAGCTGAATCGACTATCTCGTGCTCAATATGTAAGTTTTCTACAATTTTTCGGCTGTGTTGGACTAGCCGTCCTCTCTTCCTTAAAACTTGTGACAAAAGTCAGGGGTTTTTATTTTTAGGGAGAAATACGGCCAATCCAGTTGGTCCGGTCGTACTCTCCTGATAAGAACCCGTGACTTTTGTCACGGGTCCGTCTTCTAAGGAGGAGAGTACGGCTTGTCTAGTTGGATAAGTCGTACTTCATTATCTGAAGTAGGGATTTTAGGGGAGAGAGTAAGTAGGGATTTTAGGGAAGAGAGTACGTCCGTCCTAGAGTACGTCCTGTCCAGTGCAGGACGTCCTATCCAACTAAACTCTCCCCCTATAGTACGTCTGGAGCACGTCCTCTCCAACTGGACAGGACGTTCTATCCCTCTTAGAGTACGTACTTAGGAGGGAGGGGATGTCCTGTCTAATTAAAGTACGTCTTCTCCTCGAAAAATTTTCGAAAAATTTTCATATTGACCCCTGGACGGCCGGTCCAGCTGGACCGGCCATCTTTTACCGAGAATACGTCCTCCTCACCCTCCCTCGGAAGTTCAAATTATTTATTTATCCAACGTTAAGGTTTTTTTACAATGAATAGTAAATTTTAAAGTTTTTTTTTTAAAAAAAACAAAAACTTATAATTTTTTTTAAAAAAAAACCCTAATAATTTAGGTTTTCTCTCCGAAAATACTGGCATATGTCAGACAATAATGGAAACAATTAACATGACAAAATAAATATTTATAATTTATTATATTAATTATATTTTTATTACAACAATAAACGAATATTTTAAGATAATAAAATAAAAAAATAAACATAACGAGAGCTTAGCATCAAACGGTTTTGACGACAGTCCTACACCATTCTCACTGGGTTGCAAATGCTGGAGACATACACTAGTTCAAATTCAAAGTTTTTTTTTTTCGATACAATTGAGGTTCTCTGTTGTTAACAGATCTTCAATATTAAATGAAGCAATAAATAACAAATATACATTCGAATGGAATCCGTATTCTGGATCATTTCATTTTCACGTGCATTTCAATTCTAACACATCAATTCTGCCCGGAAAAAGCAGACGAAATGGGCGATACACAGGGAAACCAGTAGCGACGCTGACCGTCTCTGTGTCCATCGTCAATCATGGCAAGACCCTCCTGTATTGACCAAAACAGTTTACAAATTCACCAACTTGAGAAAATGAGGAGGAACAATTAAGACTTACGTCTAGTAAAGTATCGAGGGCGTCAATGGCCCGTCCAGATGTCCACGACAATCGTCTCTCCACTTCACTCACAGTTACAAAGCCTTGTGCCTGGAAGTACAGATTATGCAATGGTTTGTGCTTAGGAACAGCTGCAATCCTTTTAGATTAGGAAATGTAATTACAGGTAAAATGTAAAACCTGGTAGGATGAGATGTTCTATAAAGAGGACGATACAACTACCGTCCATTTGAAAAAAGTTCTAAAGTATTTTTAAGCATTAAGCTATGAATGTAGTTATCTCACAGGAGGCTACTGTACAATGACACATCAAAATGACGAGACAAGGCTACAGAACTCAAGCGATTGAAATACGTGAGCCACGAGGATCGTACTAGGATGTGATCAAACCATTTTTACAGTAAATGAAACACTTTTCAGAAAAAATGGGATCGGCCATCGAACAAGAAATGCACAAGGCACCCATTTTCAGCAGCAGTAAGACATTGCTTATAGAAAGAAATACTAGGAGAAATGTGTACCATTTTGGAAGCCAAATAAGTTGTTTTTACCTGGGCCAGCTCTAGAATTTCGTTGTGGTCTTTCTTCAACTCGGTCGGAACAGATCGCACAAGTTTCTTCTTCCCAACTGAAATCATCTCAAAACCACTGCCCAACACCTAAGAGCATGATAATCAAACATGGATATGAATTCTGACAAAGTCAGAAATTAGTTGTCATCTTCCAAAACCAACTAAAATGGAATACCTTCAACTTGCTGATAGCTCTCATGCAATCATCCTCAGAAACAGCCTCGCGGTCTCTTCTTTTCTGACGAAGTAGATTACAGAGATCCTGCAGGTTGATTAGACCTCCATTATGAGATCTTGTAGCCAAGCAAATTTCAACTATTTGTACTCCTGTCTAACAAAGTTGCGAGAATTTAGCATGTATAGATTCTACAAAATACAATAACAATAAGAATAGAACTAAACTACAAGTCAGTTTCTCCATTGACCAAATTATTGGTTCAACAATTTCTCTCACCGATAAAGTGAACGTTAACATCCTTCTCAATCTCTCACATTAAAATTTCAATCACATCTTGCACAGAAATACAGAAAATCTACCAAGTTCAAAGTAGAAGTCACCAATCCCTAAAAGCTCTGCCCAGAAACCCTTGTTTGAGGCTAAGGGATCAACTCCAACTTTTGAGCACATCTCATGGAACTGTGATCTGAAAGCAGGGTTCTTACTTATATCTTTCTGCACCAGCCATATCCATAATCAGAACATAAATAGTTATGAATCTTAAACAAACTACAACACAATAACATTTCTTCAAAGCAAAAGTTGCAACATATATTTAACACACTCTCGAGACTGTTTCCGAAAGGGCTGAAAGCTTTAAAATTAGATAGTTTTCAAATTGGTATAATATTGGCCGCAAAGAGCTTAGCAGGTTTGAAGACAATACATACAAATTGGAAAATCATTGTATCATCAGCCATAAATTGCAAAAATGGGTTCATGATTATCACCCAAAATTTCCCAGATCAACTTGGCACAAGTAAACCAAATTTGAGAAATTGATCCTAATTTCTGATTTTTTTAATCGAAATTCGCCGGAGTTGGGTAAGCTATACTGCACGAAAATAGTCATATACAAAGTACAACAACACTTTTAGAGAGCCCTAAAAGAAAACCTTGTGTTTGCGAGCGAATTCCTCCAACTGAGATCGAAAAGTTGCAAGCTGTTCTTTCATCATATCTGTTCTGATCTTGGCAACATTTTCACCAAGCAAGCGGTATTGATCCTTCAAAGAAATATAAATACAAGTCAACAGGAAACCAATAAACCAGAAAATAATCTTCAAACGTAGAGCTAAGCAAACACCACCAAAAATGACAATCAGAAACCACTAATCAATCGAATGTTAGAGCAAAAACAAACCCTGGCCGCAGCAGCTGTCTGTAAACCTCCGATTCCCGGTCTCCTCCTCATTTTTTCGCAATCTCTCTCCCTCCTTGGTCCTCCTCCCTTATTCGACAACTACAAAAATGATTTCGTCTCAGAAGGACGAGGGGTGAAAGCGGAGAAGATCTAATCGCATTGAATAAATATAAGTATAAACGGGAGCCTCTCAACAATCAGAGTGGCGCAGCGGAAGCGTGGTGGGCCCATAACCCACAGGTCCCAGGATCGAAACCTGGCTCTGATAAGAGACAAGCTTCACCCAGCCCAACCTTTTTGTCTCACGTGCTTTTAATTAATTATAAACTCATTTAATCATAATTATAATTATAGTCCCTTACAAAAAATACCCATTTTAAAACATATAAGATAAGAAAATTAAATTCCCATCTCATTTTTTGTTTGATCGTCGAATTTCAAAAGCGAAGACTTACCATTTTTAAACAAGTCTCAATTTTAAGGGTGATCAAAACTGATTCGGTGTCTCGCAGGTTTAACTGACTAGTGCGATTCAATCCGGTTCTATCCATCAAATGAATCAATCGTGGTTCTACAATTTCAATAATCAAGGGTAATTGTTTAGTTCACGGTTGTGAAACCGTGAAAATCAAATCAACCTGAACCGAACCATGAATCAAAAATCTGACTCAAAACTCATTAAAACTTATCCAAAATCTTTAAAAAAAAAAACATACCCGTTGAAAACCGGACTCAAACCCAACCAAACTCCGAAATGCCCAAATGCTACCAAAAATCTAAGAAAACATTAAAAAATTATTGAACCAAGCTAGAACAAAACTAAATTTCACGATTCAATGTGGTTTGGTTCCGAAACCTTGTGCCACTTCTTGTCCTCAAATTTGGGAGACATAAGCCATGGTTCGAACCCTTCTCAGTCTCCAAGAACTGATCGGATTTACAAACAAATTACTTGTCATTTCTCGGACAAACATGCCAAACACTTTACAATGAGTGAATATTCATATGATGTGTATATCAGAAAAACAATTTCACGTCTATTTTGAACTTACTACCTATTCGAAACCTCGCTAGTTCATACTCACTAAATCACCTTCAACTCAAACCAGAAAAAACTTGGATTTTAATCCAAAAGGGTTTATAAAAATGAAAGTGTTATTCATGTTGCCGGAGATTGATTTCCCAGGCCGATGCTAACTGCGACAAAAGTTGGTCAGGTGGAGCACCGTCCCAGTCCTCCGGGAGTTCCATGGTTGACGAAGCCTCGTATAAATTCAACAAAATCTCTTTCTTCAACTCCATCGGAATGCCCAAGAAATCAGCTCCATTTTCAATCACATTTTCCACCAGCTGAACACAGAGAAACATTACATAATGGAAGTAAAGCAAACCTCAGATTTTGCAAGCAATAAAGCTTCAATCTAACAATTTCAAATCTCCAACAGTATGCAAGTATAGAAGAAACATATAGAGTAATAAACTAAAGCCTTACCTGTTGAATCCAGGATAAACATATGTCAAACAAGTTCTGCTGGTGAAGAAACTGGCCCACCGCATGCAAGACGTCAGCAGCTACCTCATTTGTCAGAAGATCAATCACAGGACCAGATTTATCCATTAACTTGACAAGCAAAATACCATCTGAAGTAGATAGAACTTCAGCATATGCTGAGTCCATATCACCCACATGAAGAGCATCCATGGCGTTCCTCCATGAAGTCCAGACCAAGTCCCTTTCTTGACCAGCATTGTCATCAGCCATGGCTTCTGCAGTTGATTTAGGAATAGGCACTCTTGCTGTCCGCGAAGTTCCACCGTCTTCTCCTGCCACTCGAATTGCCTCCAATGTTGCTTCATCCTTTGAAGCTTGCCAAACACTTCTTGCAGAAGGTCCTTCGCCATGCCTAACAGGTCCACCTCCTTTGCCCCAGGCTCTCCTACTTGCCACTTGATCACTCTCGTTTTCCGATTTGGGTGATCTGCCGTCCATTGAACCTCCACTTGGAGCTCTCTTGGAGACGAGTTGCCCATTTCTAGAAGTCCCATAACCAGGCATGTCCCAATTATCATGCATGTCAGATCTACATGGAGGGCCTCTTCCTCTCATAAATGAAGAAATCCCATCGGTATGATTGAATCTTTCGCCGTAAGGAATCCTTGAATCACTGCTCCTTCCAAATTTGGCACCAGAATAGTCAGGCAAAGCATTATACTTCCCTAAATGCCTATTTGATGATCCCTCAAACCCCATAACAAAGTTACTTCTCCTTCCGGACGACCCTGACAAATCACGGGCCATGTCTTCAACAATTCTCTCGAGACCTCTTACTCTATTCTCCAGCGTTACCATACTATCATGTGATACACCAATAAAATCCTGCGAGGAAAGAACATAAATTAACAGCTTGAAAAGGTATCACAGAACTTGATCTACGCAAATAAATTCAGCATACCTGCACCATGTTCATCAAATGAGCTTGCTGTCTCTCCATTTGCAACAACTGCCTCCGAATAGCCAACCAACTTCCCTTGTTATTCATTAAAGACCCTTCTGACTGGGCCTCTGCCTTGGAAAAATTTGATAGACTTCCAGACGAATCTCTGTAATTGGAGTTGGTTCGATCATCACCATCATACCCTTTTGTTCTAGACTCTTTTCCATTTGCTCGCCCATCATGCAATTTATCCCGTGCAAGATCATCATGATCCCGAATCTTCGGATGGGAAATAGCAGCACCTCTCTCTAAGTTACGATATTTACTATTAAAAGGGCCATGCCAACCGTCTGAATGGATGTCAGCATGGCGACTTGATTTTCCTCTGTGTTCTGAATTTTTAGGTTCTAATTCCTCATTTTTTGAGTTTGAAGAACTTATGCATCTGCGAGGAAGAATAACTTCTACAGGTAACTCGCCAGAACCCCTCGTTAGTTTCTGGAAGAATTCTGGGTTGAGTTCTTTGTCAGTTAAGGCTGGCGCTTTCTTCTTCAATATTACAACTGCTTTGTCTGGAATGCTACCACATTTAGTCTTATCAACAGCATTCGAATTAGAAGCAGAACTATCTAATATGTCGTTTGATTGTGGTTCTCTCCCTTCATTTGAACTGGTCTTCTTCTGGTTTTCATTTTCTGACAACATCGTTTGCTCAGAAAGTTCATCTGGATGGGAAAAACAGATAATGACCAGAAACACAAATCAGATTAAACTAAAAACGATGAAGAAGGGAAATTATCGACGGAATCACTTACCATGAGCCGAGGCTTTCCGGGCTTCCCCAACTTCATCATCTGCTTTCCCAGCAATTTTTTTCCATAACTGTAATGCCTCTGTAATACTATCTCTTACAGGTTTAATCTGCAAAGCAGGGTAGAAGTATTAAACTGACATAATAAATGAATCGAAACAAATACATTTTCTTCACTGGTAATCGTAGACCTCCTAATAGCCACAGTTATTCCATTTGTCCCAATCTATAGCTCGATGCTCCAATAGAACTACGATAAATTTTCTCCCAGAATTCTGCGTAGAATTTAGTCCGTCTAGATTAGAAAGAAAAAACCTGACTTCCAATTCAAATTAACATTAACTCTGCCTCTTTTCTCTATCAACAATCAAGGCTGACTTATTATTATTATTATTTTTTTCACACCCTATTATAAAAATCACGATAGGTTTCATATGATTTATTTATTTATTTTTTTTTTACAATTTAAGAACTAAATTGTGAGACTGATAATGAATGAAATTTCTACTGAAACATCCACTTTTATTGAATAATAAGTAATTTACATCTGATGAGTCATTCACGGTGTAAGAGACCTTGCAGCACAAAGCAGTAAATAGTCAAGCAGATAATAGGCCTGCTACTCACTGACAAACATATAATTTGCATATCACCCGTAAGATCAGTTACCAGGCTATGGAGACCAAATATGATAATTACCTTGTCAAATCTGCAAGCATCAAGGGCTGTTAGAGTTGAATCACCTCCATCTGTAATCAAGCTACTTGAATGCAACGCTAAAGCACTTAGCGTCTCAGCTGCTGCCTTACGAGTTGCCCAATCTGCACTGCCAAGGCACTCATGGGTAGTTTGCAGCAAATGGTCTAAGCTTTGTGGTGCAATTGCACCTACCTGAAACAAGTACATATTTCTCCAAGTTAGATCCTTTAGAATCACCCTGGGGAGAAAACAAGCCAAACAAAGAAGATAAAACACCCAAGATTAAGGACCCTAGTCCTACATTTTGTCTATGTGGACCAAGGAGAAAGAGGCTTGGCAGGAAGAGGATTGTCCAGTGAGGAAAGCAAGAAGGTTAACTGTATAAATCACGGATCTAGCTTCTTAATGTTTTTCTATTTTTAGAAAAGAATTTTGGAAACATCTACCTACATACTGGAAATAAAGCCAGATCGTTTGGGATTACGAGATTCATAACTAAAGTTGTGTTGCCTATTGTATTCACCATTTACAACTTTCATGTATGTAAAAAATCCTAAAAGTATCAATGTGTCGCTGATGTTTACAAATCACAGATCACTTCTCAATGAAGTAATTTGATTTAAAAAATTATCATTCAAATGTAAAATCCTCCACAAGTATCCCTCAAAACATTTTTAATATTGAGTTATGTTGATCAAAATCAACATTCTTGCATGAACTACATTTTACGGATGAACAACCTTAATCGCTAGTCTATGATCAAGTTTTATCTTTTCTCTTTGATATCATGGAATTTACGGGCATAGTAGTGTTATCTAACTTATGAAACCATCAAACACTGAATACCTTCTACTCCCAATACTTTATGCACAATTGAATTACATCGTATGCCAAATCTAAGTTGTAACACTAACTATTTTATTCAAATGTACAAGTGTTTGGGCTAGCTTGTCCACATTGTGGCTGATCCTGCAAGCCTGAAACTAACAGCCAACTAAAATTCCGCAGTCTAGTCTAAAATGGAGACGGGCTTGCTCACCAAGTAATTAACAAGAAACTATCAAGATTTAAATAACACTAAGAACAGACTCCGGTGACTCAATGTCATCATGATAGTCATAAAAACATAGAAAGAATAAAAGTTACAAGCTCCAAAAATACGGGTAAACCAACCTGTGACAAATTGGCCACAATATGCAGAAGAGCAGATTTCGCCAAGAAGTTGGGATTGTTAAGCAACTTACAGATCTTCGGACATAGCTTCTGGAAAGCCGAGACAGGAGGGCTTGAGGCACATTCCACCATTTTAGCCATACACATGGCAGCGCCAGACTGTACTCCCTTGTTCTGCTCCCCCATTGCCTCAAATAGAGGTTTCACAAACAAAGACAACACTGAACCAAGACCACCATTGTCACCACCAGATGCATCACCCTTTAAGTACTGAGCCGATAATGTTCCAATGGCGTCGCGGCAAGCATCCCTTACACCCGAATCCGAATCCTTCAGCCTTCTAACGATATGGGCAATGATTCTGGTCAGGTGGGTCGACGTAGAATCGCCATGGGAAGCGCAAACCGAAGTGAGAAGCTTCAGAGACTCTTTCTTAACAGCGGGTTTGGGGTCAGCTGAGGCATCGTAGAGGCAATTGAGGAGCATGGGAATGGCTTCTGGGGAAATAGACTGGATGATCTTCTCGAGGTCTTCGATGGCGATCTGGTAGGTGTCTCTGTCAGTAAGCTTAGAGAGGCAAGTGAGGATCCTCTGCTTGAGTTCAACCATGGCTAAATGGGAGGAGAGGGAAGAAGAAGAAGATCTTGAAGTGGGTGGAGATTGATATGGAGGTTTGGCCAGTTTTGAGGATTTGGGTTGAGAACCCATTTCGTAGCTGGTCGCAGACAAGCGAGAAATGTGGGAATTGAATCAAATGGGTAGCTTATATGAAAAGAAAATGCAAAACAAATGCAGTTGCAGAAGAAACACCAGATCCTATATAACACTAAATTTGTTGCAGAGAATGAAAGAGAGAAGAAGAAGGAGAAGAGGGGAAAGAGTCAGTGGCAAGTCTAGGGAGAGTTAGAAATCCAACCCACCTGAGTTGAAATGAGAGCTGAAATCCATGACTTGAATTGAAAGCAAAAATAGGATCAGTTTTTGAAATCCGAAAAAAAAAATAATAACTAAATATTATTTATTTATACAACATTTGTCTTTAAATCAGAATAATAATTCATATTAATTCTTTTTGGGTTGTGAAGTTTAAGGTGAGTTTTGGATGGCCTGTCACACGACATAGGAAGAGTTGGACATAACAAAAAGGAGGAGCCATCTAATGATTTTATAATTTAATTTTGAAAATTATGAAAATTTAAAAATACAAAAAAATAAAATTATATTTTTGACGAAGCTAAAGTAATTATCAAAATATAACTACGAAAATAAAAAAATATCTTCAATTGTCAGGTTAAACTTTTTATTTCTTCAATTAATACCTCATAATTTAAAACGTTAACAACAGACACCTTGTCGTTCGTTAGATTGTCAATTAACCGTCTCTTTCAACTAACATGTTACTCCAACCTGGAGAAAAGATATTTCATTTCAGTACTTTACTCTTCACGAAATAATGAGAGTAATCAAACTTTGATTGTTGATTATCTAAAAGTTTCATTTTCATGAATATTTACAGGTAAATTAACAAAGTGTTAGCCATGAAAAGAGTACTCAAGAGGCTACAACAATTTTAAAGGAAAAATATTAACAAAAACCTTGGATTAAACTAGAACCCTCTTCACCTCATCAACCATGGTGCAGAAGCCCCATTAAGGTTCTTACCCGAGTTTTCGAGATGAACATTGCGCAAGCCGGTGGAGACATTCTGACTATCATTCCTACTAAACTTTGCAGAGTCCACAATCCATCTCCACAAATTAAACCAGAAGTAGCTCATGGAGCGTCTGCGTCAACCTCGACCTCATTCGTCAATCTCTAGAAGAAGACAATCAAGCAGCCTATTATCATGTCAATGGAGAGGCAGGCACCGAAGGTAAATGGAGTTGCCATTGTTGTAGGGCTCGGAACGAATTTCGGCCATTTCTTTGGAAGCATGTCTTTGATGATGTTGGTAACAATGGCAGCTGCAAAGAAGGCAAAACATAGTTGGAGGTGACATGGAGTCCCTCCATTATGACGAGGGACCCACGTCACTAATAAAATACAAATTGAAATTTCAATTTTACTTCTTCGTTAATTTTCTTCTGCACCTTATTAATGACCTGAGTCTCTCATCATAACAGAATGACCTTACAAATTTCACACTTCTGACTTATGGTAAAATACTTCCAATACTGTTGAGTCTATACATAATTCATGTTTATTTATTTGCAAAGTATTTGTCATCACGTCTTAAATATTATCATCCGTGTAAATCTTCTCAAGATATATTTGTTTGTTGTCCGACACATCTCGTATCTAATAATACTTGATATCTATGTGTTTTGATTTCAAATGAAAATTCGAGTTTTTGCTCAAATAAATAACACTTTGACTGTCACAATACGAGATATACTTATTTTGTTGATAACTCAATTCAGTCAGAAATTTTTGCATCCACAAAATTTATTTACAGATTTTTATAGTTGCAATAAATTTAGCTTGACTGACATGAAATTGCTCCATCTTCAAATATAACCAAATACCCTTATATTGATATTCTGGAGTCAATATCTTCAGTCATGTATGTATCAGTATAGCCTACTAATAAAAATTTTTTACTTTCAAATGACAAACTGAATTCAGAAGTACTTTTAAAATACTTAAGAATCTACTTTACTGCATTCCAATGTTTTTTGCCTAGATTTGAAATAAATTGGTTGACTACTCTAACGAAATGTGAAATATTAGTTCTCGTACAAACCATGACGTAAATCAAGTTGCCAACGGCTGAACATATGAAATTCTTTGCATTTCTATTTTTCCTTTTTCAGTGGAAGAACTTTGTTCGGAAGTAAATTTGAAATGTTTAGCAAGTTGAGTACTGACCGGCTTCGCTTTATTTATATAAAATCGACTGAGAATTTTATTGATATATTTCTTTTGCGATAGCCATAACTTACCGTTCTTGCTATCGCGAGTGATACTCATCCCAAGTATTTATTTTGTCAGTACTAAGTTTGTTGTTTAACTTAACAATATTTTCTCTGTATGGGTTCACAATTACCATGTCCTCAACATAAAATAGGAAGATTATGAATGTACAGTCCGCGAACATTTTCACGAATATACAATGGTTTGAAGAAGTTTTTCTATATCCTTAATTTATCATAAATAAGTTGAACTTCCTGTACTATTGTCGTGAGACTTGCTTTAATCAATACAAACTATTTTCAATCTACAAACCAGTCGTTCTTTTCCTTTTACAACGACCCATTCTGATTGTTCCATATAGATTTCTTCTTTTAGTTATTCATGTAAGAAAGTGGTCTTCACATCAAGTTGTTTGATCTCCAAACTAAAACTTGAGGTTAATCCAAATATGACTCGTATGGATGACATTTTCACGACATATGAAAATATTTTCTCAAAGTCAACCTCTTTCTTCTAATCAAAAATTTTCACAACTAGTCGTGTGTTATACCTTGACTGTGAACTTTTGTCTTCAACTTTGAGCTTATATACAATGAAAAATTATTTATATTGAATTTTTCAGTTTCAATCTTTCATGCCATAATAACGAGGCTCTAATACTACTTATTCGTAATAAAGATCGGTGAGAACAATAGTAATGTCTCTGCTGTAAAATGTGGAGAATACTGATCAGGATAATTTACCGAAAAAACTGTTATTGACTGTCTTCAAATACTTTTTCAAGTAAGTTACCAAGAAAGTTTGGAGGGGTCACAAACGATTATACTTAAAATACAGTATTCTAGACAAAAATAACTTATACAGTACAATTATATAACTAAATAAACAGCACGAGAAACGACAGCAGATGCGATCTGAAAATTATCAGAAATATTTTTTCACGTCGTTTAAATATAACGACAAAGAAGTAAAAGAAATAATAGTTAAAATGAATACAGAGAATTTTTACGTATAAACCCAAATCAAGAAAAAACTACAGAAACTGAATCCAGAAAAATTTCATTATGAAAAATAGAATAACAAAAAAGTAAATATAATATCACTATTTTGTGAAATAGATATTTTTGTATGTTCTATTCTTCTGCTTAAAACTCAAACCCAATCTGAAAATTAAAAACCAAATCGAACTTAGACCAAATCGAGAAAAACCAAAAATTGAGGTTCAATTCTAATTTGATTTTGGACTTGGCTCGTTTAGGTTTCTTTTCATTCTCAAATTTAAAGCGAACCAAACCGAATAGACTCGACCCTTATTTTTATCTTTTTATTGTTTGTTGTTTTTAATCAATAAAAGCGGATGCTAGAAGGCCCGCCTAAAAGACCAAGCTCGCGCGAGTGCATTGGGGCCGAAGTATTTCTAAAACCCTCGCGTGAAACCACTCAGGTTGGAGTTTGCACCGTTTCTCCGCCGTTCATTGAGTTTCTTCGCTCTTCGAATTGGTAAGTTTGCCTTTGTTACTTCCTTTCTGGAATGAGAGAACGCATGTGTGAGGATTTTTTTTTTTCTCTAAGTGAGCAGAGTAAAGATTTTTGTTAAGAGAAATGGAGCTACCCGAGCTGGAGATGATATTTTCCCCACTGCATTTTAGGTGTTTCATTTTATGTGCTAATGGGAGAAATCTTAGCTCGATTATGTTTTATGTAGAAATAGATTTTGAAGTTTCGCTATTTGTTTAGTGGTGCTAGTTTTTCTGGCCCAGACTGCTAATTAGGTTTTGAGTTGCTGCTCATTCCTTGTGGTTTTGTCTTGTTTGAACTAAAATTATCTGCATTTAACATTATGCCTTTCAATTTTGTTCCATTTGATGTTTCACGGTTTTTTCCCCTCTAATTCTATGTTTTAATTGAAGTACTAGAAGTTTAGTCTCAGAGAATTATTGCGGTTACGGAAAATCACAAATGGGGCGTGATAGACCTGATCAGTCAGAATCTCCTGCTAGAGGTAGGAGGTCTCCTCATAGGAGAAGCCCACCTCGAAGAGAAAGGTCTCCTACTCAGCATAAAAGCTCCCGCAGGGGTAATTCACCACCCTCAGAAAAATATTCTAGTCATGCCAAGTCTCCGAAGCCTGAAAGAACCAACTCTTATGCTACCCGTTCTCCTTCTCCTAGGACAAAACGGTTGAGGAAAGCTCAGACCAATAAAGGCACTGAGGCTGTTGCCGAAAAAAATCATGAAAAAATTCTAGAAAAAGGTACTGATAGGGAATATGCTAGGGATCCCAATAGAGAAAGAGATTCAGATAGGGAAGCTGTGACCGATAGAAAGGCAAGGAGGTCTGTAAGAGATGATGGTGATAGAAAGTCATCTCGATCAAGACATAGGAATTCTACTTCTCCATCAGCACGCCATCAGAAAAGCCGCCATAGGTCTGAATCACCTCGGCAAGCTCCGGAGAGCAAAGATCGTCATGAGGTGTCTGGTGATATCCTCTGCTCAGAATGCCTTTATCTTTTTTAGCTATGTGATCAGATGCGATAATTTTTTTTAATCGAGTTTGCTAACATTCACTTGGTATTTTTCAGTTTTCTTTTATGATTGTAGTTTTTAACATGGTTGCTTCCTTTTATCTTTTTCATTTACTTACGAAAGAGAAACTTATAAGTTGTAATCATATTTTTCTTCATAAACATGCAGTCGAGATTGTTGCACATGTGGTCTATCGATGTTATCTCTGTCTAACTTAGCTCCAATAGTTAAATACCTTACTGGAGTTTAACTTTTGCAGGTTAAAAATTTGAGAGGAGTCGAAAGACGGTGAGCTGTTCTCTGATAACCCTTTAATTTAAATTTGATAGAATTTATGGAAGAAGCTTTGGCTTCAATGGAACAATGTTTTACAGTACTTTGTGTCTTTAAAGTTACACATCACTGTCTACAGTTCCATATCTAAGATGTATAAATGATTAAAAATCTTATTTAACCTTCATTATTCCAAAGAGAAGTGAACATAGAAATGTCAAATGCATGGAACCTAAACCTAATGATGAAATTTGTATTAAAATATCCAAAGTGGATAAAAAAAAGTCAACTTTTACGAGCCTCGCAGCATTCTGTTATACTATTTTCCTTTTAAGATAAAAATGGAAGGAAAATGTAGATTTCATTTGTACTTAATGTTTTGCATATACACTACTAACATTGATGAATTTCTTCATTTGCATGTGTAGCATGGAGGAGGAGGAGGAGGATGATTCAGTGGCAAAAATGAAGGCCACTGAGGAGGCTTTAGAAACAAAAGAAAAGGTAGTATACTTTGTATTACTTTGTGGTATTATTGAATGAATCTTCCATGGGTGATAAATCATAAAGAAAATCCTTCTTATCAATACACTTTTCTCTTAATTACACTTTTCTCTTAATATGTTATGCAGCATACAATCTCAAAACTTTGTCATACCTAGTTTTCACGTTGGTCTTTCATGAGATGAATTTAATTTCAATAGTTAAAGTTTGCTTTTTTTTTTTTCCTTGTACATTTCAACTTGCAGCAAAAACCTTCTTTCGAACTATCAGGGAAGCTTGCAGCAGAAACCAATAGAGTTAGAGGTACAGTACTGTACGGACTTTTCATTTTTTTTTTCCTAGATTTTGGACAAGATCCCTTACAGATTACAAAAGCAATCCCATCCATTTAGGCTCTCAGAGAGGCTTTCACAATCTCACAAAATAAAATTTGTTTCCTTCATTGTTCTCCCAAGATCAATTAAGCTAAGGGGATTGTTTAAAATCAATTAAGCTGATGGGATTGTTTTTCGATAGGTGTAACATTGCTGTTTACTGAACCCCCAGAGGCAAGAAAACCAGACGTAAGATGGAGGCTTTATGTTTTCAAGGCTGGTGAAGTACTAAATGGTACATCTTTTGTTAGAGATTAGGACTTGATACTATGTTCAATTTAAGATTGTTTCGTGTAGGTAATTGTGTTATGAGGTGGAAACTTGGTTAAGTGGTAATTTCTTTTTGATTGCCATAAGCTCTCTTGAGAAGGGAATGGTGAAAGTCAGATAATATTGTAATCAAAGTTATCAATATAAATAAACAACGGAAATGTAGTTAGCTTGTGCTTTACTTTTTTCTTTCAGCAATTGATTGCATGTTTATTATAAGGTCCTTGTTTCTTTTTTGTTCTAACTACAATGATTTACAGAGCCTCTTTATATACACCGTCAAAGCTGTTACCTGTTTGGGAGAGAAAGAAGGGTGGCCGATATACCTACAGATCATCCATCTTGCAGCAAACAACATGCTGTCATCCAATTCCGGTAGATTTGTAGTGGGCAGTTTTATTTTTTCTTTGGCATTTATGAAGCAACTAACTTTTTCCCTTTATGTGTTTAGGCAAGTAGAGAAGGAACAACCAGATGGTTTATTGAAAAAGCACATAAGGTAAAGTAATATTATTTGCTGTGTTTATTCAATTGAATTGCAGTTTTTAGTCTCATATCCCCTGTTGTAGGCCTTATTTAATGGATCTTGGAAGCACTAACAAAACTTTCATCAATGTAAGCAGTTAATTTTGCGAGAATCAATGTTTGCTTTTTAGTTGTTTTCCAGCTTCGCCCTTTAAACATTTTATGTTGTGTTTGTAGGATAATGCTGTCGAACCTCAGCGCTATTATGAACTTTTTGAAAGAGACACTGTTAGATTTGGTAACAGTAGGTAGGCTCCTTGCAAAGACCATCATTTTGCTTTTAGATTTTGAATTTCATCATAGAAGCTTTCACATTATTGAGATAGATTGATGGTTGCCCTCTGTCTTTCTCATTTTCCTAAGTTGCTTTCTCTTTGCTGAAGCTTCCAAATGTTTAGATAAAAATTTTCATGTGCTATCTATCAAGTACTTCTATTTTTCTGCAAGTTTTTAGAATTTAATGCAGCTTAATTTATATATTTTGCGTTATAATTGGTATAACTTGTAATATCTTGTTAGAATTGACGATTAATTATCTGAAACTCACACATGACACTATAGAATTGTTGAATATCAGGTCTCATTTGTTGATTGATAAACTGAGCAATAAATGATAGATGCTTCGTTGTTAAATAAGCCTCTGAAAGGGAGGCTTCTTCCTTTTGTTAGTCTGAGCAATTTATTTCTGGATTTTGCAGTCGAGAATACGTGTTGCTGCATGAGAATTCAGCCGCATGACCTAGGAATCTTTCAATCTTTTTGGGATTCTTTGACCATCTTCTTGTTTGGTATGCTGCTACTGATGAATTAAGCACTGCCAAGACTGAAACTGAACTGCTGAGCCATGGTTTGGTTTCTCATTTAAACTTGCTTGTTTGAGAGAGAGAGAGAGAGAGAGAGAGAGATGTGGTGGGTGGTGGCGATAAGTTGATGTATGTGATGATTTTTTACGGTACTATCCTTCATTACTCAACATAATATTTTTGAACACTGACCAACTCGCGATGAGGGGGGAGACATCCAATCTGTGTTAAGATTTCTATCTCGTTTGTTTCGACCTCTTCTCAGCTGTCAGATGGACTCACTGTATTTAAGCTTTGTGTCGAACTGCCTTGAGCTTGACGGGAGATGTTAAGCTTAGAAAAGTCACCTTTTGTTTACGCCTCATGCGTTGGTGCTCTCTCTCTCTCTCTCCGTTTCTTCTCAATTCAACCTTCTCGGTTTGTTTTCTACCTTCTCAACTTGAAAATACAAATGGAAAAGTCATAATCTTTAAATTTATTTTGTATTTGCAATGGAACCTGAAGTAGAATTTTAGGTTCGGGTCTAATACCAAAAAAGTCTAGTTTCGGATTTAAAATTATCAGAATTTATCTCTACTGGTTCAGTTTGGTTCGGTTTTATGGCAAAATCCCCCACCAAGAAGTAAAAAGTGATAAATTATTACCATACATGCATTCTTCTTGGCAGATTTTATGTTTGTAGATAGGGGTGATCATGGTTTGGATCAGTTCGGTTTTTGAAGAGATTAAAATCGAATCATTAAAATTTCATTTTTAAATTTTTGCACTAATAAACGTAAAAAAATTTTCAGGACTGGACCAAATTTCTGGTTTCAGTTCTAGTTTTATTTTTTTATTTTTTTATTTATAATACTTGACTGTAAATTATTACTAAAAAAAATTTATCGGTTAAGTCAAATACAGCAAACACCAATGATAGAATTTATGTTTTGAATTTGTAAGAAATATGCTGTCCAAACAGAATAAAAAAATACAGTTAAAACGTAATTGACACAACCTAATTACTAAACAAAATGCACAACAATTGTTTAAAAAAATCTATTAGTTAAGACAAATAAAACAGAGTAATAATCAGCAAGAGAAATAAACTCTCTAATTAACTAAACAGAAAATTCTTCTACTAAAATAAAATAGAAAACAAAAAGTGCCGGTGCTGTAATATGAAGACTATAACAGAGGGTCGGTACTCTTTCGGTTAATCTAATAGAGTATTCCCAAATGTAAAATTTATAACGAAGTATTACAAAAACAGGTTTAGAAATGAAAAACATATAAAACTTCTAATGTGGCTAAACTATAATCGAAGAACAAGAAGTGTGAGACATTGCAACAGAGGTTGAGCGAGGACAAGAGCGAGAGACTGAGGATGAGCACTGAGCGACGACGAGAGCGAGTGATTGCAGATTGCGAATAATCGAAGATGAGACTCTGAAAAGTTGAGAGAACTCTGAACTCGACGATATGTTAGGATTACTTCAGTCAAATACTGGTCCGGGTCAATTTTCAAAATTTTTGTCTTCAAAATCGAGAACTAAACCAGGTATTTCGGTTCTACAAAAGGCAGAACCGGTTACTGTTTAACTTTTGCTCACAATCGACCAGAACCAGACCAACTAGGTCGGTTCTTGTCCCGTTCTCTGTTATGGTCTGTTCTTGCTCACCACTATTTGTAGAGAGAATTGTGAATCCAGCTTTCATTTTAGGTAGGTGAGAGCGAAAGTGATGATAAAGAAGCAAAGCAGCCAAATTCAGTCTTGTCGTTCCAAACTCCAACTCTCTCTCTCTCGCCCTGCCCCCTCTGATCATGGCCGCCTCCACTGCCCTTGGCTGCAAACCTCTTCGTTCTTCTCCTCCCTTTCCTAATTCTATTTCTCAGTTCCCCTTTAAGATTGATAAAATTCCTGTTCGCCACTCGTTTCTTTCCAGGTACGCCTCCATTACCTGCACCTTGACCATGGACGGGAAGCCCAGTTCCGGTCTGAGCCTTAGACCTGATTCTTTCGGACGGTTCGGTAAGTTTGGGGGGAAGTATGTGCCGGAAACCTTGATGCACGCACTCACCGAGCTCGAGACCGCTTTTCACCAGCTCGCCGGGGACCGGGATTTTCAGGTTCTTTGAAAATTTTCTTCTCTAAGCTCTGCTAATGTTTTTTTTTTTCTTTATTGATAAATGAATTTGTTGGAGTCGGTAATTTATTATGGGACTGTATGGATGGCAACTCAAAGAGTGGTGATCAAATGCGTAGAAGCGCATGGGTCATAACTAAGCAATGTAGGAAGCCTTTAGGATCACAATCCACCCTCTTTCGGAAGCAAAACTTCTTGTAGCGTAATAGGTTTGCCCATTCCACTACGAGGGCCATCTGCAGAGGGTGCCTGCTCGGGTATTAATTGTTACCAACTCACTCTTGAAACCGAATTGGAAGTGGACAGTAGCTTTCAAGGTCCACAAGTGTAACTAAGCTATGGTGGATGCAATTATGATAGTTACACTGTTACAGGAGCTTGAAATTATCATGATTATAGCACAGAAATAAATCTCAGTTTGAAAAGGCATGCGGTTCTCTTCTTTAATGTGAACAACTGGGTGGGTTGGTATATTTTGTGTTCTCTTTGCTAGTTCACCTTACTAAGATTACTATTCTTGCTAGTTAAGTTTGATGCTATTATAGATTATGCTAATTAATACTTGAAGTCCGAGCATCATTTTGTATAGCATAATCACAGAACAGAATACACAAGTAATGGTTCTGAGTATTTTTTCTCTGGGAAATGTTCTATATCTTTCCTCATGGTTAGACATGGGTTTTGAATTATAGAAAGAGTTGGATGGGATTCTAAAGGATTACGTGGGAAGGGAGAGCCCGCTTTACTTTGCCGAGCGACTTACGGAGCATTACAGACGTCCTAATGGGGAAGGACCTCATATTTATCTGAAGAGAGAAGATCTTAACCACACAGGCGCTCACAAAATCAACAATGCTGTTGCCCAAGCTCTGCTTGCCAAGCGATTGGGAAAGAAACGAATCATAGCTGAAACTGGTGCAGGCCAGCACGGTGTTGCCACTGCAACTGTTTGTGCTCGGTTTGGGCTTGACTGCATCATCTACATGGGTGCCCAAGATATGGAGAGGCAAGCACTCAACGTATTCAGAATGCGACTACTTGGGGCTGAGGTGAATCAACTATTATTAATATCTTTCTCTCTCGATAACCTTTGCATTGTTAGTCATGCTACACCATATAACATGTTGGTCCGAATTGGACTCGTAAAAGAATCCTTAGAAAGGGAAATATAATGTTGCCGTGCAGGTTAGACCAGTCCATTCCGGTACTGCCACGTTGAAAGATGCTACGTCAGAAGCTATAAGAGACTGGGTGACTAACGTAGAGACTACCCACTACATATTAGGCTCTGTTGCTGGGCCACATCCATATCCAATGATGGTCAGAGAATTCCATGCAGTGATTGGCAAGGAAACTAGAAGACAAGCAATGGAGAAATGGGGAGAGAAACCAGATATTCTGGTAGCATGTGTTGGTGGTGGTTCGAACGCCATGGGACTTTTTCATGAGTTTGTTGATGACGATGACGTTAGATTGATTGGTGTTGAGGCTGCTGGGTTTGGTTTAGATAGTGGTAAACATGCAGCAACTTTGACAAAAGGTGAAGTCGGGGTTTTGCATGGAGCTATGAGTTATTTGTTACAAGATGAAGATGGGCAAATAATTGAACCTCATTCAATAAGTGCAGGGTAAGATATTTCCATACATCTATATATATTTTGTGGCTATGATATGTGGTTTTGTTGCTTTTATTAAAGTAAAGTTCTCTCTGTTTCTCTTCTGCATATAATAGCTTGGATTACCCTGGTGTTGGACCTGAGCACAGCTTCTTGAAAGATGCCGGCCGAGCTGAATACTACTCTGTTACTGATGAAGAAGCATTGGAAGGTATTGGCCATCCCTTTTCAAAGAAGTCTACTTTGAATGTCATTGAGATTTCAGTTGGACAACTTTTTTCTTTCTACATTTCAAGCAAGTCCTCTGTGTTATTGGCTTTGGGCAAAGAAAATACGATATTAAAAAATAATAATAATAATAGTAGATTTACTCTTTAATTTTTAATTTTAATAAAGTAAGACATTAATTATATCAATCAATGATTTTCACGTTATGATAGGTAGAAAGTAAAAAGTAGAAATTGAAAATAAACTTAGTATTATTTATAAAAAAATCAATTATGATCATTTCTGGCTAGTAGAAGGTGTATGATAAACTTTAGATTGATTTGTATTGCAAATGCAGCTTTCAAGAGATTATCGCAATTAGAAGGGATTATCCCGGCTCTGGAGACATCTCATGCCTTGGCTTATTTGGAAAAGCTATGCCCAACTCTCCCAAATGGCATCAAAGTGGTGGTGAACTGCAGTGGCAGAGGAGACAAGGATGTGCAAACTGCAATTAAGCATTTACAGGTTTAATGGCTTAAAGAAACAACGGTTAAAATAAAAAGGGTATCTTCCTTCCCAATATAAAGTTGTGGTTATTTTGCTTTGTAGCCTCAGGTTGAACCTCAACATTTAGTGTAAGTTGAGCCCATTTTTCAGTTTGGAAATTATGCAGAGAATGCTTGTCTTCGGTTCTCATTCATTCTTACGTAATATTATTCGTTTTGGGTCAAATTTTACGCAATTTAATTTTTAAGATTAACTTAAAACTCATTATACTAAAAAAAAGAAAAAAAAATTTCTCAAGTGATATAAAATCGTACATTCTCACTTGTATAAGTCAAACCTTCACAATCAACGTAATATTAGACTGTATTTTCTTTCACATAGCGTGCTGTCACGACTTACCTTGAGTTATTTCTCGGTTATTTGAAAGAATTTACTGAGGAACAAAGAATCTCGGTTTTGAGAGAGAGATATATCCTTCATTGTTGAAAACATTATTGATTATTCCAATCAAAATCCATGAAATTCAAAAGGGCCTAATCCCCCAACTTAATCAACTTGTTTGAGATTATTATTGCTATATATCTGAATATATCTACATCTAATTATTATCACTATTATCATTAATATTATTGTAACACTAATTAAAATACTCTTCCCCACAAAATATTGAACGATCAATCTCTTCCACCTGATGTGTATTTTCCAGGAATCCCCTGACTTGAGACTTCCTCCACCCTCTTATCATCACTGCTTCGCCTGCAAAGAATTTCCCATTTGTAAAACACGAGACAGTGCACCATATCCTCCTATCGACACATAATTTACAACAAAAAACGCATCGAATATGACTCTACATTTTCGACGAGTAAGGCAAAAAGTAGAAAATACCCGAGATACTTCAAAATCCCCACTTCGCACATTTATGTGTACATGTGTGTATTTGTGCGTGTGCGTATACATGTGTAATGAGGAATGATGCAAAAGAAAGGTCCAAAAATTTGGGCCAAAAGAGACCAACTAATGCAGAGAGGTCAACATCCACAGTTAAGACTGGTAGTTTCGACCTACCCAAATAAGAACACCATACAACCACCAAAACAGGACAACATTACATGATGTCAGACCATTTAATCAATTTGCATGAATTTTTCTGCAGATTTATCTAGCACATAAACAGAAATTTGAGACATATTATTAAGATCACATCTTAATATTTGTTTTTGATTGGATGGTAGAAAATATTGAATTCAACCGGAGAATTTAATACCCAGAAAAACTCGGAAATTATGGGCAAACTAATAATAAAGGACTCCGCAATGTGAAAAACGCCCTGGTATAGGCTAAAATACAAGACAAAGAAACTAAAATCTTAAAGATTCACTAGGATCATCAAAGGCAGTTAGAAATACCTGGGAATATAAGAATGTTCCGAGAATGGCGATGGCGGTTCCAAGAGCATTGACGGGTTGAATAGGTGTCCGGAAAATGATGATGGAAGAGACTATAACTGATATACGTTTCATGGTATTCCCAACACTAAACGTTAAGGGAGAAATCTCATCCAATGACATATACGAAACTTGATTGTAGAGATGATAGAACACACTTTGTGCTACCACCCACCTATCATGTACAATAAACATTCCATAGAAAATGTCAACTACCCAAAAAAAAATTAAATCTTACATTCACATTTTAATTGTACACTATAATCTCATGTCTTGATGTGATGCTCATGTGATAATCCTTCGTTAATTCATGTAATTTATTATTTTAAATATTAATTATATATCATACTAATTTTAACAATGAAAGAATAACATATGAGTGTCATTAGAATGCTTAATTAGAGTGTAAACATAACATTACTAAAAAAAAAAATATCATGCGTATGTTGAACGATTGAATTCGAAAAAAAAAAAAAAAAGGAGTAGAAGAACGGAAGAAAGGTGAAATACCAAACAAAATGAGGTCCAATTTGAGAGATGGCCGTTTGCCATCCTGCAGCCCACAGTTTGGGTCCCTCCACGGCAAATGCGAATGGTGTGAGGATCAAGAGGGAAAGTATAGAGAGGCAAGCATAGTAGTTCATTCCGCTCACGGATTTCCCCTTCATGCCCCTTTTTGAAAAGATGTTACGAAAAACGAATGCCAAGTTCGATATCATCGCCCCCATAAAACCTGAAGTTGGTTGAAAAAATAATGTCAGAAATATTCAGAATTTCATATCCAATGATACTTTTTTAGTAATAGATAGTGATCCACACAATGTTTTTTTATATTGAAAATCAAATTTTGGAGATCAACCATGATCATTCTTTAAAAAGCAAACTAAAAAATTCATTTTATATTTATCACAACACTAGTTATCTAAATAATATATTGAAGAGTCATGATTCCAATTGTGATTGTCCCATGTATGATACTAAATATAGTTGGAACACATACTAATTCTTCATCTTTTTATTCAGGTTGCTAAATAAAATTTAGAGGTCTGGGATAAACTCCTATCAAAATAATCAACCTTGACCAATTACTGATAAAGAATTAATGACTTATCTTCCAAACAACATTAACTTCACTCACTGTTGTCAAGTGGATCCATTATTCTGAGTTTCGTATCGATTGATAGTTTTATCACATTCATTTTCTTTCACCTTTTACTGATGAAAATCGACGATGAAGGTAAATAAAGAGATTAACAATTCGAGAGACAATAAGAAGAATGTATGATGGTAGTGTTACCAGTCATATTGAAATTGAGCTCAGTAACAGCAGCTAGAGCGCAACCGCCGATGATCGGGATGAGGGAGAGGTACACCGAAAGGGGGAAAGTCTCGCCCAACAAAAGCCTCGAAACTAATACGCTAAAAGCAGGCTCTCCACTTTTGATAATGTGAGTAAACGAAACTGCAACTTTCGACATACTCACAGTTGCTGCAACATGTCCAATGGTGTGGGCTACAGCAACCTTTAGAATACATTTAAAAGTAGCAAGATTATAAGTATTCAAACAGAGAAGGCAAAAAAGAAGTGAAGATCTGAAGGAAATTAAGCAATTTTTCATGAGTTGAATTCAAATTATAGGTTGATATAATTTTAGATTATGTTTATTAGAACAAACACTAGCAAATATTAGTCACAATTTCAGAACTTTGCTTTCTTTCCCTTTCCCAGGATTTCATCAGATTTTCTCAGCAAGCAAACAAAAGAATTAAATGTTTTCACTGGATCCATGTCAGACAAAAGAAAACAAAAATTCCATGCATTCTCATCAACCAAACAGAAATTAGTAGGACTTACAGGAAGCAAAGATTTCCAGAAATCAAAGTCAGTCTTAGGCGCCTCGGCTATTCTCGTTGCCCAGGAGATCAGCATGATCAAAGAACCAGCAGCCAGAGAGAGAGTGGAGGTCAGCCATGGATATGGATACGCATTCAACACCTTTTTGTTGTAGATATTGAAAACAACATTTAAAGCCCACCAAAGAGCGAAGTATGACCCGATCTTCACCCTTTTCGCCGCCTCTGACGGCGCTTCGGTGTTCTTCAACTCGATTTTTGACTCGACAGGCTGCGATTGGTCTGCTTCGTAAGCTTCGCATTTGATCAAGCTGTCTTTCCGACCTCTCAGTGATACGAATCTCTCGATCGACGAAACATGTAAGGGCTTTTGCAACGAGAATGCAGGGAGTTTAGGTTTTCGCGACAGTAGGGGAGTTAGAATTGGAGATCGCGGGGCGGAAGCCGGAATTCTTCTCTGGTGAAGGGCATGGGTGGCAGTGACGGCGGTCACAGTCTGCTTTACAGAACAGATCATGGCGGAAAAGGCTTGATTTTGGAGCGATAAACAAGCTGGGTTATCTGGTTTACACTGAAAATCACAGGAAACCGCGGCAATTTTTTTGTGGGTTTCTTTCAAAGAGATCAAAACACAAGAACCAGATGATCAGATTTTGAGAGTCTTAGTCGTGAATGAAACTAGCTCTTCACGACTCTTGAAAGGCAGAAAGGTTTTAGCTTCTGACCAGAAACCGAAAACCCTTCAACAAATTACACAGAGCAACCCAGAAAATCTAACACAAAAAAACGGAAAGAATCTTAATAAAAAATCTCCAAACTTTTCTCGAAGAACAGAAAGAACAGTAAGAAATATACTTGGGTGATCTGATTATCTCTCTCTCTCTCTCTCTCGCGTCTAGTGTGACACAAATTGAATAAGAGCTATCAATCAAAGTCAGAAAAGGAAACCAAGAAGAGCCAAGCCACCTCTCTCTCTCTCTCTCCTTCCTTTCTCTCTCTACTGGGGTCGGTGAGGTTTAATTGAATAAGACTTTTCAATTGCTGGAGATTGAGCTCTCCTAAGCAAACCAGGAAAGGATTTTTCTTTGAAATCTCAGTCCAGCCAAACCCAGAGCTAGGCGGGCAATGGGCATGTGAATGTCTTCTCTTGCATTAAACTAAAAAGTATATGAAGACAAGCATGGTTTTGTTTGGGTCCAATGAATTGGACCAATCAATCTTTCCACTAATTATTTCAAGGAAGTATTATTATTTTTTAAATATTTAAACTATAAAAAGATGAAAACAGGCATATTCCACAATATTCATGAAGCATTTTCTTCTGATTTTGGTTTTTATTCTTTATCAATATGATCATGATTATTAAAATAAAAATAGATAGATTAAGAATCTATAGAGTCCATGATCCTCCTGTTATAATATTATTCGTTTTGGATCGAAGTCTGCACAAATTTATTTTTTATTAATTCAAAATGCGTTGTAGCAAGTAAAGAGGAAAACTTTACTTATAAACCGTTTATTTTGACTCTCCAAAACGATGTGAGATTGTAAACTCCTATTGATATGAGTTGAACTCTTACGATCAACAAAATATTAAGTTATCTTTGACTTTACATCGTGGGTGTTATCACAAATTCATAACTTTTGAATTTAGAAAAACCCTACGGTGAAAAATGGTCAATTTTAAGCCAAATTTATTTTTTTTTTAAATAAATAATAATTTCGAAAACAAAAACGAGAAAAGCACAAAGGATAAGTGCATAAACTCAATGAAGTTTGTTCCAACAAATGAATTTGACTGCGTTGCGTTAATAAAGAAATTCAATACTTCCGACGAAATTCTAGAAAAGATTACAGAAAAACTTATATGTCTACGTATACACAATAAAATGGTATTTCAAATTATTATAATCTGCGTATACCGAAATTTTTTAACAATTAAAAAAGAAAAATAATGATAGAGAAATCAAGTTAGACAAGAGAGGTGAATTCGGTAGTCAGTGAAGAAAGAAGGCATTTTTCAAGCCCTTGACTCTACTAATTTTCAAGAAATATACACCAAAATACATATAAAATGTAATGGTTTTTATCTTATATATTATAAAGTTTTGTCACATTTATTTATTTCTTTCATACCCCTTTTTTTAGTGGGGAGACATTTATTTGGGGCTTAACAAGAGAAAGTCAAATATATTAACCCATAAAAATAAATATTTTATTAAAATAAATTGAGTTGGAAATACAAATATATGCACAAAAATAATATGTTTTTATTTTTTAATGAATACAATAAATCTAGAGACATTTACCCTACTCTTAATTAAATTAAAAATAAGTAATATATTATAAGTCGATAATCACAAACACATAAGGTACTGATCATTTGTGATACTCAAATATCGCAGGATAGAATGTGACAGTGCATTACTATTAACTGACAAAATAAACTTTTTGATTATAAATTCACTAAATCAAAACGAGTCAAAATTTTCTTAATTAGGATTCCAACCTACAACTTAACAAGCTCGAGATTTTTTGAATAACTCCTGAAACTTCATTCGGACTGGATTCAAATCTTGTCTTATTCAATAAAGAACTTCAAAGTGGCTCTATTAAGTTAGATTCCATCTATATTCCAATTTCACCTATAGAAAACGGGTAGATATTGAAAAATTATGTATCTTATTGATTGCACATGTGTTTGCAATAAGCAAGTCCATGGTGGTTGTACCATCTCCTACCACTAGCTTATGCTCTTCCAAATTAAACCTTAACTTAATTTCTTTTGTCAACTATTCTCTCTCTCCCACACAGGTAAAACCCCTTATCTTCTCATGTAATAATGCAAACCCAGAAAGCAAAATATAATTTTTTTTAATTAATTACAATTTTTTTTTCATAAACACAACTAACAACCCTAATTAAAACATCATTACAGATTAGTAAAATGAAGATTAGATCAGACAACAAATGATTGTGTTGGAATTTGGATAGTGTTTTGTTGATTAACTTAGTGTTTGTTAGGGCATCTGCTGAGGTGTGAAATTGATTATATATTATATAATATATGTGTATTATATGTGAAAACTTAGATTCTCTCTTAAATGACATAAGAATATGTTATCAAAATGTAATTATTGAAATGAATGTCAGCTTACACAAATTAGTTTAGTTTATATACAAATGGAATAATGATGTCACTTTTTTTTTTAAATTTAGAAATAATAATGGATCAATATATTTAGTTTAAATAAGATAAATGATAAATAATTAGATAATTAAAACATGATCAAATGTAATCATGGGAGGTAAATATGGCAATTCAAGTCAATTCTCTCTCTCTCTCTAGATTGTAGATTTCAATCTTTCAAAAAGACTTGTTTTTTCAGAAAACCCAGTTTCATTCTCTCTCTATATTTCCTTCTTGGTTTCTGAATTCTGATGGAAAACTCCATTTCCAATACTCAAGCTTCTTCCTCTCTCTCAAGAGCTACTGATCGTTCTTCCGAGGAAAGCAGTTGGACTTCTTACTTGGAAGATTTTCTTCTCAGCCAAACAAAACCCTCTTCGGCCTCACGCTCTGATGATGAAACTGATCATGTTCTTGGCTGCGATTCATCTTCTTCTCCGATCACTGACCAAATGAAGAACGATCGAGAAAAAGTTCTGAAGAAAAGCTGCCATGGATTGAGTTTCAAGAAAAGGAAGAAAAGAGAAGAGCTGGTGGATGAAGCTTTGGAAGATACTGCAATCTCTCCTCTCAGTAGCCCTAAGGTAGAATAATTTCTGTTCAATAAATATTTATTATAATTTTAGAAAGTATATATTTTTTATCGTAATCGTTAATTCATATATTCGTTTTGTTTGAATTTTTCTTACCACAGATTTCTGATCTACATCGTAGGAAGGCAAAGACATTAATATTTAAGGTAAAGAAAAGATAATTATTTGTTGTGATTGTTCTTCGAAGGCTGTCTGTTGCTGGTTTCATCTAATCTAGGTCGTTTGATTTATATACAGCAGAAAGTTGGGAGTCTTGATCATGAGAGAGAGGATAATCACTGCACAGAATCATCGTTGAAGAAGAAAGGTCTTTGCTTAGTTCCTTTATCTACGGCGGTCAACTATTTTGGTTGATTCCTTCTCTCTCTCTCTCTCTCTCTCTCTCTCTCTCTCTCTCTCTTTCTCTTTCTCTCCACCTCCGTTGATGTACAAATTCATGCATGATAGAGACACTGTATATAAATGTAACATCGAAAAAACCCATTGTATAAAGACCACAATCAACGTTCATTGCTTTAAAAGGATATTTATAGTGAATCAACGTAGAACTTACAGAGATATTGGTGGCCATTTGAGGATTATTGCTCGTCATTAATGGCTTCTTTGAAATGTTTAGGCCTTTGGGTTTACTAAATTTATTGCTTTCTTTGCCTTTTTTAAAAGGAAAAATGAAGAACACTTCTCAAAAGAAAACCCAATTTGATTACTCCTCCAAAAATAATTTAAAATTTTGTTGGACAATCGTTTTCTTCTGATTTTTTATTTATGATTTGGAATTGAGTGAAGTCAAAGATGAATCAGAACGGTAGTAATTTGAAAAAATAACATAAGATAGGATAGAAAAACCAGATGGAAACTCAGGAAATCAACAGCAGGTGATAATAAAGAAGGTAATCCATTGAATTGAAATCTCGTTTTTTTCACTGACATAAACTGATCCACCCGATAGAACTGTTCTTGCCCAAGGATTTGTAGAACGGATGCAACATTAATTTTCGACACAGACACGCCGGCGAGCACGAAGAGAAGGAGATTTTCAGATCGAAAATTGCAGGAAAAAAGAGATAGAAACGGAGATGCGGTGGAGCTCGGAACCCTGCAACTTTCGCCATTTCTGTTTGGTCTGCATGATGGTGAGAAGACGATGACCACAAAAGCCAAACCAATACGTCGTCGTTTACATCATGCTCTAAGGGTCCACCTTTATAACGGGCTGATCCGGTTACCCATTTGGATCGTAGTTTAGGAACTTTTGTCCTTCAAGTCATAATCATTTACTTCCCAAATATTTGTTTTTTTAAATATATTTTTTCAATTTTCTCACGTGGAAAATATCGTAATACATTTAAATCCGTAATTTTTATTCTTAATAAACTCAAAAAATGTAATCACTGTGTGATATTGTTCAATACAGAACATCATAACTGATTTTATGAAATTATCGTACAACCGAGTCGAGTCCGTGAAACATATTGCCAGGATTAAAATCGATAATTGTAATATTTTAAATTAAAATTATTTTTTAATTAGTCTGGTTTCGCAAAGCATAATAATCCTGACCTGTATTTCATCAATTTTTAACACGTTTGATGAGTCTTGTATCCAATACTCGGATTATAAAGAATTTGAAGACAATGTACCATATTGTAAAAAATATCCGGTAAACATTATAATCAGAGTTATTCTCATTGTTGATCCGGAAATCCTCGACATTATCGATATGCTAGAAGGGTACGGAATAATGAATAATGTCTCGTTTACTCCCTTCACAAACATTAAGGTTACACCACGAGGACTCCAAAGAGTACAATATTATCGTGACAAATACATACAACACACCAATATTAGCACAAATCCCGCCTCAATGCGCCAGCTATTATGCTAGAACTAGAGACGAACAAGCAAATGCTGCAAGGTAACCAAGGAAACTGACAATGGCTGATGACGCCCCGTTTGGTGGTGGTTCTGATACTGGCGACGGAGTTGGGTTGATCTCCCTGGTTCCGGGCGGTGGAGATGGAGACTCTTCGCCGGATGGTGCCGGAGAGGGGGTGTTGACGGTGAAGTCAGAGGGAGGAGGAGAAGTGGAAGAGTGCTTGGTTCTATCACCTAAAACAACCACTACCAGCTTTTCATTTTTCTTGCAGTTGTCTTTACTTCCACTTATGAAGTAGTATGGACCTGATTTTTCTAGTTTGAACACAGAATCTCCACTAGAGAGGGTTTTGATCGGAGCTTCAGTTCTGCAGTTTTTGTAGTCGTCCTGAGAAACTTGAAGGACTGAGTCTTGATCAGCTGGATAATTGAAAGCTGCAGAAGCAGAAAGAGTATAAGAAAGTTTCTGTTTTGATTAGTTGAGAATTGAACAATAATAATAGGATAAAGAAAATAAACATGGAAAAACATTACACAATCAAAAATCATCATAACATTAAAATTTGCTAAAGAAAGAAACCATAAAACTCTAATATATATACGGTTCCAACGGGTAGAAACTCTACCTAAGGAGTCTCCAATCTGGAATCTGTGCGCTTCTGCCCATTGATTCAAGCTTTGTTCATTCGGGTCTGTAGGAATACTCCAACCCTTCGAGCCTCCTACTTTGAATTCAGTCGCGCCACCCTTGTTCAGCAGAAGAAACAGGCAAAAGACTGATAAATTCACTGCAAAAAATGGTTTTTTCTGTTTGGTTTTTCTGAAAATTGATATAGCCATTGAAATAACAAAAAGGGTACTTCTGTTGTGGGTTGCAAAAATTTTGTTCTGGGTGTTTGAATGAGTGTAAGAAGGTGATAAGAAATGGAGAGGGTGGTGGGGTTTTTGTAGAAGAAATTGCAGAAACTTCACAAGATGTTGCAGAGAAGATTGTGAAACTTTGTGTATGATTCTATCTTGCTTTCAGTTTCTTAGGCTGCAGTGCAAAGCATTTGTGCACTTCTCTTGGATTTTTTAAAAATGTGACTTGCTCTTTGAATTATACTTTTCTTCGTCATTCTCAAGAAATATTCATAACTTCTTCTCTGGGTTTTCTCATATTTCAACTTTGTTCATCACACAACAGATGCAGAAACAAGAACACTTGATCAAAAATCGGAAAAACAAACTCTTAGAGTCAAGTTTGGTGTTTGAGAGGAAGAGATTGGATCGTTTGGGTCAACGAATTTTTCAATGAAGAAAATGCCGTATGGCTCGAATGAATAGCTGAGATTGTTGATAAAAAATTGTCATTTTTACAGATTTACAACCAGAAATTTGAACTTCACTAGATGAAAAAAAAATTAAAAGAATTGAAACTTTGTATTGTCATTGATGAAATCTGGCTCCGATGAGTATGAAAGTGAAAGTCGCCGCAAAAATAACTGACGGTGTTCTAATCCGATGCGGATCGCCGGGATTTCCGACTGGTAATTCAGTCGGAAGAGCGCATGCTTCCCCATTGAAATAAACTTTTGTAGGAAATCCATCACCCTTTTTAATGTTAAGATCATTCAGGCCATTTTTTGTAAAGGAAATCACAGATTGCTGTTTGCCGGGAACTCTCGGATCGACGGTCGGATTCGCGCCGTTTGTCTCCCCCATCAGGTAGTTCATCCCCGGAAAACCTTGGAACATTATGGCGTTTGGAATCTGAGACAGCTTAGTTCCGTTGAAAGAATAAACGCCTTCATACCCTCGAGCCGCCTTGTTCAATCGAACGGCCGTGAACCAATCTTCGAACGGATCGTTTCTCCAGTTAAAAAGCGTAATCCTCGCCGTCCATCCACTCCGATAATCGGAGTTGACGTGCCAGTTTATGGAAACTCCACAATTATCCGGGCAAGGCAGTTTCTTCGGGAGAGTAAAGTGCTTTAGCTTAGCCCAGGCTTTTGCCTTTACCGTTCTGTTTTCGAATGGGACAAGAAGAGCTTCTGAAGGGAGGAGCAAAGCTCGAGCCTCGGGATTGCAAGTTTTCGAGTCGTCTTCTTCGCAGCCGCAAGAACAAGTATTACACGGAATTACTGAGTCGTTGTAATATGCAGAGAAAGAAACACAACAGCTCGATTGCTTGTCTTTTGGGAGAGTAATATTGCAAATAACTTGCCAACTAGCAATGGCTGCTGTGGTAGATTGAAGGCCGGACGGATCTGGAAACTCCGTCGGCTGCACCCTCATAGGCGGCCCGCATTTGTAATTTGGGTTGAGAATTCCGTTGATCTTCCACTTCTGAGGCGGAGTAAGAGCCGTTCGATTCAAATCCGGTGGGAGCTTATATACTCGTAATTGGAAAACAGATATTGATTTGCTCTCATCCATTATTACAGGCAGTAAGCTGCCATTTCTGCAGCAATATGGCAATTTTCCGACGTCGGTATCATTGGCTCTATCAGGAGGGAGATCAGAGATAATTGGCTTTGATTCGCAGCTCATAACCTGCGAGAAATCGAGATCGGAGTAGTATTTTCCGGCAGCACCGTAGATACAGTCCGATGGATCTTTTTTTCGAGCGTAGGCTCCTCTCATGCTGTAAATGAACTCTCCTCTCATCCACTCCCATGTCAAGTTCCACTGATCGAGCCGGCCTAACGGGTTTTGGTTCTCGATCGTGACCTGTCCTAGATAGCTGCTTCCATAAGCTTGAATAACATCATATGAAATAGAGAGATCGCCGTTCTTCCGGGGCAAGAATTTTGTTTTCTGAGTGTTTTTTGCTTTGAATTTTGGGTCTTTTTTGCAGCAAACGTACATTGAGCTTGTCCCTGCAGAACAGAGTAATAAAAAATGGTGAAAAATGTGAAATTTTTTGTACAAATCAATCATCAATGAATAAACTTACCGTGATGATGAACAGCTGGGCACTTGAACCCGTCGTTGACGAGCCGAATAGTCGCCGGCATCGGAACTCCGGGGTGTTTCACCCCGAACTGCGTTCCTGTCAGTTCTATCTTCACCTGAATTTGATCAAGGTCTCCTGCTGTATCAATGGAAGTCGTTAAATCCGCCTGTGGGTATCCCGCTAGTGTCGTCCCATTCCCGACTTGCGCCGGGAAGTCATCGCCGTCAACTACAACGGCGGAACTAACGGAAACCAATATCTCTCGGTGTTGAAAGCCGATGAACATTTTCCACGCTTTGAGCTCGGTAGACCCGGCATTCAGTATCGTCGCCTGAGACTTGAACGCCCACGATTGGCGGGACACGTTTTTCACGTGTGGATATTCTTTTTGCCGAGAAATGAAGGTGTAAGACAGGAAAATGCCATCGCAGTCGTTCAGCCCCGGCGGAGGAGCGGCCGTGTCATCGTTGTCGTAATCTTGTCCGAGACAGACGTCACCATATGAAAACGAGAGCAATAACAGTGCTACGTGAAATAAGGGACAGCATGCAAACTCCATGGCAGGAGTTGGAGATGTTCTCCTGTTTTGTCTACAAATTGTGGGTTTAATACAACATGGTTAGAGAGAGAAGTGGAAGAGGAGGAGAGATGAAATGGTAGAAGCAGCGAGGGGAGAAAATGGAGGAAGAGGACTGGCCGCTAGTATGGGCGGCAGAGTAGGGGCGTTGGAATGGTGTGAGTTTAGACAAAACCCACTTGTTCTGATCTGCGTCCTTAACTTCAATTTGACCGACCACTCAAATTCTTACACGTAATTTTCCTTTAAATTCAACAGCAATGTACTACCATAATTTAGACCCCAGCATATTTTAAATGGGTAAAAATATAATTTAATCTCTAATCTTTATATTCATTTACCAATTAATTCTTAAACTATGTTTTTAAATTGTCAATTTATGCACCAAATTTAGAACATAGTTTCAATTAATCATATATTTTAACCCAATTTCTAACATGGACGACGATTTTTGAATTATATCCACTCTTCAAATCCGATAAAGTCTGTTAACTCTCTCATTAACGGCAAAGAGTCTATTGCTAACACTTCAAATTCGGAGGCATTACGACGCCAATTGAAAATACATTTTTACTTTAGAATCCGTTTAGATATTAACTTCAACTAAAAATATATGATATTAAGTCCGTTAACTCTCTCATAAACGGCAAAATGTCTGTTCCTAACACCTCAAACTCTGAGGCGTTAAGATGTCAATTGAAAACACATTTTTACTTTAAAATCTATTTTGATATTGCGATATTAACAAACAAAGTGGCAAATTTCTACTTTGAAGGAACAGAACGGGAAAATAGAATTGAAGCAGAACTTTGGTAGAGAAAAGAGAGAGCCCATGACATTAATACTATGGTTTGAAGACTTATCCATGTTTGTGAGAGACAAACTGGCACAAGTTTTAAAGCATCAGACAACCAAAAACAGGAAACAGTACAACAAGCTTATGTATATATTTAGATTAGCATTCCAACCAGCAGCCAGCAGATTCAAATATGTAGAGAGAGATTACCCAACTGAGGCTGCTCAAAAACCATGAATCTTGATGTTGTCTTTCTTCACAATCCCAGCCTAGAGCCAACACAAAAAATAAAAAACCCAACAGGATTAGAAGACCTCCCAAACATTCAAGACTTTCGTTGTATATTACGGTAATGCTATGTTTGAACTCTAATTTTACATCCTCACGTGACCTTTATGTGTGAGATTGGAACGTAAAAATTATAGTGTAAACTCTTAACCATTATCTTCAGAGCTAAAGATCATAGCCAACTTCAAAAACACTCGGCAAAGCAGAATCGAAGAAAGCGGGGAAATTGTTGAAAAACAATAAAAGAAAGGAGGGAAAGAACGATTACTTGAACAAGGAAAGAAGACACATTTTTCCTTTGATCACCCTGAAGTTGAATAACCTACATTGATCCAGTATGATAAATAGAGTAGTTATATTTACAAGAAAAAAGATTAAAATTCAGTAAAGTAAACCGTTGGGAATGAAAATAATGTATTATAGGGGTAGTTTCTAGTGTGAATTATCAGTAGTTTCTCTTTTGAATTAAGAAATAAACAGTGAATGACGGGAAATGAGTTCTTATGGTTTTATTATCTGAGAATTCCAGAAAGGAATGAGCAGGAATAGAATCTCTGCTATCCATTTATGAATAGATAAAGGAGTATTGAATTTGTTCTTATGAATTTGCAACAGTTTGTGGTAATTCCTAACAGAAACTAACCTGCCCTAGTTCTGGGTCCTGGACAACAGTGCCATTGCAGCAGAATTCCTTCTTTAGGTCCTTCAATATCTTGCTGTAGCTGAATTCTTTCTTCAATCCTTGCACAGTCGTCAGGCTTTTCCGACCATTTCGCTGCTGAATACGAATATGCACGTACTCCTTTGACCCAGCACCAGAGTCCTCAGCATTTGCATCAGCAAAAGGATCTAAAACCATCTTCAGAGTCTCAATGTATAAAATACATTTAACGACAAAATAGTAATTCATGTCAAAGGAAGGAGACCCAATATATCATTTATACAGTACATTTAGAAGACGAAAGAAATTCTTTCGTTTTCTGTCTTCTTGCAAGTCCTTAGTCTATAACAGAGTTAACGAAATTGTTGGTAGGGTGACTCAAATTCTAATTGAATCAGATCAGATCCATATTCAATATTAAAGTTTTATTGTTTCTCTACGTATTAATGATTAAGTCACAAAATCTATTGTACTTTGATTTGAAACATGATGAATTTCTACTATGTCCGTGATTTTTTCCGTTAATCTTGATATCCTTGTTTTCTGCATTTTTCTTTTTCGTTTCCCCTTGATTTTCAACACAAATATAACAAAACAAGTAGGGAGTTTATTTCTCAAGTAGAACTCATCATACTTTGTACGAGTGTTTACACCTAATATTACTCACAAAGAAAAAAATGAAAACAAGAATTGGTTGTGATAAAGAAAGCAGCCCATACCAAAGGTGGAGGTAAAACTATCTTCGAGTTCAGACATGAAAGTTGATAAGATGTCTGGAGTTCCGGACGACCAAAAACAAGAGACCTGATGATGACCGAAAATAATTACAGCTCATATGCATGGAAGTGACGCACTGTGAAGTTATCACAAATCAATGCATAACAACCATAGTTTCTTCACACCAAAACCTCAGCAATTGGTATTATCTACAGGTGCCCACCATTTTAGATTATAACATGCGACAAGAACATGTACTAGGAGAATTTAAGGTACAACAGTCGTCAATTACTAGAAATCAGCTTGCTGTGGGTAGAATTACTTCGAGGAAATTTGAAGAAACTCACACACAGAGTTTTGAGAAATCATATGATACAAGCAAAATTACAAACACCGAATGAAGAGTAAAATGGTTCAGATGATTCTTCGCGTAATCAGGACAGATTAGGAGAACAACATATTCAGATTCGTATTAAGGAAGAACCGATCAAAACCCGAAAGCAGAGACGATGAGTTATGCGATCTTAGAAAAATAAATCAAAATTTCAAGCAACGAACAAACAGTCGCCATGAACGCGACTAGATATTCAAACCCGACAGCGTATCTCCAAACCAAATATAAAAGAAGAGAGAAAAATCACAATCACCTGATTTGGAAATAAAATTTGAAGTATGAATTTCGAAGGAAAGACAGCAGGGGAGAAAGAAGGCGGAGAGCGCTCTCCGTGCACGGAAGGCCGCTTGAAAAGAGAGAAGAAATGGGGATGGCCGAAGAGAGGGAGAGACCAAAAAAAGTGAGGCAGTTCTTGATCGGTCGGAGAAAAAAAGCAAATTTATTCGCTTCGCTAATGAATTGACGGTCAATGATGCAATCATCATAAATTGGACGACAAGAATAGCAAGTACGAGTTTGATGTTGTTCCTTTAGCGCGTGTATTAGATTATCTGACTCGGCTCGATATCAACTCGGTTCGGAGCAGAGTACCGGCCCACCATATCCATATGAACTACTTTCTAGAGATGAATTTCCATTGAAGAACCGAGAATCTGAAAAAGCTTCTTCGTCTACACAGTCGGTCTCTGAAACGAAATACTCAAAGCTTGAATTTTTAACACCTCGCTGGTTCTGCAACTTTCATGTCAGCAGTGCATAATCTCGAGGAAGAAGAAGAACTACGTGTAATCATCACAATTCCATGCAAAGCCACTCCACCAAAACGCCAAAACCTTCGTCTGAAACCTATCTTCCACGTTTTCTACATGCAATCTCCATATCCCACTTATAAAAGCCCCCCCATCTCCTCCCCCTTAGCTCATCACTACCCAACTCTTTCATTCTACAGCAGAAGCGGAAACGACCATTCCAATGGCGAAAACAGCTTTCTTCGCAGCCTTCCTCGCGACTCTCCTGGTGGCTTCCCACGTCACCTTAGCCTACCACACGACTATCACCACGATCAACATCGACGAAGAGAACCCACGAGGATCAGAGAGCTGCCGACAGCAGATGGAGAAGCAGCAAGGACTGGACCAATGCCTCCAGTTTCTGAAGCGGTCCATGAGGGGAGGCCGAGGGACGAACCCACAACAGATGATGAAGGGGTGCTGCCAACAGTTGGAAGGAGTGCAGGAGACATGCAGATGCGAAGCGCTCAAGATGATGATGCAAGATCAGCAAATGGGGGGTCGCCGCGAGGAGATGCAGGAGATGATGGACACCGCGCGCCATCTGCCATCAATGTGCGGAATGGAGCCTCAGCAATGCCAATTCCGCGCCGAGTGGGCTTGAAGAGGCAGTAGTAGTAGAAGAACAGGGATTGCGAATAAAATGGGAATTCTCTGGGTTTCCAAGGAGAGAATTCGGAGTCTGTTTGTAAGCATAACACACCATCGTGTGTGTCCTTGTGTAATTCCTCTTCCACTATAATAAAATCCGCCCCTTTTGCCTCAGTTCAGACGACCATTTTTAGCTTGTCTGATCCAATAGCTAAATATCATCAAAATACCAAAAACAAATTTATTCAATCAACACAACGCAGAGCAACCACATCGAGTTTAGAGATGATTTCCGAAGAAGACCGGAGTTGACATAACAGAAATGAGAGAAACTAAGAACACTTAAAATCCACCGCGAAGACGAAGAACGAGGTGGAGAGTAGACTCTTTCTGAATTATTGTCCAGCCTAGCCCACTCCCACTAAGGGCACTTGAAGCACACTTAGCAGCTCAGTATACTTCCGAAGCATAGCCTGCCTATTTTTATTGTCCAGCCTAACCCACTTTCATTACCTATCCCAGCAAAAACTCCCAACCGCTTAGTAGACTACCTTGCAGCCGAACTCACTTTTGAACCCAGCTCGGCCATTTTTGTTGTCCAGTCTGTAGCCCCATCGTGTCTACCATTTTCCACCTGTACTCTACATTTTGCCCAGCCCAGCCCAGCCCAGCCGATCGTAAAAGTAACATCAGACTCGCCAAATTACGATGTGGTAGCTAGTTTCTCGCGGCAACGCTACTGTTTCTGCTTTTCTGCTCAATTCGGTCAATGAAGCAGTACATATTTTTATAGCGTCTCCATTCTCACCAGCCCACCATGTCTCTCCCCACGCACAGTACTCGATCAAGGGATCGACATCATCAGACTGAACTCTCTCTCTCTCTCTCTCTCTCTCTCTCTCTCTCTCTCTCTCTCTCACGGGAACTGATAGTGTAAGCACGTCTCTTCTTCTTCATCATCCGCCATTGTTACAGCTTCTTAAGAATCAGAAGAACTTATTATTTCATGCCACTTCCTTTAGTATCTGACTCATTTTGATTTACGAGGGAGGCCATGAGTAAATAAATTTAGGCATTCTCACGCAGCTTTGTTTCTTGTATTATTTGTGTTTTGTGATCAGCGAACAACCCTTCGCGTGAAGGGCATTTTGAAAGTTGGATTATATCATTAGTTTTTTCTTCCTTATTAAATTCCCACCTTTAAACTTCCTCTCCCTCCTTAAATCTCTCACTCTCTTTCCTTCAACCTGCTCAAAACCTCCTCTCGGTGACGTCTAGAAACGCTTGGAGTCTTGGTTTTCAACTGTGGTCAAGGAGAAAGACTCAATTCTGACGTAAGTCCGATTCTTCTCTGTATGTTGATAACTTTAATCAAATTTCCAGGTTCTAAAATTTGATTTCTTTGGGTGTTGGTAGAATATCAAGATCGGTGTTTTCTCAGCTTATCCCAAAACGGAACTCTCAATTTTTGAAGGTAAAGACTATTTTTTTTGTATTCCCTACTTTCTTCTCTGTAAATGAAAAAATTGTGAACTTGGAAATCATAAGGTTTTATCTTAGAATTTGCCAGAGGCGTTAATCTGTCTCCTCTGTGATTTTGGTACGAATGGACTAGGGAATTTTGAAACTTTGACTTGTAAATGGTTGAGATCAGAGATAATGGAAAAGAGGACCTGTATTTCTGCCCTGGTGCTGTGTCATGTATGTGGTTTATGGTGGTTTCAATATCCATGTTCTAGGTGGTTAATTCTTATAGGATAGTTTAGGATAGTTTTGTATATCTGCAGGAAGAGAGTTATTGGTGGAGTTATACAAACGACCTTTCCCTTCTCTCTTTCCTTCCCACTTCAATTTCCTTATAAATTAGGTTCTAAGAATGTAAAAAGTGTGTGAATGAAAACAAGTTGTTTCTTCTCTTTATGGTTATGAAATCGTAACAAGTGGTATCAAAGCATTTAGATTCGGGAGAATGAAAGAAACCCAATCGGAAAATGATGAGGAGCATTTCCAATACATGAATGAAGAAGTGAAGAGATTCATTGCGAAAATGGAGATAATTGATCTCTCTCTACAACAATTGTGTCAAAGACAAGAAAGAATGGAAGGAGCATTGCAAGAAATGAAATGCCAGTACAAATGGTCGATAGCAGTGATGAACCATTGAGTTAGAGGACAATCAGAAAACTAACAGGGGGAGAAAGTGATGTTCGAGAAGCAAGTAGATATCAACAGTGAAGAGAAGGCTGAATGTCAAGAATGCTTTAAAGAAATGATGTCACAAGATGGTAATTAAACCTGAACCAGTTATCACAAAATGCATTGACGAAGAACATGGAGTATCACTTCAATCAGTTTTCCCATCTTTATCTCCATCTCCTATTGAAAAGACTAGTCTAAGTCAAGTTATTATGGATCAACCGAAGTCTTACAGCAAGATCGTTTCTGCTAAAGTGGAGCCATAATGTTTTTATACCATATGTATATTGGAAATGAACAACTAGCAAAGTGTTAATGATGAAGGGGGGGTTCACAGAGTTAAATTGAACGACCATGATGATATTGAAAGACAAGCTTTATTAGTCTTTGATCCTTGTGGAGATACTTCCCGTGTCACAAGTTTCAAAACTCGATGAAAACTGTGATGATATATCTCCCAGTGATGAAAGTTGAATTGATGGATCGACATTGCAAGAGATCTCTTGTGTGTCAATGGTAAAAAATTAGATGTAATATGAAACTTTGTGAAGCTGTTCTTAGTTTTCATTATATTGGGGAATAAATTGGGGTGAGGCTGAAATTCCTTTTCCTAAATGTTTGATCCACTCTGCAGTTGCATGAGGGAAAAGTACTCCCCTCCTCGTCCGAGAGAAATCAGCTCATTATGCGAGCCTCGTTCCACTACTTTTCCGGCCTTGATCACCGCAATGGAGTCGGATTTTCGGATCGTAGATAGTCGATGAGCAATGACAATGCAGGTTCGACCCACCATCATCTTTTCCAATGCTTCTTGAACCAAGTTTTCTGATACACTGTCCAGTGCACTGGTTGCCTCATCCAATAGGAGGATCGATGGGTTCTTTAGTATTGCTCTTGCTAATGCAATCCTTTGTTTCTGACCTCCAGATAGCTGAGCTCCTCTCTCTCCACAGTATGTATCATACCCATCTTTCATTCCACTGCAAAACAAATCTGTTAGTTTGATAGTTACTTTCTAATCTCCAAAAAATGAAATGTTACTCTTAGGTTTTTGCTTTTCTTTT
>CM039524.1:13253607-13446322 GCA_022433055.1 Begonia peltatifolia
TAACTAAAATGTATGTTCTTGAACTCCAGTTCTCCTCTTACATGTGACAAAGCCTTCCCCCTTTTCTCCTCCGAATCTAAATTTGGGATTCGGTCAATCATCTCGAGGATTCTGGTAGTTGCAGAAGTTGCCTCGGTGATTGCAGTTAGATGGGGAAGAACACCTAAGACACTCCTGAATTTACAATTGTATTAAACATGGGTTTTTTGAAAGTATTGTTACATTTACATTCTAATTTTACACTTTAGTTAATGACAAGTAAACGCCATATTATAGTGTGAGATTAAAGTACATAATTAAATTGTAAATGTAGCATTGTTGTTTTTTTAATGGTGGAAATTAGAGAAGCGTGAAGAGGTCATAAGACTTACAATCCTCCCATGAGAACTGTGAGACCGGCTACAAACACATTGCCTCCTTTTTCACCCTTTTCGGCGATCAAATACGTGCCAACCCAACACTGTAAGCCCCAACCAACATGCAGAATTCCCATGCTTCCAAGCATCAATCCCTTAACTAAGCCAGACTTTATGCCAAATTCCATACTTTTTTGAAGTGCTACGCTGAATTTTTCAAGAGTCTGATATTCTCCTACATATGAATACACCGTCCTTATAGAAGAAATTGCTTGTTCAACTATTCCACCTGCGACTCCGTAAGATTCTATCATCTTAATTATTGTGTCCATCATGATCTTTCCAAAAAATAGACATGGAATGACGAACATAACTGATATTGGTACAGTAGCCAATGCCAGTCTCCAAGAAGCCGAAAAGGCGAATATGTGGCAGAAGAAGAAAGTGGACATTGAAGCAAGGCAATCAGGAATCTAAACAGCAATTGAGAAGGAACTGAGGATCAAACAAATATGCAAGTCTCTATCCTTCAGATTCTCGCATCATTTTCTTTTTATTTGTTTTTTGATTGGCTTTTAGCAGATCTCTTAAATTCAAAAAAGGTTGGCTAAAATAAATGGAGATTCCTATTATTGATTTTTTATCCATCATAGATCATCTTATAGAATGTTCTTGTTAAGCCTCTTTATGAGATATTGGTCTATTCCTATTAATCAGTTTCTTGGTTTGATCTATCGACCAAAATTTGATCTATTCGTGTTGATTCGTTGACAGAGAACAACATACCTTCTCGCATAAAGCAACTTGGATTGAATTAGCATCAGACGATACAAGCGAAACAACTTGATGAACAGTTGAAGAACTAGCTGTTTGGGTGTCAAAGAAGCTAGCTTCTTGCCGGAGAACAGATTTCAGATATTCCGATCGCATCCGAGAGGTTTGTCTCTCGGCAGTTCTTGTCCAGCAAATCCCCTCTGCATGAATCAAAGATGAAGAATATGTAGGCAAACAGAGATACAAGTTAGAAGTTTTCAGCTTACCCACAAAGGCAGAAATTCCTACTCCAATAGCAACATAAAGCAGGCGCAATGCAAACTGAAGATTGAAAATCAGATCAGCAGTTTGTCGAGGTATGTTGAATTGTTAATTTAGTTCAATATTCATACAGAAAAGTTCATTATAGACTGAAATATGCGTTTACCTTATCGACCATATCATTCGAGACGACACTTTTTGGATCTCCGTAGGCGTTGATCACGTCTTTAAGAACGAACATGGTGAGAGGGACTTGAATTCCATCTCCGATGCTGCCTAAAGTCCCCAACAGCATAAACAACTTGTCGACTCCATCTGCATATCGAAACATACTGTTTTTGCCTGCCATTTTCCAGCGCAAAGGTTCGAAGTTTAATCATCAAAACCGAGTCGGATTTATATGGAAACAGGAAGAAAATCCCAGCCTTTTGCTTTGTCTTTTGCATTGTATTTCCAGGCTGATGCCAAATGAAAGGGAATGGCTAGGCCTATGACTTGTTATAAATCTGCCGGCTTTTGTGGTATTTTGCTTGCTTAAGAGGTGTGGAGTAAGATTCTGCCCATTTGTTCAGTACATCAACTTCATTCTCTTTGAGCGGCCTTTCCAGTTAAATGTTTCGAATAGGCCATGCAAGTCCGTTATAAAAAAATATTATTTAATTTATATAAAGAAAAATAGAGTATTTATATATAAAAAAAACAAACAGGCTAGTTATCTAAAGTTGTCGCATATATGAATGATACAGGGTAATTATTAACAAAATCTTAAATTATGGGACGAGTGACAAAATAAACTTTAAATTATACTTATTAATAAACAAATTTTAAATTATCATTTATTAAAAATCTTGTCATTTGCAGTCGTCTGCAATTGGAATGGCTGCAAAACATGCTCGAGCACAGACGTTCTCGCCTTCACGCGATCGTCTTCACTTGAAAATTTGTGCAAAATGCACTGGAGAATGAACAATCTCGAATTCACGAGATCGACTGCATCTTGGTTTAACAGCGAAAAAGTTGAATTATTATCATAAGATAGTTTAATGTTTATTTTTTTCGTGAAGTGTATAAAGAAAAATAGTCTCCGGTTAAAGATGGGTTTTAACATACATATAGCAAATTAAGCCAAACGACACTAGTATTATTGCTAAAAGCAAGTACTAAACTTCTCACTACTGCAATAGTTACTTGTAAAAACTTTTCGATGATATATTACTACAACTATTGGAAATGATAACTATTAAGGTGGCCAAAACCTGCGGATTTTATCGACTTATGATCTTCGGGCCGATTCTTTCGATCAAAGGAGTCGGTCTATGTTCTGCAAATTCAAGAATCGCAAGCAATGGTTCGGTTCATGATTTTATAGGTCAAAAACTATGAAAACATAATTAAACTAAAGGCTAGAAACCCAACTCTAACAGATTAAATTCTTATCCAAAATTCTAAAAAAATTGGTTCATACTTGAAAACCAGCCACAAACTCCACCTAACTTCCGAACACGAATCGAACTTTGTTTCACAGTTCGGTGTAATTCAGTTCTGGAACTTCAAAGCTTTCGGGTTTGATTCCCAAAAACCGTGCATCATGGATCGGTTCCAGTTCTAGGGTGAACTGAACCGAACCTGCCATTGTACACTCCTAATAACGGTTGAAATGATAATTATGAGAAAAAATATATTTTCTATATTTATATCCAGGATATATTTAAATTAAAGTTTATGTGAATATAGCAATTATAATAACATTAGTTATACCTCTTCTTTAATTAACTAATATAGATTTTCAATAGTAATCAATTCGTTGATTAAAAAACATTTGACCACATTATACTTTATTATTAAAAATATAAATTTTTGTAATTAGAAAATAGTTAAAACGATAAATTTAAATTTAAATAAGAAAAAAACTATTTTTAAACTCAAAATATTAATTTTTTAAGAATTTTTTAATTTAAAATTTAAATTATGAGTTTTTTTTAATTATCAAAATTTATTATTTGTCTGTTCAAACCTCAAAGTTTCAAAAATAAGCAAAATGAACCTCACCGAACAGCAGGTCCACCATTTGGTCACTGTTCACGTATGGACTGGTTCTAATTTTTTATTTTTTAAAACACTATAACAATTTAATTTTATAAAAATATCAAATGATATTGAATTTACTTGAAAAATTTTTACTGTAAAAAAAATCTGTAAATTTTTAAGTAAATTCAATATTGTTTAGTATTTTTATAAAATAAAATTGTTATAATATTTAATGTACGTGTATTTTATTATTTAATTAACTAAAATAGTAATAAATCGTACAAATATTAGAAAATGACAAAAATTTATAGATTATATTTCAATGGTGTGATAAATATGTAAAATTTTTTAAATAAATCTAAAATCATTTGGTATTTTTATACAATTAATTTTTTATAATGTGTAATGTAAGTCTGTTTTATGATTTAATTTACTAGAATGGTAATAAATCGTACAAGTGTTAAAAAATGACAAAAATTTATAAATTATTTTTTCATAGTGTGATGAATATGATGTAAATTTTTTTAAATAAATCTAATATCGTTTGATATTTTTATAAAATTAATTTATTATAATGTGTAATGTACGTCTGTTTTATAATTTAATTTAATAAAATAATAATAAATCATACAAATATTAAAAAATAATAAAAATTTATAGATTATCATCTGATGATTATGTGATAAAATTTTTAAGTAAATTCAATATTATTTGATATTTTTATAAAATTAAATTATTATAATATTTAAAAAAAAAAAATTTAGCGTCCTAATCAGTGACTGAACCGTGGACTCATCGTCCGGCGAGGTTCATTTTGATTATTTTTTAAACTTTGAATTTAAAAAGATAAATAGTGATGATTTTTAAAAACAAAAATCGATAGTTTAAATTTAAATTTAAAAAAAAAAACCCTTAAAAGTATCTCATTCCTAGCGAAGCAATCTCTAGACGCAGGAAAAAGCTCAGATCATTTCAGCGAAGCGGAAGCTCAGCTCAGATGTGCCGCAAAGCCAGAAGTTTAAGCGCTCTCTTCCTTTCTGCTGTTGAAACTTCCAAAACTGCTGCAGATGCAGCCCTCAAAGGCTACATCTCCTCTATTGATCCATTATCTCCCAGCATCTCCCTTTCTGAAGCCATAACCCAACGCTCGCTGATGTCTTTTAAGTCTAAGGACTTTCCGAAGCTCCCTGACGATTTTCGGCGTTCGACCTTTGAGGAACCGGCGGCCTTGGATTCTGGTTGGTTATTTTTGTCTTTCGTAGTGTTCTGTTTATCTGTTGAGAAAATGTGGAGAAAGGTAGTATGTTAAGATAAGCGTCTGCATTTCTGTATCGTGTTAGTTTGGCTGATGGCCTCTCGGATTTTTTTTGATATTTTTATTTGTCTTGAATTTTTCGAAATGTTCATCTTTTCTAGCCCAAATGGTGACATTACTTTCAAGCAGATATTTAGTAATTGGAGTAGAATTTATGCTTTTTATCTGGATTAACTCTTATTACTTATATTAGTTTTGATGTATGTAAAAGCAGAGGAATCTGAGGAGCACAGAACTGGGGCCATTTCTTCTATATTATGCGGTATGTTCCTGTTACTATGAATGGAAGTAGCAACATTAACTTCTTTTTTTTTTACACTAGTAGTCGATATTCTTGGTTTTTATGCATAAAAATTTTAATATCAATTCATATGAAGAATATATCTTTTCATATGCCTTTCTGTTTATTTTCTTGATGCTATAATGGTTCCATAGGTATCTTCTGTTCAATAAACGTTGTAATAGGAGTTTTTTTCCTTTACAGAAACAACATCAACTAGTTCATCGCAACCGATGGAGGATCTAAATTCTTGGAAAAATGTTTTAGCCATACCATGGTTTTCAAATATGTCAAATAGTGATCTATCTTCACATCGTAAAAAAATATCACGTGAAAGGAAAGGAAAGTGGATTTTCAAGAGCACGCAGAGCAATCGATTTAATAAATTAGTGGGGAACTGTGCTCAGAAGCTGGGGACAGGCACTACTATTGAGGTTCTTGGTAAATTAAGACGTGAAACTGGTGAGAAAGAGTACAGTGCTTTAATAGGAATCTGCATAGACAAGGCTAGGACAACTAATGATGTGGAGGTTATTCTAGAACAGATTTCTAATGTATTTTTTCTTACTACAACTATGAAAGAACAAGGTTTTAAGTTAGAAGACGAAACTTATGGGCCAGTACTCGTGTTTTTTATTGAAATGGACATGATGAAAGAGTTCCAATGTTTCTCTGAGCTTCTAAAAAATGGAAACCCAACTTCAGTTTCGAGGTTGGGTTACTATGAGATGTTGTTGTTCGTCAGAACCAATGATACAATGAAAGTTCATGAGCTCTGTAAGGATGTTTTAACCGAGGATGGGACAGATAGAACCAGTTTAAGAGGTATTTGGATAATACTTTGCATATCTATATTTTATTTTTGTTTTTTGACATGATAGTGTTTGACTTCTTTTTCTGTTATTTCTTAAGGGCTGTGCTCAACTGGTTCACAAACTATTATTTCAGAAATAAAAAGGAAGATTCTTGCTAGCAATAAAAAAATGAATTTTTTTTTTGCTAAATTTTGCAATGAAGATTAAGACAAATTCTTCTACCATGTCTATTGTCTTCTATAGTTCATAACATATGTCAATTCCAATTCTAAAGTTGTGAAGTGCGTTGAAATCTGCTCTTCATGTATTGATTCGGTGATCTATACAAATACTCATGTGCACTCTGGCGGAATTTACGTTTATTCAAGGTTGCCAATCCATATAAAAGTTTGTAACACTAGTACATTGAACTGATGTAATTTAGACAAATATTCTTATTTTAATTACTTTAACATTTTGATTGACATATGTTCCAGAAAACTACATGTTAGCTCTATCTGAAAATGGTTGGAAGGAGGAGTTTTTGATGCTGTTGAATACTACAGACTTAAAGTTCTCATCAGTGGATTATGTTGCTTACATCTTTAAATCCTTTGGAAGGCTATCACTTGAAACTTTTGCGGAGAAACTCCTTTTGGAGTTCAAAACTAGCGGTATATTGATGACACATGATTTTCATTTGTTAATGATCACCCATAGAAGAGCCTAAATAATAGGTTTGAATTTACTGAAGTGTTTTCTCTTTAGATGCATGCCATCTTCTCAAGCATAACTTTTTAAAAAGACTTTGAGTTCAGGAATTACATTGATTAAAGATTCTTTATGATATTATGGTTGCTCTGATAAACTTCTGTCACAACAGCGTCGTTTTACTGTGTGCATAGCAAATTCTACAGGGTGTTGGTTATTTGGCGAGGAATAGAAAGCGTAGAGCAGATTTGGCATGAACATCCCCCTTCCTGTCCTCTGATTTCCTCTATCTTCTTCTATTTTCCTCCTTACTTCTCCTTCTCTCTTTTCTCCTCTATCTTTCTTCTACTTACTGACCTTATTTCATTTTTTCATTTGCTCAATAACTAGACAGCTTATGGGTAGGAAATGGTTTTCCTTATTTTAATTGAAATTCCGAGCAGTTGTTCTTGTTTTTCCAAAGCAAAACCATGAGGCTTGTCTTCGAATAATTTCCTGGTGAAGTTCAAATGTGGTCTTATTGATGTTTTCTTATTACTTTACAGTGTAAAAATTTATGATCCTATTTGATTTGCTTACCTTGATTCTGAAATACATTTGTAATTCAAAGCTTGTGTCTTGATGTAATTTAATTCTTTTGTTTAATTACAGAGCACGGAGAAGAGAATGTCTCAGACTTCATTCTTTGTTATGTTATTAGCATTCCAAATTTAGCGGTGAGGAACTTCCCATGATGTTACTGGTAATATCCTTGAGTCCATTATATGAGGCATACAGTTTGCTATGTCTTTTTGTTGCAATATTTGGGTGCTTCTTTGGCATTTTAATTGTGCAGAGAGGGAGGGAGGGAGGGAGGGATACTCTTAATGGGGATTATAAACAAATTTATTTCTGTTTTTCTTCCCGTTTGAGAGAGAAGAGAGGGTTCTTGAAATTTCTAGCATTTTTACATCAATCAACTCCCTGTCCATTCTGTTAGACATTGTATCAAGAATTTTCCTGTACTTTTGTTTTTGGGAGTCCTTTACATTCCCATTGTATTTTTAATGTTACAAATGCTACAATGTCGATTACAAACAAATTTGTTTCCAATTTTGAAACCTGACCAGCAATATTTTTTGAGTATTGAAGTTTGAGGATGCCATTTCAAAATTCAAGAACTTACATATCAAACTGGAGTTGAATCCATCATCTGCATCTTATGAGAAGCTCATCATCTTTTGCTGTGATTTTCTTGAGGTATGATTGACTTTTTGTGAAGACGAGAGAGATTATATCCAACTTTTTATTTTCAATGTGTTAAATTATCTTCTCGTATGCTGAAAAGGAGAAAGCTATTTGTTCTCATTACTAAAAAAGCAGACTTGGTGTAATTCAAAGTCGACAGGGATAAAGTACTAGAAAAGTCTCAAGGAGGGTGCTCTGAATTTTCTGTTTTGTTTTCTTAGGTGCATTTGGCTCTTGATCTTGCAAAAGAAATGTGTGAAGCAGGTTTCATGCCCTCAGAGGATATGCTTCACTCCATTTTAGACGCCAGTGGGGAAAGTTATAACTTTAACTTGGTATGGTCTATTCATTAACTTGGATTAAAAATAGAAAGACTCGTTAGGGTCTTATAGATCTTGTGGTTAGAGTTTAATTAGATCATTTTCAGGGAATAATGTTTTTCCTGTCTATGTAATTGTTTTGAAGAATTTTCTCTGAACTAGTATCGTTCTTTACAATCAGTTATCTTGTTCTTTAAAATAAATGGGTATGCTCTATTCTTTTATTTTTTGTTTTGTTTCCCATCATTAATTTTCATGTGATTTCTGGCTTGTCCACATGCTATGCGAGTGTTAAACTTTTAACTCTCTGAAAATAACATGCATTTATTTGTTGAACGACCCATTCAGTGTATTGATGACTTGTTGTGCTGTGATGAGTATGGTACATGCTAACCGCAACTATCCTACTTAATCCCTTTATTACATCAACATCTTTTGAACTCTTTGTTATCTGATTGCATTATGCAATCCTTATTCTGTTCTGTGCCTCATATCATTTCTCCTGGCATTTTGTTTTGTGCCATCATCTTGTTCTAATTTTTTTTTTCTTTTACGTTGATGTGCTGCTTTAAAATCTTAAGGTTCATCAAATCTATTTGATCATACGTAAATATGACTTAAAGCCAAATGGTGAAACCTTCAGGAGAATGATAAATTTGTGTGCGAGAATGAAAGATGTAAGCTCTCACTCCGCAACTTCAGTCCCTTAGTTATTTATTTTGCTCTTAATTTTTTCCTATTATTCTTTTTATCATGCTGTACTTTGTTTGTGAACGTAGTTTGATGGTGCATATGACATGCTCAAGGATTTGGAGAAAATGAACTTGACTCCTACAAGTGGCATGTACAATGCTATAATGGCAGGTTATTATCGAGAGGTAACTTTTTATTAGCTTGGATGCATTTTTTTAATCATATTCTATGCAGCTAAAGGCTCGATGCACTCAACAAAAATGAGTTGATTTCATTCTTGAATAGAACGTCACCAAATCAGCACTGTATTAAAATTGACTTCTTAAACATGAACACTTTTTAAAATGGTTACTCACGTCCTTTTGCTTTTGATTTCTATGAAAAATAAGATTTCTAGGTTATGAAAGACTTTTTGCCATATACTCTGCAGAAAAACATTCGTGGTGGACTGATGGTTCTGAAACAAATGGAACTTGCTCATGTAAAACCAGACTCTCAGACTTTCAGCTTGCTTCTCACCAACTGTAATCAAGAAGACGACATTAACAAGGTTTCAATCTTTTTCAAGCCTATTGTTAAACTCAATTTTACACAGAATAATTCATTTCTTTGTTTCCATGTCCCGGCTTCATTTTTACCTTCAAATGAGCGACCTCATAGAGCGAATTTTCTCCTTTTGGATGGCCTATAGGGGTGCATTTTTGTTTTCACGTAAACAAAAGAGGAGCTTTTCCTTCACCAACCATTGTCTCATGAAGTTGAAGAAGATGCTAACGATCTTTTGTTATACTGCCCCAGTAGTCTTTTGAAGTGGGTTTAGGATGGCTTAGTTTTAGTTGAACTTAGCCAAAGCCAGTGGAGTTTTGATTTATAAATGGGGGAGATGTGAATCAAACGATGGTTTATGCAAAATGGTGCCTCATTTTCTTTTCAGGTGCATTTGCATTCAAAAATTACGATTATAAGTCAGTAGATACCAATGGGATGGGTTACTATGATTCATAAAATACTTAAGAAAAGAAAAAAAAAGTACCTTTGTGGGTTGCAACTTACAATATGAATGGTAAAATTTTGGAACAGTTTTTTTTGGCTAAGCTTTCGTTTTAAGCTTTTTAAAGAAAGACACTAAAGAGTTGATTGCTCCTTTTGTTTTAATGTATTGATCTTCTTTTTCACTTCTTTGATTACATTTTTATGCTATTTTTGAAGCTAAAGGAGTTTTTTTTTTTAAAGTTTAAGAGCCGTAATTTCATTTTCTTTCAGTATTATGAAGAACTGATGACTTCTGGAATTCAAGTTACTAAACAAATCTTCATGGCTCTTGTAAATGCATATGCGAATTGTGGACAGTTTGAGAAGGCAAAACAGGTATTTTGGCATATACAATTCAGTTATGTGATTCTGAACTTGGTTTATTTTGTTTGTTCAGTGGAATATAAGCGACAATGATAGTTTGAAATATGTTTAAAGAATAAGTTGCTTGCACAAAGTTATTTTTTTTTAATAATCAAAAAGTAGAATAATTTGTCTTGTTTCAAGAAAACATATAATTTTTCAGTAAATATCTAAGTTTTTAAACCACCTATGAATGCTTTGTTATATTCAACTGTTTTTTTCTTTTCCTTTTCCTGTTTTATGCATAACCTATGATTTTGGTGTTTATTTTCGTTTTCAATGTCTATTTTGTAGATAATATTAAACAAGAGAATCCCAGTAAAGAACTTAAATGAATTGAAAAGTGTTCTTGTATATTCTCTCGCTTCATGTGGTCAAGTGGATGATGCTCTCGGTGTTTACAATGAAATCAAACAAGCTGGCTGCGTTGTTGAGCCTAAAGCAGTTATCAGCCTCATCGTGAGTTTTTTGGTTGATTATTCACGTTGCTCTATATCATTTTACTTATTATGGTGTCAGATGATAAGATTTTTGTCCTCATCTGTAGGAGCACCTTCAAACTGATGGGGAATTAAGTATAATGCTTCAGCTCCTTGATGAGTTGAAGGATCCTCGTTACTGGATTGATGGTTGCAGTAGAGTTATTTTGTATTGTGTATTACATAAGCACTTAAGGTCTACTCTTCTCTCTCTCTCTCTCTCTCTCTCTCTCTCTCTCTCTCTCTCTCTCTCTCTCTCTCTATGCGTGAATATAACTATTTTTTAATGTATGGCTTAATATTTTAATTTAGTTCGGCCATTGATCTTCTGAGGCAACTCAAGAACAATTTTTGCGAAGATGAGCATGGCAAGGAAAGAATTTATGATGAGGTCTGCTTTTGTCCTCTCCCCTTTGATGCTATAAAAAACTTTTTGAGTGATTTCTTTCTTTGCAATTTGCAGGTATTTTGTTTCATTGCAGAGTTAGACCCAACATATTTAGAGGTTGGCCTGGAATTGCTACGAGTTATCAAGTGTGAATTTGGTCTGTCTCCTCCTCGAAAATGTCTCGATTTTCTTCTCAGCGCTTGTGTCGGTGCCAAAGACTTGGAAAAGTCGCGATTGATTTGGAAGGAATATAAATCAGCTGGCCTCCCTTATAATGTTTTCAGCTTTTTAAGGTTTGTTAGTGAACTTGTCTCTCTCTCTCTCTCTCTCCTCCCCATCCCTTCTCTTTCTCAACTGAAAGTTCTCTTTTTGAATTTTAAACTTTTCATTAATTCAATTTTTTGTTTCTCAAAATGTTTGTAGGATGTATCAAGCCCTCTTGGCATGCGGGGATCGTAAATCTGCAAAGATTTTGCTCGGTAAAATCCCAAAAAGCGACTCCCATGTTCGATGCATCATCAAACAATCTGAGGCAGTATATCTCAAAGGAAACAAGAAAAAGAAAACTGAAAAAAACCCGGAAATGAATCGATAAAAGTTTTTTTTTTTTTTTTTACCATCATGTTAATGCCCCAAAAAAAACCAGCCTGAATGCCACCAAAGAGGGTTCCATACGGCATCGAGGAAGCCTTTCCCATTACATCAGTTTGATGTTACAGAAGTAGAGCAGATTGCAGAGTAGCCAAAACTAGTGAAATATGGAAAATTTAGCTGGCAATCTCTCTGGAGGGGTAATCAATTTTTATGAGAGGAATGTGGAAAAACTAGTGACTGTTGATAATAGTAATAATATTTTGATTTAATTTTGTATAATTATCTAAAGATGTTAACTTGATGATTTGGATACAAATAAATTAGTTTTCTCGAAATTAAATAAAAAAATTTTAAATTAAATTTTTTGATCATAAGGATTAAAATTTCAAGATTTAATTTTTAAAATAATTATTTTGAATCTTTTTAATTTTAACGTGTTGGCTTTTGCGAATTTATTAATGTCCCATCCACTTTTTGTTCATTACCCTTTAATTAATTAAAATAGCGCGATACAAAAGACAGGGGGCACAGCAGTTTTCTTCCCGCCCCATAACAGAGAAGTTCATTGGGGTTTTGGTCATCTCCAAGTGCTCTCCTCTCCAGTTTCTGTGTCCTCCCATGGCCAAGGTGGCTCTTGGCTGTGAACCGGTGGTGGGTTCGTTGACTTCTTCCAAGAAGAAGGAGTACAGGGTCACCAACCGGCTCCAGGAAGGCAAGCGTCCACTTTATGCTGTCGTTTTTAACTTCATCGACTCCCGCTTCTTCAACGTCTTCGCTACCGTTGGTGGTAATCGGGTCAGTAATTTCTCTTCTTCCCCCTCACTTACTCGACTTTAAGCTCTGAACAGAGATCTTGTGTTTCTTTTTTTTTAATGTATTTTAGTTATTTTGGAATGAATTTTTGTTTCGATTATTTGTTTGCTTCAAAAAAGTGAAATCTCTTGCTGCTGATAATGATGGGGCAATTAAGAAGAAGTGTGTTGCTAGAGATGATTTGTTTGCCCTCTTTTGTTGGGATGATAGTGTATATTTGAAAGGCGAGTACATGAATCAAAGTGATGAATATTCTGGACTAATGATTGGTGAAGGAGAAAATCAACAATGCCTAATAATCTCTTCTTAATGCAAAAGCTAGCTTCCTTATATTAAAGAACAGATTGAAAGGGATCATTGATTGAATGTGTTTGATTCATTTGCTGGAAACGAAAAAGGATCTTGTACTATCATTACTATTTTTCTCAGGTAACGGTTTACCAATGTCTTGAAGGAGGTGTTATAGCTGTGTTGCAGTCTTACGTCGATGAAGATGTGAGTATTGACTGTATGATTGAGTTTACACCTATTTAAATATATATTCTTATTTCATGTGCATTGTTAAGTTCTATGTATTTTGTAGATCAGAAGGACGAGTCATTCTACACTGTGAGCTGGGCATGTAGTATCAATGGCGTTCCGTTTGTCGTTGCTGGAGGAATCAATGGCATAGTTCGTGTCATTGATGCTGGGAGCGAAAAGATACACAAGGTATCTTTTTGATCATTTTATTATATTTCTCTTTTGGGATTTCATTTTAAAATATAATGTTATTGGTAGCTTCCTCCATGATATCAACATTTTTGACGAAATTTATAGCCGTTGGTTGCAATTAAATTTATATCCTGTGCTAATGCTTCCTAACACCGCCGTCCGATCTTGCTTATTTATTGAAGAGTTTTGTTGGTCATGGTGACTCGGTCAATGAAATCAGGACTCAACCATTGAAACCATCACTTATTGTCTCTGCAAGTAAAGTAAGATCTACAATTTTTTTGTCTCTCTCTTTTTTTTTTCTTTTTGCTATGATTAATGTTTAAGGATGGTCAGGATGAATCTGTTCGACTATGGAACGTGCATACGGGTGTGTGCATTCTGATATTTGCTGGAGCTGGAGGTCATCGGAATGAGGTTTTGAGTGTGGTGAGAGTTGAATGCCATAGCCATCACTCTTCCATATGTTTAAACAGAATTTATAGATCATTCATCTGTTTCTTTTATCCTTTTATATGAGGAATAAGAAACAGATTACTTTTTTTTAGGTTATGCAAAATTTAGGATCTTATTGTATGTTTGGGAGTTTCTTTGAACTACTGTTCTAGAAAAGTAGAAAAACATGGGAAAAATAAACAATTTGAAAAATAAGATAATCCTATCAATTCTTTTGGGAGTATAAAATGAAAAACAGCTTTGAAACATGTTTCATGTCCGTTGTCTCAACTATTTCTCAAAGCAGTACACAAACCCTCTTGATTACTTGTGTAGCTATAGCTAAATTAGCGTTTGCTTTTGAAGGATTTTCATCCTTCAGACATTTATCGCATTGCTAGCTGTGGAATGGACAATACCGTAAAAATTTGGTCAATGAAAGGTAATACATTATCATTTCCTTCTACATTTAAACAATTTATTTAACCCAGAAGTATTATTTCAGAAGGTTTAAATTCTTTTGTTTTTCTATAATGATTTTACTTCAGAGTTTTGGACATATGTAGAGAAGTCTTTCACTTGGACAGATCTTCCATCGAAATTTCCCACTAAGTATGTGCAGTTTCCAGTAAGTATCGACATAATTTGAGCATTTTATGTCACTACCCATCCTCATAATTATGTCTGAGTCACTGTCTCTGCAGGTTTTCATAGCTTCGGTGCATTCAAACTATGTTGACTGTAATAGATGGCTTGGTGATTTTATTCTCTCCAAGGTGAATAATTTCTCGTCCATTATGTTGTATTTGTACTTATAACCAAGAATAGTTTATGGAATAGATTGTAAGTGCGCGTCGGCTTACATCTGTCCTTTATCAATCTACATAAAAGGGTAATGGCTTAATCTATATTGTTGAGGAGGGAGATATCTCACACCTAAATGAACTAATTAGTAGATTCACATATGACCAAAGTAGTAAATTCGTTGAAGCTTACAAGCTGGAGTGGATAATACCTTGCAAGCCAACCAGTCGTGGTTAACCTGTCACGACCTCATGAAGCATACAAAAATATCATGTGTCAATCGTCTCTATATTGAACGGGACTTTAACTAGATAAATTAGAGCTACTTTGTTTATTCTGCCCCTGAATTCAGCCTGTTGCTTGATACTAACGTGGTTTTCATTGCATGTTTTTAGAGCGTTGACAATGAAATAGTGTTGTGGGAAGCCAAAATGAAGGAACATTCACCTGGGGAGGTTCTGAACCGACCTTATGTCTTTCAATTAATCATAATTTCTTATTAAAATCTGTTTTTTTTATTGTCTAGGGCTCCGTTGACATTCTTCAAAAATACCCCGTGCCCGAATGCGACATTTGGTTCATCAAGTTTTCGTGTGATTTTCATTATAATGCAGCTGCCATAGGTAATTTCTTCTACATTAAATCATATTTTTTATTTTCTATCTTAATGCATAGTTATAACTATCCGACAAAGTGATTAAAGTCTTTACGTCATCGCTTGAGATAATGTACCAAACTTTTTACTTCCGCTTGAGTATCAAATAGTGGGAGTAATATTATGTTTATTTTGTAAGTTTTCACTTTATTTTTATTTCCGGACGTGACTCTCAGTAATTAGAATAATCAATGTCTAATTTTAAAATATTTTTCATTAATCTTAATTATTACGTCAATCAATAGAGTGATGTACAAAACTAAAAAGTAATCCTGATATTACTGAAATGATGGAGGTCTTGTTTAATATATGGCATTATCCATCAGGAAATAGGGAAGGAAAGATATTTGTTTGGGAACTTCAATCCAGCCCTCCTGTTCTCATTGCAAGGTTTGTGTACCTTGCGAATCTTTGAAAAAGTCTCGATTTATTTGTCCATTCAAAGACTGAGCTTTATTAGGATTGAGTAATGATTATGATTAATTGAACGGCACAGATTGTCTCATGCTCAATCGAAATCGCCGATCAGACAGACGGCCATATCCTTTGATGGAAGGTGACTTTTTTCTGATTCCCTTTTGTTACTTGTCTATTATTTTTAGATTTGAAGAAGGAGAAACAATTGTTCTGTCTATTTCAGCACCATTCTCAGCTGCTGTGAAGATGGGACCATCTGGCGTTGGGATGCTGCCACATCATCTTCTTGAAAGCCTTTCAATGTTAGAGTTTTCTTCTCATCCCAAGTTTTCTTTGTTACCTTTTTAATGCACGGAAGAAGAATTCTGGTTCTTAAGTTGGATATTACAAACGAATTATAATTGCTATCCAAGATTAGTAGATCTATCACATATGCAAGATTATGCTGTTTCATTTGATTAATGTTTATCTTCTATTTTATTTTCTTAATTTTTAAATACTCTTGTGACACTCATTACTCGCCGTAATTAACATTAGTTTCACATAACAATTTCCGACTTAATTTCCTTGAGAGCTAACTCTTCGAATTTGCTTAATCCAGCTGAACCAAATGGCTTGATTCGTTGTTTTACTAGTTTAGTCGAGAGTACCTTCTGATTGTTAGGTAATTTTGAGATTTTTCAATCTCAAAAGTTAGATTAAGAGATGAAGATTTTCTTGACGCTTATAAATTGATCACCAGTTTTTTTTACAATCGATGTGAGATAACTCAACAATCTCTCCCTCACACATCGGGACTTGGGTCGGAGAGTTGCCAACTCAGTTTCTTTCAACGGATTGAGATTTTGTTGTAAACATAGGCTCTGGTGATCTTGAACATTCTCAATCTCAAAAGTTAGTTTAGACAAGAATTTTCCTCACTTATAGATTGATCGATAGTCTTTTTCACAACAAATGTGAGATAACCCAATACTAATATTCCTCTGAAATGGGTATCTTTTTGTGTGTTACTCATTCGCTAGTAATTATTAATTTATAACTTGCTAAAAATATTTTGATAATGAATGGATAATTGATTCAATGATAAGTTTGGTTCTCTAATGTCGGAAGTTGGGTTTTATTTGAAGACAACGTATAGTTTCATGTGATTCTAATTGATGTTACATAATTGTACTTTATTATATATCATGTTTGGATTATTATTAAATTATAAATATTTAATTTCATCAATTAATAAGCGTTTTTTGATAAGTGAAATTAGAAAATGAGTTTAAAATTATTTAAAAATAAATTTAAAGGAAAAGTTTATAGTGACGTGAAATTCCAAGTGTAATTCCTTGAACTTAGCTTTCAAAATTTTAGATTTTAAATATATATATATATAAATTATATTTAGTACTATTCTTTAAATTAAAAAAAAAAAAAAAAGCTGGCAAGGCATCATTTCGTCTAATATTAGTTTGAAATCTTCAGCCATGATTTATTAATGAAGAAGAAAATTTGTTTGGAAAGTAATATAAAAAATAATATTAGATTTTAATTTCCTGTAATATTCTCTGCTAGAAAATACCTCAAGTCAAGTAATCTAATCCTAAAAATAATTAATATAAAAATAATTTTATTATATTAATTATGTTTTAATTACATCAATAATTATTTGACACGTCAACAAATCTTTTAAAAAAATAAACATTATGGGTGGATGGAACTGGCTCGGAACCGGTTCCAAAGACTTGTAAAACCATGGTTTATGGTTCATTTCACGGCTTTAGAGTCTAAAATCTGTCGGACCGTGTGAGAACCGATCTGTTGGTCAACTCGGTGAAAGTGGGTTTATCCAACCGAAATCACGGCCCATAGCACAATTTTCTTATTTTTCCAAAAATTTTCCAATCTTTTTAAAGGTTAGATATTTTATAAAATTACATATTTATTTTAAAATTATTTGAATTTTGTTTATTTAAATATTTACCAAATTAAGGTGAAAAAGCATATTTTTCTATATTTTTCAATTTTTTTAATTTTATTTATTTTAAATATTTTATAAAATTATGTAAAAATAATTTTTTAATGAAACCATAACTCACGGTATAAAAATATTAATTAGATCGATCAATATTTATCATCGTAAAATAAAAATTAAAAAGAATGAATAGACAATAAACGTATCATTATTTTATTTTAAATTAATAAATTAACGATAAATACCAATCATATACGTACTTCTAGTAATTTTTTAAGAATTAAATACATATTTAATCTCCACCCACTACTTGTTTTGCCTCCTCACAAACAATACTTGTTCATCTTGGTATTACTTGAAGGCCAAGTCATAATATGTCTTTTAATTAATTACCCATTATTAAATGTCACGCCAAATTTATTCTTAATTACACCTAATTATGACATTAAGTGACACTTGCATTCTCAAATCCCTCTAATTTAACTTAATTTGAATATAATTAAGATTATCCCATGAAAACTAATGCATTATGCTAAACACCCACCACATACATGCATGCATGCGTGCATGCATAATACCAACCATGTGTTGATGATAAAATTCAGGTTTAGAGGTGAAAACAGTTTGACAGCTTTAAGAAAAGGGGGAGACGTGTGTTCGTCTCGGCATTGTTTCGGTTCAACTGCTCAAGCAAAATCAAATTTCCCCAGCGAAAAAGGAACAAGCTTTCGACATGGGTTTCTAGAGAGAGAGAGAGAGAGAGAGGGCGATTGATGTAGAGTGAAACCCACATAAAAAAACAGGTTCTTTACTCTTTTTTTTTTTTTTTTCTTTTAATTCCCCAAGCAAAAGAAATATACAATTTTTCCCATCTCTATTATCCAAATCTTCTTCCGTTTGCTTTCGAACTTTCTGTCTCAAATTTTTTTGCTGTTCTGCCCTTTCTCTCTCTTCGTCTCCAGATCCTAACCGGTTCTCCGTCGTCCGGTGACATAATTGACAGTTTTCTGCAGCAGTGGATTACACTTCTTATCTTTAATCTTGCACCGTAGATTAATTTGATTGTTCTGTTTCTGATTATATTTTTGAGAAAGTCAGATTTTTTTTTCCCTGCAAATTATTATTATTTTTTTGATTGTTGAAGTTGAAAGGCTGGGAATTTCGTCGAGGAGAAATAGAGAAGGTCATCGATATTTGGGTTTCGGTTGTAGATATTGAAAAGATTTTTCTTTATCGTAGCAGCTTCTCCGCCGTTATGATTTCATCCTGTGTGTTGCCTTAAGACTTGCAGAAACCGATTAAATTTTTCGCGTCTTGGGCGTTTTGAACTTTGGGTAGTCCACCGTATGGCGAAGCTTGGAAGCTGAAGTTTGAAAATTTGGGACTGTATTTTTTTTTTTTTTTAATGGTGGACGAGGTAGGTAGTGATTGAAGAAGAAACAGCCTATGGTTATGATTGAGATTGGGTTTGAAGAATTGGTTATTTTCGTGTTCTGGTTTGTGGGTATTTCGCTCTACTTGATTATGGGGATGACGAACGATGCAATTCAAAAGCAGCAAGGAGTGTTGCCTCGATCGGGTCGGGGCAATGGGCTCATTTCGAACTCATTGCGTACCATATCAAGCTACCTAAAGATCGTCTCTTCCGGGGCTTCGACCGTAGCAAGGTCGGCTGCGACGGTGGCATCTTCGATCGTGGATAAGAATGAAGATGCCAATCGTGATCAGGTATAAAATGAAATTGAGATGAATTTCAAGATAATGGAATTGAGATAAGATGTATAACTTGTAATTGTAGTTTGGAATTGTGTTCAATAGATAAAAAGTCTCATTATTGATGCAAGCTTCATTTTGATTTATGCAGATTTCTATCTTTTCTGTCTCTTTTGATGTTGTTGATTTTGCTTGTTGCAATCAGCATTGATAATAGAATCTTTTTTTTAAAGCTTTTTTGTTTGTAAGATCTATCATCTATTGCTATATTTTCAAATTTAAGGTAAACTGGGTTGGGTTTGACGAGTTAGAGATGGAAGGAGATGTCAGCCGACGAGTTCTCCTTCTGGGTTATCGGTCTGGTTTCCAGGTTTGGGATGTTGAAGAAGCCAACAAAGTCCGAGTCCTAGTTTCCAGAAACGACGGTTCTGTATCAATTATGCAAATGTTACCAATCCCATTAATATCAAAAACATTGAAAGATAAGTTTGAAGATAGTCGACCATTGCTAGTTCTTTGTGCCGATGGTATGATAAACATTAATGGCAGCCATCAGGATCGATCAGCCAGTCAAGGAACCATAGCGAATAGGAACTCTCAAGACCCATCAAATGTTAGCTTTTATTCATTGCGGTCTCAATCTTATATCCACGAGCTGAAGTTCCAGTCTGCTGTTTATTCGATAAGGTGCAGTTCCAGAGTTTTAGCGATTTCTCAAGCGACTCAAGTAAGTTTTCTTGTGTTATTATGTTTTTGAAGAATCATTTTATCAGTCTTACCCTGCTTTGTTGTATTTCAGATTCATTGCCTCGATGCCATGACATTAGAGAGGCAATATTCGATTCTAACGAATCCAATAGTCTTGGGTTGTCCTAGCTCTGGAGGTCTAGGCTATGGACCTCTTGCTATAGGGACTAGATGGTTAGCTTATAGTGGAAATCCCATTGTGGTTACCGATTCAGGCCGAGTAAATCCTCAACATCTTACACCTTCTGCAAGCTTTCCTACTTTCGCTTCAAATGGAAGCTTAGTCGCCCACTATGCGAAAGAGTCAAGTAAACAACTTGCCCAAGGAATAACTACCCTTGGAGACATGGGATATAAGAAGCTCTCAAGATATTGCTCGGAGCTTATCCCAGATGGTAATAATTCTTTGCAGTCAAGGTTTTCTAGTTGGAAGGGCTATGGAGCTCTTAATGGCCATTCATCGGATGCGGATAATTTCGGAATGGTAGATTATTTATGGGTCCTTTTTTTTTTTTTTTGAGTTATTGATGGCCAAATTTCTAAAATGATTTTATCGTTGTCTTTTGAATTATTCTTAGGTCATTGTGCGGGATATCGTCAGCAAAGATGTTCTCGCCCAGTTCAGGGCCCATAAGAGTCCAATCTCGGCATTGTGCTTCGATCCCAGTGGGACCCTTTTAGTGACAACATCTGTACAAGGCCATAACATAAATGTTTTCAAAATAATGCCTGGATTATCTGGAAATTCTTCTGATCCTGATTCTGCTTCATCTTGTGTTCATCTTTACCGACTCCAACGGGGTTTAACTAATGCAGTAAGGGGCTCAATAACCTTTACTTGCTTGCTAAAACGTCGAAGAATCAACCCATAATTTCGGTTTTTATTGAAATTTTTCCTCAGGTCATACAAGATATCAGTTTTAGCAGTGATAGCAACTGGATTATGATCAGTTCCTCCAGAGGGACAAGCCATCTTTTTGCTATAAACCCAGTTGGTGGATCGGAGAATTTACAGTCTGGTGCTTTGACAAAGTCTCCAGTTCAAAACCCACAAAATTGTGCCTCTCAAATGCCTAATCAACAGATCCAACATGCATCTTGTCCTCCATTGACACTTTCTCCTATAAGCAGAATTCATAATGGAAATGGCTGGAGAGGCACTGTAACTGGGGCTGCAGCCGCCGCAACAGGCAGAGCAACCTCCCCGTCAGGGGCTATTGCTTCATGTTTTCATAAATGCAAAGATAATTCTTTGCATGTCGATAATGGGTCGATAAAATCTAAGCATCACCTTCTAGTTTTCTCGCCTTCCGGTAATATGGTTCAATATGCATTACGAATTGGTTTAGATCAGATGGCTGTTGTGTCTGGTCCGAATTGTGCCTCTGAATCCGCTCTAGAGAGTGATTCTAGGCTAGCAATGGAGGCGATTCAGAAGTGGAATATATGCCAAAAGCAAAATCGGAGAGAGCAAGATGATAACATTGATATATATGGTGATAATGGCTCATACAGCAAGAAAATATTTACTGACAAAACAAGTGGAAATCCTCATTTTTTGGAGGATAGTGATTCAATTACAGAAAAAAAGCATCATTTGTATATTGCAGAAGCTGAATTGCAGATGCATCAAACTCTAAATCCGTTGTGGGCAAAACCAGAGGTATCTATTTCATTACAAAATCTGATATTTTCTGATGAGTTCGCATAATTTATCTGATCGACACATTACATCCCATTTTGGCCTTGGCCTGTCACTTGCTGAAGGGAATGTATCAGAAATAAAATTATTCGATTAAAATGTCCTAAGTGCTTCATATTTCTTTGCAGATCTACTTTCAATCAATCGTGAGCGATGATATCAATGTAGATAAAGTAAATCTTTCAAACGGGGAAATTGAGATAGAAAGGATACCGACTCGTATGATCGAAGCACGGACAAAATATCTGGTTCCTGTCTTTGACTACCTTCATTCTCCCAAGCCAGTGCAAATCAGGTATGCTTAATGCCTTAATCTTTTACGGCAATATGTGCACGTCCTTCAATTGAACTTGGCACTTTCCGTGCACAAATAGCAAGAATTAAGACTATTCTCTAGCATTAGTTAGTCTGACTACGGCGTTTGCTGAATAGCTACGATCTGTCTTTTGCTTGTTTAATGCTTATAAAGTTCATGTTTTTCATCAGGGTTTCTTCTACAGAGTCCAATATTGCTCGAGCATACCAGAAATCCTATCATCCCGAAAATGGCAATCATCCATGGAGGAGCTTCGCAGGTGCTCATCACTCTGCTGCTATAAATGGCACAGCCATGGCTGGACTACAGAATGGAAAGGTGGAAACCAGCCAGAATAGTCCTAGAACTGGATTAGAAACAGGGGACGCTGTAAATAACAATGACGGCCCTAAAACACAAACTCAGCTTGAGATTGTAAATAATATAGAGAGCTCGAAAATGAAGACTCAACTCAAGTATTTAAATAATCATAATGGAAGTGTGAAGATGGAGAATCGCTTTGAAGACGAAGGCGACGAGTTTGATTAAATAGGTAATATTTTGGCGCCGTTTTATAAATTCTGAAATCTACGTCGCAAAGTGATTTTTTTTAACGACCCAACTTAGATTATGACGCATTTACGTATTGAAATTGTAGCATTGGTATTGGCATCGACCAGCTAATTTGCATTAATCTCTGTTGTTGATTTCTATGCTCAGGTTTGGAGGTTTGTTCTTCTTTTTATTCTCCTGGAAAGCTTCTTTGATAGTGTTGATAAATGGTTGTAAAGGTGGAGAAAGAGGAGGGGCTTCAGTGCTATTGTGGGGGTGTTTTTTTTTGTATATAAAACAATTACATATTTCCAATAATTAGATGTGATATGTAAAGTAATATCTCATCCTTACAACTTAAGTGATGTTTCTTGTGGTTGATTCATTGGTTTGTATTGATCATTGTTTAATCATTTTAGTATTTTATTTTTCGCATTTGTAAATTTTCTCAGAATGGCAGAGTTCGATGAACTCCTCGATTGTGTGATGATCGTTTTCAGTCTGCTTCGATCCAATGATCACTCTACTTGGATCCAATGATGGTGTAATGGTCATTTTCAATCCACTTCGGTGCAATGATAGTGTAATGGTCATTTTTAATCTACTTTTGATTCATCATTTTCTTTCACTACGACAAATTTTTATCTTCTTACTTCTTCCGTTTACATATCACTTATTGATTGGTGTAATAATTAAAATAAATTATAACTCATAAAAAAGAGCATCAAATAAGGAAATAATAAAATTAGAGTGAAAAATAAGGTGAAACGAACATCCCTCGAGAGAATACTTGTACATTTCAGTCGCCAAAGGATAGGATGATAGCGAATTCTTCTCTCTTACACATTGTTTGGAGAAAACACAATCGGATTAACTTATTCACATTTACACGACAGTATGGGCTAGTCAGTTCATAAAAGTTCTAAAAATCATCAAATCACTTAATTAACGTCTAATGAAGAGTGGGATTCCAAAAGAAGCACAAATGTTTGGGGAGTTGAAGTGGGAACAGCAATCTCACCGGATGATGCCAATTTAAGCAACTGGTGGGCGGAGAACATGATCCTGTGAGGTGTCCACTGCAGCACGAGGCATGAACTGCCACATGGCAACTCCAGGGTAGGTAATGAAAGGCACCAACTTACTGGAGGGAGCTTGGCCATGAGCAGCAAATGCAGCTGGAATTGTGGGTGGTGGAGGGAGGTAGCTGGGCGGAGCATTCATGTTCTGCAATTGAAGCTCCAGTTTCTCTTTTTCCGCCTTTAGCCTCTGCTTCTCGTCTCGAAGCTCACTTTTCTCGGCCTGCACAAAATTCAAATCTAACTATACGTCTAATTTTGATAATCTAAATCTCTTTATTGATTATAAATAGTTACTAAGAGTGATACAAACTCGTTCGGGTACGGATCAATGGCCCACCTTCAACTCTTTAATGCTCTCCTGAAGACTTGAATTTGAGTCCTTCAACTTCTGGGCTTCACCTTTTAATTGAGTCACCACTCGGACAGCGTTGATCAAAATTGCAGCCTTGTCTATTTTAGGTGGTTGTCCAGGATCCAGAATAGCTCCCAACTCCAGAAACCTGTTTAAGTCCCAGGGTAGAGAGTAATGCCTCAAAAGTGGAAAAGGAAAATTGGATATACACATTGAATGGGCATATACAAATTTCTTGCAAATGAACATATGGTTGCAAGTGCAAGTGACTGTGTATGTGTGTCTGGCCAAGGCTCCGAAGAGAGAGGAAAAAAGAGAGATAGAAAATGTACTTGTCATTCAGCCTGTCTCTCCGCAACTTCTCCCGACATGCTTTGGAGCTGGATACGCAACTTGATTCAGATCTAACCCTGTGACAGAAAGCATGTGTGGAAAAGGAAAAAAACTATCCATAGTAAAGTCAAGCAGCCATTATTTATATTTAAAATTTTAAAAGCTGTCTTTCATGTTGTCGATTCTGTCAAATGAATGACAATGACTAGTTTATTTACATGCTCGTTTTTTTTTTCTTTGTGGGGACAAGTCGTGTTAATTTCACATAAATGAAAAGGTTGAATCGATTTGCAAAACGAAGATCAGTAGCTTTGGCTGCTCTATTGCACATCCATTAATTAAATGTATCTTCATAAAGTGAAAACCACAATCTTTTACCTTTACCTTATGAGATGCCCAACCTTTGTATGGATTTATTAGAATCAATACAAGTTTATGCTGAGAAAAAAAACATATATTAATTTTTTTTCAATAGTGTAAATACTAGCATATGTGGAAAGCGCCAGCCTCTCAAGCAAAGGACCTTCACGCTAAAGAAATATGGGCTAGCAAAGAAAGAGGAAAAAGGGAGGTTCGGTAACAAAGAGAATAACCTCTTTTTCAAGCTTGATTCCTTGGGGCAATCTGAATTTGTCAATGATCCATCAATTTCCATGCTATAGGAAAAAATGATGTAGGAAGATTCAACAAGTGAGTTAGGCTAAATAAAAAGCAACAGATAGATATTCCATGAATAAGGATCATGTAAGAGTAAATAGAAGCAAGAGCGTGAAAAGTAAAGAAGAAAAACACAATTACACAAACTAATTCAACCATTTGCTCCTCTCAATCTAAAACACCTCCTAACTCAGATGGTGTAATGTGGGTATTAAGCTTTTACTCGTTGCAAGGCTTAAATGGCAAGAGTTGTGAGGGGGAGAGAAAACATTGAGGGAAGCAGTGGGATGTGAATGAAACCCCTGAATTGATTTTTTTTTTCCACTTTTTCCCCTTTTCACCTTCGGCTCTTCCTCCTCCTCCCTCTTTCCTCTCTGTCTTCAATTTTACTGCATTTGGATTCTATAAAACCTTTCGGTCTTCCTTCTCTCTTCTATAGGTTTATTATACAATTTCTTCCTATCAATAGAAGTGAATTTCTTGCAGATTCTGTTTTGTTGTTGGTCGGATTATTTTAAACCAAAACCATAACACACATTCGCAATCAAAAGTACACTGTTACACAACTAAACTCAAGATTTTGCAATAATTTTCAAGAAGGAACTATTTATTGCATTATGGTTCTCAATAAAAGTCTCTCATACAAAACCTGAAACTTTCTTTGTTCTGCTAGGCATTCAGCCATATCTCTTATTTCTCTTTTAAGCATCTCACTACCAAATGTTAACTTCATTTGCATACCGTGAGCAAGACAGATGAAAAAGAAAATCTTAAATCTCTCTGCGTTAAAATAGAAATTTACATTTCCCGCACGTCAAGGTCAAAATCCATAAAATTATGATAGAAAAGTCGGATTGCGCAAAAACCAGGCACTTCTCCTAAACTATTATTGAAGAATATTAAATTCAGCCTAGAGCATGAAATTACAAGCTTTCTTTTCAAAATCTCAATGATGCGGACAGAAGAACAACGTAAAAACGTGCGAAAAAAATATAGAGCAGCTTGGTAAGTCACGATTCATCGCACAAAGCATAAGCTCTTAAAATAAAAATAGAAGGATAGAAATGAAGCTAGTCAAACAGAAAATCACAGCACTAAAATCAGACACGAGAGCAAATTTCAGAAGCTTAATTCATAAAGATCCTTAAGATACCTGATATTAGATGAGCAATTCAAAGCCTGTACGGGCCAAGAAAACCCGGAATTTGAAACGGAGAAATTCCCATCGTGGACAGAGATATCTTCGATCACTCCATAGTCGTACAGCCAGTTAGTGTGTTCTGGGGAGACCATTCTGCGATGAGGAAGGTGCAGCACACTGGTCGCCGGCCCAGAAAAAGGACTTCCCGGCCACAAATTTTCAGAGACGACGAACAGATGTTAACGAGATTGGTTAGATTTCGGCTACGAGAGTGTGTTCAACAGAGTAAACGGGTTTTCGGGTCGGGCTTTCACAGGCCCACAAAAAGGCTCATTATAGAATAATGTCACGGCAATTTGTCATTTTATTTTTATTAGCTGACACCTGTGCATTATATGTCACTACTTATAAGCTCTTGAATATTATTTATTTGTTATCTATAATATAAAAAATCAATGTAACGATTAAAATAAACTCAATATATTACAAAAATTCGATTTAGTTTTCAATTTTTTCAAATGATTTAAATTTTTGCTGTTGTTTTTGAAGCCAATTTTAGAAGTTTTATTTCTGGTTTCAATCGATTTTCAGATCAAATAGTTTATCTGCGGTTCGATTCTATTTTCACCGTTCTTGGAAATGTGGAACTGGAATCAGAACCGTGGGTGTGTAGAATGAGCTGGAATTGGGACCAAATTGCACAATTCGGTTAAAACCGCAATTTTCGGTCAGGTTTTGATCACCTGGAAAAATATAGGATTTTTCTCCACCAACAAACAAAAGTGGATTTTGAATATTTAATATTAAAATCACGTGTTACTATGATATTTTTGTCTTATTAATGACATTTCTAATCCACTTTTTAAATTTCATATTGGGTGTCACGATTATCATTTAAACACACGTTTTTAATATGCGCATTAAGATTAAAACCGCATATTACTATCATATACTTACTATTTATCCCTAAATTTAAAAATTAAATGTTGTCTGCCATATTTATTAAATCTGTATATAATTGCAAGCGGTCATTTTGTAAGGTCCAGCCCATTGATTGTGTGGAACGCGTTCGGATGTTGCAAGACACAACATGGATGAAATAGAATAATCATACGAAGAACCGCTTTGGTTTTGTCTTGAGTTGTGAAAAACTGGTCCAAAGCTTTGCTTACGTAGATTGAAAACGAGCTGTTTTAAAGCTAGCTTTTGGTGGGTCTAGTCAGATTATTCACACTGCCCCTATTTATTTCGCTACAGATTTCAGTTGGTGCGTTTGCTGGCTTTCGATCAGAAAATTAAAACTTTCGAACTATAATTCACTCTTCTTTCTCATTTTGGAAGCCACAAATTCTGGGTTTCTTCTTCGAGAGCTTCGACATTTATTTGGAAATCCTGGAAATCTTTTGGGGGGGGGGGGGGGGGGGTTTGGAAGGGATGAAATGAAAAGGGTATTTGGCGTTTGCTACTTAAAATCCTTCAAGTATGGGTTTCAAAACAAGCTGTTTGGTTGCTCTGCTGATTCTTGTACACATTTCAGCAGAAGCAAGTTCAGAGGAAATGGCGGAAGGAGAAAAGATTAGAACCCTACTGGCTCACATTTTAACTGGGAAGACGACGCCCAAGGACAAGGTTAGAAACTTTTTTTGACGTTCTTCCATTTTTAAAGATCTTGCGTCATTCTTGGCTTTTTTGTCAGCATTTTGCTACAGTTTGAGATCTCTTCGATGCTTAAAATAATACCCATTGCTGCTATTTGTTTAGTGATTTTGTGGCTATGGGGTTTGATGCAGTTTTTAGAAGCTGAAAATTATAGGGTCCTCTTAAATCCCACATTTTTACGTCTTCTTTCGGATAAATCTTAATCTCTACCACGACTGATATGCTTAAAAACAAGAAGAGAGTAAGCTAGGTTGTTGCTTCTTGCAATAACCAGTTTTAAAAAAAATACTGCAGGTGTTACTGATCAATTGCAACCAAGACTTGACGATTTTGAAAGAAGCTGTCGATAGGCTTGATATCTGCTTGCTGAAGGACGGGTCGACTATGATCGATTTAGATTGTCTCTCGTCGGCTAAAGGGGTTATTTGGAGGGTGTTTCGTAAACTTCATGTTCAGGCAAAGAAAACTCATTTAGATTGTTTAGTAATGAACAATCCATTACTTCATACCTTTGAAGAAGAAGAGAATGGGTTCCCACACTTTCCCAAACTCAAGATTAGAAGAAAAAATTTAGGTGCTAGACTGCTTCAAAGCATTGCAGAAGTGTCTGCACCTTCATTTTTCGAAAATTCTCCGAGTCCAGAGCCTTCCAGTTCGTTTCTTCCATCTCAGAATCCTGCTCCTCCTATCGCGCTGTTTTTTCGACCGAAGCCAACTGGCCCGCCTTTGTCAGAAGATCTTTCTGCAAGTCCAACTTCTGGTGTAAATGCCCCAGCTGAGAAGAAAGGAAAGAACTATAATCCTGTCATTATAGCCGTTGCCGTTACGGCTTCAATGACATTTGTTGTCGTGGGAATGCTATTTCTGTGCTGTAATATATGTTGTAAGGCTGGACGAAATGACAACAGGCCTCTTCTTAGCTCGAGCAAGACTGACATTTCTGTTGGTATATACTTATCCTATCTCTTTCTGCTATACGATTGTTTTTCTTGTTATATTAACGAGAAAATTATTCAAAACTCGTTCTTTTTTAGGTGCTTTGCCGAATTCCTTTGCCTATGGCAGTTCAGTTAAAGATGGGAAATTGGAATTGCAGTCAAATATCTCAAAGTATTTTGATTGTAGTTGCCAAATTGAGTCGAATATTTGCACTGCAGTTCGAGATCTCGATTTGAATGAAGCCTCTGTATGTGTTGGTAGATCAAACATAGAATTTAATGAACAAGCAACGCCTACTTTGAAGCCCCCTCCTGGAAGAGTAAATGCTTCTTCTTTCAAGATTCCTAGTAAGGTTAGTCCTCCTCTGCCACCTCCTCAGGAACGACCTCCTCGTCAGCCTGCTGCACCATCTCCGCCTCAGCCTCAGCCTCAGCCTCCGGTACCTCCACCAGTGCCACCTCCTGGACCAACTGGGAAGGCTGATGCTCGCACTCCACCGCCGCTGCCGCCAAAAAGTGGCAGTGTTCCTCCCCATCCACCTCAACCGATCTCTCTGGGTTCTAATGCAGCTCAACCTTCAAAACCTCCATCAAATCCTGTGGAAAATGATTCAGACGCTCCCAAAGCCAAACTCAAGCCATTTTTCTGGGACAAAGTTCTAGCTAACCCTGGTCATTCAATGGTCTGGCATCAAATTAAGTCAGGATCATTCCAGTAAGTTTATAAATATTTCGTTTTATCTTATAATCGCTTGCGTAGATTTCATCATCTATTTATGCTTTATCTTTCCAGATTCAATGAAGAAATGATAGAAACTCTTTTCGGGTATACTCCTGTTGATAAAAACAAAAACAAACCGAAGAAAGACTCTTCTTCAAATGATCCTTCCACTCATTACATTCAGATCATTGATTCAAAAAAAGCACAAAATCTATCAATTCTTCTGCGGGCATTAAATGTGACAGAAGAAGAAATTTGCAATGCAGTTACGGAAGGTAATCTTAATTAACTAAATTGTTTTGAAAAGTATGCATGAACAAGTCCTTAGACAGCAACAGTCTCGTCTACACTCATATTTGCAATATATCAGAAATTGAATCTGAGTCGTTTTATTTCCATTAGGGAATGAACTCCATGCTGAGCTTGTACATAATTTATTGAAAATGGCGCCAACGGCAGAAGAAGAACTGAAATTGAGGCTCTTCAATGGTGAAGTTTCTCAACTTAGTCTGGCCGATCGATTCTTGAAAGCCTTGGTTGACATCCCGTTTGCTTTCAAACAGTTGGAAGCTTTACATTTCATGTGCACTCTGCAGGAGGATTTGACCATTATTAAAGGGTCATTTACTTCGCTGGAGGTATGTTACTCACTTCTCGTTCTGAATTTCACTTTCTGCATTGGCTTTGTTGTATTAATGTGAGCCTTTTACATATTCCGAGACAGGTTGCCTGTCAAGAACTCAAAAACAGCAGGCTGTTTCTCAAACTCTTAGAAGCTGTTCTTAAAACTGGAAATCGTATGAACGATGGAACCTTTCGAGGAGGGGCGCAAGCTTTCAAACTCGACACCCTTTTAAAGTTATCGGATGTGAAAGGAACAGATGGGAAGACAACGCTCTTGCTGTTTGTTGTTCAGGAGATAATTCGCTCCGAAGGCATTCGAGCTGCTAGTTCTGGCACCAAATTGAATGACTCAATCGATGAAGCTTCTCTCAACTCAGAGGATCACTACAGAAGCCTTGGTCTCCAGGTCATATCAGGTCTGAGAAATGAGCTGGGGAACGTGAAGAGGGCAGCTGCTATCGATTTGGACAGCCTAAGAGGAACTGTAGCTAAACTCAGCAAGGATTTGGTAAAAACTCGAGAGTTTCTTAATGCTGCCGTGAAGAATATCAGCGAAAATAGTGGATTCTACCGAACATTGAAGAGCTTTGTGCAGAATGCTGAAGTTGATATTACAACGATAGTTGAAGAAGAAAATAGGATTAGGGATCTAGTAAAGCGGACAGGCAATTACTTCCATGGGAAAGCTGGAGAAGACGAGGTACAGCAATTGTTTCTCATAGTCAGTGAATTTTTGATAATGGTCGATAAAGCTTGTAAGCAAGTGAGAGCCTATAAAAACACATAAAAAGGAAGATCAAGAACGAAGAATCGACAATTCCAGCTCAGATGAGAAGAGCCCTTAGATTTTTCGGTTGGAACGTCATGGTTGAACAATTTAAGGAGTTAAAATCATTTTTGCTATCTCACAGATCTTAAGATCACAGTGGGTAGATAGCTGTTGTAAATTTAGTTCTTAAACATCAGTTGGGTTATATTCAAGTTTCCAAATGTTTCATGGGAAGAACATGAAACTTGGTACTACTTCCGAATTTTTGGCTGTTCTTTGGCAATAAAGATGAAATTTTTAACATTTTAAGCCGTTAAAAAGGAACAGGTACGAGAAACGAAATCCCAAATCCTTTTCCAAATGATGATGTTATATTCACATTACAAACAAATCCTATCTCTACTCGCTAATTGTCTTCAAGCAAGAAGACCCTTGAGATGACTAAAAATGAGATTACGATCAATAAAAAGAAAGTCAATTCCAACGTAGAAGATAATAAATCTGGTACAAAAAAGAAAAAGACATCATTTAATGATTAGGATTTATGGTCTTCCCCAAATTTATGAATCGTCGTCTCCTCCAGAAGCCTTTGAGGTTCCAGTTTTCTTGGGTAGCAGGAGATTGTGGATGTTGGGCATTACACCTCCATTAGCAATTGTCACATCTCCCAATAGCTTGCTGAGCTCCTCATCGTTTCTCACTGCAAGTTGGATATGGCGTGGAACTATTCGAGTCTTTTTGTTGTCTCTCGCAGCATTCCCAGCCAATTCCAGAACCTAAAATATGAACTTTCTATCAGAAGCAGGTATTGCGAGGATAAAGATTGACGCCAAAAAAATCCATCCAAACACAGAAGTACAGAAAATTAGTGTCAATTTTTTTATTCTGAAACTAAAATTATAAGAAATTTACAAACCCTAGAATTTTAAAGAGGAATCCACCACTGCAGCAAGATCTATCAGAGTTCATACCTCGGCAGCAAGATATTCGAGAACAGCGGCGAGATAGACAGGCGCTCCAGCACCGACTCGTTCGGCATACTTGCCGGCCTTCAAGAACCGGGCGATACGGCCAACTGGAAACTGCAAGCCAGCCTTGCTGCTCCTTGAGGTTGCCTTCTTCGCAGCTCCGGATCCAATGGTTTTACCTCTACCGGCCATTGACAGAGATCGAATCCACAAATACAGCAGCTCAAGAGTAAAATCGCCGATCTAGAGGAGAAGGTTTACAACCAGTGTCACAAACAGAGAGGCAAGAAGGCAATACAATTGCGAAGTTTCTTTCTAGTATTTATAGCCAGTCGGGTGTTTGAGACAATCCAATAGAATGCGAGTACGCGGATAGGAAGGATTGCCCGTTGGATGGAAATGGAAAGAGCGGCAAAGATTGAAGCGCATTCTATTCTGCTCACCGCTTGGAGAGAGGTTGCTTTTACTACTAAAGCAATTGACGGATATACCCTCCTCTTTTCAACTTCTGATTTAAAAAAAAAAAAAAAGCAATCGGTCATGGATATAAAACTCAATGCTTCATGCATTTAGGATGGCAAAACCGGATAGAACCGGTCTAATTGAACCAAATTATAGATTTTGATTCAATTCGGTTCAATTTCTGTGTATTTGTGTAAATCATGATTAGTTAGTAACAAAGGAAAACCATCTTCTATATGTAAAAAAATTGACAAAATCTAAGCCAGCGGCTAGGCTAGCTTAGCCTGTTGTATTAAGGTTGAGGTTGGGCCGAATTATATATATATATTACTGTTTTCAATAATATTAACACATTGGATTTATTTTTATTATGTGAGATTTGAACTTAGGTTCATAGATTAAGACCAATTTTAACATTTATACATTCTTGACAATTAACAAGGTCTCTATAATCATCTTTTTCCTTGTTAAATAAGTTGAAGTTTGTCTCTGCGGTGAAAAACTACTTCTTCAGAGGAGGAAGAGGAAGAATAATAAGAACTGAAGAAGAAAATGGAGATGGTTGAGAGAGAGAGAGAGAGAGAGTTTGAAATGATATCTTCTGAATTTTTTTAAAGAAGTTTCTTACGTGTATATATCAACTTTTACAAACCAACTAGATTATAAGTGAACAGTGTTAATATCTCCCCCTCAATATCAAGACCGTAAGCCAAAGATATTGGATAAGAGAAGTGAGAACGTCGTCAGGGCAAGGGGCTTAGTGAGGGCATCAACAAGTTGATGTTCTGAATTGGTAATTTTGACCAACAACTTCTCGTTAAAAACTTTTTCCCAAACAAAGTGAAAATCAATCTCTACATGTTTAAATTTATAGTGTAAAACCGGATTGGTGGCAAGCTAAGTAACATTCAAGTTGTCACAGAGAATTAGAGATGTCGTGGTAGAGATAATACTCCATTCACGTAATAATGACTGTAGTCATAGAACTTCAGCTATATCATTTGCTACACTGCGATATTCTGATTCGGTGCTAGAGCGTGAAATAATTTTTTGTTTAGTTGAAAATCAGAAGATAAAGTTGGTGCCTACCTAGGAAAATAAAGAAGTCATTGGTGCTCTTTCCATAATCTGGACATAAGGTCCAGTCTGCATCGGTATAACATGTCAAATTAAAACAGATGGAAGGCGAGAAAAAGATGTCGAGAGAATGAGTACCTTTAAGCTATCTCAAAATCCATTTGACTGCTTGCCAGTGTACCTCTAAGGGCTTGTGCCTAAACTGTGAAATATTGTTTACCGCAAACAGATGGAAAGAAGTTTATCGTCGGTGGCGGCCACTTAGATATTACTGGAGTAAGGCTGAAGATGACTTGGAATGGTCGATTGTTGTGTAAAGTGATGGGTCGCACCAGAGTCGAGTAATCAAGATGCGGCCTTCACGGATTTGAAAGGTGCCGGTAGAAAACCGGATGAGTTTGCTTGCAAAGCAGGGGAGTTGATCGGAGGAGAGGAGGGATTGGTTTAGTAGTAAGCTGGAAGAGTGATGAAGTTTGTTTTGGCATGGGCTGGAAGGTGGCGAACTGGAGGAGGGTAGTGGGTTGAAGGGGCAGGGGAGCGGTAGGTTGGGTTCAATCAATGGTAGTAGGCCAGAGCTAAATTACCTCTCCTGTTGCATATTTGGCAACGAGGCCTAAACGGTCAGGGCGAGTGCCATGAATTAGAAGACGTACCTGAAACTGGTCTGGTCTGGTGGAAGCCATTTGGGATGTTAGGACAGAATTGAGCATTCGACCAAGGATTTCATGAAAGGCGAAAAGGGCACTGAGTAACAACATTGGCCTGCATCTAGTTTGGCATCGGGAGTGAGACAACTGAGTTCTGTCTTTCCGGGCAAAAATCGAAGCTCTGGAAAAGGTTTTAGATCTCTTCTTGAGGGGGCTGATCTGGTTGATTTGTGATTGACGTTACAAAAACGTTATACTCACTACCCAGACCATTGAGAAAGTAGATGATCTTATCCACTTAGGACACAGGTTCTCCGATTGTAGCCAAGGCATTGCAGATGGTGGTAAGCTTCTGGCTATAGCTAGAGGCAAAGGTTCCATCTTTGTACAGAGAGTGAAGTCGACTCCGGAGATCGGTGATTCTTGCTAGGGAGGTGAAAGCGAACGTTCTTGCAAGAGCATACCAGACTTCACTGTTCGCGGTGAAGGACATGATCAGTGAGAGAAGCTCTTTAGACAATGAAGCAAATATCTAGTTCATAATGAGTCTATTATATCTCTGCTAGACAGTGAACTCCGAGTCAATCTGAGAAGAGAGAAACTCCAAAAATTGTGGAGGTGAGGGAAAAGATCCATTAATAAGATGGTCGACGCCGCTTGCAATAACAACGTTAAGGAGTCGAGTCTTCCATACAAGGTAATTTGTGTAGTTCATCTTAACTGTAAGTGTTTGATTTAAAGAAGGGAGAGGAGGGAGGGAATGAGAGATAGAGGGTGAAAAGGAGGAAGTGATCGTAGAGCTGGGAGACGCCATGTTTTGGCTCTGATACAAAGTCGAAGTTTGTCTCTATAGTGAAGAACAATTTTTTCAAATGAGAAAGAAGAAGAAGAAGAAGAAAATGAAGATGGACGACAAAAAGAGACCGTTTGAAATGATGTCTTTTGTTGTTTTTTTCAAAAGAGTTTTTTACATGTATATGTCAACCGAAAGGATAATGAAAAGACAGAAACCAACTTTTACAAACTAACTAAACTGTAAGTTAATAATGCTAATCAAAATAATCAACTGTCATGTAATTAAATTACACGATTAGTTGGAAGATATTCATCGTCACAAATCGCATGTTAAACACACAATCATTCTGAGGAAGCGATATTGTATCCATCGGCGAGGGCTTTATGGAAATCAACATAGGATATGATATCTGCAGACGTGGTCTTTAATCTATTTGTTTATTTACATGTTTCTAATGATATATTGTATTAACAAGAGTTGTCTATGAAAGGTTCATTAACTGGCTTTCAATGTTCATCGCCGGGACTTTTGGCCTTTACATTCATCGCCGGCGGAAACTCCGGTAGCTGTAGTGCTCATTCCGGGTCACCTCCATTCTAATTCCAATGAATTTGCTGTAGAGAAACATGGCCCTGCCCAACTAGCACCAGTTTAAAGACTTCTAAACACCATCAAAACAAGAACGGAGTCGGAGAAAACGTCGGGACCACCAACGCCGATGGACTTCGCCTGAAAAAGCAAATATTGGTACGGAGTGGATTATGGCTACTTATAAAGTTCGATATTCACACGTGTCGTACCCAAAATCATCGTTGTGCGTCATGGAGGAGCGGGACCCACTTCTCCTCTTAACTGAAACTTCCGATTTGACCGTCTGATTCTCGTCGTCCTCTCTGTCCATCACAACCACGACCAATTTCTCCTCCGATATAGTGCACAGCGATGGCTTCCACTCCGACTCTCTAAAAGTCGACACCTGGTCCCGCGTCCTCCCCCTCTGCGTGCCACGACCGACCGGCGCAACCAGCAGCGACATCGGCTCCTCCTCTCTAGGCGCTTCTTCCGCCATCGAAACGTCTCTCCCCGGCGAGCTCGAATTCCAGTAGCAGGAAACCAGCCCGAAGAACAACTTCATCCGGAAACGACGCGTTCGTCCAGAGAGAGAGCTACAGAAATAACGAACAGTGATGAAATTTCGAAGGATGCTTCAAATGGCGGCACACGTAGAGCGGGCTACAGCTGTCACGGTGGAGATGGAGCTTGAAGCCTGTCCTAGTTTTATAGGCGAGTTTGCCTTCTCCTTCCAAAATTGCCCCTCACGTCCAAAATTAAAATCTCTGTGATATAACTAGTTTATAATTTTACTTTATAATTTTTATCTTTAACTATATATAACTAAAATAATAAATTATTATTTAAAATAAAAATTAAAAAATAAACGTAATATTATTTTTAAAATATAAGAATATTTATATTTATATTTGACAAAGATTGCGATTTTAATTTATGTAATGTTTCAACATATATACAGATATATATATATATAATTAATTAAAAGAATTTCTGCAATTATATAATGTTCTAGATCCTCATAAATTGAATATTATTTCTTTAATTAATTAGACATAAATTTCATAATATATAATTCTCGATATTTTGAATTTTATTTTTGTCGAAAAAAATATCTATATTTCTCGTACACGACAACTTTAGACTAACACGATAATGCTCTAGTGCCACGTGTGTCCAAGGCAGTCTTGAGGATGATTCGTCTGGGGCCCACTAGAAGACCCCCACAGAAGGGAATTGGTAGGATACTGTCCACGTTTGTTTGACGGAATTAATGCATTAAAATGAGAAATCATTACGTGGCATTACACATCAGCGGACACCGCATTCTATATGTTAATTAGTATAATTATAATTTATTTTAATATATTTATTAATTGTACTAACGAATATCTCAGTAAAAATTAAATAGATAATTATCCATGAGAAGCTTAAACTAAAAGTTACTTTTCAGGTCCCTGCAGTTCAAATGTAGTCCTCCAAATTTAAAATTGGTGTAAAACACAGCTTCATATCGAAAACTTCAACTTCATTTTGTCGATTGCATAATTATTTGCGGTTAAAATACAATCACTTACATTTAAAAATAGATGCAAAATACACTAAAAAGCTGGCAACTTCGAGGGCACACGATCGATCCGTTTGAGTTAACGACAAATAAGTTAACATATTAACATATGTTTGTTTAAAAAACAATTTATTAATGAATATAATTTAAAATTTATTTCGTCGTCGTTGATTTAATAATTTATTATTATTTTTTTCTTAAAAAATAAAAGTAGCATTTCCGGATATCAGAGATGCAGGACCATTAGTTGGCTGGACAATTTGAGTAGAAAACATACGTCAATATGATGCCGACAATTAGTTGCCCAAATCAACTCATGACAGGTAAAGAGATTAAGAAATAGAAACCAAATTTGAACTCAGAATCATGTACATCATAAAAGAGTGGTAGATGTCAAATGCAGGATAGAAGAAGATTAATACATCTTTTGATCCTATTCTCTACCAGTAGTATCAAATAAGAAGAAAGCATCAATGGGAAGATCAATCAAAAATCTCACTGAAAGGAAGAATTATAACCCAACCATCCAAGCTTTCTTCAAGATGTAATCTATCTGTTACTGTATGGCATAGATATCCGGCCATCGGGTTGGTTCACTGGCAGTCTAGGTCTCGCGTACTTGGCAAATATAACCCAACCATCCAAAAACTGGGTAGAAAAGAAAAGCAAAAAGAACAAAAAAATAATCATACTTTTATAAGAAACGAGGAAAACTCTACAAAAATAAATAATTAGAGAATCAAGATCAACAAATCAATATATATATATATCGCCATTGACAAAAACACGAAACAGGTAGAGACAAAGGGTATAAGAGTGTGTTTATATGTTAAGTTTAACTATTGCATAGAGTCACGAACAGAGGAAGAGCAATGTGTAGTGATTTGGAGGAGGAAGACTTTACCAGTGTGTCGAACTTAAGATGATTAAAATAGAATTGGTGCAACTTTCAAGTTGTGAAAGCCTTGCCTTGAAAGTATTTACTCCGTTCGAGATTTGGAGGAGGAAGATAACTTAGACGTCCGAAAAATTGTTCCTCTGACCAAAAAAAAACAGTGAAGGAAAAGAGTTCATTTTTTTTTACAAACATGTTCCTTTACTGTTTTCTTCTGTCATTTCCACAACTGAAAAATGAACACCAAGAAGAGAAGTCAAGTCGGCCTTTGTACGAAACTTTACATCTCTACCCCACTACAGATAAGAACAAATATGGATGTTGAGCATGGAGAGCTATTTGCCATGCATGCATAAGCAATATATGTGTTACCATAAAGTGTGAATTGGTCAAATATAAGAACATTAATTTCATCAAATACTTAGGATGAAAAAGGAGTGAGAAAAAAGGTTTGCTCACCTGGCCATCCATGCCCTCTATGCCTTTTGCAGCATCTTCCTGAGTCACATAATTAACAAAGCCAAAACGCTTAGAATATCCTGTCACTCGATCTGTCACCACTCTAGCTGTAGACAAACAAGAAGTAAACTAAAACAGCAATGACTGAAATGCGTTAAAAACGAGTAGAAGAAAGCAAAATAAAATATGAGAAAAAAGAAGAAGAAAAAGAAGAAGGTTAAACCATGACGTACTTCACCAAACTTAGCAAAAGCTTCCTGCAGCTTTTCTGTAGTAGTACGTTTACTTAGGCCTGAAAACACATGACCTACTAAATAACATGGAAAGAAAGATTTTGAAGGGGATTGTGATAACTCACTCAAGTAAAACATTTGAAATCATTCCACCAGTAGAAGTACATTAATTGATCAACTTGATGATAGACACTCTACCCGCATCAAATTATTTCATTTAGAAAAATGCATCTCAACTCTCATGAAATAGAATAAAAAATAAAGGAAGAAAAATAGTGAGCAACGTTTATTATTTCCCGGGTTGAGTAATTAGGTTCTGAGTTGTATTTCTAAGAGCCCCAGGAATAAGCTTTAATGGTGTATTTTTTTTAGAAGACAAGCTCCATGCAGTGGATAGATTACAGTTTTGTTAGATCTTATGTAGGTGGGATAGTGTCTGGGGTAACAGGATGAATACTGTAGAGTTTCTTGGTGTCCTATGGCCTTCTTTTAGCTCTCCCTCTTGTAAATTCTACTTCATTATTTACGACTGAACAAAAATTCAGATTGAGAACACATTCACGTCGCTCTATAATTAAAATCAATAATGCTCAGGAGATGACAAAATAATAAATACAAAATGATGAAAGACGACTCAATCTTAGACGAAAAACACATTTCACACAAAAACAGACCAATATCTCCATACTTTGTTCTAATGAATTGGAAAAAATTACGCAACCCAGGTACCCAACCTAATTTAAAGGAAAAAAAAAAAAAGATAAAATGAAAAAGAGGGAGAGAGGGCTTGCCACAAACAAAGAGGTTAGTGGAAGGTTCAGGCATCTCTCGCTGCGGCGTCGTCGGAGAGATGTGCGGAGAGATGAAGTCGGGAAATGAAGCTGAGCAGAGAAAACGCCGGAATCCCCGAGGAGCCGCAGCCACCGCTGATCTCAAAGCCATATCTAAAAACTCTTGGTCGAAGATAGAGAGAGAGGAAAGGGTTTTAGCAGAGATAGGTAATTACGAAAACGGGCTCTCATATCGTTGTGTTACTCAAGTTAAATGTCTTGTGTTTTTACTTAAAATAGCCCTTTTAATTCATTTTATTTGCATCGACTGCTTCAATTTCACACGTACATTCAATTTTGAAGCCAGACGTTGCTCGAACTGTCTTCTAGTCTTCGAATTTGATCACAATATCGAGCGCATACTAAAAATTAAGTGAATCAAGATAACAAATAATATCAGTTGAGAAATTTTATCGAGACACGAGTCGTTTTGGCGAGAACCCAAAGTGAAGATTATAGGCTAAATTGTAGCTTGCCCTTGAAATATAATAAAAAAAAGTTGTTGAAACTATGCATTTTTAGCCAATTATTTCTTATTATAATTAGTTAAATACGTAATATTTAGCCTTGAGATTAGATCCTTTTCTTGAGCCATCATCTTAACTTTACCTTGTAACAAGAGAAGAGAATGAACAAAAGAAATGCAGGAAGATTAGTACTTAAGAGTTGATTAATACAGAGAATTCCAACCATTTTATTTCTTTACAGCCTCTTAATCTAATAAGTAATTAGAGAAACATAATTAATTAATTAAATATTAAGCCAAGATTATTCTATCTCACTGTCTCTGAACGCTCGTCTCCATCCTCACGCTGCTCTTCAAACCACCTGCAAAAAGGTTCCAATATAAAATTTCAGAGTTCATTCAGGCATTTCGTCAAACAGTCGATGAAGGAGACCAGTAACCCCGAGAGAGAAAAATAGGGATTACCTTGAGGCCTGCAATCAGGCGGGTCTTCGAAGAGGGATAAAGAGAGTTGCTTGTGAGCAACACCAATGTCGAAAAGAATGAGGCCTGATTTCGGGTCATGGACAATGATATCTTTCACAGGCAGCCATAGAAAAAGCTCTTCTTGAGAGAGACCCTCTAATCCCATCAAACTGCCATAGCTGAGATTCGCACTCACAGTGCTTTCGAAGAAGACCCGATTCTCAAATTTAGCCACACATGGAGTTTCGAGAAAGACTTCCAGGCGACCATTTTCAGAGAAAGCGTAGGACTTTACCTCCTTTGGAAGCAGACCAGCTGGTAAGCCTCGGGAACGAAGAAGATCGTGAATGGAGGCGGAGGAGGAGGAGGAGGAAGAGTGCGACGGAGAGAGGAAGCCTGTAAGCATCCAGATAAAGACCCTCACCATGAATTTACAAATGACGAAGTCCATTGACAGAATCTAGAGAGAGAGAGAGAGAGAGAGAGAGAGATCAAGGTCTTTGGGGAACTCCATTGACGATAAGCCAGTGATTGAAGTCACAACCCGGTAATATTGTCGTCTCCCTGTGCTCATTGCTGCTGCTTCTCTTCGACGAGTAATCGCTATCCAATGCCGCTCGCAACGAAAAATCTGCTCGAGCGCAGGAAGGAGCTCGACGAATCGGAATCTGGCTCGCTGAGTTGAGGCAGGGCAACTGAGGGAGCTTGAAATTCTGAAAAATCGACTATCTGGGCAACGGAATCAGGGTTTTGTGAGCGAAGAAGGGGTTGGTAGCCATTGCCATTACAGACCAAGCTACCGCTCTTGGGCGGGGACGGACAGGATGAGGTTCACGGTAGAAGATGATATTTTCTGTACTTGGTTTGATATTTGCACGATCGTTTTGGCCCAGTTTGGGGTTCACTTGCTCAGTTGAAGCCCATCAAGAAAAAAAAAATGGATTACGAATATTTTTTTATAAAAAAAATTTAGTATTTAATAAAAATTCATGCGTAATGATTTTAAAAACATTATTTAGAAAATAGAAGTAAAATTATGAATTTTTATTTCATTCATATAATGTGAAGTGTTTAAATATTTATCACGTTAATGTCACAGATGTAACAAATAGAAGAAACAAATCAAGCAAAATCTTAACTAATGAAATGAGTCGGGCTAAACTCATTAGATGAGCTAGTCAAGTGAAATAAAGGAGTTGCGACCGACTTTAAATTTTACAATATTTTAACGAATACCATTACACATATATAAGTACATAGACTATATATATATATATATATATATTACATTTACAATAATTATTTATAAATTGTAATATTAGATATAATTATAATATGTAGATGGTAAAAATCATATAAAAGAAATGTAGTATTTAGTAGGGGTGAACAACAAAATGATGAACCGAATAACCAGACCAGAACCGACCTATTTGGTCTAGTTCTAGTTGGTTTTGAGAATAAAAAATGCTATTTGGTTCTGACAAAGATAGAATCGAACTTTTTGGTTCGATTTTCGATTTTAATGACACAAATCTGTAAAACCAAAACAGAATCGAAACAGTAACTTATTGCCCATAAGTAACTCAACCCTAACTATTAACTTTTGAGTTCTTATCTTCACAATCGCAAACTCGCAATTGCCCTTGTCGTCTCTCATCTTCAGAATAGCTCTTGCCTTTTCTCATCTTCACAATCGCCCTCGCCCTCATTGTCTCTCTCCGCCCCTTGCCAGAGCGCCTTGACAATGGATTAAAGATTCTCTTCTCGGCTCTCTCTCTCTCTGTTGCCACTGGAGCGCCTTGTTAATGTATTAGGGATTCTCTTCTCTCTCTTGCCAGGCCTTTTCTAGGTTTTTGCATTCTATTCTCCTCTAATTTTAAGGCATTGTTCGGATTGCAAACCTAAAATATGCTGGATTTTTTAGGCTTCGCCTTGACCTTTCTCATGTAGTTTTTTTTTTTTTGCCTTTAATCTTGGATTCAGTCATTCAAGCTTGCTATTTTTGTATGTGTTTGTTTTTGCTTTGAATCGTATTGTTCATTTATCTTCCATGAGATTTTGGATTGTTAAGCATTCTGGTAGGCCTCATGTTCTTTTTTTTTTTCTTAGTTGCACCGTAGAGCTCGCTTGCTAGATTTGGCTTAAAAAAATATTACTTTCTTTTCATTTCACTTTTATGTGGAAAAAATATGCTATAGAAACATAAATATTTTTGTTGAAAGTTTGATTGAAGTTCGGTTGATTCGGTGAATACTTTCATTTTGATTGGTTTGCTTCACTGGTCACTGTTTGATTTTGACATCTGAATTGGTAGTAATTAATTTGGAATCAAGTATTATAAATGAGATAAAAATTAAAATTTTTGTTAACAAAATTGAGAAAACTAGAATCGGACCATAATCGAAATCGAAATTCTGGTTCGATCCTTACAAAAATTTTGATGGTACCAGTCTTAAAAATTGTAAACTGAATATTATTGGTCCGGTTTTAATTTTTCTCAAAATCATACCAGACCACGTACACCCCTAGTATTTAGTATACGTTAGAACAAAAAAAGGTAATTATGATAAAAAAAAAAAAGAATTATGATTTTTTGCTTATATCATTAGATTAAATAAAAAATAATCTAATATATTAATTAACGAAGTAATGGACCTAATGAATCACTCATTGATTAATATAATAATTAAAAAATTACAATGAGTGTATCGATGTAAAATTATAATACAAAATTAGAAAATAAAACTAACAAATATATATATATATTAATTATATGTATATATTACTTGTTTTCTCTTGTTTATTAAAACAAGTAATAATTATTAGAAGAAGTTATAAGGCGTGACAAAATAAACTTTCTCAATATTTTTATTTGGAAGATTAAACTCTCTCAATTAACATGACACAAATGTTTCTTCTCGTGAATGAGTAGGTTTAAATAAGAGTACTGAAAATGAATTTAAATAAAAGAATGCGTCGATTAGTTGGATAATTCTTAGTTTATTTTCTATTTCTATAATTTTATTTCGCTTGCTAATTTAGCGTTCATTAATTTTTGCAAGTAGTGTTTAATTTAATAATTAATAATTTATTTTAATTATTATAATAATTAATAAACGACGTGAAAGTACCTGATTAAAAATAGTAAAATTATAGTGTTAACCAAATATTTCTTTATCGACCCACGGAATGAACTAGGCATAGTTCGAGTCTAAACTTTTTCTATAAGGTTTAGTCGGGATTTGGATCTATGTTTCCATCCGCAAGCTGACTTTTTTAAGTCCTTAAAATCAATTTATTTTTCAGCAATGGTAACGCTAAATAAAGAATAATGAAGTTGCAATTAGATGAAAATTTGGCCCAATGGTCTAAGGTCGGGCTGTTTCAAAAGTTGTCCTGCTAGACCTCATCGAGTCCGACTTTGGAAGACCACGAAATGGATGTGTCGATCGAACCTGATTCGTGTTTTGGCTAATCAACCTAACCCGCTAACGAGTCTTACATTAATCCTATTAATGAATTTGTCTTTTCTAGTCAGTTATTTGTAAATGTATAAAATTATTTAAAAACTCAGTTCACGTGTTAGTCTTCTTTACGTATCTAAATTATTTCTCTTAGACTTATTTTATTTTAAATTTAATAAGAATAAACCAAAGTTATTTAAAAAGGAACAATAAATTAAAATGTCAAATAATTTTAGAAAAATGACTCCCACAAAAAGCAAAAGACCATTTTGCACCCCAAACCGGGAGATAAAGAGCGGTCCAGAATCACTGTATGAGACACGGTTATCACAGCAAAATCTCAACAGTCGACAAACCCACGAGGACACTTATCTCTGATTGGCTGGCTCTTTTGGGCCCCATTTTCCATATAAACACCGACATTGATTCGGTACGTGTCACCTCAGATGGTTTCTAAGACCACTTTTATTTATTTATTTAATAAAGTTTTTAAAGAATTGAATAATTTTGGCGTGTATTAATAATTCTAGGTTCAGGGGCAGGCAGTGATAATATTTACTGATTTATTTTCGTAATTTACAACTCATTTATTCATTCAATTTAATATGAAATCTAGAATAATATTAAATTTATACTTTAATTATTAATATTAATTTAAATTTTTTGTTTTTGTGACGGTTTATTTTCTTGTATGATTATTATTACGTAAGACGGTTTTATCCTAACTACGGAAATATGTGTTGCTGATTTTTTTTTCTCTATTTTTTTATTAATTATTATGAAAACTTAATTATATTAGTTAAGGAAAAGTCCAATGTATGGAAATTCTTAAATAAAACAAAGGTAGAAAATGACATTATCTTTTATTATTCTCTTCTCTTCTTTGTCTGAACTCTGACCCTATTCTCTCTCTCTCTCTCTCTCTCTCTCTCTCTCTCCGTCTGGTTTTGTCTGGAAAATGGGTATTGTCTGAGATGGATACCCAGAAGACAGACGTAAGGCAGTGTTTGTTTGGTCAGAAAATTAAATGGGGAAAAAGGAGGAAACATTTTCCGATTCTACCATATCTGTCGCTGCTTCAAAACAAAAGTTTCTTGGCTTTTTATCAACACTTGTTCTTCATCGTTGACCGACATTAAGATTTTCTCTGCCCCCACGACTCAGGTTATCTTCTTCGACTGAATCTTTCATTTTCTTCTTAATTTTTCCTTCCATTTCAATCTGAAAAAAGATTCTGATATGAATGTGTTAACCGTTCGGTGTCTCTCTGCAGTTGCCTCTGTCGGAATATCCAACCATTCTGGGTTTTGTTTTTGGATATGGAACTGCAGATTTGGTTGGATGAAGATAAGATAAAGTTTGACTTGTTTAATTCACAGTCGTGCCTTCTCAACTATGTTTTAGCGACAGTTTTAGTTAGATTTACACACTAGTTCGTATCCATGTTCTTTGTCAATTGCCAAGATTATCAAGAAAAATACGTTAAGAGTAATTTAGAGTCTAAAGTTTTGGATTATTAATAGATTGCAACGTAAATTATTTGTTTAGACAAAGCAAATGGAAAGCGTTCGGTTATCAACATTTTTTATCATATCTTAATTTATCTGTTAAATTCAGTATGCACATGTCACGTTTTTTTATGTGATAAAATATTTTAATATGATATCTAACTTCTTTGATAATTTGTAAATTCATTTCAAATTCTATCGTAATAATTTAAAATTATAAAATAAGAGATCGATAGAATTTGAAATCAGATCCAAAAATCAAAAAGAGTGTTGAAAATTAAATTAAAACAATTAATCTAAAAGAAAATCTATTACGTGCGTGCTGAATTTAGTGTAAAGTAAAAGTGTCATGTTTATGGCACGTAAATCATTTCAAAAATTTTAGACTCTACCTAAATTACACTCAACCTAAAAGCCAGAAAAGTTTGACTTTTCAACCTTAGTCTCGCGGAACGGAAGCCAGATCTTGTTGCAGAAAATGGGATTTAAGAGTCAAATGCCTATAAAACATACTTGAAGAGCCTGAGTCTATGTTTATCCATACTAAACAATAACTAAGAAAGATGAGATTTTTATTGCCAGCTTCCCCGAAAGCCGGGAAGATTAAACCTCGGAATTAAAAATCTTTTAGTCTCCGGGATAACTCTTGAATAAGATTTATTACATGATTATATTTTATACGAATATTGTGCGAAATTGGTGATTTAAACATTGAAAATTAACATTTTAGTTTTTTAATTTCTAATTAATTCATTTTTCTTAATTTCTCTTTGTTAAATTAATTTAGTTTTATTTAGATTCAAAGATCTTTATTATTTGAATGCGAAGAGTGTTGTTGAGTAGTTAGAGTTTTGCACAACGAGTTTTAGGAAAAAAAAAAAAAAAACAGCTTTTTTTTATTGTCATCTTCCTCGGAAGCTGGAAACATTCGAACCTTGAAATGAAAAATCCTTTCATCTTCTTCAGTTCTGGTTGATCCATTGCTTATGGCCAGGGACCCACTTAGGGCACTTAGGGCTAAAATATTTAGCCACTACCTTTGAGTTGAGCAGCTCAACAATGGGCGCAAACTTGACACACCTTGGCGTTTTGTACTGGTTTATTGAAGCCCCCAAGCTAATGGCAAAGTCCATGAGTTTGTCAAATGTCCCTATCTCTACCACCCTTATTTCAAGGGCTCCGATCGACTTATCCAACGCCCGCCCTTGTCGATAAACGCTGTTTAACGACTCTTCGACATCTAAACAACAATCCTCGAGAACCGATGGTGGAATTGGTGCCGACCCGTTTGAGATGATTTCCCAATATAAAACATAGTGGCCTGGAATTGTTGAAGTGTCAGCAAAGCTGGTGTATTCGGCTAAATTTGCTTCGAACCGAATCAAATTGTTTATTGCGTTTTTCACTGCGTTATGGAGCTCAACTTCGTCGGTTTTGTCCGCATCAATGCTTAAAGCGACATTCTTCCGGCATATGAAGTTGAATTGTGGAGCATTGTTCTTGAACCCGGCAACTCTCAATAGATCCCCGACTCTATAACGATAAAGCCCTGCAAATCAAAAACCAACATAATTCATCGAAAGTGTTATGATTCAACAAAAATCAATCGTCTAACTGTTCCAAAACGAGTGAATTTACCGGCGTAAGTTGTGACGACAAGCTCATATTCTTCTCCGAGCTTCACCTCGGCCAAATCGACCAATTGCGGCTCTTCTTCACCATTCTTAAGCGAAACTCCATCGTTTCGTTTGACGGGAAGGAACTCAAAGTAGGCCATGGAGGGAATAAGAGTGTAAGAGACTTCACTTGGCTTACAAAGAGGGTCAAGATTAAGACCAAAATAACACTCAGAAGAAGCATACATCGTACAAACAAGAGGAAGGCCATTGCTATAATAATCAAGAGTAGGTATGTACTGTGACATTGTTCCTGTCACAATAACATCCACATATTTAGTATTAGGCCACAACCTAGTAATAATTCCCTCCCAAGTTGTCTTCGCACATTCTCCTTCGATAAAATCGGCCAAACCCTTATCAGGTTTGAGGATTTTCGACACGGCCTCACGGACGGACGGGTCGGTGATTTGGTCGTTCAGAGTGCCTGATCTGATATCACTGCAAAGAAGAGGCCAGTGCTTTTCAAGAAACCGAATTGCTCGGATAAAACCGGAGGCGAAAACAGCTCCGACCCGGAGAACTTCTTTGGACTGACGAAGTCCACAGAGTAATTGAGAATACATGCTTTGGTAAGAATCAGAACAAATGATTGTTTCGTTTGGGCTTGTGTAGTTTGTGTAAGGATCGTAGGGTCTGTCTCTAAAATGGGAGCTTTTGTAGTAGCTGGTTAGAACAGGACGAGCCACTAAACCAGAGGGGGTTTTAGCTTCAGATTTTATGAACAAGAAATACATTCCTTTCCCTTTTTCTAATCCTGGAACATGTTGACTCATCACCGGCATCAATAAGCTATAAATCAAAGACCTTCTCTCCATTTCTTCTTCAATCGTTGGCATCAATTTTCTCTCTCCACCTGACGTTCCCGAGCTGGAAAAAAACAAACCCATTTCGTTTAAATCGATGGAAAATCCATTAGGGACGAGAAATCGTGATTTGTGATGAGAAAGACGAAACCCACCTGGTCAAAAACTCAGAAATGGGGGTGGAACAGAGGATAGGAGAAGTGTCGCCATTGGCTATGCGATTTATGTCGGCTTGGACGTCCTCGTAGGTTATCATCGGCACGAGCTTCTTGAATGTTCGCCTGTCTGTTTCGCCGGCGAGACCATGACGCCGGAGATACTCAACGTTGGCATTGCGTGAGAGTATCTCGGACAAAACTTTCGCCTGCTCTTGGTCGGGGTTCTCAGTGACATCTTCGATAAACTCAAGAGCTCGATTGTTCGTTTCTTCAAGATTGAAGTCATTAGGTACCAACAAGTTCTTTGGCACTTCAGGCATGGTTCTAGAGAGAGAGAGTAGCAGATAGTTCAAGAGTGGGGATGGAGAAGATGGAGAGAAGGCGGTATATATAAATAGAGGAAGCAAGGGTTGAGCGTGCTTCACCAGTTGTAGAAGGGCAAAAACGTAAATAAAAACCACTCACTCAATTAGTATGAATTTCAAACTCCATTTTTCTTGGGATAGTTGTAAAGTAGATTGCTTGTATAATTTTTCCTCTAAAATAATTTACTTTTTATGAAGATTCCCAAAGGTTCCATTTTTATATCCAAATTAGAAACAATCTTACCCTAGTTTCTGTTTTAACACACATACATAGTCTTAAAAAATTGCTTAGCACCCAAAAAACCATTCTTTTTAAGCATAAAAGGGTCATCGTTATCACTTCTCTAAACCCGTGATTTCATATTACCTCCTAAATTATGGGGGGGATGCGTAGCTTCTGATCGAAAAACATTAACAATTAAGTCTCTATCGTTAAAATTATCACTAGAAAAATCACATTTTTTTCAAATGAATTTTTTTTTTTTTTGACGATTTTCAAAGAGAAATAAGTTGGGTGTGAAATCAAGTTATTCAACGAGAGGATTTTCTTCTACCCAAAAGAGATTAGTATCAAACCAAATAGGATTAGAAATATAGTCTGAGAAAATACATATAATGCGACAGGGAAGATTTCCAAAGCACTAAAAATAAAAAAGAAAAAACAAAGGAATATATAAACCGGCAGTATCCGGTAAACACGGTGTTGACACTGCTTACATGTACCACGAAATTCCGGCCACCACATCATTTTACTACAAATCTCAGTGAAATGATGTCCGGTCAGTTTATCGTGGGCGGTTATAGGAGAGAGAAATAGAATGCGGAGGTGAGTACGGCAAGTGAAAGTGGGCCACGATACAGCTGGCAACTCTAACTTCATTGATCGACACGCGCTCTAGTCGGCGTTCGGTGCCTGTTCTTTCACGCATCCCGTAAGATATAGCGCCCGTTCCTCGGCTAAAGATCGGCCTAATCCTATTTTTCTTTTTTCTTAATCATGTTGTAATTATTTAATAATCATTACTCCTAATTAATATTATTTATTTATTTTTTCAATTTCCATATTAAAATATATAAATTACGAAAATAAACGGATCTCCGAACCTAATTTAAACCGCAACAAACCAAACCACAATCGATTTTAAACTAAAAAAAAAATCAAACTAAGCAAAACTGAAAAAATCAGTTCGAAGGTCAATCCATTCGGTTTTGATTTGGAGCTAAACGAAACCGAACTGAACCGGATTCATAATGATATCGAATCTAGTTGTGCATAATTTAATACGTAATGTTACGAAAATAGTTATATTGTTATACGCTACTTGGATTTTATTAGTCACGTGGTCATAAAAATTCAACATAATATATTATCAGTTACTTAAGAATAGGTAGGATAATTGGGCGGTGAAGTGTAGCCTACATTTACAAGTAACTTTAGCCTCTTATAATAATAAGAATAATAAATGAGAAGAAAAACTTTGACTTTATTTCCAACAAATTGCACATAAAGCAATGTTTTTATGTTGTGTACCTTTTTTGGGCACGGTATTTGGATCGTGATACCTCTCTTTTGTCAAATTTATTGACCATTTAATGCTTGGTTCAATCGCGTTTTAGAAGAATAATTCTACTAAAAAAATAAATTTTGAATTTGAAATTCGATTAGAAATCATCAAAAATCAGATTAAAAACCTGATCAAATGAAAAATATGGTACGTATCCGTTGAACTTAACAAATAAATTGCTAATAACTAAAATGTGGATATTTTATTTGTCAGAGAAAAATAATTTAAGTTTTAATTATGATCCCAAACGTTTTTTCAATAGGGTTTTTTTTGAATTTTTTGACCGGTCAAATTTAGAATTACAAGAAGCGATTTTCTCATCTAAGTAGAACTTCTCTCGTAACGTGACGAATAGAGACTTCTATTTGTTTGAACTCAACGATAGAGATAGTGATTTGTTAAATTATGTTAGTCTATTTTACACCCAATTTAAAATATATTGTTATGGAGATGGATGTCCATTTGCTACCTAACACATCTCTTTCCATATGCTCGTTTTGACTCGTACAAAGTTTGCACGCTTCTATACTTCTACCTTTTACGTTCGCTTCTTTTAATTATTATTTCGTATTTTATCTCGCTAATTTTACATCTATAAATAGGACACACACGAGACGTCACGCGATAAATTTACTTAATGATAAGATACGTGTACGAAATAAATATTCTTTTTTTAGTATTTTTTCAGGTGAAATATATATTGTTTGATACGTAATGCTGTTTTTAGTACAGTTAAATTAGATATGATATACAATAATTTAGGTTTTATCCTACTATATAAAAAGGAAAATGTAATAATTAATAATAGAAATTTTTTATTGATTTAAAAAATATATTATTTTTCCTTCACACAATTCAAAATCCCCAGCTGCAAGTGTTATATATAATTGGAATTAGGAACTACTTTGGCTTTTAGCTAATTATTGCATTAAATATCAACTTATTTAACTATTGTTACACGAGAGAATGTTTCAATCCTCGTAGTACAAATTATACATTTTTGATCGAATTTTGTACGATTTTATTTTCAAAGTTAACCTAAAACACGTTGTATCAAGTGATGAAAACTATACTAATAAATTATGTATTTTTCACACTTTTAAGTGACGTGAAATTTATACACTGTACTGATATGGGTTAAGATCTCTTTGAATTCACAAATCGGGCTATCAAATTGGTCATGACCCTCAAAATGAGTAAATTATATTTTTTTCCTAATTAATCATATATTTTAATTTTAACATATAGTTCTTTGACAGTAGGCTTGTAATTATATTATTCAATTAGAGAATAATTAAATAAAATAATTAGGAAAAAAAATAATCATATCATAATTATTATTTTACTGGTCTTGTCAAGGAATCCAACTAAGCACTCTTAAACTCATGATTAATTATCTGCAACTAACACCCAGTTGGATAACAACTGTCCTGTCTTTTTCAGTTTTATAATTAATTAAAACGCGTATTATGTTTTAATCTTCGAGTTAATTAGTGTTTTTATAAAAATAAAATAAAATAAACCCAAAAAGATGACTAAGTTTGAAGCATTTCATATGAAATCAACATATTTGGTTTCTTAAAATTACGAAATTCAAGCCAAACTAATAAATCTAAAACAAAAATATTACTTAAATCTTTGATTTTTTACGTTATAATGATAATTCTACAGATTATTCTAAAAAGACCAGGAACTCGAAAAATAATCACGTGTACATAACTCTAAGTCGTGCGTAGGAACTGAGTTTCGATTCCAGTATGCGCCCTTGAATTACTATTGCATATTCAGCTCTAGCAGTAACTATAATTTTTCTCGTCGATCGATTTATTTTCTTTTTTATAATCATACCTTACATAAATAATATAATAAGTTCGATCAGATCAATAATAAATATTTAAAACGCAACAAAAGACACAAAGCATAGTATACTTTGAAGTTGATTGTTCGTATTTGTTTGATTACGTTGACTAAATAAGAAAAGTTATGACCGATTAAAAAAGTCGAAGATTTCGAAACACGTGTTTAAGTAAGCTAAGCACTACTCAAAGATGTGACTAAATTAATCAATGATTAAATAAGGTTATGCTTCCATTTGGAGGTACAAAACATTGGAAAAGCTTGTCATTAAATTTAGGGACAAGGAGACATCCATGTTGTTTAATTAGTGGGTGACCCTGTCTTAAGGGAAGAAACTTTTGCGTCTGCTTACGTTAAGGTCTCACTTAGTTTTACTTCAATCAAATTCAGTGCTAGCTGTTCTATCCATACCCTTATGAAATAACACTAAATAAACGTGACGGTCGTAAATAGATTAAGAATACTAATCTAGTATACATTATAGTTATCATTACGTAAAATCAACTAGAAGTAGTTAAATGAGGATAATATGGGACGTGTAAATATAAGATTGTAATTATGAGAAAAATAAAAATTACAAAAAAAGGGTAATGTTCTTATCTGACATCCATTATCGATGAGAACGAGATTTCAATTTAATCGAAGCAGAAGATTGTATGTCTAACGTTTGCTAAATTAAATTGCTCAAATAGATTCAGAATTGTTTTCTTAACAATTATCAATTGGTGCAATTAATTTGAGAAATCACAAATTTATAACAAACTATTAATTGTATCAGTTAAGGTCAGAATAGAAGATAAACGTAGCGTTACTCAGCAATCAAATAATATAACATCTCATCTCGTGTCTGTACCCTTAGCTAAATAAAAAATACGAGTGACGCTCGAATCACGGGTTAAGATATTACAATGAATAAAAAGTTGGCCAACTTTTCCTTTAAATCACTTTTGTGATATTTTGGAGGAGAATAGTGGGTTACAAAATCATAAGAGAATGACGTGGCTCGTGTGCTTTTGAAGAAAAATGAAAAATCTTTATGGCTCAATTTTCCAATCCATTAAAATTGACTAGACTTGGGGGCTTTGCTATTAGCTGTCGTTATATTATTGGTCTAAAATATATATTTATATCTTTTAATACCGTCTCCGCCGAGGGAATAGCAAAGACCAACTTGAGAGATTTATGCCAAGTTTGTCACGTGTTATGTAATTAAAGATAAAAATAGGATATGAAAATACCACACACAAGCAATGTGACATTGTCATCTCATTACTTGTTTTGGCCGGCAACAAGCCAAGGTCGGAACTGGTGTTGTGGCGCTGAAGTTTGAGTGCAGTTAAAAATCAAACCGACGCCTTGGCACACCTCAATGCTAGAGAGTGTTTACTAGAACTTAGGTACTTAAGGACCGGTTAGATCGGGTTTGGCCGGCTTAGACCGGTGATGAGAATGACCAACAAGAGATCATAATCATCCCCCACCTCGGGATTTCAGATGTACTATTATAAACCTAGGTGCAATGAACTATCCTTATCGGGTAATATTTTTGAAAATAATTTTTTTTGGGAGTGGGATGCTTTTTGCAGCTAAAAATGACTACACATTTGGTAGAATTAAATTACCAACGTGAAAAACGAGTCATCAATGGGGAAGATAGGATAAATCAAAGTCCATAACACCTTTTAAAGTTGTTTCTTCCCCATTTCTTGCCTCTTTAACCTTTCGCTCGTCTTTCCTTGCTCTATATATTCTCCATTTGAGTGCGACTACTCGAACCAAATACATTGTTTCACGGGTGATTCCAAATATTAAAAGGTATCGAATCAAATATCCCCTCGAATAATATCAAAGTCACAACCATTGCTTATTTTTGTAATTTCAATAAAAAAAACCCGTGCTAGAAAAAACCACAAAAATAAAAAAGAAATTCAATTAGTTTTTATCTCATACGTCGAACTCGCGTAAAAGAAAACATAATATAAGATAAGATCTCGTCTTTGACCAGTGTAAAGTAATTTGAGATAAAACCTAAGAATAAAGTTGCACAGCCTCTTTGTTATACGACGTGAGTATTCTTCTAAAATAAATTTGTATCACATATATAAACATAAATTGACGTATATATTTATATATACAAATATCATGTTTTTACGCATCGACATACAAACATAATCTACTATAATAATTATTTTTCAAGAGTTATTACGACATCGATCCCAAAACATATAATATTATGCTAATCAGAGAAAGAAAAGCAGTGAACTTAGCCAAATTAATAATGAAATTATCTTGATATATAAAATAAAAAAAGCCAATTAACATCAACAAAATTTGACACATCTTTGAGAGAGCAAGTGTGAGAAAAGCTGATTCATGTATTCTCTTTTTCTAAATTTGACACGTGAGACCAAAGGCCACGCCTGAACAAGATTCTTTTCTACGACAACCCTTTTCCTGATCAACGCAAGCATTGTTGCGTCCCCCTCAACTTCATGCTTTGTCAATTCTACTTTCATCTTTTCAGCCATTTTCTGCAAAATAGTGTCTCAAAAACTGCGTATTAAGTACTGCTTCTAAGTGATCGGTTTAAATTGAAAGTGTTAAACGAGCAGGCTGTCTCACCAACGAGTTAATCTCCACGCAATTAAGGTGTTATTTTATGACTTATCACTTGAAAACTTGAGTGAAGCTTGTTGTAGATAGATTACCGATCGTTCAAAAGGAGGGGAGGGAGGGAAAGTTCGACAGTGGAATAACGTGTTAGAATTTTTATACTAGTGATAACCCATTATTTTAGTTATTATAATGTTATGTTCGTGTTCTTTAAAGAAACATGTACGTTGGAGATACCCTTTGATGAAAAGAGATCTTTAGCGTCGTATATTTTGGATTGACAATCTTATTAATCTAACTAATTTTGTTTTACAACAAAAATTAAACCATTAAGAACAAATTGATCAAACGGATGTAATAGGATCAATGGTGGTAGGTACATAAAATATTTCTACGTATGATTTAATCGCTTGTATGGTTTTGAAGCATATTTGAATCGTAATTAAAGTCTAATAGAACAGCCATCGATAATGGCTATATGCGTATCCCAAAATCCGTAAAGAATGAATTCTAGTTAGACAAAAGAATATATAATTATGCAAAAGCTTCCCTGATTTTAGCCAAATACAAAGCAATTGATGATTCTTTGTCGAGATTTATGTATGATTTCACGTAAAGAACAAAAATTAAGTGTACTTTCTAATTTTACACTTTAATCTTAATTATGGACTTGACACTCACTAATTGGTGCGATTAATATTTCATTTTAACTATAATTTATTTTAATTATTGTACAAATTAATGAATGACATATAAGTATCGCATCAGTGAGTAGTAAACTTATAATTAAATCTAGCATTATAGTCTAGAAAATTTATGCAAGAGGAGGAACATGAATCAATGCTCGATATTGTTTGTTCGTTTTAAATTAAAGATCTCGTAGATTTGTTATTGAACAAAATGTGTTGTTAATGTAGGGAGAGAACTATACTTATGTAACAATCTCATGTTGTCGTTTAGACTCGCGAATCATCCTTTTCAAAATAATTACTTAACTCGAATCTTTACTCTAATTCAAAAGGGATTCAACTATTTGTCGATAACTCGATATGAAAATGGTTTTGAACATGTTTTCTCGAACTCAATAGCTAAGACACTCCCACATCCTTGTTATCCGACGTAACATTTTGATCTACGAGAATATTATTGTTATTATTATCATCGTCTTGGTCTCGATAAGCATCGAGTTATCTTTGCTGAGCATATAAATACGTAAAACAAGTGCCTTTTTTTTCTGTTATTTTCAAAGAAAACGACATAAGAGGAGAAAGTAATGTGTAGAAGAGCACATAGTAGACACAGAGTATCTATGATTGACCTTTCTAGCTTTTAAAAAGTACCAAGGGATAAGGATTGATTCAACTTTTATTAAAAAGTACTATCGTATGTCACGTTTCATTGACAAATTGGTACTTACTCATTCGCATACGCAAATGAATTATTAATTTACTTTGGAATATTTTTTGAGGTGTTATTTATTCTTTAACCTAAGTTATGTGAGAGTTATAAGCAAGTCGGACTTGATCATGAGAATTTTTTTGTTTTTTTGAGCTCGGCCGAGCTTGGCTTGGACTTAATTTCAAAGCACAAGCCTTATCCAAAGACCGGTCCACTAGCCCTTCTAGTTTTTTACGCTAGTGTCACGACCTTAAGCCAAAAATGGGGCATATATTTAGATCATAACAAAACGATCTCGAACCTCTATTTGAGGGTGGATTCGGGTCTCGGTTCCCCCCCCCCCCAAGATTGATGATGCTAACCCTAGAAGTTAGAGGCGTGTAGAACCTAACTTAACCCGAGTGGAATAAACTTAGAATTGAACTCAAAAAACATAAAATACAGATGGGAAATCAAGTTTTTATGAAAATTAAATTAAATGCATTTTTTTTTTTTTTTACAATTAGTATACAAATTGACGGAAATTATTTACCAAAAAAGCATTTAAGGAATTGAAAGAGCCACAAGTTCTTGGGCTGGAGAAATTAAAATAGTCTAATTTAGTCCCACTTAAACTTGGGCCTAAAAGGAGGACAGTTTCAACCTCTTCATGTGTGAGTGTGGCATTCTGCCCAATGCTGTAATTTTAAGACTAATAGATTTTGCCATGTGTCACACCTTTAATTTCATATAAACCCTATGTCATAGTCTAAAAATAAAAAAGAAGCCGGTCCACAAAAACATTCTATTCGTCCACTACGTATCAGAGTCGTTAGAAAATTGATCAGACGGCTCTCACTTAGTCTCAGTCAGCTTTTCCAAAAAGCATTGCGAGCAAAAAAGTAATAGGAAGGATAAAGTAGACGTGATATTCCCACCGATGAAAGACAACTCCACCTGAATGAAATCAAGCCATAACCTGATTGGGTGGGGACATTTATCAATGGACGGCCCCCGATTCAATCGTCACACTTTGGTAGAATAATTTGAACAAAACATTTACGCTTTCTAGTTGGATTTGATCGGCTCAAATATTGATGATCGAGTTGTAAAACCCAACGATTATTTTGTCAAATTAATTTTTATTCATTTCCACCTAATATTAATAATAGCTTTTTTTAATTACACGATAAATGATTAAAAATAGAGAAAAAACAATTGCTTCTCTCCCCCGAACCTCCTCGTCAGGAATCTAGAATTCTTGGACAGAATCGAATCCGCCTAGGATTATCCACGTGAAAACTGCCACATCAGCAAAATCCTGCCCATATCTATTTTTGTGGTGAAATTTGGAAAGAAGGAGGTGGTACGTGGCTACAATCGCACCACGGCCACACAGCCCCCTCCTTCACAACATTTCCACATATTTTTTATTTTACTTTCTTAATATTATATTTATTGTTTTTATTTCTCAAATTTAATTTCGATATTCTAATTAAATAAATAATTGCATAAATAACGTAATTTACAAGGGGAGAGATGTGGGACCCCCACAGGAATAAATATTAGGTTAAAGAAGATGAAGACGGAGGAGGGATCGATCCTTGTCAGGTGGCCATCACGTGCCTCGCTCTGTTTATGTGGACTCAAACCCTCCATCCAGGAAAAGATTTAGAATATTGTCAGCCCCACGTCCGATTTGACACGTCATCGCACGATCTCTCCTATAAATATCTTAAGGGATAATCCGGTAAATTACTTAGTGCCACGTGGGCACGTCTTGAGGCGATGATAATAATAAGCATTTGATGGGGGGCCACTGTTGTCGACATTCGACGTACTTGCCGCGAACACGTCGATTCATACTCTTGTTTCTATTTAATTAATAATATTATTATTTTATTAGTTAAAATTAATTTCACACAGTCAGACAGGGTCGGGTCGGGTTTCTTCCGTACTATCAAATAAGCTCAACCATGGAGGGACGTGTGAAGATATTTATTCCTATTACTTGTGAAATGTCGAAACAGACCTTTCATCTATTCCTTTTGTTTATGGGGACAATCGCGTAATTAAGTCCCATTAATTAGGGTACTTTCCTCGTATCTCGGCAACTCGTGCTTCCCTCTTCTTTATTTTCCCTCCCCTTCTCTTCAGACTCGTGAAGACGACGACGAAACTAGAGAGAGAGAGAGAGAAAGGAAGCAATGAAGTGCGCACTCTGCGGACGAAGGGCGATGATGTACTGCGAATCGGATCAAGCGAGCTTATGCTGTGACTGCGATGAGAAGGTTCACGGCGCTAATTTTCTCGTTGCGAAGCACCACCGGAGCCTTCTGTGCTACGCTTGTCAGTCTCTGACGCCGTGGACTGCTTCTGGACCCAAGCTCACGCCGACTGTGTCAGTGTGTGAGGGATGCGTCCATTCTCATCGAAGGAAGTGCGACCGCGGTACAGATCAGGAGAGCCAAGGCTGTAACGAGGTGGACGATGATGGCAGCTATGAAGTAAGTGAGAGCGAAGGAGGGTCTGAGGAAGAGGACGAGGATGGAGAAAATCAAGTCGTGCCCTGGTCTCATGCTTCTTCTCCGCCGCCGCCATCGCCCCCGGCGGGGAGTTTGAGCGGCGTAGGCTTTTCCTCTGGCGGAGGAGCGAAGAAGACGTTGAAGCGGAAGGGAGAAACCGGAGATGCTTCTGACTCCGATGTATGAATTTTTCTCATCAATTTACTTTCTGATCGTAATTTAGTTAGGTGTTCAGTAGTTCCATCTCCGCGTTATTTAGATCTGCAATTTTTTTCGATTTCCATACTTTACTTCTTCTCAAGCAAGCTGGAACCTAAATTTTTTCCACCCGAAATGCAGGACGAAATACGAAGCTCGTCTTCCCAACAGGGACGAGAAACGAGTGACGAATCATCTTCTCCAACCACCTTCCGATCGCGCAAGCATCTCCGGCCGACAATTGACTCAGACCAACTACCGACCAATCAAGATCTCAAAAAACATAGATCGACGGACATCATGAACTCAATCAACCGGCTCCAAACCACCATGGCTACCGACTGTAATAAAGCATCCAGGAAAACGATTCTTGGGATGAGCAATTTCAGCAGAGATCAAAGCCATTAATTCCGAATCCGACCCACTTCCTCTACCGCCATCCTAACCATACAGATAAAAAATCAAATACAGCGAGGTAGCTTATCATTATTCATTTATTAGGCTTAAGCTTGCTTTCTTACCAGTCTCGCTCAGTCTCGCAGTAGAGTGACATTTTTACATCAATTAATGAACTTTTGTGGGTAATTGTCTCAAATACTTCACTTAATCTTTCATTTAGTATGCATAATCGTGAACAAGGGGAGGTTCAACCCACTTAGACAAGTAGGAGAGATGAAACGACGGGGGATTGACTGGTGATGATTGAAAAGACAAAGAAGGGGGGAGAGAGAGAGAGAATGGAAGCCATAGATTTTGTGGTCAAATTCTATTGTATGGAATGGACATGGGCGGTTCACTAATGGCCCACTCGTGTTTGAAATTGAGTGGCAGAATTCGAGACAACGCAGCGACCTTTTTATATTATGTCGTGGGGCAATCACGATGTGTGGATCAGATTAGACGATCATGGTCTTTTAAGATAAACATGTTTTATTAAGATTTTAGGAGGAGAGTTTGCAGAACTCTCGAATTTCTATCAACCCTTTTGTTTTTATCAGTCGAGGAGGAAGTTTGGGTCCAAGTATTAATACAGTCTTATGAGTTGGCAACAGCTAGACTCGAGAGTAGATGTGCACTTCCTTCATGTTTCTGCCCCCAATTGAAATTGAACCACCATATCACTTTCAAATATTTTGAAGGATGGAAAATGAACCCACCTTGGATTCTTAGTTTTTGTTTTGCTCAATTCAATTTGGATTCTTGATTTTTTTCTGTTTAAACTCGATTTGATTTAATTTTGTCCTGTTAAACTCGGTTTGGGCTAGGCTTGTAAATATTATAAATTTGATTGTGTTCGAGCTTTGAAAGAAAAAACCAAGAATTGAACCCAAAATTTCAATTTGGTTCGGTTCTAAAATTGATTTCCCATAATTGAAACCTAACCAAACCGAGATCTCAATTCAATTTCTGGCCGTTCTCTGAGAGTTTTGTCTGCAATTAAAGTCCTCATCTCAGGTGAGTAAGTAGATCAAAGCAGAGAATTCCACACCTATTCCAGAAAAAACAGAGCCTCCGTAATTAACGGAAATACTCAAGTGATTTTCCATAATCTTGAATTTACTCTTAAAAGTAGTTTTCAGAGCAAATCCAGTTTCTAAAAATCAAAATCAAGCAATATTGGAGGGTTGTATAAATTCAAAGGCTCAATTGATTTCCATGTGGATCTTATTATTTCAAATTAAGCTCTAGGCAGTCAAACACAAACGCCATACAGAATTAAGAAACTACAACCAGCGTATTCTACCATCCTCGACTTTTTCTTACATAAGACACAGAAAGAAGAGAGAGAAACCAAGAAAGAGAAAGTGGCGACCATCCAATTCAGTAATGCTTTACCCTCTCCAGCGAACCCAGTTGGCTTATCTCGTTTCTCTTCAATCTACATAGAATAAACACAGCCATTAACAAACCATACATAAAGACCGAATCAAAGAAAGATGGAACAGAGATTGTAGTATGAATTCCGAGGTAAGAATTTCACTCCTTCAATAAACGTTCAAACATAATGACAGAATATATATATACATGTATATATATACATGCAAATTTCTTACATACCCTAATTTGCAGATACGCCAACCGGAGACAAGATCCAGAATGAAGAAAAGAAAGTTTCAAAGCATGAAATCAAGTGTTGACAATAACTTCAACTCCAATAATTAAATATCCATCAAGATATTGAGCTAAGAGATAGTTCCACTCTTGTTATGTTTCTAGTCGTCAACCACACATGCTGGTATGATTTGAAAAATGAACAGTCTGAAATATGCACTCATTACAACAGTGACTACAGAAAGGTACTAGGCATATTAACTGATAAAGACAATCTTCTTTCCTGTGAAGAACTACTCGCAAAATCGAAAGCAATATTACTAGTATAAGAAGGCTCGAAATGGCCGGCATTGACCTATCATCCAATAATCCATGTTATCATGATCTAGGCTCTAAACTTATAAAACTCTAATGATCAAATAACCTCTAAAAATTCCTTCTTATCTATCTTAGACAAGTTAAAAATTGGTAAGCACTTTTTCTATTAGTAGCACTTGAAAGTAAATAACGTTTATGAGAGAGCAACACAAAGAAAATGCTACCCAACTGTCTTCACAAAATTTTCTCTTCAGGTCCCATTGATTCACCCCACAAAAAGAAGCCTTAGATTCAGTTATACTTGTTCTAAATGCTCCAAACAATACACAAATATACTCATTCAATCGAAAGAAATTCTAAAACTCTCACTTTGTCTCTTAGGAACTCAAATTAGCATCAGAAGCACTAACACAAAAAAGGCATATCCAATACTCTTTTTAAGAGTTTCTTAGTTGTGAAAAGAAAGGATACCGTAAAAGCACCACCCCCAAATGTCAACACATATACAGCAATCAAAAAGAGTATTCACAAGTCCTTTTGCACAAGGAAAAAAGGACAAACTCTCAAGAAAAAGTTTTCAGACCGGCGTCAGGAAAAAAATAAGCTTCATTAGTCCCAATATTTCATAATTTCAATCATCTATCTAAAATTGAAGAGAAAAATCGATTGTATTAAGTGAAAAATTGCAAACCTTTTGCGAGGTCACCTGAGTCTTTAACTGCATCGACAGAAGAAGCAGATGCAGCGGCGCCACTTACACTATCCTTCTCCTCTGGATAGCGCAGCACCACAACTGGACAAACACAATGATGCACGCAATAATCGCTAACACTCCCAAGCTTTCCGTCGCTACCACGCTTGGCCGCTCCAAAACCACGGCTCCCCATGATCACAGCATGCAGCCCTAACCTCTCAATCTCCAAACACAACCTCTCCCTCATATCATGATCCTTCACAATATGGATCTTGAATGGAATCTGAGCATCCTTCAATGGTTTCGCGAGATCGACAGCTTTCGATGCCGTGAAAGCATCAAATTCATCTTCCAATTTCCTCTTAGACAATTCGGATCGATTCTGATCGTGATTGCTTTCGCCGCCGTCATCCACCTCAGCGTCCGCATCGGGAGTGTTGTGGATCGAGACGTCGATCGACCCCCAATCTGCACCGAAGAGAACGGTGGTAGGGCTAACGTGGAGGAGAATAACAGCGTCTCCGGGACGAATATAGTGCTGGACGGCCCAGCGGACGGCGTAAGCGCTCTCATCAGATAAATCAACGGCGACACCAATCTTTCGGCGAGCCCCAGCGGTAGGGGTGGGGGTGGCCCCGGAGGAGGTTGAGGAGTGGTGGCGAGGGGATGCTGGGTGGTGGATTTTGATGGACGGGAGCTGAGGGTCCGGGTCTATAGTGGAGGAAGGGGTTTGCTGGTGTTCCTGACGAGGATGCATCTGGACTCTCGGAGAAGGAAATAAGAGCTTCGCGTTTGTAAACAGTAAAGTGAGATTGCTTTGACGAGTTCCAAGGTCCACATCAATGGAGGTTGCCATATATAAAGCTTCTCTAAATGGCCCTGCTCCATAGGCCAATCTCATTTGGGCTTTCAGCTAAAGCATCGACCCGATACTAGGTCCATCGGGTCCATATCTCCATCCGAACAGATTTCCCCGTCGAAATCACCCGAAAACTAGGTCCGGCATAACTTTAATTGTTTTTACGTGTAACCTACAATTTCACGTTGAGACTATTCACAAACAATATTTTAAATTATTATTTTTTAGATAAATCGAACGTCCATTTTTTAATTATTAAAGAACAGACGTTAATTTATTTATTAAATTCATTACGTTTATTCCACGTTTTTTATTTAATACCGCGTTTTAACCCTAATTATAAGCTTTTTAGTTATTTTTAACGTAATTTCAAACTCTATGATATGATTGATAAAGTTAGAAATCGTCGAGTTATTTAGGGTTAAATTTAATGGATAAAATTGGAATTATTTAATTTCAATTTATTAAAAAAAAAAAACTACTTTAAAATATAATTTGGAAAAGACCAGACACGTAACATTTATCGATGTTACTTTTTGACGGAATAATAACGAAGAAGAGTTTAAATAAGGAAAAGACTGAAATACCCTTTGAAGATATTAAAAAAAAAAAAAAAAAAAGAGGAGAGAAATTACTAAAAATAAAGGGGCAGGAAAGAGGGAGATGAAAGGGAGAAAAGGGAAGAGATCAAGCGTCAAGGAGAGAGAAACCAATAGAAATGGCGATGGAAAAAGAAAAAGCTTCCACAGCTTGTTTAAACAGATCAGTATCTTCAGACTACCAGTCCCCTGTCTCCCTGCCTCTCTGCCTCCATTTTTATATACTCTTTACACTTCTCTTTCACTGTCATTTCCCTCCTCCTCTGAACCCATATCCACATTTATAACTCTCTCTCTCTCTAGAACCGTCCAAATGGGGGTAGGAGGAAAAAGAATAGAGGTTTTACTGAGTCTAAGCTTTAAATTCGCCAAACAATTCTACTAAACGGTGAGTATTTATTACGTATAAAAGGTGGTGGTTATATGTACTGGGTAGGCAGTGGCAGAGACTATGACTGAGTAATCGTAGGGAAGTGTCGTTTTGGAAAGGATGGGGTTTTTTTTTTCTGGGTTAAAAAAAGGTTCGATGAGAGTGTAATAATGGCAGTAATAGAGAAGAAGAAGTTGGTTTTATCTCTCTTTTTTCACGTTTTTTGAAGCGTATCTGAGATGGGTATTGATGAACTCCTTCAAACGGAAACACAAGATGCTTTCTCCTGTGTTTCAGCACATAAAATATGCAGACTGACCCATTTACAGAAAACCCTTTTCAAATAGAGAGAGAGAGAGAGAGAGAGAGAGAGAGAGAGAGAGAGAGAGAGATTATCATTGTATTCATGAAACCCTAATGCTGATTCAAAAGGGTCTTAACCATTCAAATCAATGCTAATAATTACAAGATGATCTTCTGAATAATACCAAAATTCTCAATAATACATGAAATAAAACTCTCACAATTTAAATCATAAGAAAAGTTCAATCTTTAAACAATAGAACATCTAAACTCATAGGTTAAACATACGTGCATGTTAAATTTCCATGTGTCTTTCATAATTTCAGTGTATTATATTGTAATTTGATAAATGCGATGAACAAATTGAGCATCATTGTTCTTTATAATTTAAAATCAAAAGAACTTGACAATCGTATCATGAGCAATGCTACGATTAATCTCTTATTTATATTCTCTAATTTTTATTTTTTGACGTGTGAAACATTAATTGATCCAAATGATAATTACACTGATCTTAGTCGATAAAACTATTATTGACCATTCTTATAGAGGAGGCTGAATACCAATAAATATTAGTGATTATTAATTACCAAATCCATTTTAGATTATATCAAATAACCATTTGAAGGTCTTACTTCAATACAAAGTTGAAGTCACCCATTAAAGAATCTAACCATCTTCAATCAAATTGCTAGGTTTCCATTACTCACCCATGAACAATTAGTAAGAAACTGAATCATCTTTCTACCCAATTCTGCACACCAAAATGTAGAGAGAGAGAGAGAGAGAGAGAGAGAGAGAGTAAACTTGCTTAAGTGGGTTTTGAGCTTAAACAACAAAAGTGAAGTATCTGTTTTCAAAATTCAGAAGCAAACAGTAAGAACTCAGAGAGTTTTTGTTTTCTAAAAGGAAAGCTTGAGAGACAGATCGACTGGAGTAGTAGAAGTAGAATCGCCATGGGAGGAAGTAGTAATAATACAAGAAGCTTCTCCATCATCCACTCCAATCGGAGCTTCTTCTGTCGGGAACTGATTCATCTCCTTGAAATAAGTGCCACTTTTTCCTGGAAAAAATTCATATTCCATCAAAAAACTGCCATTGATGGAGTTTCCTTTCCGATGAATTTGCTTAATCTCAGCACCCTGTATCGTTAACACAAAACCCAGACAATCAAAACTAAAATGATGAAGATTCATATTTCAGGCTCAAATTTGATAAACTATCATAGACAATCGACAGGTTTCTAACCTTGTTAAGATTTGCAGTCAAACAGCTGGTTTGTCCATGGAGTTTTGGGCTGTTTTCAATGTTTAATCCCAGAAAATCGGAACCGTTGATGTTTGACAGCTCATTGTTCATGTCTTTCTCTGCGTTTAGCCCTACGTTTCTTCCATTAAACAGCTTCTTCTGCAGATAAAAGTTGAATAAATTAATAATTTCAGATTTCCTTTTCATTTTTTGTTTACTTTATCAGAATCGAAATACTAGGAGATTAGCTGAGTTCGACATACCTTGAAACAGAAATCCCAGTGATCGGAAATACATTGCATTTTTGGGATTGAAGAGAGCTCTTTCTGATTCTGATCTTCAAACCCATACTGACACTGGTCCGCCATAGCTAGGCCACCGATCATACAAGACCCAAAACTAAATCCGCCGTTTCCAAACCCTAATCCGCCATTATTGACAATCACCTCTCGAGCATCATAGTTTCCTGGGCAGCACTGCACGGGAACGCCGGTAAGTGGGTCTGCAAATTGCAAAGGAGCTTGGTACTGAATCTGACCAGAAAGAAGAAGAGGCTGGGGCATTTCTGTCATCTTCTTCCATTGCTCTTGAAGCCTTAAACGCTCTAGCTGAGGCACTCCTAGTCCTCTTTGAGGCTGCTTCTTTTGGTTCGATCCTCTGCTTGATTTTCTTCCTCTTGGTTTAATATGTTCCCGCTTCGTTCCCTCCGTGCTTTGGTCTGCCGCCATAAGAATCATCGGGGTATCCATTAAAACTGATCTTGGTCCAGATAGAGGAAGACAAGGAGAGAGTGAGAGACAGAAACGGTGGTTTTAGTTGCAGAGGAGGAAGAAAGGGGATCTGGGTAAGAAAGATTGTGGGAATTTGAGAGAGAGGAATGAGATTTTAGAGAGAGAAGAGAAGGAAGAGAGAGAAAGAGGCAGTGGAACAGGCAGAACTACCTGTGTGAAGTGGTAAAAGGACATGGCCATGTCTATGCTGCTCGATTTGTGATCATATTTTTGTTTCTTCAATCTCTCTCCTCCTAATTCTCCAACCCATGTTTCTTCCATTTCCACTTTTTGTCTTTTTTTCAAAACCTACAAAAAGAAAAAAAAAAAACACAAGTTGAAACTCCTTTAATCTCAGATTAGCTACACCAAATCACCATGATTAGCAGAACAAGGGACTACCAGGATGAAAAAAAGAAGGGAGGATTAAGAAGTGATTAGTGAGTTAATTAAGAAGAAGGTTGTTGGCAATCATAGAGAGTAAGATTTGGTCATGAATGTGGATCTGCCTAAGCTGTAGGATTGCAATGATTCTCTTCTTCATATTTGGAAATTCCAAAAAAGCTGACTCCATGTGCTTTCTTCTTATTTAGAATACCTACTTCTACTATTTCTTAGCTTACATTTTACACCTTCCACTTTTTTCTTAAAACAAATAATTTCTATTATTTATTTCTTCTTTTTTTTTTTTTTTTAATAACAGGGTCGGTAGTATTTAATCATCAACTACACCATTATTATCCAATATAATCGACAAAGATTCGATCAACGTTACTATAATTAAATTTGTGTAAATATAAATTAAGTATATTATATAAGAAAAAGAGTAGATCATATTTATGTTGAAATCTGCGTGATTTTATTATTAATGTTAACACAAAATGACCTTCTGTTGGTTATGGAGGAGGTATCTTATTATGATAATTCAATTTCTACTATCTCAACTGACGTGAGATGTGCACTTTCACTTGTACAAGCGGAGCATTTACGATTAATAGAATATTGATTTATCGATCACTTCTTATTGCGAAAAGGTAATAATTTTTTTGTAAAAAGAAAAAAGAAAAATGATTTAGGTTGAGGGGAGGAATTTCAGACTGAAAGTGAAACCTAAATAGCGTGATCAACCTGAGGATGTGTTGTAGTAGTGTGGACATACGCTCGCCGTCCTACACTAGAGCGGCTGATGTTGAAGTGACAGCCAATCATTGCCCGCCACCTAACCAACTGGGCTCCAGTTACCCTTATGGACCTAGATCTTCTTTGGATTTCAAGCCCATTAAGAAGAGAATCGAGTGGGTTCCTGATGCGTGGTCCCCGCAACCTTGGCCCACCACGGGGGGGACCACATGCAGCGGAACCGGGGACGTACGAGGAGAAAAAAACAGATTTTGAGCGTGTACGGATTATAGGCGGCTCGGGTATATATATATATATATATATATATATTTGTGAAACCGTGGCACGTGTGAGTCTACGTGAATGGTAACGAGTAAAGGGTGAGCTGGCGAGTTGAGAAAATAATGTTTGGGCGAAGAAAAGGGGGATTCTGGGTTCTCAAAGAGATGATATATTATTAAAATTTAATTAAAATCATAATTATTTTCACTAATAAATAAATAACAAGTAAATCAACTTAATTTCAGCTTAATGAGCAAAAGAAAAAACAAATAAAATCAAAATTGAGTTGATTCCTAAGGAAAACAAGTATTGTTTTGATAAATTCTCGTCAAAATCAAGAAAATTCGGTCATAGTGAATTCGTATTTGAAAAAATATTGTTATCGAGGTATAAGAAAATTAGATTAAAAGTTCAAAATGGATAAATTATTCAACTATTCTAGTAGAATAAAAAAGTTAAATTAAATATTTAAATAAAATAAATTATATAACTAATATCGTGAAATAAAAAAATTAATTTGAAGATTTAAAATAAGATGAATAATTCAGTTTTCATTTTGAATTATTATTTAAAATAATATTAATTTTCAAATTAAAATTTTAAATTCTTGTTGTAATTTGTACGAAGTTGACTTTATTTAATTTTTTTTAAATTTCTGTCTCGATAATTATTTGTTTAAGTTGTATTTAAACACTTATGAAGAAATAAAAAATATAACAAAAATTTTATTCAAAATCGAGTGTCCTTAATACTCAAAAATCGAATGATTCTCTTTAACGAGCCCTTATTTTAAATTTACATTATCGGTATGAATCACAAGAAAATATATTCTAATTAACTAACTGTCAATAACTCAATAACAGATATTTGTTTTAATCGGCCTAGAACTCATTCTCAAACTCAGTTCCAATAATTGCGGTCTATTTCTATACATTTTGAACACCTCTAGAAAATATTTATCATTGATATACATTGTAGAGTGAATTGTTGAACTTACACATCAATTACTGGTTTTGCAAGTGCCACGCTGGCTGGAAGTACGAATGATGCACACAACATCCATTTTCCCGGGGCCACTAGTCTTACCTTGCGCATATTTACGTCGACTGCCACTTCGGCTAGCGCAATTCTTATCCGCTGTAATGGGAGTAAAAACAAAGTCAAATACAAAATGGTTCTTATCATTAAGGGAAAAACAAAATTTTTACAAGGGTAGTATATAGTTTTCGATCAAACCTCGTGAAATTCAAACTCGGGATCTGGAGCTTTTGAGAATCCATAAACGTGTATCATTGGCAAGTTGAACTCTTTATCCTTGGGATGTTCTCTAAGGATTCCTCTGAAAACGTCTGAGAGAGATTTAAATTTCAGACAGTAGAATTGATCTGATCATCTGCAATTTGTATTTGCTGAATTGATGATGGAACGTATAAATGAGGGAGAAGAGAGAAACACCAGACCTAAATATTCAGCAGCATCCTTAGGCAAGTTCATTACTACTTGAGTTATGGAGTGAGCTTTTTCACTGGCAAACATAGCACGGATGAACCTCCTTCCATCCATGTTAAAACACTGGAAATTTATAAACTCTTAAACAAGAAATTTGTGCAATGTCTCAGACAATTTGTGACAGAAATCAGAGGCCTGCTCGTATCCCAATGAGCTATATATGGTTTTTCTTTCAATTCTCAAAAACAGTTTTTGGAAAAGAAATCAAAGGCCTGCTTGTATGCAAAGAGCTATATATGTTTTTTTTTTAATTCTCAAAAACAGTTTTTAGAAAAGAAACCAAAGGCCTGCTTGGATGCAAATGAGCTACATATGTTTTTTTTTCAATTCTCAAAAAAAATTTTTAGAAAATAAACCAAAGGCCTGGTTGTATGCAAATGAGATCTATATGTTTTTTATTCAATTCTCAAAAAAAGTTTTTAGAAAAGAAATCAAAGACCTGTTTGTATGCAAATGAGCTATATTTGTTTTTTTCCAATTCTCAAAAAAAGTTTTTAGAAAAGAAACCAAAGGCCTGCTCATATGCAAATAAGCTATATATGTTTTTTTTTCAATTCTCAAAAAAGGTTTTCTAGAAAAGAAACCAAAGGCCTGCTTGTATGCAAAGTATATGTTTGTTTTTTCAATTCTCAAAAACAGTTATTTAAAAGTTGAAACTGGACTTTGCTTTTTGTTTAGAAAAGAAATCTAATTAACGAAAACACCTTGTTTCCAAATCCCAATAGTTTCATATACCATCTCCCAAACATAGCTCAGAGAAGCACATTAAATCAAAAAATTAAAGAGCAAGTACATGTAACATGATAGATTTGTCCTTAGAACTCGTCATCAAGATCCATAATTATAAGTAATTTGAGAGTTCTAATCATACCTGAATCTTTCTTTCAAGCTTGTTGAGGACACTATTTCTCACTAAATATTCAACTGCATGGGGATTCAAATCATTGGCATACACCCGTTTCACTATTTTTGCCGCAGCAATAGATATTGGACCAACCCCAGCAAAAACATCACCTGTCGTTGAAGGAAACATATTTACGACCCGTAATTAGAAAAATTTCATCCTTTGTAGATATTCCTCATTTTCCAAATTGTTTATATACTTCGTTTTGAAAACTTTGAGTAATTTTTGATCTGATTGGGTGTCTTAGATGATGTTTCATGTGCTCTTATGACTGCCATGTTTAGTGATTACTAAGTTAGGTACAATAATTCACAAATTTAACTATCACCTTCTAGGAAAGAATTACTAAAAAATTGTGACTAAAAATGAGAATAAAGCTCAAATAGAAATATACAAACAACATCATTGCGAGCAAATCCACTCAGCAGCCTTTGTCTTTCTGTAGCAAGCCTTGAATTCCAATATCTGCATAAAAAATAGGAAAACATACTAAAGTTTGCTTAATTTCTTAGGGAAAATGCAGATTAGAGATGAAGAAACAATAGCAAAATATGAAAATAAGGAGAAACGGAACTCTCTTGGTCAGATCAAATCTTCTCTTTTGTCAACATGATCAAAGTGTAAAATTCTAACCATCAAGCTCCAATAATATGGGGGTTCCTAATCTGAGCATTATGTCTTGTCATTGAGCAGTCAACATATTCAGGCTATGTACAACTTTTTTCTAAAAATAGAGTTTGTTTTTATATTATACAAATTGTCATGGCAAGAGTAAGGATTAAGCAACAAAAAACAATTGTATTAATGACATAATCTCGTGCATTAATATTTAGATTGAGTAATTTCTATTGACGAGATGTACTTAAGAAAGCATTCATGCATCCACAATTCAATTCTCACCAGCTTGCATAGAGATGATAACATACACTGTTGCTAAATCTGCATGAAATCGTAATCCATTTTCAACTAACATAGTCACAAGGGAGTGATTTCCAGCCAAAACCTCAAGCTGCATGGTTCTATATTCATTATCAATGGCATCAATCTTATTCACAACCGTTTGTACTTTTGGCTTATTTTTATCTAAAACAACCTGAGAAGGAAAAAAGATGGGTTTTAATGGGAATATATACATAAGAAGATTCAAGAACATATCAAATAAGTTGAAGCAATTTTCCTTTTGAACAACGAACCTTTGCTATAAGACGTTTGAATGGGAGATGTTCATCTCTAAGATTTAGGTGCGCAATATGACCGACAGTTTCAAAGGCCGAGGGAACAATCATTCCTTTGGGAAGCAAATACTCCAAGACCTGCAACCAGTTTAGAAAGGAAATCAATTATCCATTGACGGATATCTTCTTTATTACGGCTCCGTGAGTTCTAATCCTCGCTGCAATAAACAGTTCATATGAAAAGATTCACGGTGAGCCAATGCAGTAAAATTGACAACCATTAGCCCATGTTCAATTAAGTGTTGACACAGTGAGCTCCATCCATTTGTACATTTTACAGTCAACAGAACAATATCTCCAGGCAATATTATACAGATCAAATCCACATTGGAGGGATATGACACTCATCAGCCATGGTTTCGAGGAAAAGAAATTGCATAAAAGCATTCTCTTTTTCTCTAAGATGAAAACAGAGATGGGAACAACTTCTCCCTTTCAGCAAATATTTCAGACATTTAAATGTCACATGGATTGTCATAATAACAAAAGACATTTAATGTTGTCTGTCTTACTTTCTCGATAACACACTCAGAATCAAACTGACATTTACGTAATAGAAATCAAACTGACATTTACGTAATAGAAATGGTTTTAGAATGAAAATATTACAATAACAACACACCTAAAAGATTTTCCGTTTGTGAAGTACCTCATTCATCTGCCAATACTTGTAAAACAAAGTGAGTTTGCACTTCACAAGATCAAATGACCAACTTGCATTGTTATTTGTATATTCTTCTAATGATGCCTGAAAGAAAAAAAAGTTCAAAACATTCAGATAAGTAAATTTAACTACCACGATAACGTACTTGGATACAGAAAAAACACTATTAAGGCCAAAAATATTAAATAACAGGTTTTGAATAGAAGTGTTTCTGTTAAGAACAGAAGACTATGATAAAAAGGAATCATACAAGAGAAGCAGAAGCAAGGCACAAAAATTCTACAACATTTTCCATTTTTTCAAAATAATGACAATTTGTATATGAGGGCACAGCTAAAATTGCAATCTCGGAGGAATTCAACCCCATTAATGTTGTTCAGGTAAATTACTGAAATCAGCAAAAGAAAATGGCAAAACATCCCTTTGTCTTGAAATCACGAACGTGCTGTCTATAGAAATTTGAAATAGATTCAGCATTTCAGCACAAAGAGTAATAAAAATGAATTAGACAACCTTAATTGCCTCGGGCAACTTTGTGATGCATTTATCCGCATATCGTTCGTCTAAAAGCAACAATCTTGTTGAGCCCTTCCATTTTCCTCCCTTAAATTCATCCCCCAGCAATCCCTTCATATCATCTTCCTCTTCCTCCACAACCTCCACCTTGCAAAACTCACTTTTCCCAATCTTTCGAGCATCATCATTCTCTTCCTCCTTCCTCCTCTTCTTCTTAGGTCTAGACATTTTTGCCAGATTCCTGAATTTCTCAAAACCCCTGGAGTTAAACGTCTTCACTAGCTTGTCCCTGTACAGTATCGGACTCCATGGCTCACCATCGTCTTTGACTTTCCCATAAATTCTTCGTTGCAAAGATTCGACAACTCCATTATCATCGTCGAAATAACTTATGTTCCGATTTTCTACGAATTTTACAAGCTCGTCTTCAACTTCGTCTCCAGGCACTCTGGCAATGTTGCGTATACGCGGCCAATTCAACAGATGGCCTCTCAATCGACCCTCAAGTGCAAAACAGTCCTTAGAAGGAACTCGAAGCGCAGAAACGTCAAAGACCCGGGTGAAAATTTCCTCGTCTAATAAATCACTCTTTTCTTCTGCTTCTTCTGACAATTCTTGCTTAGGAATGTCAGTCAATATTTCAACTGAACCTCGAGAGTGAGGTATACTTTCGGGATGGAAATCGACTCCAAATGGTCTGACGCCCTTATCGAGGGAGGGACCGTACGAAAAACACTGATCTAAGATTGAGGATGGCGTTTGAGCAGGGGCAAAGGATAAAGAAACGACGGAGAGCTTTGGGAAGCAAAATCTCGTGGTGAAACTGGTAAGGGAAACAGCATGAAGCTTGAGAAAATGCGTCGATACCACCATGCTCGTACCAGTGCAATCAATAGGAGAAGAAAGCCAAGCGAACAAAAATGGCTACTTCCCAAGCCACGGAGCGGATTAGAGTTGAATAAAAAAGAGAGGGTGTTTTTATATACACGTGGCAATTTGCCACCCTAACCCTAAATTACAATATAATCTCTCGTGTTAGAAGACCAATAATAGCTGATCGGCCAATAATATAATAAATAATAAATAATTAAAATAAATTATTAATTATACTAATTCATATTTTTCATGTAGATTATATAATAAAATTAAAAAATTAGCACAACATTATTCATTTTTAAATTAAACAATCTGGGAATCTCTAATTTAACAATCTGTAAATCAAATTTTTAAAAAAAAATTAATTAAAAAATATTTATTTACAGGCTTTGGTAAAATAACTAAACCTATGTTCGTCAGCCTTCAAACCATCGGCGGCGGCGGCCTCTGGTTTTGTTTCACCGAACAAAAATGACCTAAACCTCCGTACAAAACAGTAATAGACAGTAGACTAGCGGGCAGACTCTCACGCATTCGCCATTAAAACCCATCGAAATAATCTTCATTTTAAGGCCTCTAAGCTTCGTCAGGAAAGCAAGGAAAGAAGAAAATGAAGAACTCGTCCTGGGCTGTGGCTGCGAGTATCGGATCGGTGGAAGCTCTGAAAGACCAGGGCGTTTGCCGTTGGAACAACTTTATAAAGTCTCTTCAGCAGCATGCAAAAACTTATCTCAGATCATTTGTTCCGGCGAAGAACGTCTCTTCCTCTTCTTCTTCTTCCTCGGGTTCTTCGTCTGAATCGGACTTTTTGGAGCAGAAGGCGTTGAAAGTCATGGATTTGAGTTGCTGGGGACCTACTACTACTAGATTTTAGAGATTTAGCTTCTGGATTTCCACTTTTTTTTTCTGGGTTTCCGCCTGTTCTGTGTATAATTTCTCTTAACCACTAAAGATTTCTTTCCTCATTATAAATTGCAGTCTTTAAAAGTTTACATTGATAATTAACATTACGACTTAAACTTGCTTTGTTCGTCGATCATCTTCGCTTATTTTTCATATTTTGACTAATTTTTAAGATCGATTGAATGATTGATTGATTTTCATTTCCGATAGAATAACACCAAATAGTTTCACACTGGCTTTCCATTGCCGCTGCAGGTCCTCGAATTGTGGCCGTTGTTTCCGCAGCAGGAGCACTTCCTCGGCAACTCCTTCACCATCTATGATCGTCAGAGCGATTCCGATTGTTTTCGGCGACGTTGTTAGGGGGTTTTTGCTGTAAACCTGGATCTCCCTCCCTCCACTCTTCGATATGTCATATTTTAACTAATTCAGTCAATTATTCATCGATAGTTTTGGAAAAGCTTTTACCAGTGGACCTCTCTACTATTATTCAGGGTAAAAATCAATTTAAAATTGGAAGTCTCTCTTAATTTCAAACGAACGGTAAACTAAAATCTTCCACTATTCAAATATAATAATTCAAATTCTAATAGGACCAAATTATCTCACGTTCTAAAGTCACGCCTAAATCGTGGGTCAGAAATGGGGTGTCATCGCTCGCTTTCATTTTCTGTCTCTCTATTTTAAGGGTGGTTAGAAACTAGAGTCACCGCGTCCCCGTCCCCAATGGCCCCCTATTCCTTACCTCTCCACTTTACAGTATGGTCGGCAACGGGGTCCTTTGCCCCGCATCAGCCTCCCTTGTTGACTCTAATTTTTGGGATTAGTGAGAACAGAGGGTCATTGTTTCGAAATTGCCTCCTGTTCTCAAGTCGTTCTCAAGAATGGGGAGCCAAAACGACCATCATCTTTCGGCTCGCAAAAACACTAAAATATCTCTACTATTTTATTGCTCATACGAATTTTTTCTGTATTAACGATGTAGATGAATTTGATTCGAATAAATTGATTAATTTAGACAAGACAACAATTTGTGATGTTAATATGGACTGTATTCGTATTCTAAGCCAATATATAATGATGTTCGGGCATTTGATCCTTATAACCTAATGAAAAAATAAATGTATAATCGATTTCGAAAACTCTAAATGATGAACTTTGAATATCGGTCAACTCAGAGGATAATAAAAGTAGAAAACATATCGGTAATTGAAGAAATTTCAATGATATTTTATTTGGAACAAAGAATATAGTTCTTTGAAGACCATTAGTGAAGAAATAGTAAAATATGTTTTGAATAATGGTTATGAGATCAAATTAATTAAAAGTAAAGTTCGGCGACTGATAGCAGTGTGTGATGACGGATGTGATTGGCGCCTGTATGATTCGAAAATACAAAATGAACTTACATTTCAAATAAAAAGTTTCAATGATTCTCACAATTGTTAAATGAAAATTGAAAATACTGCAATATAAGTGACAAATCATTATTTGGATAAGTTTAAAAGTCAACATATTTGATAAATTCCTTCGATTATAGAGACAACGAGAAATGATTTGAATGTCAACATTACACTAAATCTTACTATAAAAGCAATAAACAAAGCGTAAAAACTTAATGAAAAGAAGAGCGACGAACAATACAAACTATTGTGGTTGTTTGCAGAAAATATATATAGATCAAATCCGGATAACACATTGGACCTACATATTTACTTGGTGGGTTCTGCCGATAATGAGTCATGTGTATTAAAAAGAATGTATATGTGTATGGCTGATTACAAGATAAGTTTACTGCAGTATAATAAACCTATTATCCGTTTGGATGGTTATCATCTAAATAGCTCATGTCCTGATCAATTACTGACAGCTGTCAGTATTGATGACAACGATGAAATACATATCGTTGTTATTGTCAATAAAAAGATTAAAATATAATCACAAGTTTCATAATTTATAGAAAAAATAAAATCCTAAATGATATATACAATATTGGGCAATCGTGTTGGTTGAAGTAAGAATTCGAATACTATGGAATTCAAAATCTAAAATTCTTTATAAATAAAATTAATGCTTACATAATAAAATATATTAATTAAATTTATACCACTTTGAATCATTTACATTTTTAGACTATAATTAATTATCCACATAATTGATAAGGCCACGATAGCTGAAGTAGTGGAAGACATTTTAAACTTTGCATTTATGATGTCATGCGGGATGTTTAAACACGACAAATAGTGAAGTTTCTCATAGAGATCATCTTATGTGTGATCAAGTTATGCAATCAACTTGTTGCCTGCCGGTCGACCCGGCAAAGACAAGTACAAATTTTTTGTACGGCCGGGTCAGGGCTCGAACCTGAAACTTATTTTGGCAAAATTTTGTTTTAACGCTGAAATACTCAAAATTCAACTTCTCGGTACAAAAGCAAAATTTTGGTAAGAGTATGGTAAAAAGGTTGGCCTACACACACAGCGCTTGACCACCCTATATAGGAGCTCGACGAGGCTAACTTGGTTGGACGGGGCTGGCTCTGTTCGTTGATGAAATTGAATGTACGGTTTTGCGCGACTCTTAACAAACTTTGAGTGTCTCGACGATCATTTAATTATATAATTAATCACGTGATTCACATTAATTAATTAATTACTAATTAAATATTAGTCCTATCAACTTTCGCCAAGCTTTTGGGGATAGACACAAACAAGGGGAGAAAGTGGTTTTTGATAATGAAAACCAGGGCCCTCTCCTTCCAAACTGCCAGCAACCCGCCTCTGGTTTTCTCATCATCAATCCCATCCTCCTGCGACATTTCTGTATAAGAATCAGAACCCTTCTTTATCCACCCCAACACCACCAAAACCCAGAATTTTCTAGAGAGAGAAAAGGAGCAGAGAGAGAGAAAGATGAAGATGAGCGGAACAAGCAAAGGTTGGATCGTGGCGGCGAGCATCGGAGCGGTGGAGGCGCTGAAAGATCAAGGCGTTTGCCGTTGGAATTACACTCTGAGGTCCGTTCAGCAATATGCGAAGAACAATTTCAGATCATATGTTCAGGCCAAGGGGATTTCTTCTCGGTCGTCTTCTGCTATTTCTAACAAGACGGAGGAGGAAAAACTGAAGAAATCTGAGGAATCGCTTAGAACAGTTATGTATTTGAGTAGTTGGGGGCCAAATTAAATTGACAATATTTAATATAATTGTCATTACAACAATTGCAGAAAATTTGGATGTAAAGTGTTCATCCATTTGGTCGTGAAAATGGTTTTAGAAGGTGTCGATTGTCATACGCAATCTGTCACTCAAAGGCCTAGAAACTGATAGGCTAAATGATTTTGAATGATATGTTGTGGAGCAAAATAATAATAAAAATAAATAAATCCCGATAGACTAAATGATTTTTAATCATACGATCTAATGCAAAATCACAACTTGCCAAATTTCACATCTAGACTCCAATAATTTTTTTTTTTTTCAATAATTTTGACAAATTTAGAAATAAGTTAGAAATAATTAGAAATGTTAAGAATCGATTAAAATACATAATGAAATAAAAAAAAAACCTTCAGATGAACAATTGTATTAGTTGAAAATCGAACGCAAAACCAAAAAAAAAAATGAAAAGACGTGAAAAACGAGATTTATAGAAACTATTTTTAGAAAAAATCACAATAAAAAAAAAAATTAACTATTGAACCTCAAAATAGTACAGTGTCACTGAGTTTTGCTATTTAAGCGTCAATGTATCCAAAAATTATAAAATTTAATATTGAATATGAGAATGATTGGCCCAATTATAATCACGAGCACACTAAACTCTAACAACACATACCATCACTTGTTGCCCGACTGAAAACATAAATCTCGTCAAAAAAATAGTCGAAAATATAATTTATAAATGACTGCAAATGTCAAGAGATGAATTACAATTTACCCTAATTGTATTAAAAAGTAACTTAAAGATAAAAACAAAATGAAGTCAGACCTAAACACAAATTAGATGGTCGGAGATTGTCAAAATTCACCATCTATCTAATCTTCGTATTGGGAAAAATTTTAGGCCATAATAATTCACTCTTACCTTAATATAAGAACATGTTTATAAGTTAAGTTGCGTGCACTCCTGTGACGTTATTTTGATGTATTTTTTAAACATTAATTATTGTAAATTAATGAAAAATAAATTAAAAATAAAAATAAAACCATTATCCACAACGGCTAACCCTAGGTCCCAGGGGGAATGTCATTACTTACTTCATTAAATTTGTAACTACCCCAACTAACTATGTGCCGACCGTCGTAAATGCCGGTACCTTCCCCTTCAGTGTCGACGCGCTCGATGTCGCGAGTGGGACGGATGCGCATCCGCCACGTGGATGAAGTCGGACGTTTAAATTAAGTTAATTGCATTGAAATGCTTATCTCAGATCCGTCTTCCGCTTTGCTGTTCCACCTCCTTCCACCTCCTTCGTTTTCCGAAGAGTCGGAAGACGAAGACACGGAGCTGTGGAGCGAGCGAGGTCGTGGTTGAAATTGGCCGGATTTCAATCTTCTCCGCTTTCAGAAACCGATTCTGGAAACTTTTTCAGCCATTGGCAGTGCCTCCGCCAGTTCCAGTGTAAGTGGGTTAAATTCACGGTGGAGAGAATGGCTGTAGCCGGCCACCACCACAAGACGCATTCAGATATGAAGCTTTTCAGGCTGTGTCCGTTTTGGCATTCGGGAAATACTTCGTCGTCTTCGTCCTCGACGCAGAACCTGCACCAGAGTAGCCATGCCTCGACCGAGCGGTTCGTCGAGGGGTCCAATCCGAAGTCGTCTTCGTCTTCCAAGTCGGTTACTTCTGTGGCAAGGTCGCTCCTGCCGCCAAGTCGGAGACTTCGGCTTGATCCCCCTCATTACCTGTATTTCCCATGTATGTTCTTTGTTTTCGTACTTGTAGTTTTTGATCGATATTATGATGTTAATGTTAGTGTTTTTCTTTATTTTGTTATTTGGCCGTTAGATTCGGAATATGTTTGTGTAATTTAATGATTTCTCCTTAATTTTCCTTGTCGTATTAAAGTCCTCCTCAAATCCAAATCGACGTAATTCAAGTTGACCTTTGTGTTTGTTATCTGCATTATCTTACTATTTAGTCGTCCATCAACTCTTGGTTTTGACTAATTTAGAGATTTGATTTCTGATTTTTTTTCTCCAACATCATTGTCTGGTCATTTTAACTTTGAAAAACTGTATTATCAAACCAAATGTCGATTTGTGTAAATTAAAACTATTTTCATACCTTTTAAGTCACCTTTTGCTGAATCTATTTTTTGGCCTTTTGGGTACTTGTTTGTTTTGAAGATGAACCCGGTAAACAGGTTAAGAGCGCTGTAAGGTTGAAGAATACCAGTAGATCCCACGTAGCTTTTAAGGTATTTCTTGCATAAACTATGCAACTCCATCTTAATTGCATTGTCAAATGCCTTAATTCTTGTGATTTCTGTTGCTCTCCACTATTATAAACGCCTATTGTACGTGTATGTGTGTTTTGGTAGATATTGTTTTTTCCGCTTTTGTTTCTCGTGTCGAACATTTGAATAAATCTGCTGTCATAAGCAATATCAATGCATTTCATTCTGCTAATTTAAAACTATGAATAAATCGGAATTCTTCTGAGAAAGTTTGAGAAGTAGTTTTTTTTTTGTGTTTGTTTTTTGAGTAATGCTAGATTTACTTTCTAATTCTATTATGTTCTAATCTTATGTGTTGATCATTAATTAGCGCAATTTGTGATTTAATTTAACTATTTAGACACGTACGTCTGAATGTAAACGTGGAGTGTAAAGTTATAGGGTAGTGATATTCTTTGTTTATCTCTTCCGTTTTGGATTCCTATCTAATGACCTGGATCATAATCTTGGATACGAAGAATAAAAAATAAGACTTTTTTCCTTGCTTTATTTGAAAAGAAGTGTCATGGATTTCTATATTCAACTTCAGTTTCAAACCACTTCACCAAAGAGCTGCTTCATGCGTCCTCCTGGGGGCATACTTGCCCCAGAAGAAAGCATAATTGCAACAGGTAACCACAAGACGATTAAGATTTTCAATAATTGTTGCTGACGTCTAAAAGTTATCGATAATTATGCAACTACCTTCTCTTGGGCAGTGTTTAGATTCGTTGAACATCCCGAGAAGAATGAAAAGCATATGGAGCAGAAGAGCAAGATTAAATTTAAGATTATGAGCTTAAAGGTTAAAGAAGGAATCGAATATATTCCTGAACTGGTAAGATTTTTTACTTTTATCGAACAAAACATTGATCGAGATTAAGGTTTCAAAGTTTCAACCAAATAAAACGGGAGAAACGGAAAAAATGAGAAGATAAAATGATTTGTTCGATGGGTTTCTCTCATTAGTTTGCGTTGATAGGAAGATTGAATATTTCTTCAACTGTAATGGATACTTAAGTATATGTTATCTGACCGTTTCTCTTTCAGTTTGATGAACAGAAAGATCAAGTATCAGTTGAGCGAATTCTACGAGTCGTATTTCTCGATGCGGAGCGCCCTAGTCCGGTATGATGGTTAATGGATCTCAATATATTATGATAAGCGAGGCTTAGTTCAATTATACTCAATCTTTCATGCTTTAGGCTCTGGAGAAACTTACGCGACAATTGGCCGAAGCCGAGGCTGAGACTGCCCTTGAATCACGGAAAAAAACCACTGCAGAAGCAGGTCACTGTATAGTTGGTGAAGGTCTCGTAATAGACGAATGGGTACGTAAAAAAATCACTAATCCGACTTGAACATGAAATTTTTTAATGTAATGCTTATTTCTCGAACTAATATGGGTTACATTGTTCAGAAAGAACGCCGGGAAAAATACCTTGCTCGTCAGCAAGTCGAAGTGGTGGAGAAATAGTAAAATTCAATTTATCAAGGATGATTTGGCCTTCAAGCGTTGGCTGTTTTTTGAAAAGATAGTTTGAGTGATGGTTGTACATGAGGAATTTTGTTTGAGAAAAATAAGGTGGGTGTTGTCTGTACATTCGTTAATTGCTAGATCCTTTGCATTTCCGGTGTCGGCTTTTATGTTCTTTAATACTATTGTGGTGCTATTTTTGGAGTTTATGATCTTTTATTGACTAAAAGTAAAACACACTATAAAATATAAACGTGCAAAATTAGCTCTAGGGGAGTTTGCCAATCATATATACATCACCCAAGATGAAGAGGTTTATCACCCAAGATCACCTCGGGCGAATCATTCCCATTCTCTTAATACTCGACTGTCTCAGTTGATGTTTGGCTGAACGAACCCATGAGTGACTAAAGTGAAGATGATTCTGATATCATATGATATGAACTTGACTAATTACATTCAAAATTAGTTTAATGGAGAAGTTTGCGAACTTATACATATATATCTCAAGACTATATCACTTAATCGACGTGGAATTCACGTAAAAAAGAATATAATTTGGGTCAATGTCTTTCATATTTACTGCGGAACAAGGTTAAATATAGAAATATCCTTATTTTTTGAGCATTTACACGAGTTTGTTTATGCCCGCCTTGTCAAAAGCATCTTGATTTATTTGTGTCCTGAATACCATTGACACGACATATCTTGCTACATCAGTAGTTTCATAGTCCAATCTGATCACTTATTATTATTAGTTCCTGACTCTGTGTTTATAAATTTTGTTCGTGTTTCATTTTCTTTTACTAATGAAAATTAAACTTATTTTTTATGGTCAAACTTGATGAACTCGTGTGGCGTATATAGAGATTTTAAAGGTTAGACAAAGTCGTCACTGTTTTGGAGATGTAGCTTCTTCTGTTGGGGTATTTTAATTTTGTTCATGGAAGTAGTGTTACTGTTGCAGGTGTTGAAAAATCGACCAACAAAACAAAAAAATAATATACATCAAAATTTACATGAAAACTATAAATAAAAAAGAAATCACAAGACAAATGAAAGAAAGCACTAATGGAAATTTAGTACCATGAATTTTGCAACTCAAACATCAATAAATAAAGAAAACTACGAAACTCTAATATTGCTTACGAATTCGACCAGATCCAACTAATATTTTACGAGCCGGTCGAAAATGTTGAGTTGGCCAAGATACTTAAAATATTTTGAATACAATATATTTATTGGCGACCAAGTTTTTCCTTTGCATTTCCTTAATGCTCGAGTGTCCGTACTCTGTTTCCATCTCATTTTTCTTCAAAGCTCACTGGTGGGGAAAAGGAGTTCTTTCCCTCCATGCTTATTGATGCTGTAATTGCTATTGCGAATGAATGAAGATAGATTTAAGTCTCGTCAACGTGGCCTACTCGGCTTTGTTTCTTCAACCACTTAAATAGTTAAATTGGCGTAATCCTAGACCATTTCGCTTCTTCACCGTGTTAGAGGCCAAAGCCATTGTTGGAGAGTCCGACATGCTTCAAGACCACGCACACCGATGCTCTTCGTCTTCCTGCCAAAGCTCTCTGTTACTTTGACATCGCATTTTTCAATAATAATACTCTAATTCTATACTAAAATACTACTTCCAAATGTGATGATCATTAATTGATATAATTAATATTTTATTTTACACAAATTAATAAGTGATATATAAACGTCACGTCATTAGGTAAAATTTGGACGTAGAATTATAAAATAAACTTCATATTACTCTCCAAGTGTTAGAAGTGAGTATCGATTTAACGAAATACTTGAAGAATTAAACTCGGGTTTTCAATTCTTCTCTAAATTGGAAACAAAAAGAGAACTCTTTTTTTTTTAATTTATATTTATGAAAAGAGTAATGTCTATTATTATTAGTAATTTAATGTTAGGTTAGGGAAAAAAAAGCCTGCTAAATAAGATAATGTTAGTAAATTTGAAATAATAATAAAATATTCATTTTGATATATCAATGATTTAATAAATTATATTATAAATTAAAATAAAATAAAAAACCAACGACCGATTAAAGCAGCGTCTTCAGTACTCGGTTGGATTCCCGTTCTAAGTTTCAACCTCATTTCCTTCTTGCTATTCAAATTCCCCGCCACCATCGTCACAGCCTTCCATAGCCACAGGTCATCGCCTCCTCCTCCTTCGTCCGCTCCCTCTCCAAGCCTCGTTCAATTAGTGTTTCAACTGGTAGCTCTCTACTGAGATTTCAGCTAAAGGTAACTAAGTTTGTTCCAAGTCTCTTTGTGTGTTACTTGCCTGTTTCCTTCTTAGATTTTGTTTGATGCCCGAGATTAAGCAAGAATAGGAAGTAAACGCCGCCTATGATATCAATAGCAGCTTGGATATAGTCTCGATTAATATATTCCAGTTATAATATTTGCCTCCCCTTTTCTGTAGTTATTCGCGTGTAATCTTGTGCAAAACTTCTAATAGTTTAATGTCATTCTTCAATTTTAGTCGCTTAATTGTTTTCATATATCCAGATTCTGGGTTCGTATGTTTCTATTTTGTTGTGTGATTGTCATCAGGTATTGACATTCTAATTCAAGCACATTATATGGCTAAAAAATTTTGTTTTCTAGATTTGGGGCTGGTGATGTACTGGTAAAAGAAGAAAGAGTTACTAGTATCCTAATTGGAGTTCGAGTAGAAGTTGACTTTGGCTTACTGCCTCTTTGTGTTGTGTTTCTCTAAATGTAGGCAGGAAACTGGAAATTTTTTCCCATGGGAGACTTGTCAAGGTAAATTTTCTGTTCCTTCTTGTTTTTTCTCAAACTTCAATTTTTTAGATTGCTCATTTTACAGACATCTTGAATTTGTCTGTTGAGCTTGACTGTAAGGTATCGCAATGAACCCTAGGTGGAAATGTTTTCCCAGCATTTTGCAAATTTTTCTTGACAAATTACAAAACCCTCTGGCAGCTCAACCGCCAAAGCTTAAAGATAAACAATTTTCCATCCAGTTGTTGACGGATCCCATCTCTCCCCTTCATTTTTTCTCTCTATAAACGCAAAGTTCAGAATGACTTCCATAGTTTTTGATAATTTATCCAGAGGAGGAAGGGAAATTCTTTTCTCCAATGGTGGATTTCTGAATCCAGTTGGAGAACTTAGCAAATTAAGCAGGTAGCTATTTCAAATTTGTCCCCACCATTATTAAAACAAAAAAACAAGCGTTGCAGGGACGAGATGAACAACACACTTCGGGTACTTGTTGCAACGGATTGCCATCTTGGCTATATGGAGAAGGATGAAATACGCCGTCATGATTCTTTCCAGGCATTTGAAGAGATTTGCTCAATTGCAGAGCAAAAGCAGGTGATTGTCAATTTTTTCATACTTTTGTTGAGCATTTAAGAGTTATGCGGAACTTTCTGTAACCCAAAAGATTTTCAACTTCAACTGGACATTGATATCCTTCCTCATCCAGGTGGATTTCTTGCTTTTAGGTGGTGACCTTTTCCATGAGAATAAGCCCTCGCGATCAACATTAGTCAAGGCTATTGAGATTCTCCGTAGTCATTGCCTCAGTGATCAGCCAGTGCAGTTCCAAGTTGTTAGCGACCAAACTATCAATTTTCCTAATACGTAATGAGTCAATTATGCACTTGTACAATTTTTGTCTCCCGAAAATGTTCTCTTTAAGTCAGCTTCATATCTGTACTCATTCATCCTTTACCCATGCTCAAATACATGTTTTGAAAAGCTTCATCCTTTCACATTTTCTATCATTTATTATTATTTTTGAGATCTGCTCCATCATCCACTCCATCTCCAGTGAAAACTGTAGGTCGGTACAGATGGGGATGGGGGGTCCTGATCTTTATTAATTCAATTGCTCTTGTCTAATCATATATATTTTTTACTATACTATTGATGTTTGTATAGAGATATTTCATATTTCTACATATATGACATTTCAAATCACATTGGAAATTTATATTCATTCTAAGATCATATCTCTTCAACAGATTTGGTCATGTAAATTATGAAGATGCTCACTTCAATGTTGGTTTGCCAGTGTTCAGTATTCACGGAAATCATGATGATCCTGCTGGAGTGGTATGAATATTTGGTCTAATTGGTGCATCTCATTTCTTTTAGTTGTGTGCTTTTGTATTTTCTCAATTTTATATAGATACAGCATAAGGGTAGGGCATTTAAGCCCACTACGTTCCTCAATTTTGTCAGAAGCATATCTTACAGCAGTTGTTTCTATAAACTATGCGGTGCTTTAAATTGCAACTGACCCTGTAGCCAATTGATGATAATTCAGTATAGATGTATTAATTAATGGGTTTTCTTTGATCAGTGTTATTACATATGCTGACGTATATTGGTCTTGTTAGATTTCTACTTAAGAAAATGTTAATATCAAGGAGTTGTGTAGCTCATTGTGACTGTTATAGGACAACCTTTCAGCGGTTGATATTCTTTCAGCATGCAATCTTGTGAACTACTTTGGAAAAATGGCTCTTGGGGGTTCTGGTGTTGGCCAGATTGCTCTCTACCCTATACTTATCAGGAAGGTCCGTTAGAGTATAAATTAATACCACTAGAGGGAATATGGTAGTTTTCTCATTATCTTTCTTACATTTTTTGTAATTTTTTAGGGTTCAACGGCCGTAGCACTTTACGGACTGGGGAACATTAGAGATGAGAGGCTTAATAGAATGTTCCAGGTAATTTATACGGGCATTTTATTTGCAAATGCACACGTGTTGACTTTTTAGAACTTATAACTGTATTTAACTACTTCTCAGACTCCACATGCTGTTCAATGGATGCGGGCTGAAGATCAAGAAGGATGCCAAGTCACTGACTGGTTCAACATTCTGGTACTTCATCAAAACAGGTAGCATGCTTGATTTGTCAATCAGAATATTTGGGTTCATGCATTAAATAAAAATAACTACATTTTACTTAGTTAGGTGCCTAAACTAAATATGATGTATCTGTGGTAATATTTTCTGCAGAGTAAAGTCAAATCCCAAGAATGCTATAAATGAGCATTTTTTACCTCGCTTCCTAGACTTCATCGTATGGGGACATGAACACGAGTGTCTTGTTGACCCTCAGGTGCCATCTTCATTATTTCTCTTTGTTTTTTTTTTTTTTAATTCTTTACTACTAGAATCCACCCGGCGTCAATTAAATATGGACCAACTTTGCTGATCAGGAAGTTCCAGGGATGGGATTTCACATTACACAACCAGGCTCTTCAGTTGCAACCTCTCTGATTGATGGAGAATCAAAACCTAAGCATGTTCTTCTGCTAGAAATTAAGGTTGCTAATGTCATTTGAAATATATCTTCCCTAGAGCATCTATTGTTCATTCACATTTTTTTTAATGTGAAAATTTTGCCATATTATGCAGGGGAGCCAGTATCGGCCAACCAAGATACCTTTGACATCCGTGAGGCCATTTGAATACACAGAAGTACCGTGAATATCTTTTACTTAATAACAATATATAATCTCCTGTTCATTCGTGTGAATCTATGGAAAATTTATAAATACTTTGTGACGCAGATAGTATTGAAGGATGAGTCTGAAATTGATCCCAATGATCAGAACTCAATTCTTGAACACTTGGACAAAGTGGTAAATTCTCTTCCTCATAATGGATTGCCACTATTTACTTTTCTTTTGTCTTTTAGTTCTTTAATAGCAGTTGCATGTATTACACCTTTCAGTAAAGGTTCATGATTTAACGACTTGAACGTGTGCTATCTAATTTACTTTCTCAGGTCAGAGATCTCATAGAGAAATCTAAAAAAAAGGCTGTCAAAATATCAGAAATGAAGCTTCCACTAATCCGTATAAAGGTAATATCAATCATGCTTGAAGACATAAAATGTTGTTTCATTGCAATGCCCTTCAAGTTATTAAGGTTTGCATGCGATGGTACTCTGGAATAAATTGGTGAGTAAAATTACTATAGACTTGCTCTTATTTTTCTTTTTCATTTCCAACTGGGAGTCAATGAACTTAGAGTTTCTCGCGGCAGCAACTTAGATTGTTTTTGCCTTTGCAATTCCAGCATTCTGTTACTGTGTTGGCTTTCAGGGCTACTTGACAGTGAACCATTGTCTTTGGGCCATACTCACAGTTCCCAACATTATGGACTACATTAAATGTGTAGCTTTGTATTGTCTTTGCTTTCAGTTGCATGTATTCCTTTCCTTTTTTTATTGAACTTCCTGTTCCATAATTTTAGGTTTAGTTGAGTATCTCGTTGTATTATTCTAGCATGACTAGTATGTAAATTCTTTTGGTAATTTTTTCAGGTAGATTACTCTGGTTTCATGACAATTAATCCACAAAGATTTGGTCAGAAATATGTCGGGAAGGTATAGTATTTCATTCATTCCTATTACTTAGCTGGTCATTTTTAAGCATCAAACTTAGAGAAATAATTTAGTATTCTTGATTTTTATTTAGGTTGCAAACCCTCAAGACATTCTTATATTCTCAAAGGCATCGAGAAAGGGTCGAAATGAAGGTAAAGTATTACTAAAATATTATTTTGCTCTCTCAAATTTTAATATTCTTTAATAAAAACTTCTTGGACATCTGTCAAATTTTCATGGTATATATTATAATTACCTCAACAAGCATTTTATGTAATAACAAGTAAAAATCTGTACCTAAAGAGTTATAAAATGAAATGGTATTATTAACAGTTATCTATCTTTTTCTACTTCAGCTAAAATTGACGAATCTGAACGTCTTCGGCCAGAAGAACTCAATCAACAAAACATTGAGGCATTGGTTGCTGAAAGTAATCTGGTATGCTCATTTCTTTCTGATAGGTGTAGCTTGTTCGCTTAATTTATTTTTATCTTCCTTGGGATGGATATGTTTTTATTTTCCAACTTTATTTGACTAGATAGTTTTTAAAGTTTGATATGCTGCCTTTTCTGGCCTCTTATTTGCATTGATCTTTTCCACTTGCCCGGATAACTTATAGTGTTCTGGTTCTAGTTTTTTCAAGTCTGACCTGTTTTGGTTGCTGCTTATATTTGATCTGCAGAAAATGGAGATTCTCCCTGTCAATGATCTAGATGTTGCATTACACAACTTTGTTAACAAGGATGATAAAATGGCCTTTCATTCTTGTTTACAATACAACCTATCAGAAACACGAGTAAGTATATATATTGTTAATCGTGGAAAATCTTTTATTCTACCTAGTGATAACAAATTTTTTCCCTTGGACTGGATAGCGTCATGCTTCTCAGAAGTTTCTTAGAATATTGAAAAACATGCTTCCCTTTGTAGATTTCTGTACTGCCTATTTCTCATTAAAATTTTCTTCTTCTTGGCACTTCTTTTTTCATCTATGGAATGAGTACCTTACCTTTTTGTTTCCATAGAACAAAATCTCTCGCGATGCAGAGACATTGAAAGTTGACGAGGAAGATCTGATTCTTAACGTTGGAGAGTGCCTGGAGGAAAGTATTTTTTTCACTGTGCATATTTATCAAATTAAGAGCTAATCATCATGTCACATAGATCCACAGAGTACTTGTTTTCGTGGGCTTGATATACTATATTTTTTCCATTTTCCTCCGATTACTTTGCCCGTAAGTGGAAGGAACTAATATATATAATTTAAGAGAATATGGGTTTCAAGTAAAGGTTATCTAGAAGACATGCGTTACTGTTATGTTGAAAAAGACAGCTTTCTCAAAACTGCATTATTTTTATCTTTCAGGATCGTGTTAAGGAGAGGTCTTCATGCTCAAAGGATGCATTGCCTTTCGCATCTAATTCGTCAGAAGTACTTCTATTTAGTCCTTAAATAGCAATAAATTTCCACTATTATGACCAAAAATTTTCTGCTTCCCCTCTCTCCACTCATTGTCACTTTTACAATTATCCTATACTCACATTTTCCCATCCCCAACATTTTGTTTAGGATTTCAGAAGTGCTTCTGGTACCGGAACTATGGTTTCCTTTAGTGATGATGAAGACACGATTCAGGCATCTGGCTCAAAGTCTACAACTAGAGGCAGAAAAGGATCTTCTCGACCTGCATCCGATGTTCCTGGTGGAGGTAGAACCTCTACAAGAGGAAGGGGAAGAGGCAGGGGGTCCAATAACTGGAAGCAGACAACTCTTGATGCAGCTTTGAATTTGCGCTCATCTCAGAGGTTTATTTTCTCTCTAATCAGTAATAAAATAATTACAGCGAGAGCATACTTACAGCACTTCTGAAGTTGAAGATCTTCATAAATCAAACGCATAATGTGGCTTGCATACCATCAATAATTTATATAGTTATTATCTCTTAACTTTTCTGACACTATTCTCAGATGCTATATGATGTTGGATTACAATATGGTCAAGTGACCTTTCTATTGACTGCCAGGAGAGGAGTAGTGGGTCAATTAGTGTTGATCCATATGGCATAAAAAAGTAGCAAAATTGACGTCTTTCGCGAATTAAAAAAATCAAACATCTTTGATCATATGTTATTTCCAAAAAAATTAGTGCAGGCAATGACTTATTTAAAAATGGGATTAAAGTAAATCAAGTGATTCCATTTTTATTCTACCTGCTGTTATGATATGCCAATAATCTTTGACCTGTGATACAATTGGCAAACAGTATCAAATCCCAAACCTCCATAGAGACAAACTTGATTTATTCAGTAATCAGATAAGAGAAAAGGACAACTGGATTATGCAAAAAGGGACAGCTACCGGACCACCTGATTTGAAATTGAAAACTTTGTTTTAGCTGTTGGTATTACTGTTTTTCCTTCATTCTTACGAAGTTAAATTGTCACATTTATATTTTAATGGTTTGGTTGTTGAAGAACCGCCTCAATTGCTGCAACAACCATTAGGAAGAGTTTAACAGTGGAAGATGAGGAAAATATGAATTCTCCTTCGAGTGAAGAAGCAAGACAAAATGAAGTTGCAGAAATTAATGACAGTTCGGTAAGCAGACTTATTTGAAGTTGATTTTTTTTCTTATGAATATTGCAAGATCTCTGTTTGAAGCTTATTAATTTTCTTTTCGACCTTTTTTCAGGAAAATGATGAAAGGTCAGGACGAGAGCGCAAAAGACCAGCTCCAAGAGGAAGAGGTAGAGGTCTTACACAGTCTAAAAGAGGAAAGAAATCCTCCCCTGCTTCAAAAAAGTTCACGAGCAAATATGACCACTCAGATGACGACGACGAGGATGACAGACCAAAGTTATTAAATAAGTCTCAAACCCGGGTTTGTACTATTATTGTCCCTGTTCTGTAAGAATTCTTAATAACCATTTTCACTCTTGCTTGCTGTTTTTTAGTTTAGCTCTTTCATTTGTTTGACAATTCCATGTGATAGATTTGTTAAAGAATCTTGCTAAACCGCACACATGGTTCAGCCAAAAACACTTCCACTTAGCGTGAAACTTTTATAAGACAAGCCTTTCTAGTTGAGTTAGGCACAAAACTAGGGACCTTTCACTGCATATGTGAAACATTTTTCATCTGATCAAATCAAAAGCACCCCAACTTGACACTACAGAAGTTTTCGTCAGTTTTGCAAAAATTTACATGTTGGTGTTTTTTTTATATGCATATTTTCTGTTTCTTTTTGTTTTAGACGAGTTGAAATATAAATATGTTGTCAATTATAAGAAAACTCAACAAGTTTGTGAGTTTCTTCGCTCACATGGTATTTTCATCATGAAAGAATATTCGATTAATTTCTTTTAAAATATGCAAACATTAAATTTTTGAAGTTGGCTATTTTCCTTGTTGATAGGAGTAGTGATCCATTTTTTCAGTTAATTCCTTCTACTTGTGGCATTAGTCATTGAACTATTCACATCTTGGTTATCTTATTTTCAGGTAACGAGAAATTACGGCGCACTAAGAAGGTAACCGACATTTTCCCAGTTGTCTGCTACCTACATAAATTATGGTCTATGATTTGTGCAATGCAACTCAATCCTGCATAAATTATTGTCCATGATTTGTGCAATGGAACTCAATCCTGCATAAATTATGGTCTCTGATTTGTGCTCTGGCAAATTTGAGTTGGTTTGGTGGCTTCGAGATTAACTGTTTGAATGTTAGTGCAAGTTTTTGTAGGAATTTAGCAACTCTTGTAATTTACTTTTAAGAATGTAAACCTGTCAAAGAAGAAATATTGGGTTGGCTATTCCAGGGTATATTATATTGTCTTGGTTTTAAAAGATTACGCTTTTGGAGCTACGAATTATTAAGTATTCGATAATTGGTGATTATGTCACGCAACAAATGTGTTGACGCATGTTCATATGCGTCGCCAGAATTCAAAATAGCATATAAAAATGATGCTTGAAAATCCAGGGTCACTTAATATGGCTAAACAAGGGCACGTGTAGACGTTGAAATTGATAATGTTAGATTTATTTTTTAATTTTATATTGTAATGTATTTCATGATATAGTGATTACATATCATTTATTGGTTTGTGTAATGTTTAAAATAAATTATAAATAATTAAAAAATAATAATTATATTAATTAATAAATGATATTTTAAAATATAAGATTAGAAATAGAAAATAAGTCTATGGATAGATTATTTGTCAACTTATTTAAAACAAATAAATACAATTTCATTTGATTAATCTTTATGATATATTATATTGATCGCCAATTAATTAATTAGATATTTTAATTAAAATAAGAAAGAGTGCATATTTTCAATTGCTTGAAATTACTCTTTATTTAAGGGTTCATTTAAAATAAACCCTAAATTCATAAAAAAAAATCCTCAAAATATTGAAAATAGGCAATTAAATTCGGAGAGACGTTCAGAAAGTCGTCTTCTTTGGAAGGGTCGGCCCGTCCAAGTGGACTAACCTGTCCGTGGCCAACTATATATATATATTTTTTTATATAGAAATTGATCATAGGATTGTATGTTCACTGGTAGACTGGTCGGCTTGCGACCAAATTTTTTTTTTTTTTTTGTGTACTTTTGAGATGCGAGACGACCAATTCAATTGAACCGCTCGTCCCCATCCACTAATGGCCAAACCTGTAACATAAATCATTTGATTCGAATGAGCTTTGTAGAAGTCGACGGCACGTGGATGCTGAAAAGCAATCAAGGGGCATCCCCCTATCGAGATGTGCTGGTAGAGGAGGCCTGCTAGGAGGAGACTAGTGAATGAGACACGAGGCAGTATCTTCAGCAGATGCATCAGATGCAGCAGACTCACCAACAACGTCAGTGGATCTGTGAGCTATACTCTGCTCCCCAACCAGTAACTGAATCTCAACTCCCTCGATAATCTTTAAAATCAGCACGCCGTGCGAGAAATTCTTGTTGGATGTCTGCCCGATATCATGCATGTGTCCTAAAATCAAGAATCCAAAGTCTAAAAGCTTCATGTTGCATAGATTCTCCATGACATGCATGTCTATGCAACTCATGAGATTTCTATGTTCATCTTGCGACATAAGATTGTGGATTATCATGTGCGAAAACCACGACCTCTGACATTCAAATCTCTCGATAGTGACTTCACATATGCCTCAATATTAGAATTGCGATGAATTTCCAATAAGAACTCTACTTCCTTGAAAAATGTGAAAAAAACATTGTTTGAAAAGCATGACAAACCTCGTCACTTCATTCACTGTCTCTGGATGTATCATATACTCCGTACCAAGGATGTACGTTCTCAAACTAGTCAAAACTCTTGACCTCCTGGTTGCTGTTAAGTTTGCGTAGAACAAACAAATTATTCTATCGTAACTATCACCCCTCAATGCATACACCCTGCATAGGTCGATGTTGTCAAACGTTTATTTCTCCAACGACTCCGAACCTCTAAAATTGACAGTCTTGTAATAAATAATTGAGTATTTGTGCAAATCCTACTCAAATTTCATCTGACATTTTTCATTTCGAAAATCTATGTCAAGATACTGTCAAGATAACATAAAACAAGTGAACTTGATAAAACTTTTATATGTTATGAAAATATGACCATAGAACTAAAATCAAAAAATCATCTTTATATATGAAAATATTTTATTATAATATTTATTCAAATACTATTTAATAGATAAGTATTTATTAAAAAACACAATATATTAATCACAAACATGTATCATTATAATATTTAAATAAAAAATATTAAAAGAATTTTAATAAAAAAATACCTCAAAAGAAATTTAAATATTTTCATAAAAAATAAAAATAAAATAGTATTATAAAAAATAAAATACATTAAAATAAAAAAAAAGATAGAAATAAGAAAATAAAATATTTTAAAATATTTTTTAAAACTGCCGTACGAAAGAAATTTATAAATATCTACAAAAATAATATAAATTTAAAATTATAAAAAAAAAATTCATATTTTATAGTGGCCAATAAAAAAAATATCGTCCGAGCAAGAAAATACTCGAGAGTTTTTAGTGTGATTTTATAAAAGGAGGAATCTTCCTTAAATAGGAGGAAAATGGACAATATCCTTAACTAAAATCACGAGTTGAAGCGAGAAAGGACGACTGGTTTAATTGGAACGATCGCCTTTGATCACTAAACGATAAAACTCGTGACTTTGGTCAACGGTTTCGTTTAAAAAATTAAACCGGCCGTCTATTCTGTATGTGATCAGTGACGGACAGTGAGATTGACCGTTCTACGAAGTTTAAATTGTTTATTTTTGATATTTTGAGGCGTAAATTGATGAAATAGTAAACGATAACTTCTTACTGTAGGGTTTGAAATGAAATAAACACAGCATTTGACGACATAATGCTCATTTCTCCATAAAATGCTGGAAATTTGTCCAGAAGTTTCTATTCAATTACAAATCTGAGTAATCAACTTACCTTTTTCACCGAAACGAAGCAAATAAGGTCAAGGGTATGATTTAAAATGGACGTCCAGGTAATCCATGGGAGGTGGGCAATGCTCGGAGCTCTCGGCTGCATAACCCCAGAAGTCCTTCAAAAATGGCTCAAAGTAGACTTCAAAGAGCCAGTCTGGTTCAAAGCAGGATCTCAAATCTTCACCGAAGGAAGGATCAGACTATCTGGGAAACCCTAATCTCGTTCATGCTCAAAGCATCCTCGCAGCTCTAGGCTTCCAAGTAATTCTAATGGGCCTGGTCGAAGGATACCGCATCAATGGCCTCGACGGAGTAGGAGAAGGAAATGACGTTTACCCAGGCGGCCAATATTTTGACCCACTTGGTCTAGCCGATGATGCAGTCACTTTTGCGGAGCTCAAAGTGAAAGAAATTAAAAATGGCCGCCTGGCAATGCTCTCCATGTTTGGATTCTTCGTCCAACCCATTTTGTTACAGGGAAAGGTCCTCTTGAGAACCTCTTGGATCACCTTGACAACCCAGTTGCTAATAATGGTTGGTTCTATGCTTACCAAATTTGCGCCTGGATCATAAATTATTCCTCAATTCAAACCAGTGTTTTCAATGTGGATTCAACATGACCGGTAATTCAGGTTGTTTCGGTTCTGACAGAAAAGGATAATCCGTTGTGTTTTCAAAAAAACTGTTGTTTGAAAAATCTTAGAAAAAAAAATCAACAAGGCGCAAATGTATTTTTTCTAAAATAATTCTCTAAATTTAATCCTACGCGTTTTATTTTATTCTATTAAAATTTTTTTTATAAAAAATTATTTAAATATTAAATATACTAAATTATAAACATAAATTTATTATATTAATTATTGTTTGATACAGAATTTTTTTTTAACGTGATGCATGAGAAGTTATAAACTTATATGTATTTTTAAAGTCGGACCTCCCCATGTAACAACCCCATCAATGTTATAATCTGAGAAATAACAACTCTTTTGTAAATTAAATTTTTTAAAGCGATTTATTAATTTTAATAATAAATTATAATTTTCAATTATTAAGACCAATAAAAATATTAGAATTGAGGGAAAATTTTCTTTAAAAAAAAGCAATTAAATATTATTATTTAAAATCTTGAAATTAAAATAAAAAAATAACTAATTTTATAATGGATTAATTGTAAAATCTCCATTTCTCATATTGTATTATTTTGGATTGGATTTTGTGCGATTGTTTTCTTAAAATTAATTCAAAATACAATATTTATAAATTATTTATTTTTCATTTTTCTAAACAAGATACCACTGAAAATTATATTTGTTAATTTCTCAAAATTGGTGTAACTTTAAAAAAAAAAAAACAAACACTTTTATTTTTTGATATCAAACACATCAAAACAGTCAAAAATTATGAAAGCCTTAATCAATGTAAAGAACAAGTATAGCCGGCAAAGATACTTTCCCTCAGTATAGAATGATTCAAACATGCTGTATTCCATCAGAGAGCAATATTTGAGGGGCTCTAAATTTGTACATCTGATATCAACTAAATCTTATGGAAGAACTTTTATCAAAAGCAAGAGGGAATATAAACACACTTATCTTCTATTCATTCAACACAAAATTTACAATACATCAAACGAGAAAAATGCTATACACATAAACTGCTATAAAGTAGCACCTCAAATCTCTCACCACATTTGTCTATGTAACAAAATTGGGTTTCGGAGAATCCTGCAAATGTTGCCATAGTCAAGGACAAACAACATAAATTGAGAAGAGAAAAAAGTATTTATTCAAAACTTCTTTACCATTTTCTTGTATTTCTCTAAGTTTCCCTGTCATCCCTGATTTCTAGGCTCCGATTTGAGTCGATTCAGATGTTCTCAACCTTCTTTCAGCGTAATTTCCCCCACCATTTCCGACGATTTTTTTCAGCATCTACAAGACCAAGTTTCTGAAGCTTTACTTTTGCTTCTCTAAGTCTGGCCTTGTAGTCTTTCTTCCACGTCTTAAACTGCTTTTTAAGTTTTCGAAGCTCCGCATAAGGCTGCCAATTCGTTTCTAATTGGCCGGTTTTGACTTGTACTAAAGCTTGTGCATCATTGTCAAAGGTGTGTCTCTGCTGCTCAAATTCCTTTGCCAGATTGCTTACTGCAGCCAAAGTACCTGTGAAGAAGACTCAACAACTTAAGTTGCTGAAATTAATGATATCAAAAACTAAAAAACAGTTTAAAAGATTAAGAACAAATTAAGTTTTCCATGTAGAAGAAAAGGTTAAATAAACTTAAAAATTTGATTCACTTCGATCCCAAAGCTAAAAAATATTAAAGATCAATGCTAATTTTGGTACCATGAGTATCTCGCAAAGTTCCTATTTCGGGAATGGCAGAACATTTGATCGGTGTACTTGCACCAGGAGTTCGAGATCCCATTGACGTCGTATCCTCAGAATCATAATAACGAGAGGGTGACATAGCTTCGAACTTGATGGGTTGAACAGGAGTTTGGTCAGTAGTCAGGCTCTTTCTTGCAACAACAAGACTCATCTGTATAAAATACACAAATTACAACTAAATACTAAAAATAAGGTACTAAGTTAAGACAATAAGACCTTTCACTTTCATCTCCTGTTGTTCAAAGATCAGAATACTTGATATAAATTTAGAAATGATACTTTTTATCTAAATAGGCTATATATGATGTAATCTCAAACTCACTTGGAGGGACGTCATTTGCTTTTGCCATGTCTCCTCCATAGATTTCATCTTTGCTTCATATTCTAACCACCTAACCTCATATTTTCGTACTTGATCTCGTAATTCATCATTTTCCTCTTCTTTTTTCTCCAGTGCTGATTCTGCCTTTAGGACCCGTACTTGAAGCTCTGACAAAACTGTTGGTAAAACATCCAACTGTTCTTGTGGCATAACCTGCTAAATCAACAGTAATTACTGTCTCTCTTAAACTTAATAAAATTATACGAATTGAACTTGCAACATCAGGTAAGCGTGTTTGCCAAAGAAGCTGAATGCATTTATACATCCAGACAAATAAAATTGAATATATGAACATACTTATACAACATGTGCATAGAATAATGGCAGTTCTTAACAGTATTTCGATTTCCCAAATTTTAAATAAAATACAAACTATTTTTGATTGGAGAACGATGAAGAGCAATTAATGAAATAAAAAATGGTATCTTTACTCGGCTTCTGCAGAAAATTAACCTTTTGTTAGATGATGCATTAAACAAATATTTTTAATGAATAAGATTGAATATAATAGAGAAAATGAAGGAATCTAATAAATTAATAAAGGATTGGGAGATTACACAGGAAATGAAGAACCAACAGTTTTCATGAATATTCTCTTTCATTGATTAATGACACAACCAACAATTTATCAGACGAAGATACAGAAGAGTCAAATACTATTGAAGACTGATAGCCCCTAATAAGTATCTTTACTTTTGTCCTCACTATATTTTCTAGGGTGTTTGAAACAAGCGGAACAAAGTTATTGTTGAGAATTGAAGCTTCTGAAAAGTTCTTTTGCATTACGCTTTTTCAGTGGGAGAAAATTTTTTAGTAAATTTTTTTGATGGGGGTAAGCTTTTTTAATCAAGCATATTCTAAAGTTTCAGTTCTTAATATTTATCATTTGACTGACAAAAAAAATTACCTTTACTTCTGAAATCCTCCGACCCTGCTTTAATTTAGATTTTACACTATCATTTCGTAACTTATTCAGATCTTCCATCCTACTGCAATGCCTTCGGACAAGCCAACCACGAATCACTATAGGATAAGAAAAGGAAGATGAGTTAAGACCTTGATGAAAAAAAATACTCACTCCTAGTAACAAATGAACTTACCAGATTGTAATTGTATAATTGCTTGCAGCTCGTTATTTGTTCTAGTAACACTATCTGACTGCAACGTGACAATGTATTCCCTCTTGACTTTTTTGCCTCGAACAACTGCATTGCAAAATAATTAAATGAGGTCCCCTCTTCTCTCTTGATAAGTATAAATTCTTTTTAGTTCGTCAAAACTTTGAAAAAACATCTTCTACGGCACAAATGTCAAATAGTGTGACGACTTCACTGAGACTCCCTCGCACCTAGATATCTTTTAAAGGGGAGGGGAGGGGAGGGGATTTTTAAAATAACATTGCTCATAGAAGATGGGAGATAAAGCACAGTACATGATTGTAGCATCATGGTTTCATTCTTGAGGTAGCGGAAATGACGACGCGCAAGAAGTCCCCGAAAGAACTTTTGCACTCCAACAATTCCATTCAAAACCTGTTTCCTTCTTCCCTCCAATGCCCCAATCTTTGAATAAAAAAAAAAAAACATTGAGAAATCATCGTTAAATATGTTCTATTCAAAACAAGAAATAGCAATAATTAACCCTGTTATAATTCTGCAAAGTTAAGTGGAGTGTCCATGCATGTGCACATCACAAATTCACAACTCCTATGCAGGTAGGTCTCAACCAACTACTCAGAAATAGGTGTGCAATTTATTAAAAAAAACCACCATTTCCTCTTGATTAATCAGAATGCACAAAGTCTAAATTAATCGATCAGCTAATTAAAAGCATAAAAAGTTTTATACAAAATGCAGTAGAATAAGATTCTTATACTCGAAAATCACTGAGTACAATTAACTTAGGTTAACTTTATTACACATGTTTTTACATTAGATCAATTCACATAACGAACAAAGATTATGTGAATTATCCAAATTAGAAGTATACTTTTCCATCCAAGTAATTATTACATTTCACAAAAATCTTAGAAAGTAGTACAAAATCCATTTCCTTCTCATTATTTGTAATATTTGTCAAAAATTTCTATTAAAGAAGAATGTACTTTGCTTGAGGAGATTTCTGTGGCTTAGTGATTAGAAATAGACTTTCCTCTAGCATTTACAGCTACTAAGGAATCATGGGGCCCAAAACAAAATCAAAATGAAGTTCTAACAAAGTATAGTTGGATTTACCTGCCCTGTTCTAAGAAATAATTTTGTGTAGCCAACTTGGTACATTTCAGGGAGGATATTGAACTGTTGTAAAACAGCAACAGATATGCTCAACGGATCCTGAGATATGCCGGTTTCTCTAAGCAAGAAACCATACCTAAAAGCAGGAAAATATACAGAAATCATTTAGCATTTCAGAAATTGTTGCAGAACCAGAAGAAAACATTACTGTCTACCTCCCAGCAAACTCTTGATGGGGTATTCTTGTGGGATATCCAGATCTTGCAATTCTAACAACCTCGAGAACTCCACAACACCTTAGTTGTTGCAAGACCAAGTCTTCTGCGTATGAGCCAGGAGCCTGATTATTATTTGGCTTTATGCAGCGAATAAAGTGAGGACTGGTGTTCTCCAAGTGATGCATTAACTTATATAGTTGATCCTGCAAGGACATAATCATTGAAGATTCATCAGAAAAGTAATGTTCAACGACAGTCAGAGTACAGCTCGATCAGAAATCATTTTGGAATTGTGTATTAAGAAAAACAGGACTGACCACATAATTTTTTGTTCAAAATCATCACATATTCCAAGCATAAGTTATAAAATCTATTCCATTTCTTTTAAAGAAAAAAAGTTCGCATTGACAATTCTCACAAACATGAATGTTTACGTTTTACCTTAAACTTTGTACCAACACTCAGCTTTGGAGATTCCAAAGTACCAGTATGACCTTGAGAACTTGCTGCTTTATGAGAAACTAATTTTGAGGCAAACAACTGTGGTAATTTAGAACTACATGATGCAATGAACTGAATGGATTCTGTGGGCAACGGATCTCTATTCTTCTCCAGAAATCCATTTGTATCATATACAACCTACCAAAATTTGAAGGCACCAAACATAAACTTCCATGGTTAAATGGTTATTATTTTCAAGATTTGTAGCGCAGCATAAACAGATAAAGAAATTAATAGTTGCAAAGGAAAAATATTTGAGAAAAAAGAGCTTTAAAAATATATATCTACCGCGAAAAATAAATTAAAACAAATTCAACAGTTAGATGCACCACAAACATCTCCATGAGACAAGGAATTATAGAAACACAGATCACAATCAAGTGATTATGAAAGAGACAGATTTTATGGGGAGAAATCTGAAGAAAAAACATTCTATAAGACTTAATTTGACTATTTTGTTTCAGAAAACTGACATTAAAGCTTCTTATTCGATTCTCACAAAAAAATACATAAAGAATAATTATATTCAACTCCGTTCATGAATAAAAAAGCACTAACCTCTCCAGCATAGTGATGAACACCAAATGCTCGGCCCCTTTCTCCTTTAAAGCAAGAATTCACATTCAAATGATGTTTAAGCTTATTCGCAAATGTAAGATCAGTAGCCTTAGGAAATTTTGATTCCTCATCCAACAAAGCTAGAATACCTAGAGGTTTCTGTATGATCCACAGTCCAATAAAGAGTCAAACATTAAAGAAACCAGTCAATAAGAACTGTTGGTGCCCTTATAAAGTCAAGGACCCATGAAATGCAGAGACAAAAGAAAACTACTTATGATAAATATCAAAGAAAACTAAATGCATACTACCACATATATGATATAGATGAGAAGGTAAGGAAATGATAGATTTTAAGAAAACTTTGTGAATACAAATCGGCAGATGAATAATGTACTGTAACTCATCTCAGATAATACCTTTTCAATGAGATTTAAACACTCTTGGTTATCTACAAAATCAACTTTAGTCCAATCGATTCCATCCACTTCATAATCCTGCATTAAAACAAGCAACTCACACTGAAATCACAAAAAGTCCAAACCATGGAAGTGATAAAATAACAACATAGTGAACTTATTGCAAGGCCATCCACTGGAAGAAATGAATAAGCCACAATTAAAAAGATTATATAAATGAAACGAGTTACAATAAAAAAGATTGTTGATACAAAGTCATCATTCACACATTCCATATGTTTTTTTAACAAATCAACTCCTTTACTTTCATTTTCTACTATATTAAGAAGGAGAAAGATGTGTGAGGTTTGTTAAGACAAGGGGACTAAGCATGACGTTTAAGGAAAAAGTTATATGAAACTTTTCATCATTATTGACAAACCTAAAAGCAGTTTTCTTGAGAAAACAAAAACTGAAGGAACATTATATTCCATTTTATACCACAAACACTTATATTCTTACCTCCTGTTCAAGTTTAAAGACATGTCGGATAAAATGTTGTTGCAGCCTCTCGTTCGCATAATTTATACAAAATTGTTCAAAGCTATTTTTCTGAAATAAAGAATTAAGATAAAAAGATTATTACTCTAATATTATAGCATTCTAAGAACTTGCTCGAAAAAAAAAATATAATACCTTAAATGACTCAAACCCACAAATGTCAAGAATACTTATAGATCTTTCAGTTCGACGATTTCCCACTGCAAGGGACTTGTTTATTTGTTCCACAAGCCACTCAAACAAGCTTGAATAGATAAACTTTGCTAATGCATCTCTTGTGTCTATTGCCTGAATTTTGGATGATATGATAACTCGTGTTGAGTATATTTCGCACTCGAGAGCTAGAAGTATCAGTGCGTACAATATATGGGTGAAACAAACCTGTTGCAATGTCAATTTTTTGGCAATGGAATCCCTTCCAGCTTGAATATTTTGGGTCGATAAAACTAACATTAGCTCTTGGGAACTGCAACCCATCAGCTTTGCTGCATTTGCTAGAGCTGCCAAATTAACAAACCACACGTCATTTCCAAACATCCAAAGATGCTCACTTGCATCAAGAATTATCCATTCACTAGCAGAAGCACATTTCAAGGAATTTTCTAATGCAGAACCATTCATAATGTAACCTCAGCCTACATCATTGGGACAATAAATAAAAGACACTTATTACGTTACCTTCGTCAGCAAGCACCTCCACTTGATTTTCACTATCAACTGCTTGTAATGATATGTTGCCTAACCATAAAACTGCAGCAAGCATAGAAAATGCATGTTCTTGATCCTCGCTGCAGATTTTAACCATGTCCAAAGCTTCCTAAAGTTGAAGAATGGAAATTTAGAGTCTTTCAAAGTAGAATTGATATCAAAGAAGGTAACTTCAGCTGATGGAATTACTATTTGTTCAATCACCTGGAGAATATTAAATTTTTGCGCATCATCAACACCATCAATCATCAGGCACTCACTCTGATTGAGGTACTTGTATTCACTGGCCTCTTTGAGGTTCAGTGTCCCTAGAAATTGAGGGAGAGAATAAAATTTTAAACCATCAGAGTGTAATAATTGATACAACTAATTAAAATGTATAGCAGGAAAAGAATGAAGAAACTAAATTGCTTTGAGTCCATGAGATAGAAACTGTGGCCATACTTATCAGCTACCAATGATGAAACTTCTTCAGAAATAATTTACATGATACATTCAAGCAAAATAATCATAGTGACCATCAAGTTCAAAAGAGAACAAGAAATGTAATTCTTCAAAACTGAGACATCAAGCCTCTCAAGAGGGCCAACAAAACAGCATACTTTACCATAAATAGGGTCTATAGGTTGAAAAGTGACGCTAATTCAAACAATCAATGTCACAAATTATTCATTATAAACTTTTGACTTCAAAGATTCTCACGACAACAAAATTATAACAGCAATCACTCGGTGCACCTGACACTGCATAATATACATTGAGAGAGATAAATTGTTTACATATCCATTTTTTAATATGAAAAGATGATCGCTGTCCAGGTCCAGTTTATAACATCAAACAATTTTGTAGATATTAATGACACGGTAAATTATGTACACAACAACCTTTAAGAGATGGTGAGGCTCCAGCACAAAGTTGATAAAAGATATGGTATGACCTCTCGCCTTGGGCCAGATGAACTACTCTTGACTGCTCAAAGGAGGCAATTATAAAGCACGCTTTCAATAAATAAAATTCAAATTTAAATTTCAGAAGGAGTAAAAAATTACCTTTTCCAACAAAACTGTTCACAAGTAGAGCAGGTGCATCCACAGTTGATGGTACAAGTGAATTTGAAACAGAAAATCAGTAATAATGAAATATATAACAATACCAAGACTCATTCAAACAGCAACTATTTTGCTATGAATTTTTCTTACAAGTTTGGATTTTTGCACCACATATCTTCCCAGGTGTACTAAAATGAATTTCTATCAACTTCCCCTGCACCAAATGAGAAAATATGGTCACACCATTCAGATATATTTTTCCAAGAATAAGCAGATGCAAGTGATGACTAGAAAAGCTTTTAAGAAGAGTATATGAAAAGACCTATCAGCATGTACACAGAGAAGAGTGATAGCACTCACAAATCGACTGGAGTTGTCATTCCTAGATGTTTTAGCATTTCCAAATGCTTCCAGTATATAATTTGTTTGCAGTATTCCATTCTCCACCCCTAAACTTCCACCACCTTGAGAAGCCAAGTATTGCATGGCAACTTTTGCAGCCTCAGTCTTCCCAGCTCCACTTTCTCCACTGAGAAAAATGGCCAGAAGTGTTTTAATTTTCTCAAATCATTGTGATGATTGATAAAATATGGTCAAACCTTGTGAAAACATCAATAGAGAAAGATTCCAATATCTTACCTTATGATAATGGATTGATTAATTCCATCTGGAGAAAAGGATCATGACAGAAAATAACCTTAAGTCACAAGTCCCAAATAACAATACACAATTGCAACTATAGGAAGATGAGTTAAACAAAAACCATAAACAACAAAGTTCTAGCAAACCTGTCAACATCTCATTGTAGGCAGCGTCTGCTGTAGCGTAAATATGAGGGCTGTCCATGAGCTTCTTTCTGTAAGCCATGGCAACATCATTTCCATAACACCCGACATCCTTGAAGGGATTGATAGCAATCATTACTGGCCCTGCCTTACTCTACAACAAGAATATCCAATAAAAATAAACGCAAATGATAATACAGATTGTGGAGACTTAACAAATGTTGTAAACATGTATAGCCAGAATTAGCTTGCAGATTAAATTACACATACATAAATTTTATTCTGAGAAAATCTCTGCCGGAGGTTGTAAAGAACCGATGGTTCGTTTAAATAACTAAGTTGTATGAGATCATCAACCCCTTCCAAGAGATCTGGGTTAGCAGGTAAGAGCTGTCCCGTGGAAACTTTCATGACCTAATAATCAGCACATTTACAATCAACAATTTTTTTTTTATTTTTTGCAAGCTGGGATACAATCTGGTCATGGCCAAAAGATATAAAACTCACATTCCCCTTTGAGAGAAGAACAACTGCTTCCTCCCCAGCAGATGATTGTATAGTTCCTAGTTCCCACTTTCCATTTGGGAGGTGACACCACACACGGAGTTTCTGGAAATTGAGTGTAGAAAATCATTAAATATGCTCTGTGAACAAATAATCTAGTACATTATAAAATAAAATGCATTTGATTTTTCTTTGTATGTTCAAAGCCTCGCTCCTGCAGCATATATAAATTATAAATCCAGACTCTGTTTTTGTTCCAGCTCTAAGTCACTTTAATCAAGTCCAGCAAAACATGTTTTTCTTTTTCATAAAAATCATAATTTTCTCGAAATATTCATTCTGCTATGTGAAAAAAGTGAAGGATAAAACTCAGGATATCTTACTGGAGTACACCATATTAAAGTAAATATTGTTGCAATCGTAGAGATAAACATAGCAGATTTGATAAACAAATTATAAGACCAAAACAGATTGCCATGAGCTCATTCACAGAAAGACTTAGAAAACACTTATTTCACCTTCTTAATAAAATAACTAACGTTGTCGTCCCAATCTGAATCTCCTAATTTTTTCGGTGAAGCAGCAGCACCGCAAGATTCCTCCATATGATAAATTCTACAGTTTTCTAGAGCTAAAACGTAAGGCGATTCATCATTTTGATCTTTCTTCATCCTTTTACTCCCAAAGCTACCTCCTTTGCTTTCCAAATCCTTCTTTTTTCTCTTTGTCTCTTCCTTCTCATGAAACCCACTGACAGTGCACTCTGAAATGCCCTCATCCCCTACCTTAAAATTTACAGGTAAAGATTTCCTAGCTGGAGGAAGACGACCTTTTGAGTTAGGCCGAGCCGGCAAAGCGGGAGGCAAGTCTTTAGCCTTCTCGTTCTCGTCTCTCCGCTTGAGAGAATCCAGCATTTCCTCGAGCGAGCTCCGAATAATTGTAGAAGGTGAGGCGGATAACATCATTTTTTTTTTTAAAAATCACAAACTCCAATCCAAATACAACAGAATCCCCACTCAAAAACCTCAAAATTCACCTCCTACTTTTCAAACAAATTTGACACCTGCATTACCAAAATCACAACTCGAAAACCCTCGAATTCAACCAAATATTAAAATTTTTAATCAGATTGAAGAATTTCAGTCTCCAAATTCAAGCAGCTGACAGAAAAAAAAAAATTTATATAACTCTTCGAAAATGCCGAAGAAACCAAAAGAGAGTGAAATCAAAATGGGATTCAAATCATCCAGAACAAACTCCACGATTGCATTAACCAAATTGAAGGCGGTTAAGTTCGTTAACGAACCAAAAAACTCGCTTCAAGAGATAGAGAAGAAGAAGAAAGAGCGCGATGAAGCTCAAAACCAAAAATACCGAAACAAATCAAAAGGCAAAACAAAAGTAGAAGCTGTTGAGGTCACATCACAAAACCTCCCTCGCTTTCTCTGATTCAACGAAACAAAGAAGCAAACTCCAGTAGCTCATTGTCGTTGCTTCAAGCTTTTCTCAAAAAAAAAAAAAGAAGAAGAAGAAGAAGATGAAGCAGCGAACTCCACAGAAAAGCTGTTTGGATCGCTAGAAAATGTAGGAAAATGAAAAATTTGAAAAGCACGAGGTAAGGCCTTGATGAATGATGATTCTGAGATTTGTAAATTGGGATAATAATTTGGCGCAATTTACAACTACTCATTTTCTCCATATACTTTTCCTCGCTCTTCCTTTTCTACCCTTCCTCTTGCTATTTTTTTCAAAAATTACGAAATAATTAATATTAAATAAAATTAATTTTTGGAACCTTTTTGCAATTTCAAAAAAAAAAATTGTCTATTTGAATTTTTAATTTTAAAAAAATCAGAAGCAAAAAAATATTTTAAAAAATATAATGTTAAGCTACTCTTATTTTAACTTATGTAATGCTCGTTAATTAATATAATTAATGTCTTATTTAAATTATTTATAATTTATTTAATTATTGTATTAATTAATAAATAAAAATAAATATCACGTCAAGAGATTATATAGAAAGTAAAAATATAGATAACAAATTTATAATTAGGCAAATATTGACTAGAATTGCATTTTTAATTGAACTATGTATTTGGGTCCCAGTTCTAGCAGATTTCACCCGCCCACGATTCTAATGCTACATTTTTAAGAATTGTGAAAACTAAACTCTAAGTTAGATATTCGATTCAAAAATCGACTATAATGCGACTCAAAATCTCAAAAATAACCGAAAAAAATTTGACCCAAAAAACATAAATAATTTTTTTCAAAAATTAATTGTTCTAGAACCAAACTATGAAACATAGTTCGACCTCGTTTCGGTTCCTGAACCCAAGGTTTCGGAGTGGAACCGAACCCATTCATCCATATATAAATCTAGCATTAGGCCTTTCAAAACTATAGATTTTGTCAAGGAAGTCGTGCTATTAAATCTTCAATGTCAAAATAGATACTTTTTGGTCATTTCACTTAACAAAATGGATTAATACAAGCAAATTTTTCGTCGTGTATTGGATGAAGGGAGGATTAATCATCACCCGTACCTTAATTAGTGGCAAAAAAGTCAAAACCGAAAATACAAAAGATAAACAAATAAGTCAAACCAGCTAAAATCCACCTAATCCAAGACAAAATGTTGGAAATTAATATTTCTTTATCATATAGTTTCAAATTTTGAAATTTGAATTTTTAGTAGTTGAGCCGAACCACAATGCGCCCCCATTATTTTTTCCCTAGCACGTGTCTCCCAACACTTGCACGTGTTGCAAAAATGTTGTGAGACGCTGTTATCCCTTTGTCTTAAAACTTTTAAACTGTAACAACACGTGAAGTTTTATAAAAGAGTAATGTTATATTTATTCTCTGATTTTGACGCACTAATGCAACAAAATATTAATTTATGTAATTAATTTAATAGATAGCAATGTGACAACTTGACTCAATTATTTGTTATTAGCGTGTGTCTCCCGACATTTACATGTGTTACAAAAATATTTACCTTTTTTTTTAAACCGTAACCGTACATAAACTTCTAAAAAAAAATAATGTTATATTTACTTTTTATTGATACTCTCTAATTCTTATTTCATAACGTAACAAATATTGATTGATATAATTACTATAATAAATTATAAATAATTAAATTAAATTATTAATTACATCAATTAATATTTAATTTGGTTACTATAATAAATTACTAGAGTTTTATTATATTTATAAAAATAAGAAAAAAAAACCTTTCTTTAATCCTTCTACTTCATCATCTCTTAGTGGCTCCCAAGTTAAGTAAGCTTGTTTCTTCTTTAGTATCCAACGTGTTTGGCAATATTTAAATTCACCTCTTTATTTATAAAAAATAAAAAATAATAAAAAAATGTCATCGATTTATATTTATATTTTTATAAAACTGTCAAAATTAAGTTTATTTTGTAATTAATTATAAATAATAATTTTATATTATAACATGTTATATAATATTGATTTATATTTTATATTATATAATATATAGTATATAGTTACATGCAGAGCACTCATCTAGATGTCTTACACGTCGTATCTAAATATATGACGTCATTATTAATATAGCCAAGAATTTTACAAATTCGTTAGAACCACAATCACCAAGAAGTTAAAGTGCCGTCGTCGTTTTGTTGACGTTCGACTTTGGAGTCGAGCTTTCTAGCTCCGTCTGTTACTTCTCACCGGGAAACGGCACCGCCGTAGGAAAACAGTCGAGAACAGCTGATTCTAGTCTAGCGTCAGGAGTTTGTTTTCGAGTGTTTGAAGGTTTGCCGCTGATTTCTATGACTTTATTAGTGTAGCAAAATTACTTCGGTATGCTGTTGTTTGTTTGTTTGTTGTTTTTTTTATCCATTACTTACGTTTCTTCGATAAATTTTGCAGATGAGTTTGATTTTAAGCCATTACGGAGGTTGCTTCAATAAATCTTACGCGAATTTCATCTGCAAACACGGACAGAGATTTAGCTCTAGAGGCGACTGTCTAATTAGCTCATTTCTTTCTCCATTTTCTTTTTGTATTTTTTTTTTCCTTTCGGCTGTTTGAATGCGAGGGATTGGTTTTTGCAAACAGAGGAGTGTTTAGAACTATCCGAATTTGCTGGATGTGAAAATCATTTTCCGTGTGAGGACTTTAATGGAAAATTTTCTTGCTAAGATTCTAATCGACATTTTATACAGAGGACAATTTCTCTAACTCTGTGTTAATAAGAAAGAGATGACATTAATTCAATGAATTTGATGGTTGGTTATAACTTCTTACATCTATGCACTTGTGTTATTGATTAATTCATCTTCGGATAGGCATTTCTCATTGGAATTTCAGCGGGTTTTTTTTTTCGCATTATATGTTGTTCTCAATAATAGTCTTTGTGAATTCACTTTTAGTTAAGTACATTACGGACAATCATAAATTCCATCATGGTAATTTTATACTTATATTGGTATGCATGTTTTGTTTGCATTCACTTCCCCTCTAGGTTGTCACATCTAGAATCAAAGAACTTAATAAACTACAGTATTGAGGCAATTTCTCATGGCAATATACTGAACCACTTTATAATGTTAAAGGCACAAGCAACAAAATGTTTAAGGGGCCTTCCTGCGGTGAAGAGCTCTGTGAAGATATAATACCAAAGTCAAAGGACAGTGGAACAACCAGTTTTCATGACATCGCATTTTCAAGCATCATTACAGGTAGGACCTTATATTGTTTCTTGAGTTTATTTTCAAGCCTTCATTTTCTCTTGGATTTTTAACGAAAAATATATGGTTCTCGGGTACCTTTGAGCGTCGCCAAGGCAATAAAAAATGATAAAGTTCTTTGTTTAACTTTTGTGGAGGGGAGGGTTATTGAGAAAAAAAGACTTCGCTCAACTGGTGGAAAGATTTCTACAACACATGGATGTTCCTAATGGTGAATTAACCATTAATGAAATTTTGAACAAGTTTTGAAATGGGAAAGACTTCTTACTAAATAGTACTTTCTCTGGACTTGATATTTGTTTTATACTCATCCAAGCTACAAGTAATTTTTTCTTCCTCTCGTTTCATTCCTTACTGGTTTATTTGAACCATTTTGTGGTTTGTTGGAGTATATGGACATCTTATTATGCTGAAAAGATTTTTTTAATATTTTTCAGCTCCTAATTTTATCACCATGGATGCGGCTAAGGCTGAAAGCATTAAGAATATTGGGGTGAGAAAGTTTTGTTTACTTTGAGTACAAAACAGCATTTGTTTCCTTGATGTGTTAATGTTATTATAATTTTATTAAACGAGTCAGAGGAGACATTTCAAGAACTTACTTTATTTGTATCTTCTTTATCCCACTCAGAAATACAGGATGTCTGGTTCCTCCCCTCCCTCAACTTTAATGACATTTTATAATTTGCAGTTTGTTTCTGTACCTTGCTCCGTATTAATGAAATATGTTCATCGGATTTCACTTCTGCATTCATTATAGCTAAAAGGTTTTGGCCTCCTACAGCACAAAATAGCTGAAATTTCTTGTTACTGAAACTTCCTTGCTGTAAAACTATATTTGAATTATCTTGAAAATCTTCTGTTGAAATTGTTAGTCACTGAAACTTTCTTGAAATGAGGTAATATTTTATTTAGCTTATTTATAATTCTTTAAACTTTTGCATTTGTAAATTTCGTTCCCACATCCTCCAGATACATTTTAGCTGTTTATTTCTTGATATGACATGCATACTTACAAATTTTCTCTAGTGTAATAGCTCATGAGGACAATGGTAAGAATTTACATTGTCATGGACTGTGATGTCACCAAGTCCAAGCTTTGTTTCTTGAACATATATCAGGAAATAGCTGTTTATTTCTTGATATGACATGCGTACTTACAAATGTTCTCTAGTGTAATAGCTCACGAGGACAATGGTAAGAATTTGCATAGTCATGGATTGTGATGTCACCAAGTCCAAGCTTTGTTTCTTGAACATATATCAGGAACTAGAATTATTTTCCTTCAAGTCAGGAAGGAGCTGCTTCTTTTTATACTTTGGCTGAGAGCAGCGCAGGAGATTTGTTTGGAAGTTTTTTATATTCAGCTGGACAGCAGGCCAATGAAGCTGTCCAAGACCAGTTAACGGCCCTTAGTTTTTCAAGGTTCATTGCTTACATAATTTTTTAGATGTTCTGAAAATTGATCTGATAAACTATTTCTTTCTTTTTTAAGGACAAAAAAAATTATTGCACTAGTTTCTTTAAAATCTCATTTCCCTTTGTAGCTTGGCAGTTATTTTTGGAGCAGGACTTGTGACCAGCCTTTCACCTTGTACCCTCAGTGTTTTACCCTTGACCCTTGGTTACATAGGTGGTTTTCTAGTATTTATTTTGATATGTTTTCTGGAAATTTTGTTTTTCCTTAGTTAGAATCACTCAGGGAACATCGCTTTTTTTTTATAAGAAACGGTTCAGAAAATAGGCAACATCGTATTTGATTTTATTGTTTTGTTCTCCAATGGATATCTATATTTTCCCACTTGATAAATTTACCTATCAAAGAAAGAACTTATGTTGTCCACTTTCTTCCCGTTCCTTATCATGTCTTGTGATAACACAAGGTTTGTTTGAAAATGTATAGGAGCATTTGGCTCTGGGAAAAGCAGAGCAGAGGTAAATTCTGAAAAATGTTATCATTGCTCATGTGATCCTATTTGCTACATTTTTTTGAATGTGGTGGAGCCTAAGAAGCACATATGGAAGAAGGATAAATTCATATTAAAATGATCTACTGACACAAAACCAAAGGAGCAATCAATGGAGGCTTGTTCTCCCCATTAATACACTGCCAATATTCTTCCCTCCCTAAAAATTAATATCTCCCTCCTTGATATAGAGAAAACCCTCTATTATCTCTATTCAATGCTAATTCCATTTCTACCCTCAGTTCAAGGATCATGACCTATCAGAATGTTAGAAATTGAGATAAGATCATAAAGAATCTCGAGTCTTATCATTTATCACCAACGAGTCTGAAACAGAAACCCTAATGAAAATTTTGTTTAGTGATATTTTTCACCTAAGACCAGTGTCTTTCAAAGAACCATAAACAGTGCAGTTAACAAAAGTTCTTTATCAAGCAAGTATGGGTTCTCGATTTTTTTATTGTTGTTTCCTGGTTCTATATTGTTGTGCAAGATATATTATTCTCTCACATATTCTCTGTCTGTCTCTCTCATTTTATATTTGCATCAACTGTTCTTGCCAGGTAATTGGGGATTCAATTGCATTCGCATTAGGATTAGCAACAACGTTAGCACTCCTTGGCATTGCTGCCTCTTTTGCTGGGAAAGCATATGGACAGATAGGCCAAGGATTGCCTTTGGCAGCTTCTGGTTTAGCTGTTGTGATGGGACTAAATCTTCTTGAGGTACACTTTCAGTCTCAGTGAAGAGCGAATTACAAGTTTAAAGACTTATACTGCTCTTAGAATATATCTTACTTATAAAGTTCACTGGCTGCATCATATTCATTGACTATCTTGCTTCATGCATTTTACTTTTTTTATTAGGGATATTGTGAAATGATAGAAAAGAGCACAATGGATGAGGGCAATAGGTTCTACTTAAAAAACTAATGGATCTACTCATTTTTGATAAAATGATTCAGATGTATTTTTGACAATGGATATTCTTGATTGATAAGTTTATGTCCAATTATCTAAAATCTGCTTGATTTTTTTTACTTCCCTTTGTATGTAAGAAATTTAGAAAATTGTTTACTCTGAAGAGATGAGGTTAATATGTTTTGAATCGGAATACATCGAAAGTTTAGAAGTGAGTTTGACAGAACATTTTTTTAGGAAAATTTTCTGATGGTTTTTTTATCATATTTAGTAATTGTAATTTTGCAGATAATCGATTTACAACTACCATCATTTTTTGACAACTTTGATCCTCGTGCTGCTGCTGCAAATTTTCCATCAAGTACTGGTTCCTTTCTTCTATATTAGTCAATCAACAAAATAACGGAACTGCATTAGTTGCTTCAAAATCTTACATGTTTTTATCATAATATCTGCAATGTCAGGTGTGCAAGCATATTTAGCTGGACTCACATTTGCTTTAGCTGCCTCGCCTTGTAGCACTCCAGTACTTGCCTCTCTGCTGGCATATGTGGCTGCATCTAAGGTATTCACTATAGTTGTTATATATTGCTTTCATCATCTCATTTATATTGCTGGACTCCCAGTGGAGCTATTATACAGTGCAATTCATTATCTAATCTAAAAACCTCTTATCTGTTAGCGTGATCACGTCTATATTTTCACCTCAAACATTTTCCTAGATTTCATTTTAAGAATATTTTGAAGCAACGTGACCCATATTTTGTGTCGGTGATATCAAAGAGCTTACAAACTTCATGGTGCTATGCTACCCATCAATGATGAGAAAAGAGAAAAAGAGAAAAAGAGAATCTACATGTATAATTATACTATATACGTCTTTGGGTCATGCTTTGTCTGGTAACTATGCTCATATTTTACTGTCATAGTTACCAAAACGAATGGTTTATCTCTCTGTGACAGGACCCGGTGGTTGGTGGCAGCTTACTTCTAACCTACACAACTGGCTATGTCGCACCTCTACTTGTTGCTGCTTCGTTTGCTGGAGCTTTACAGGTTCGAAATCTTCTTGTTTTCATACTTTTGCCTTTTTCCTATTACTCCAATGAAAAACTTTTGCCTATCCTGCTAGAATTAGAAGTATACAATTGTGTGATGGCGAAAGGCCCCTTTTTCCCCATAAAAAAAATACTTTAAGATAAATCATAGATGACTTTGTTCTGCAGTAGTTACATTTGGTGGCTCATCTCTTTTCACGTTTACATGATTTGGCTCGTGTTCACAATTTATGCAGAGCTTGCTTTCCTTTCGCAAGTTTTCGGCATGGATCAACCCTCTTAGGTAATCTTTTCAAGTTATTTTCAACTATTCATTTGGCTTCTCATTACGGAAATAGTCAATGTCTACATTTCATTCTGAAACATGGATTGCTTTCTTTTGCATGCTTTCTATCCTTAGCTAAATGTTAATGATTAATACAATTCATTTTAGTTAATATAAATCATTGTTTTGTGTCAGTGATTTGGATTTGGCAACATACAGGCAATGATGATTTCTAGATCGAAAAATATATTTATATATTCAAATTATTCCTGCAGTGGCGCACTTCTGTTAGGAGGGGGTGTGTATACCTTCTTGGATAGGCTTTTCCCGGTCACAATGTCAATGTAGCCAAAATTTATGGCTTGGAAAAGACAGAATAGGAAGAAAATTGGAGAAGATGAAAAGGATTCAACCTGTGTATTATTATGAAACTAAGGTTAGGAATTACTTTTCATTTGACATTATTCTGCTACAATGCCCATTTTTGTAATTTATTATGTACATATTGGTTCAAAAGCACATCCTTTCATCATATATTACTCCTGTGATTTAGCTGAGGATTGTGATGATAGTGTTGGATGTTTTTGGAAATATCTGTCTTCAAAATTTTTATTAGACATGGAAGAATCACCCAGCTCAGATCAATCCTTTAAATTTCACTCACTAGTTATTTATTTTACCCTTTAACATTACTTTCTATGTAACAATCATTCGCCAGAATAATTAATGATTTATTTTAATTATTGATAATTTATTTTATATTAATTTACAAGTGATACGTAATTGTTGCGTTAAAATAGTGTAAAATTATAACATCCTAAAATATCTTAGTGCAAAATTTGGCCGTAATTATTTTGTTGAAAATCAGCTTTTCAAGAGTTGGGAAGCTAATTAGGTTGTGATCAAAGGAAACTAACGGTGAACTCTAAGTTGTACTCGTATTGGATAGACATATCCCCTTCCTCTTGTCTAAACTTTGCTAATCGACTTGGGTCAGCATTGCTAGTGGGTGAAAATAATAGTGGGACTTCGGTCGACATTGCTAGTGGTTGAAAATAATAGCGGGACGCCTCGACTGAGTATCGGAAGAGAACATAAATCGATGGTAGAATTGTCGATTCATTTCCATTAATCGGCTTATGGGTCGACTTCCGATTAGCAGGAGAGTTAAAGCTGTGCTTATCCATCAAATTCATAACAACCCACTCTTTGTGGGAGGCTTCTAAATGTAGGGTAGGAGATTGAATCTTCAAGTGTGAACACGATGCGTTCGCAACGTACATTTCAGACTTGTCAAATCAATCACTCTTCTCGTCACTGTATTGAATATAATGCCTTCTTTGTGTTTCTTTTTTAATTGGATAATTCGAATAATTATTTATTTATTTTAAATTATTACTTTACTTGCACTGCTATTTGAATATAGTTGCATCAGGTACAAAACAGTGGAGTGGAGCTTCATAAATTATCTTCCTTAACCACACTTTATTTATTAAGAGATGTAGAATTTACAATAATTAATCTCTGACCAAACTAGATGGGTGTAATCAAAATCAGCTCTAGTATATTATTGAACTACGTGAGCTGAGCATCTTGAAAAATAAACCTGAATTTGGCTTCAGTTGTTTCCTTGTTCTCCTCCCATTGCAATGTATTTCTTCGTAAACACGTGCAGAGAAGAAGAAGTATCTGCTTTGCCTTTCATATTTAGCAGATACGGGAACTTACACTGGAATTTTACCCAGGGACAATTGATAGTTCACTGCTTTTCCAGCATCACCATTGATGACATTTCATAGTTGGACGAGTCGTCCAAATGGTAGTAGGCTGGCACCTAAGTGGACGAAATAAGCGAATTCTCAATCCCAGTGGGCAGAGTTTTCTGGCGATTATGAGTTCAATTTACATTTGCCCTGGCAGGAAAGATAATCAGCTAGAGAAGATAAAGCTAATTATGAAGAGAAGAGACCATACCCAAACTATCGTGTTAACAGAAAGTTCCCAGTTGCTTAAAATCAATTTCATTTTTGTAAAAAAGAAGCGAAGAAGAATTTTATAGATCGATCAATGAGCAATTTGAAGAACAAACCCATGTTTACCATTTGCCCATTTCCTTTTCGTTCCCACTACAGACCAATGTAAAATCTATGTCGGCAAAGAAACTAACCAAGTTCTAGTAAGCTCCGCCAGCGATCATCTCTTGGTATTGGTTCAACGACGCTTGTCTCTGTAACCTCATTTCCTCGTTGAACTTCCTGATAAACGCTTCAACTCGCCGGTTCAATTCGTCCTGACTCAGCGACGGTTCTTTCCGAAGTTTTCCTGATTTCGTCGACGCGATGGTGCTCTTACGGTCGCTGAAGGTCTCTGATTTCTTCATCGGAGGAGGGGAAATTTGGTCCGCCGGCGGGGTTCTCCGACCGTGATTCTCCCACGTGTCCAATTTTTTCAAGTGCCTCGATAACGGCATTGAACGGCCTTCTGTTATCGTCTTCCACGTATTCTCCAATGTGTCGTGCCTCTTCATTTTTGATACTCCTAATGGCTTGGCTGCGAGAAATTTAACGAGAAACGCTGTGGTGATTACAAATTGTATCTTCGCTCAAAAAAATCTTCATTTGAATTTCAATGAAATGTCAGTAATAACTGATGTGTGGTAAACGAAAATTTAGGTCCGCCAAGTTCGAATTTAAGTTAGGAGTGCAAAATCGTGGAGATAAAGTGAAAATATGCAGAGACGCCATGAACAATCACTCCATCGCCCTTGAGAAAGAGAGATAGAGAGTACCTTCGGGACTAGCTTTCGCTGCTTTCCGGTGAGCAAACCTGGAAGAAACCGACGGCTTCTCTCTCTTACTCGGAAACAAAAACTCCAAAGAATCTTCTCCAGGTAAACCGCTCGACGTCGGGGGCGGCGTCACTAACTCCGCCTCATCTTCGTTAATCATTAAATTCACTGTCTCATCACGTTCTAATTCAACCTCCTCCTCCATCCCCAAAACCAGATGCTTCACCTCCTCTTCTCCGTCCAGAACCTCCAAACCTTCCTCTGAAACCTCCTCCACCATATTTTCATTCACATCGAAACCATAACTCCGCAGCATATCACCTCCTTCACGAGCTTCGATCCCCGTCCTTGCATCTTCAGGTAGCTTAAGCATCGGTGGCGCGACGACTGTGGCCATCACCGTCACCGCCGGATCCTCAAGCTTCCGGTAGAGCTTCGAAGAGACAACGATGCTAATGATCATACCATTAATAACTAAGTACAAGTAAGGAGGCCTCAGCCAAGAGATCAATGCGCTCCAAATGGACGGTAGTTCAGAGACAAGACCAACGACCAGAGGAACGGAGAGTTTCATAATCATCGCCATAGAAAGAACTCCGGTAGAAACTAGAGCGGCCTTGAAAGAGATGAGCCAGTTATTGGAGGAGGTAGGAGAGGTCATCGGCATCTTTAACTTCCGGCGAGAGGTGCAGAGAGCGTCACGGGAATTCAAGCATGATCATTAAATGGACTATGTACCCGGATAGCTAACGAAAGAGAGAGCCACGTGGAAGAGTTGTAACGGTGATATTAGGGTTTAAATCAGTTCAAACCCAAGGTTTTTCTTAAGAGGCTTCCTCCAACTAAAATCTTAGATTATTCAAAATACGAAAAATTAAATTTTACTAACCGACAAATCACCCTATGATTATCTACGTTCATTATTTATTATTTATGCTAAGAACGATGAGCCGATCTAAAATGAACGACTCATCATTTTCTTAAGTACTTATGTGTCACTGGATAAGGTTGGGTCAGAGGTGGAGATTTTTCGTTCTACGTGCATCGCACATAAATATGGAATAGGAAGTCTTCACTCCGGAACGACCATCTGCTCTAAAAAAAGCTAATGAGAACAGGAGACCATTTTGGGGTTGGGACACTTCGTTTTAGATTATTGTTCTTAAGTATTGTCCTTGAGAACGAGGGGTTACCGACCCGTGAAGACCCCTATTGTTATAAATTATTATCTTTGAGAATTGGGAGTCGATCTCAGACATTATATAAGGAAACAGCCAGACATTATATAAGGAAACAACCATCCATTCTCACCTTCAGCTTGATTATTTTCTTGCTCAAACAAATTTTTTCTGTATTAGCGACGTTGATAAATTCTGATTCAAGTAGATCAATTGACGTAGACAATACAACAAATTGTGATGCTAATATAGACTGGTATTCAGATGCCTCCCCCATATATGATAATCTTCGAGCATTCGATCACTTAGAAGATAATGAAGAAATAGAGGTGCATTCGATCTCGAAAATTTTAGATGATGAACTTCGAACACCAATCGACTCGAAGGATGATGAGATTTAAAATACACTGGTAAAGAGAAGAAACTTTGATGAAATTTTATTTGGAGAAAAAATATAGTTATTTAAAAGCACTTAGAGAAGAAATAGTAGAATTTGAGCTGAATAATGGTAATGACATCAAATTCATTAAAAGTGAATCTCGGCGACTCACAACAGTGGGTGAAAACGGATGTGATTGGCGACTGCATGGTTCGAAGATGCAAAATGAGCTTATGTTTCAAATAAAGAGTTTCACCGATTCCCACAGCTATGCAAAAAAAATTGAGAATCGACATGCTACTGCAAAGTGAGTGGCAAATCATTATTTTGATAAGTTTAAAAGTCAACCTACGTGAAAAATTTCTTCAATTATCGAAACAGTGATGAAAGATTTAAACGTCAATATTACACTAAGTCTTGCCAGAAGAGCAAGAAGCGAAGCTCGAAAACTTAATGAAAGGAAAAGACAACGAACAATACAGCTATTGTAGTCGTACACAGAATAAATTTGTAAATCAAATCCGAGTAGCACATTAGGCCTACAGACTTACTTGGTGGGCTTTACCGATAACGAGTCGTGCATATTCAAAAGAATGTATTTGTATAGCTGCTTGCAAAACAGGTTTGCTGCACTGTGGCAGACCTATTATTTGCTTGTGCTTTGGCTAATTACTGACAGCCGTTAGTATTAATGGCAACTATAGAATATATCTCATTGTTGTTGCCAATGTAGAATCGGAATGTATGGATTCATGGACGTGGTTTTTGAAATTATTGAAGGAAGACCTACAGACTGAACCGGGATACGGATGGACATTTGTTTCGGATTGACAAAAGGTATAATGCATTTTCAATTGTTATTTCAAATATTGGGGCGTTGTGGTAGTTATATTGTTTTATATTGTCTCTGTTGTTTTTTTAAATACCAAAGGTTGTTGTCTGCTGTGCAGCAAGAATTACCATTAGTCGAACACCGTCACTGCCTCCGACATATGTATGCAAATTTCAAAAACCAATTTCGGGACAGAGTATACAGATATACAATATGGAATACAGCCAGAGCCACCACAATTTTTTATTTCGAGATAGAAATGAGAAAATTACATTAGATTAACTCGGACGTCCACGAGAAATGAGAAAATTACATTAGATTAACTCGGACGTCCACGCATATATTTGGGGCACAAACCCTAGATATTGAGCTAGTCATGTATTTTCTTCGATTTTTTCAAGTGTTAACTGGGATTAAATAATTTATGTGAGTCATTTAATGCAGTTCTACTACCTATCAGAGACAAATAGAGTTTGACTTTTTTTAAGATGATTCGAAAGTACTTGGTGACTAGGATTGTGAAAAAACACGAGAAGTTGACTTCGTCAACAGACGTCTTGTGTCTCCCAAATAATAAAAAAACTCGTGAAGCTAAAACGTGCAACTCGAAGTTAAAGTGTTATATTTGCGAGAGCTGCACGATTTAAGGTCAGTAATGACAACGAACAATATGTTGTCGATGTGAATATGTATGTGTGTAACTGTTATTGGTGGAAGTTTACTAAAATCTCATGTGTCAATTTCATTCTCTGCATTCATTTCATGAGACTAACACCTAAAAATTACGTTCATCAATACTATCACCGGATAACTTATCTGCAGATGTATTCAAACTTCATTCATCTCATTATCGACTAAGACATGTGCCCGCGCCGTACGAAATATGAATGAAATCCTTCCACCAAAAAAAAAATGCAAACCTAGTAGCCCGAAGAAGAAAAAAGTGCGAAATGTCGATAAGCCGTCAAGTTCGATAATTACTACGAAGAACTCAATGATGTCATGTGGTAGATGTCGGCTTCATGGACATAATATTCACAATTGTTTTGACAGGGGATTCACTTCAGGTGTTGCTTCCCCTTCTGCTTCTGCTTCACAAAACACATTTATGAGTTTCCATACATTTGTCGAGACGCAAATACATTTCAACACATTTCACTCATAAGCACACTTTCATTATTTTCTAATATAATTTTCATTATGTGCAAAAATCTTCTACACAAGGCTACAAAGAAATATTTGACTATTCGGGCTGTAATTTATGTATTTATTAAAATGTGTAATGTGTAACTTATGAATTTATTATAATCTATAATGTATGTATTTATATATTATACTGTATAATTGGTGAGATAAAGTTGAAAAAACTAAGCATAGTTTCATTTGTTTTATTACTCTATCATAACTAGTTTTAAACAATTTTTACATATTTAAATAATAATTTTATAATCAATATCTAGTTCCGGATAAACCAATATACAAATATAAAGTAAAGTACAATTATATATCATATATCATAAACCATCTGCAAAGCATAAAGTAAATTACAAACATAAAGTAAATTGCATAAAATGAAGTGCAAAACATAAACTAAACTATGGTGGGAGATCAGTGTCATCACTCGCCATCCAATTCATGACGGTTTACTTCAGATCTTTCGGTGTCACTGTAAGCTTATCGACTCTGTCTACGAGGAACTCTATTTTCTGCTTCATCTTGTTCCGCCTACTGTCCGTCTGGGGGACATTGGCCTCGCGTATCACGGTGACATCCTCCATAAGAACATCCCGAGAGGTGGAGGCCCCGTATGAACATCCCGAGAGGTGGACGCTCCATGATCTCCCTTGAACCCTCAAGTCCTGTTGACTTCAACTAGGCACATACGAATCAAATGAAGTCTGTCAAATACATCGACGGATCTCAGTGCTCTCCAATTGGAAGCTGGATCCGAGATCGTTTCTAAATCAGGGTGTCGTACAGTAGATTTTTGTTGCATGTCCGACCGATTTCATTCAAGTGACCGAAAATCACGAGGCTAGGGTCGAGCATCTTACCGTTGTAAAGTTTCTCCATCACATAGAGATCCATGCAGCTTACGAGATCTCTATGTCAATCCTGATCTAGAATGGTGTGGATTATTAAATTGTGAATAACCCGAGCTCTGACGTTCAACTCTTTGGATCTTGGCTTTACAAACCCTCCGATATTAAGATTTTGATGAATTTCCCTAAAAAAGTCAAGTTCTTCAACCATTTTGAAAAACTCACAGTCTCAGGAAGCATAGTAGCATCTCTCCACTCCTTCTCCGGCAAATCCGAGCAATTCATTGACCGTGTCTGGAGATATAATAATATCTCTATCAAGGATGTACGTCTTTAACCACCCAAGCCTCTCGATAAAGATCAAGTTCACATAAAACAAGTGAACAATCTTATCACAGCTATTACCCTTATTGCATACACCCAGTGTAAGGTGATTCTGTCAAATATTTCCTTGATCTCTAAAGACTCATAATCTCTAAAGTTGACTGTCTTCGAATAAAATAGAGCAGTTTGATATACTTTGCTCAAACTGCCCTTGACACGTCTCATTTTGAAATTCAATCGACAAATACTCAGTTGGTGGTCGCGGCGCTTGACCTGGAGCATCTTGTGACGACAATGTCCAATTTGTTAGACCCTATTGTGACGTCAATGAGCGATTTGTCGAAGCACATTCGGTCGGGCCACCTTGTGACGGACTTGCCTGTGACAGGACAGCCTTTCGCTTAATGATCAATTTGGGGTCATTTATGGGGAATTTGGCGATTTAAATTGAATTGTGAATTTGGGCGATTCAAGGCTCGTTTTTGTGGAATTTTTGGATAATATTTGTAGGAAATAATTAAGGATTGAGAAATCAACAAGGTGAGGGCGTGAAATGGTTGAATTTTGGGTGGGAATCGCTGGTGGCTAAGAGGAAAATACGATTTTCTAAAAGTGGGAGTGGAAAGGGGGCCGATCTTTTATATAGTTTTGAAGATCGACCACCCATTTCGGGACGGAGACTCCCCGTTCTTAGCCCTAATTTTCAGAACGGGGGGTCACTACTCCAGAACGGCCTCCTGTTCTCATTAGCTTCTTTAGAACAGTGGGTCGTTCTAGGGCAGGGACCCTCCGTTCCAGATTCACGAGCAGTGCACGTGGAATGAGGGGTCTCCACCCCATTGACCCCCCACCCAACTTGTCTAGTGCCACATAGGCACTTTAAAAGAACAAGGGCAATTCATTTTAGATCAGCCTCCCGTTCTTAGCATAAATAATAAATGAGGGATAATTAGGGGGTGATCGGTCACCTGGCAGAGTTTGATTTGTTATATTTTAGATAGTTTAATATTTTAGTTGTTAGAAATTTTAGTTTATGAGATGTTTCAAAAAAATCTCATACTTTAGGGTTTAAATTGATTTTTATATGATATGATGGTTTAAAATTTGTTTTTTCACTTAAGTTGGTATTTATATTTTTTCTTATAAAATTAGATCATACATTTAATATTATTATTTTTGTTAAATACAATAATTCTCAAATGAATTAATTAATATTTAATGATATATTTATTTTATTTTTTTAAATATTAATTTACGCGTGTAATTTATTATGTTAATTATATATGCAGCCTTCTTATCCTTGTTTTATCAAATGTTTTTAAAAAATAAAACAAAAAATCAGATGTATTAGTCGATCTTTTAACATCTCAAGTTGTATGATTAACACTTGCTAGACCAAAAGTTTGGCTATGAACATTGCTGAAAACCGACGGTGGATTTTAAGACACGTGGCAAAAATCGCCTAAATTGTTCAAAGATGACAGGCGCTTGCCTCAAACGTTGTATTTTGACTTAGACAACAAAGATAGTCCATGACGGAGGCTCCGCCAGCTGTCTGGAACTACACGTTTTTAATTATATTTTTTTGGACAGGTAAGCTGGCGTGGTTGGAAAATAACTTGACACGTCACATTCTTATGCTGACGTAGTCAATTGAGGATGATGCGTCAATTTTCATATTCTAATATAACAATGATAATACCACGTTTGCATAACTATTGTAATTATTTTATTAATAAATAAAATATAAGTTAAATTTCAAATTGAAATGCAATATAATTCTAATTGATGATATCTCAGGGTCAAAAGACAATGCTCTAAATATGTAGCAAAACTACTTTTATAATGACAAATCAACTAATGTTTTTTATAAAATTCATCAAATATTTTACTGCTGTGATTGTAACAATCATTTGAACTCGTATTAATTACCTTCGGCTCACTTCTAAGTTTCACACTGGTACTCAATGTTGCACTAGATTTCGAGTCATTGAATTGGTAAAACCTGAATCCATCGTTACGACATTATCAATCCAATGATAATGTGTTTATGAAATCAAAATCAATAGTAGAAGTGGTAAATTGCAATCAATTTAGGCCCATCTTTATTATCAATACAACTTGCTTATACAAATGAAGCAATCACTCCAATATTAAGTATTAACCCCCCCAAAAAAAAGGAAAAAGGGTCCCAAAAAAATGGAAAATGAAGGTGTCATCTACAAATATTGTTTACAATCTCCAGAGCAGCCGAAAATTTCTCCCGAGTGCTATCTTCGAGTGGATTTAAACTATTTCAATATACTACGACAATGCAAGAACTATCTCACTGAGGTCCTCCTACGGTTTTGAAAACATTCCTTTTGTCAAAGCGGAGAAATCATATTCATTACCTGACCGTGCCGCAGAAGTCGATACTGGGAATGCCGATTGAGGTTTGTTTACTGTGCCATTAACCGGGGCAACTTGGGCCATTGCATAGAAGCTGAAAGAGAGTCAAACAATAAATAAGTCTTGTGTGCTTTATCCGTCAGAAAATATTTCTTTCAACTAAGACTAAGGAGAGAGGATTATGAGGAAATGGGAGTTCAATGGAGGGTGATGATGGGTGAGGGACAGGTTGGGCTTCTGTTGAATTGAGAAATAAGTTTGATTATCCATTTTTTTTATATAGTATAAGACATCATAGCTAATCAGACACGAGCCTCTCCTCGAGTGGATTGAATTGGGAGGTCCACCAATATTTATCCTTTCACCTCCTCTATATAAACACCAATGGGAATGAGTAATTCATTCTATTTCTCCTCATTCTCCATTAGATAAATATACCGATAGATTTGCCAATGGGAATGAGTGAGAAATAGAAATTCATTCTATTTCTCCTCATTCTCCATTAGATAAATATACCGATAGATTTGCCAATGGGAATGAGTAATTCATTCTATTTCTCCTCATTCTCCATTAGATAAATATACCGATAGATTTGAATGGTCCCGACAAATTTAAGCAAATACTTGTGAGTTCTCTTTTCAGAACTTGGCAGATGATCAAAGACAAATGACACCGTAAAATACGTGCAAGATATAAACAACTTAAAATTTCATGTTCAAGGTTGCAATCCAAAATTTGCTTTTGTAATGGGTCATCCTCCATGTTTTAAATCTATTTTGTTATCTTTCAAAACCCGTGCATACAAAATCTACTTTCAGAAAAAAAAAAAAACAAAAAAACTAGGGGTTATTACATACCTAGATGTCGAATAAGGAACAGAGTTCCCCGTTGATTTTGTCGGTTCCGTTGTTATTATCTAATTCAGGAGAAAGAAATATGAAAAATTAAGTTGATGATTTAGATTATAATCAAACAAAGCTCATAATGCACTTACTGGCTTTTGTAGTTGGTTCGGCATGCTAATTGGCATTCTCACTCCATGAAGTTGACCACCGATATTTGGCCAACTTTGAGGAAGAAGGTTGACATCGGTGGCAACAGGATGTTGTGTCATATTGGGTAATTTTATGTCCTGGCTGGCAGATTTTGCAGCAGCAGCCAGGAGAAGGGATTGTTGTTGTGCCAGCAGTGCAAGTTGCTGTTGATGCATGGAAAATGGAGACACCATGCTAGTCTGAAAGTGTAGAAATCATAAGATCTGAATGTATCATTTTTAACAAAGGTCGTCAAAATAAAGCCTACCTCATAACTCAAGAGGCTCTTTCAAAATTCAAACTCAAAACACATACAAATTGCGCTCACATACAACATAAAATATGACAGAAAAAACAAACTTCACTCAAGGTTCAGTTCATTCCAGAAATAAAGCAAAAAGAATACCTTCTCAAAGAGACTCATGATATCATTTTTTGCATCTTTATGAGGTTTTTCTGAGGAAAGAGAAGATAAAGGTGTAGTCAAATCTTTCATAAGGTCTTCGAGTCCATTATTGGGTTGGGTAATGCTTTCATCTGCTTTTGTTGGAGTAGTTTTTTCAGCTATTGATGTTTCTGCAGCAGCTGCAAAATCAATTGGACATCACATCCTGTTACTGATGATAAGCATACCACCAGAAGATATATAAAAGCAGAAAAATGACGCTCAGGTCTTTTGGAAAATCAGAGAGAAATATGGAACATACACTGAAAACCTGCCCAAGAATTATCATCAGCAGATGCTGTTGCTGAGCCATTTTCAGTTGTAGCATCCAATGATAACATATTGAAAAGGTCAGTTGCGTAATCAACTTTCTGAGGAGAAACAACTGGGGAACTATCTGTAGTCTGTTTTGCCACCTCAGCTTGCTGTGTCTCTGGCTCTGCCTTTTGCACGGACTGTGGCTTTGAAACTGGAGTTACCTGTACAAACATAAATAAGTCGTGCATCAGGTATACGAAGCATAAATGTGTGCACGTGTTTCTGTTTTTTACTGATATAAAAGAAGTATGTTTTTAAAAAACTGGGGCTTCATTAAGGTCCTGGAGAGGTATCCAGTTGGTAGAAATATACGATTGTAATCTGACTAACAAGGTAATTACTACAATAACAAAGTTCTCAATATGTAAAAAGTCTGGGACAGTGCGCTAAAATTAGGGTAAACACAAGAGTGAACCGACTTTCGATTTCCATTTTTCTCCTTTTTTGTGCATTATCACTTCCTATTTTCCAGCAAATCACTATCTCCGTTGAAGCTTCTCTCTTTAACACACATAAATTAATAGTTTATTGATTAATAACAATAAGTTATAATGAGGCAGTACATTTGGAAGTACAACAATTAATGCTCCAAGTAACACGTGTATAACCATTTTTGGCCTTTTTATCAAATTTTTTATGCTACTTGCAGTACTTTTCCCTCTTTCATATCAGAGTAAAAAATCTTTGTGAAGCATGGCCCACATTCATTGACAAAAATAATAATGATAATAAAAGGACGGTAGCAGAAAGGTAATGTATTGAAGGGATGGAAATGGTTACTTGTTCCGGTCCTCTTCGAATGACTGGAAGACTGCTCCTTGTAGCAGGAACGTTTACTTTTGTTGAATGTTGAACGTTCTTCCTTTCCTCACTGTGTCCTGAATTACCCAGCGCACTTTTTTCACCAGGTCTTTGCCAATGTGCAGAAGCCTTTTCCTCTTGCATTTTAGAAGGTGATTTAGGTTTTGCATCCCTGGCAACCCATCTCTTGTCTTCATATCTGAGAAATTAATGAACACTTAGAAAATATTAAGAACATTGTCTCAAACTTGTGACTTAAAGTCCTAACTCATAGAACACATACTTAGCACGAATGAAATTCTCTATCCCAACTCTGTCATAATATGGTGGTAGATCTGCTTCCCAGTACCCATTTGCCTTCTCGTTCCCCATTGCTGTTAAAACGTGAAAAAATGATACTATCTTAGTTTCATACAATGTTGGAATGTGATTGGAAAAGGGAAAAATAAATAACAAAAAGCTTACATTGAATAAAAGCAACTTGTTCCGGAAGCCAAGTATCCAAGGTAGCAGATCGCACCTACATGAATGAAAAATAAATATAAGTTATTTCGAGGCTGATTGGAAATTTTGATCAGTGACGCAAGTGTTGTTCTAGTAAAGGAATACTTTGAAGCCTTGAAAATAAGAAAGTGTTCTAAGAACGTTACAATTGGTTCTTAAAACAAAAAGAACGAAAAATTAGAAACCAGGTAAAAAAGAAAAAAAGAATTTTCATATCCAAAATATTCTTCAATCAAAATTGGGCAAGCAACGGACACTGGATTTTTCAAGAGCAGGCACTGCCACTTCTCCACAATATTCAAGTTAGAGTCAGTTTTGAAAATAACACGATTTGTACACCAGGAGGCCAAACAATAAAACCAGCTGTCTAGTATAGAATACGCAGTTTAAGCACCTATGAATTGAATAAAGGAAATATAAAGGAGGACTTATGCTTGTCATAGGAAAGAACAGTGCCATCTAAAGCTCAGTTTACGTTCCACTGACCAAAGTAATAACTTAGTCATCTGCCATTGCCATGATTGATAATTGAAACTGAAAAGCCTGAATTTCAGTAAGAACAAATATAACACCTTTGATATATGTACCCCAAGACTTCTATGGATTCCTGAGCACTGCATGCAGATAAAAATGCCTAAATTAACACTAGCCCATCTTGGACCCCTGCATGTAAAATAAAATTCATTATGGGAATCTCGTTCAAGAAATACAGTAAAAAATCAATATTGTGTCAATACTTTATTGCAGAGTATGAAGATTCTTCCTAATTCCAAATACTAAAATTTTCCAAATCTGAAGCAATTGCCCGTAGCCATGTATACAGGATCATTATCACACACTATCAACTATATAAAAGTCCTGAAAGGAAGACATACTTAGCCTTGCAGTCAGCACATTCTCTATTCTCTGGCAACTTAAGAAGCCCTTCGAGTACCTGCAATTGCAAACATTCAAACAGGCGTTTTTATTCCGGCACCAGCGAACAGCATAAAAATGGATATCAACGGCATGAAAACTAGCTTCGAGCTATAAAAGCTCCCAATTCGAGAGCAAACTTGGCCACAATTTATCTCGGAATAACATAAGAACTCCCAAAAATAAAAAAGAAAATCTAAAATTAAGTAGCCAGAATAAACACGAGCAAAGGAGATTAGTTTTTAATTGGAACAGTACAATCCAAAACGGGAAGATCAAATGCACTCCGGAACGAAATAAATTAAGATTCAATCCAATTCAGACCATTAAGCGAAATCTACAAAGAACATCAGTTAATACACAAAAACGAATGAATAAATAAAATATTTCCTCTCATCTTCACTCGATTACTAGGAAACCAAACAAATAACACATTCAGAAGAAAAAATAATCCAAAATTACACCACCGATGATCTAAGATCCACAAAATTAAGGGAAAACACAAGATTTCTAAGAATAACGTCGTCAAACGAGAGGAAATGAAAGCCGAACCTTCCTGTGCTTGGCGTTAAGCTCTTTCGAAACGTTAGCCTTCTCGTTCATGGCGATCGAGTAGAATAAATCAGAGGCGTAAGAAGAACAGAGAAGGAAGAAATGAAGACGAGCAAAGAAGGTCAAACAGGTCTTTTCACACTTTCTCTCTCCTTCCTTCCGTTACAGGTCTTCCTTTCTCTCTCTACCTCCCTTCCCCTTCCTGGCTTCTTATAGTGCGAGCGAAAAGTCGAGGAAGGGGAAGAAAGGAGAGATCACCGAGGAGTTAACACACGCGCGTAAAGGAATAATATACAATGGTTGCGTGTACTTTAGTTACGGTGCACCACAATAGTTCTCCAATCCTGTGTCCGCTTTTACCTTGTCATTGCCATCCCTTTAAGTTGGTCATAATTTTGTGTTCTCTTGGCAAGTTCATTGAGTTTAAAATGGAGCCATAAATCATCAGAGAGATTAAAAATTATATTAAATTATTTTATTAAATAAAAAATATGTATATAGGGCAAGATTTAATAGAAAAATAAAAAATAAGCCAATAAAACAAAAAAAATCATAAAATATTAGATCAAGAACAAAATTATTTTTAAACTACACTATGTTAACAAAACAATTCTCGTACGGGTTCCTGTCTTTCAAGAGTTGGCTACCGCTTTAGAAAACCAAATAACGAGTGATAGCTTGTCCTTCGAGGTAGACTTCCCCTCCTTTATTTTTTCAGGGTGATGAGAGTCTCATCTTTTTTTATTTCTTGAAATTGAAATCCAACTAAGTAAGAGTCCACTGTTGGAGGGCGGGATCTTGCTTTAGAGGACAAAAAATGTGTGGGAGTTTGCTATTCAATGGCGATATCCAACTTTATTACATTATTTAAACGAATACCGAGCTCTCGCTTAAACAAATTTCAATAGACACATATAATAAGAGGTGTTTTATCAATTGAGCATAGTTTAAGGCCAAGTTTGTTAATGACTTTATAATTTAATTTTTTTTGTTAATTACCATATAAAATAATTTAAGATATAATTTACATGTAACAATCAATCTTAATATTTAAATTACATTACCCTAATATTAATATGTCAAGAGAGAAATGGTTGATTGGATAATGTATTGGGTGAGGAAAAAAAAAACAAATCCACTTTCTTTGGGGTAATATCTAAGCAAAAAATGTTTGTTCACCTACTAAAATCTTGGCAAGTTCAATGGACATGTATAGTTCATAAAAAGACTCTTAATCCACTACACATTCAATATTCGTGAAGGGTTTTCGATTCGTGTATGAATCGAAACGACTTTTAATCAAACACACAATTGACATTTGTTGCATGTACGAATATAATCTCGCTATTCACGCGTAACAAATTAATAAATTTGCGCGATATAATTATTTGATAGAATAATTTTATATGTATACTATGATCGCACTATAATATGTGCACATTCATGTATTATTTATATTTCATTAATTGATTGATAGAATTATATAGATTATATAAACTAATAAATAAATGACACGTAAATGTCATGTCATGATATAAAATTAAAGTATAAATGTAATAAAAGAATAATATAAAAATTTACGAAGAAAAAAAATATCAATAAAATCATATATGCATTTATTAATTACGAGAAACCAATCATACTTATTTAACATGACACATCTAAAAGATTTCAAGAATAAAATAGTGCGGGATTAGGCTTCGAGAAAATTAGTCGTTTCTGAATTTTATGAAGCCAATAAGCAAATAGCGAGTCGATGGGTATTTGAACCTGGATTCAATAGCAGATAATATTGTATTAGTGGATTCCGAATTCCGATTATCAATAACTGAATTTTTTTTTTTTTTTTTTTTTTAATTTTGCTTTGGCAGACATTACCGTGTATATAATAGATTGGTATAAAATACAAACAATCTTTCGAAAGTAGCCACCTGCGAAGTCGCAAACAAGACAAGCAAAACGTCGTCGTTAGGGGGTTGGGTGGGATTGAAATTGCCTTTCTATTCGCGAGTCGAACCTCTCCAACACCGATCGACGCCACCTGTGATTTTCCCTGCCGTTCATACTCGACAATTCGAAGGATAATCAAAATTCGACGACAGTTCTACCTTCTTTATCTGAGAAAGTATGAATCTCTTTCCGCTCATGCTTTCCGTAATATCGGTCTTTCTTTTGTTTCTTATTGTTTTATAAACATGGGTACGATTTTGCACTGCTTTTTTGTGTTTTCATTTACATTATGGAGTGATTTTCTCTAATTGATCGATTTTTTTTTTATGGTAACTAATTTTATCTGAGAAAAGATTCTCCTCGAGACTTCCAATGGTGACAGTCTTTATCTAGATGCGAGCTAATGTATATTTTCTATGGTTGAGATTTAAACTTCCTTGCTCTGACGATGGATTTCTGGGGTGCTCCCTTGCTGATATTATTCAGTGTGTTAATGTTTTTTCACGTTGTAAGAGGACAAGTGCTCTTTGACAGATGATGAAGAATAGAGATAGTAGCCAGATGAAAAACAGATGGACGCAGATTGGACTTGAAGAGAAAAAGGAAGTAATCCATGAAGAGTTAAAAAGAATGAACAAACTTCCTGCAAACAGCAGCTATGCTTCTCATCGATTGCGGGTTCTCAATAAAATTCTGCAACTTATAGCCATTCAGGTTGGATCAAATAAAATTTGATTTAATTCTATTTGATGTAGTACTCTTGCTATTAGTTTTTTGTGTCTTGCTTCTACTTTTAGTTGGTGTCTTCGTCCCTTACCAAGTAGATGAGCATGCATATTAATATTGTGTATGATCTGCGAATGGAAAGGAGAATCAAATTTGCACAATGCTTAGAGAAGATTGAAAAAATTGATGAAAAATATCTACTTTTGATGTGGCTGCTATCTTATCATGACATTTGAAAAAATCATCCACCGTTTACCTTTAAAGAACTCTTTAGGTGCAAACATTTTGACCACACTGGACTGTTAATGGTAATAACTCAAACATATGTTTATAGCTAAATCTTATTCTCTCCGTCGGTAAATTTAGGGAATTGCAATAGTTGCGAAAGAGTTATCAGTTCATTAAAACTCATAATGACAAATTTTCCCACTAGGATTTTCACATAAATTCTTTGTATCCTTCTTCTTTTTAGTTGCCTTTTTCATTTTGAAGTTACATATTGTTTGAAGCTTGCGTCTTCTAGGATGTAGATGTTCATTTTCACCGTCATCTTAACAGAGATTAGTTAATGGCTTGGAATTCTGTTGATTATTTCTTGATCCTGCAGAAATGTTTAATCTATCTGCATTTTTTTTTAAATTTCCATAGTTTTTGTTGTATTTTTCATTTCTTTAATTTCTCCTTGTATATCAGAGAACTGCATCACAAGAGGAGGAGTTGGAGTTGCTTTTTGCTGGTCTTTCTCTGTGAATCAACCGGCTTCGACAATGGTTCGTCTAACTGAATTCATATTCAAAAGACTTACCATTTATTTGTTTTCTTTTTACTTAATTGACAAGTTCTTTTATTTCTATATCCTGACAGCTAGTATGCCAAGTAATAATTGCTTAAAGAAAGGAGGTTTATAAAAGTATCCACCTGCAAAATTTTGATAAAAATTACTCTTATTTGGCTATGCGTGAAATGTTATAAGCACAAAGTTTCTATATTTTGGTCTTCCATCGAGGTATATTTCCATCCCTACCATATTAGACGTTTCGGGACATTAGTTTCGATGGAAGTGCATCTATTATGCTATTCATCCGATTCTTCTCTCTTTGATGTATTCTCAACTTGAACTTTTCTTCCATCTTTTCTACCTAAACCTGATAGTATTTGAATGCTCCTTGGAATTATTTTATGAGGCCAAACCTTCATAACCTTCATTTTTGTAAAGATTATTGCATATTATCTTGTAATTTTAGTTACACCACTCATAGAAATTTCAGCTTTCCTCGTTAAATTTTTTATGAATCGAAATGGTTGATGAATTTCATTCTCCTTCCTCTAGGCTTAACTTCCCAATATTTTCAAGTTACATGCAAATCCTTTATCTAATTATAAGATCCACTTATTTTCAGTTGATAAAGCATATTTCTTGATAATGTTTTATGCAGAATGTCAGCATATGCTCATATATTTGAAGTGCAGGCGGAGAACAGGATGATGATCTTGGAAGAAATAAATAGACTTGTAACTCTATGAAATAGTTTTGTTCTTTAAACATGACCTAATATTGTAAATATTATTATTTACACTTGAAAAATTAGAATTTATGACTATTTACATGATATCAAATTGTCATATCTTGAAAACTTAGTTCATATGGAGTATTGGCTTAGATTCCACAAGTAAGCAACGTTTGATTGAATGATTGCTTATCAACTAGAATGGTTTGTTTGTATCTGGAGTTAACTTAAATTTGGTGGACCCGCTGGCCTTGGATTGCACAATTGTGTTTGAATTGTTCGTCTAATTTGAAGAGAACTAGAAGTGAGTATCCCGAATTGTCGAGAATAAAAAACGGAGAGTAGTTTGAAGGTAAAATTTGGCTCCATGGAATGCTTAATCTAATCTGTGAAGAAATAAAGAGAAGAAGCCAAAGTTAGATGAGAAATCATGTCATTCAATAAGATGATTTTGTCGGTCACTTAAGATGGCAGGTCGATGCATTGAAGTGGAAGGGCGGAAGGGTTGATCGGATGACGAGCGAGCAGGATATGATAAACTTGGAGGTTTGTGTTAAAATTGAACAATAATCGAAAAAAATATACGATGTGAGACCTTAAAATTTACTTTAAAAAATGTTATTTGAGAAAAATTATAAGTTGAAGATAATATAATTATTTGAATATTGAAATACAATAACAAGTTTTGAGACTTTAATTTACATGAATTAATAGAAAAAATAAAACCCTAATTGTCAAGTATAATGCAAGTTTACCAATCTAATCCAAACAAAATTTAGATCATACCAAACTCTAACAATTTGATTAAAATAAAAGTTCGAGAAGAGACAGAGCTTGAGCTACCGACCATATGTTAATTTCCCAAGAGGATTGATATCAAATTCCTACACTTGGAGAGCTTTACTATAAAAGCAACGACACATAATGGAAATAAAGAAAATTAGAGTGTCACAAAATATAAATTATTTAATCCAAGAGTTAAATCTACAAAACTAAGCTGTTAAATGCCCAGTCTACCCTCAAAACTGTATTTGTTATCTCTTCGATACTTTCAATAACCTTTACTTCAAATACCCAAAAAATTAACAAATTAAGCATATTAATTAACACTAACTCAATAGTTAAAATTGCTAAACTATTATTTAACTAATTCTTTTATTTCTAACATGCATATTAATGAAAAAAAGCCCTCCTAAACATCAATTTTGAATTAATAATGCTACCATTACTTTTTAATTTCATATTTTAATTCTTAATCACTTACGTGTCACTTAATTGGTATTTTTATTATTATTTATAATATATCATATTAATTAATGAGTAAAAAAATAAAGAATTAAAAGGTAAAGAGTAATGTTATGTTTGTTTTATTTATATTCTCAATTAATAATTAATAATTATTATTTAAAGAGTTCAAAATAAAAGGTTAAAAATAACATTATTTTTATTTGTTTGATCATTATAGAAGCAACCGCGTAAACTCAATTATCCTTCGATTTTCCGGTCAAATTTCTTTGATTTCATCGGCGTCTACGGATGTGCTCAAAAGTCAAGTTTGTTGGGCGTTTACTTTTGCAGAAGCTTCGGCCTTCGTCTCCCATGGTTAGGCTGCACTTATTAAGGTGGGCGATTTTTCCCCAGCTGGCTTGTTCTAAACTGTCTTTGATCCTTCTTCTCCATCCTTGATCTGTTCGATAACTGAAGGTACGATTCTGTCTGATCTCTCCTTCCAGTTTGATTATATTCGAGTCTGGTTTCAGAGGTTTTGTTTTTTGAATCTCTTTTCAGAATATACTCCGGCCTGAACTGGTAGCTTTGAAGCCATGGACTCGTCGTCGATCATCAACATAATGCAGTCCGCCGCAGACAAACAAACTCAACTCATGGAGGGCTACAATGAAATAATGAAGAAAATGAACAGAGAAAATCTACGCAGAAAGTTGGAAACGAACCAAGTTTCAGAGGAGGAGATTTCATTTTTTAAAGTCAAATGTGAAGCCATGGATGAGATGATGAACCTAGTTGAAAAGCAAAGCATTACAACGGTGGGTTACGGCAAAACATTATCTCCGGCCACCGGTTCAGAAGCAGATGACGGTAAAAAACCAGTTCTCCGGAAGGGTGGGTATACTGAAACTTTAGAGGAGGTATTGCAAGAAGTTGAAAAAAGTCGTAAGGAAAGAAAAAATCTGATTCCTGCTGACAAACCATCGTCTTCTCAGAACAAAAATGATCTGAAAATAGTGGGTGGGAAATTATCAGTTCTGGGGATGGGTGGAGTCGGAGAGACAGTGATTCATAACAATGGTTCGACCAATAATTACAGTTTTGGAACTGTTCAGTTGACGAATCGTTATTATGTCAAGAAGAAGACGAATGGACGATGATGCAGATTTCTGGGTTCTTCTCTTCGTCACGGTCACTGTTAACCTAATAATCTGCAGAACAAGATTATATCTGGTTTAATGCAGAAGTCAGTTTCTCTTAAATATCTTTGTCAATATTGAAATGTCTGCTTAATTTAATGATTAGAACTGTTCGACCCTTGATCTTACTTATTACCCTTAATATAATAATTTGTAGAACGAGATCCTATTTTGTTTTGGTTGTGTGTGTAATTTTATGATATTAAATTTTTTAAAAAAAAAACCAGACAAATAGGCTGACATGTGCTTGTATTAAAGGTTCACCAACAAACCCGCCCTTAAACTATATTTGTTAACAATATAACCTTTAAATTATGACTCGTTAACAAAACAACTATTGCCGTCTAAATGTCTATTAAAATTTAATCGTGTAGGAGCCTGTCTTCGAAAGCAAGATCCCACTCTGTGAGGTTTTGCTCAGAAGCGGAAGCTTGTGCTTTTTTTTTTTTTTTCTTCTGGAGAGGGATCCCATTGTTGAAGAGTAGGTTCCCACTCTTAGACACAGTCTCTGGAGTGGGTCTCGTTCTCTACAGTAGGCTCTCGCTCCATGGACAGTGTATGAATAACACAATCGAAATTTGATATGTGCAGTTTTTCTCTCTAGACAAAATCTATCTTCTGTTCGTTGTTGTCATTTGGAGTGAGATCCTGCCAATTGACATGTTTTTTTTCTTGAGTTTTATCCTAAAAAAAGCGACGATGCTTCTGAAATTAAGAATAATTGTGTTGTTTTGTAGTTGTATGATTATTTTTTGAATGGAATGTGTAGTTTATGAATTAAAACCCAATGAAACTAGGTAACATCGTAAATAGAAAAGAACCAAGTCTTCACATGATTCTAAATTTCTTTTAGGATGAAGCAATGTCATTTGAATGAATATCTAGAAATTGTGGCTTCGAAGTGAAGAAAAGAAGCAGTAAAGATGCATAGAGAAAATGAAGTTATTGGAAGAAACGGAGAAAAATTTTTTTCAATTCAGAGTAGAAATGAAGTATTGATGGAATGAAATCAAAGATGGGCTCTCTCATTAATCATTATACTTGTGTATTAAGATTATTCCAAGGATAGGAGTAGTGGAAATGGAGCTACAACGCCACGAAAATTTGTTGAACAGTGAATAGAATCACGTCTGTAAAAATTAAATAGATAACGTAAAAATAATATGCGCTGTCTTTAGAGCAGAATCTCGCCCTTTGTCTGTGGAGTCCTGCTCCAAATGACAACAATGGGCAGAAATGAGATTTCACCTAGAGAGAAAAAAATGCGCGTATGAGAGTTTTTATCACGTTATTTATATACTGTCCATGAAGCGGGAACTCGCTCTTTGACAGCGAGCTCCTACTCCAGAGACAACTATATACTGATTTTAGAGAGAGAACTCATTGTAAATAGTGGGATTCCGCTCTAGAGATAATGACTAAGAGCGGAAGCCCGCTCTTAGGTAAAAACTCACAGAGTGGATCTGCTCTCGAAAACTGAATTCTCGCACGACTAAATTTTAATAGACATTTATATAGAAATGATTGTTTGTATTAATACGTCATAATTTAATAGTGATATTGTTAACTAATATAATTTAATAATGAATTTGTTAATGATATTATGTATTAATAGTATTTTTATTTTTTTGGTTAATTACCCTATATTAAATGTTTTGTTCTTCGAGATGGAGATCCATCACAATAGTCAAACTGATTTGGGTGTTTACTTCTGGGAAAATATGCAGAAGTTTCGTCCGCCATTACTAGGCTAGATCTCAAAAGTTTAACGAGTTCTCAATCTTCAAATGATTTTGAACTTGCTGTGACGCTTATTCTTCATCGTTTCCGACGAGATCTCTATATGCTGCCATGGCTGTTCAAGTTTTCTCGATCAGAATCAGTTTCAGATGATAAATTTCCTCTCTGATTTATTCTCCTTAGAATTTTTTGATAATTCAGGGTCTTAAACCTTCTGTTGTATGGATAATCCATTCCATAATATATTCAAGTCCTGCTTAGAAGAACATGAGAAACAAATGAAAAAATTAAGTGATCCTAATGAAATAATCAGGAGAGTTAACAGAGAAAGCAGGCCGAGTTCTGATAAAACCACAGTTTTCCATGAGAATGGTTTAGCAGTTCTTGGGAGGGATGGGTTTTCAGAGGTTTTACTCAGAAAGATCAACGAAAATGAAGATGAAGCGGAGGAGACGCCATCTTCTGCAGCCAAAGCGAAAGCTAATGGTGGGATGAAGAAAAAAGCTGGAAAGAATTGCAGAGAAACAAGCTCTGATAAAACATCATCTTTAGAAGCTTTAGAGGAGATGATTGACGAAGTTGAAAAGAATTGCAGAGAAAGAAGAAGACGGCCGATTCCCGGTAAGCCATCATCGTCTTCCCAAAACAAAGGTCTGAAAATGGCGAATGGGAAACTATCAGTTCTTGGGATGGATGGTATTGGAGAGACGACCATCCACAACAACGGAACCACCATCAATTTCACGTTTGGAACCATTCAAATGACGAATCACCATTACTACAAGCAGGAGATGGATGCAGATGAACAGTGAAACTGTCTTATTTTTCTTCATTTACCCCCTGTAACTAAGCAATATTTATTGAAATATTATCATTGATCATTCACTAGTCCGGCCAATTACACGGCGAGAAATTATCCGTTAAGATAGTATAGAATTACATGGACGGTGATACTAGGGTAAATGGATAGGTTTTTTAACATTCTCCGTCAAATATACAATTTGAAAATTTTATCTCTCGTTATAATATTATTCATTTTAATAGTTTATGTCACGACTCGAAAAAGAACTTAACAGAAATTTATTGGTATCAGAGAATTAAAAAAGGGTACCCGCAGCTGCTACCTTTGTAGTCAGCCGCATCATCTCAAGAGAAACTGAATTCGAAAAGGGCCCTAACAATTTGAGCATGCAACTTACCTCTTGTTTCGCCTAGAATGATACTGGTTTGATATCAAATCATGCTTGTGAAGATCCATCTTTTTCAATTAACGTGAGATTCCACAAATTCGTTTGTTCTTTCATCCCAACCCTGACAAGAGTATCCTTCGCAATCATCCTCTCTTTTCAGCACACAACGTCCCCGTCAATTATTATTTTAGCTAGACTTTGACTTTGATACCTCTAACAACATCTCGAACGATATATCCATCAAGTGATATGAAATTGTACAATTTCACGTGTTCTTTCGATCTTGACCTCACACAAATATTGTCACAAGATTGTGATAGGTTTTTAGTTATTTTTAACCCAGTCCTAGTAATATAGCTTATGATGATCATTATGGTGTCAAACTATTAAGGAAGAAATGTTGGAATTTGGTATGGGCCCTTATCATCGTATTTAATTATAATTATTTTTTTAAGAAAAAATTAGTGAACGCAGACAAATCATTCTTAAGTGACGTATCAAAAATTAATTAGTTGGATTAATAAAATCAAGTGAAAAATTTCATTTATAGCGATACGTGGACTAGTCCTCGTAAATTTTACTTGAATATTTCTCGTTCGAACGTAAAATGTACAAGAACTAGTCCATATATTGCTATTAATGAATCAGAATTCGTCCAGAGTGCGTGGATTTTAACATAATGTCTTTCTAGTATGCGATTGTTAAATCATTTGATCGTTCTAACCATATAGTTAATTGGAAAAATAAAAGTGACGAAATTAAAGCCTAGGGCTAACTTTATTATTAATTATTAAATAATAATAACAAATTAATTTGTAAAATTGAAATTTTTAATGAAGAAAAAGAGGGAAAAACTTTTTTCTAGAAGGATTAAATTAATTAATTATTAAAATATATATGAAGCTGAAAAAGAAGTGATAAGATAATGACACCCCCAAAATATTCACCTAAGTAGTTAATTAATTATTTAATGTTTGTTAGCATGTGTTGAGTGGCACTAAAAATATAAAGTCAAATTAGGACTTATTTTGTCACGTTCAATCCAGTTAAAATACCAATTTCTCTCTCTAAAGATTGTGTGTTGGTTAAGAACGGGCCCGGTCTAACTCGATCTCAACTAATAAATATTTAAAATAATAAATTATTTGCTCTTAATGAAACTTAGATCATGCTTTAAATAAGCATATGGACCCATAAATATTATTCAAAAAAGTTTGAACTAACTACGTATTCATCTCGTGCTATGAAGGAACTAGTGCTACGACTCTTGTACACTTAGTCTTGATCAATGTTGTGGCATTGAAGCTTCTTCACGTAAAAAAAATAAAAAATAAAAATAACGAGGACGACACGAGGTAACGATCTTACTATGTAAATCTACCTCGACAGTCTTATTAAAAGACTTGTAGGGTCGGCGTAATATTCTATGGTTCATGGATCAAACCTTGCACAGTATCTTTTTTATCGTGTGACCACCCCTACCTAGATAGTAAATCGTTTGTTGAACTACACATGGGGAAGGTTAGCGTTTGATTTTCTGAGATTTTAATGGTCTTATTGGTCCAATGACTATGGTCGTTTTCCTTTGGAACGAAAATAAAATTCTTCACTTTTTAGTTATATCTGTATCTAAATTAACCGATCGTTTAATTATAGAATAATACAAACTATCACTATTTCTACTAGTTTGATTGTTAATTTCAAATTGAACTGTAATGTCGTGCACTTTTAATCTTAGCGCATTCATTTACCGATAGAATGTTTATTATACATTATAGACCGTTAAAAACATTATATCATTTATATGTCAAAATTTGAACTTTGAAATTAAACTAGATACCAAATATTAATGGCCCTTAAAATGACTTGCAATAATCTCAATTATGGGAAAATGAAATAAGATAAGGTAAAGTAATTATGTGACAAAATCTAATCAAATAACTGAATGTTTAATGTTTGGGTCCTACTCCCATTTTAGAATTACATCACTATTTATAGTAAGTTGACCTCTTAGTAAGGCAAGCGTATCTAAACAATTAAATGACATTTCTCAACAAAAATTAATAATTGGATAATACTTTAACAAAGAATTTACGTGCCCTTTTTTTTTTATTAATATAAACTACGTAATTATTTTAATATAAGGTAAAGTTAAAAAAATACTATTCAATTATAGAACTAATGACAAATTGACCTTCACACTAATTTGGTTAACAAAATAGTCATCAAATTATTCTATGTTAACAAATATTCTTCGTTATATTGAAGGTGAGCGTTAGAAGCTAATTTTTGGGGTTCGAGGCAGACAATCAGAAATTGAAGAGTGGAAAAAATATCTCGGAAGAGAGTTTTCGGAGTTGAAGGTGGATATTCAAAAATGAAATTTGGTTCGAAAAATGTACTGGAATTGACGACTTCTAAAAATGAATGGGTGGACGCCCGATCTTATTTTCGGACACTTACTCTCGATATTTGATGGGAAAATAAATGGCAAAAGAAATTGTCCCTAGGGTTTTTTTTAAACTTAATCATTTGATATTTTTATAATAAAAATATCAAATTAGATTAATCACTATCCAATAAATGCAATTAGTGGGCAAATTGTAAATGGCAACCCAACAACCAAACGACGTGAATCTCACACTGCAGTGTAATTAGTCTTAAATTCTCAATTAATTAGAGTTTTTAATTAATAGGAAACGGCTATCCCGCGGTGGAATTGGGTTAACCTGTCCGCGTTTACGATAAACCTCCGACAACCAGCCTGTTTGGATTCTTACTTACGTTTCCCACGCGGCGGAGGTCTCTCGACGAGTTTATTGTAGATTTAATTAAATTAAATTAATAATTTTGATAAACACAGAGATTAAAGTAACGGCTTCTATTAATGGACCTCCATATTTACCTCCTTCTTCACGTAGGACAAGCCGCCAAGGGACCGACCCAGACCATTATCATCGTCTTCTTCTACTATTACCATTTCCAATACCCACCCGGCTTTTATATTTGGACTTTCATTCAGATTCTTTTACTCTCCCTCCTCTCTCTCTCTCTCTCCCCTCTTTCTCTCTCTGGGAAAGCTTTTGACTTGTAGCTAGTTGAGTAGAACGCTGTGGCTCCATGGTTTTTCAGGTTAAAATAATTGTCAAGTGTTTTTTCTTTCGTTCTTTCTTTCTCCTTTTTGGCTTGACTGATTGTTCTTCAATCTGGTTTGATGGGTTTCTTCTGGAATCTGTTTTTAATGTTTTTGGATGTGGGTTTGATTTTCACCCAGAGATATATGTTTCTTTAGATGTGCTGTTCTTCCTGTGATTTTTGGTTTTCTTTTATAGATCCGTTTTAGTTAGTTAAATTTCTTCATCGAGCGCTTTTCGTATCTGGTCTCATTTATGGAGCTAATTTGGGTGAGATCAGATTTCTACTCTATTAAATTCTGCGTTGGAATGTTAAGAGTCTCATTTGGGTGGTTATGTTTCTTTCGTTTTGATTTTTTTTCCTTAAAATTACTTAATTTAGTTTGTGAAATTGTTATATGCGTTTGAAATACGCAAGCAGCTTTTTTACTCACTAGTCTGCAAGGATCTGTGTAGATATATTAGCTGGAATTACAAGTTTTAGAAAGAATTGAAAGAGGATAGTAGTGTTTTCTTCGAGCAGCTTTGAATCATTCATCTTGCCAACGTTTAGTTCCTATTGATTGTAATGTTTTCTGAGATTTCTCTCTTCTTTTTGGCCAGTTGATCTGTATTGGCAGCCGGAAAAGCTTCTGAAATCTGCAATCTCTTGATCTAATCTCGCAGTTGATTAGGGAAAATCCGAGGCCAAAGATCTTTTTTCCTGAACTGCATCTGAGATTCTTTGAAATCGACGGATTTTGTTTTGCGGAATGATGATGATTTTTGAGGAGATGGGGTTTTGTGGTGATTTGGATTTTCTGTCTGCATCTCCAGAGGGAGATCTGGTCGCACCACTAACTGAACACGAAGCTACTGTGGAAGATAATTATTCAGATGAAGAAACAGATGTTGATGAGCTCGAGAGGAGGATATGGAGGGACAAAATGCGTATAAAACGACGGAAAGAGCAGAGTAAAGGAAAGGAAGGTATCGACATGGCCAAACAGCGCCAATCTCAAGAACAAGCGAGGAGAAAGAAGATGTCTAGGGCCCAAGACGGGATCCTGAAATACATGTTGAAGATGATGGAGGTTTGCAAAGCTCAAGGCTTCGTCTATGGGATTATTCCGGAAAAGGGGAAACCCGTCACGGGGGCGTCGGATAATCTTCGAGAATGGTGGAAGGATAAAGTCAGATTCGATCGAAATGGGCCGGCAGCCATAGCCAAGTACCAAGCCGACAATGCAATTCCATGCAAAAAGGAAGGCTCCAACTTGATTGGTCCGACCCCCCATACCTTGCAAGAGCTTCAAGACACTACCTTAGGATCTCTTTTATCAGCACTAATGCAGCATTGTGACCCTCCGCAGAGGCGGTTTCCGTTGGAGAAAGGTGTTCCTCCGCCATGGTGGCCCACCGGAACAGAGGAATGGTGGCCCCAACTCGGTCTGCAGAAAGATCAAGGCCCTCCGCCTTACAAGAAGCCTCACGATTTGAAGAAAGCGTGGAAAGTTGGGGTTCTCACTGCAGTAATCAAACATATGTCTCCTGATATTGCTAAAATTAGAAAGCTTGTGAGACAGTCCAAGTGTTTGCAGGACAAGATGACTGCCAAAGAGAGTGCCACTTGGCTTGCCATTATCAACCAGGAGGAGGCCTTGGCCCGAGAGCTCTACCCCGACTCTTGCCCACCACTGTCATCTGCCGGTGGAAGTGGGTCGTTGGTCATCGACAATTGTGCTGAATACGATGTAGAAGGAGCAAACGACGAGGGAAACTTTGATGTACAAGATTGTAAACTGGAGAATTTCAGTTCTATAAGTTTAGGATTGGAAAGAACTCGAGAAAGGTTGCCAAATCGACATTCCCCCTATCCAATCAAAGGAGAAGTCGTTACAAACTTGGATTTTGCGAGGAAGAGAAAGCCATCTACTGATTTAAACACAATGACCGATCAGAAAATCTACACCTGCGAGTTTGTTCAATGTCCTTACAGCGAATTTCGGCTCGGCTTTCCGGACAGGACCTCTAGGGACAATCATCAATTGTCTTGCCCATATAAGACTTCTGATTTTGGGAGCTCAAATTTTCAATTCAATGAAGTGAAGCCAGTTATCTTCCAACAATCTTTTGTCCAATCCAAGCCACCCCCTCCGGCATTCGACTTATCCGGGCTCGGAGTTCCAGAAGACGGCCAGAAGCTGATAAGTGAACTCATGTCAATTTACGATACTAGTGTTCAAGGCAGTAAAAATTCAAATACGGGTCCAGATTTGCTGATAGATAATCAAACCGTGTCTCATTCTCAGCCGAAGATTCTTCATCAACGAAACAATTTCTTCACGAATCAAAGCAATTTCTACCAAGAAGCCAATTTTTCAAGTAATCGTCAGATGATTTCTCGAGAAGACACAGGCCAATTCAATCCATTCAAACCTTTGAATTCTTCGTTCGAGACCAGCAATAGCAGCAATAACTTTCAGCTGATGTTCGAGTCTCCGTTTGAGTTGCCATCGTTCAATTACAAAGACGATGCAGGAGGGGTGGCGGACGATCCGCCCTCAAAGCACCAAGATATTTCAATCTGGTACCAGTAAAAGGTGACAAAGTTATGTTTTTTAGGATCAAGTATTAGCTTTTCTTATATTATCTTTAGCCTCTTCCTCTCTTTGAAGAACCTTTTACTTTGTTTGGATGAAAATAGTGTTTCTGCTGCTGTATTGTGCACTTACATCTGCTCATGTGTTAGTGTTTGTAGAATTTGTAAGTTTTCTGATAAATAAGTGAAAGGGGTTCTATAAACTACCAAGTAATTGTTGCTTTGTCAGTGTGGTTCTCATATTCTTATGCACTAATTTCTCTATTAACACAATTTATATTGGGTTTTAAGCCGTGTTGTCTTTGAAGAAATTAACAAAACTTCTTTATTTTTACCGATGTTGCGGCAAATTGATTGCCCGGAAACTTTGGTCTCAACCCGTGAAAAAAAAGAAAGTAGTTTTGGACTTTATAATCTCACACCATAATTTGATTTTTACATTGAGATTTGATAATAGAGTATAAAATTAGAACTTACTTATAGAATTACTAAAAAATTAGATCTGAATTATTTGATGTTTTAGATTTCAATCCTATGAATCGGAATATCCTCTCGAAGAAGAAGAAATTACTATCAAATAGACAAAAACTCTCGATAAGTAAATCTTTTCGTCTTTTGACAGGAATCGAACAGAAGTAGAGGGTGATATAAGCTCGATATCGATGCATTCAGTTCTTTATTGATTTGTTTCTTCAACACAACGTTACTACGTCCCATTTGAATAAAAATGTGAATGGTTGTGAAAAAAATGTCAAGAAAAATGTTTGCCCTCTCTCTCTACTTTATCTCAAACAGGGTGTCCACACTGAAAACTACACCTCCAGGCTCCAATTGGGTGTTTCTGGATTGGATTTACTTCAATGGTCCCATCACTTCGTCACCCACCTGTCTTTTTATCTGTCCTTGTTGATCCTCTAAAAACTGCACTAAAACTTGCAGTCAAGCCGCCATCAGAGACTGGGCTGGATTTTGTCGCCTCCCTTGGCTTTCATTAAAGTTGGAATCTTCTTGGACCGTCTCAATTAATCCCAGTTCCTCTCCGTAAATTGCGCGTTCGTCGAACGAACCCATCAATTTTATTCGAATCGGGTGAAATTGCACGAGAAGTTGTCGAGTTTTATCGAATTTTTATCTGGGTTAACCTGTTTGAACGGATTTTTGGGTCGGCTACCTTTTTCGCAAAATTATTATAATAATGTTTTTTTATTAATTTAGGCACGTAACTCGATAGTCGAGATATATGTGCACACTAATTCTTCGCACTCAACACTAGAAATACAATTTTATCTGAATCGTGCGGTCCGAGCAGGTCTACCCACTCTCAGTTCCAGTTTGGATTGTGAACTTTCAAAAACCCGACATAAACTCCAAAAACATGACCTAAAAACAAACAAAAATATACAAATAACTTTAAAAAAGTTATAACTAAATCGTGAAACATAGTTCGGCTAAAATTCAGTCCAGAACTCATGATTCCAATTCCAGATCCATAGAACTGTGGGTCATGGTTCGATTTCATAGTGAAAACAGACAGAACTGGACCGTGTTCACCCCATATTCAAACACATCACATAAGTCGCAGAGCGAATTTAGTAACGGGGATTGAAATTCATCTCAAATTAATTACGTATATATTTTATATTTATAGATCCTTATAACATAATTACTTACTATTTTAGGAAAAATGCAGAAATCTTAGTAGGCGTGACAAATAATAGTATAAAATCTGAAGCCCACCTCATCATCCCACCCACTTCAACTGGTTCACTATTATCCTCAATCAATGCATTTTGCATCCCCATCTATTTCATTTCTCTTCCTCATATAAAAAAATTAATTTATTTGAAAAAATAAATATTTTTTTTCGATACATGACATGTAATAATTGAAGGCAAATACGGAAATTAACAATTAAATACACGGGAAAAACGTCAATTATTAATTAGCGTGATTAAGATGATTGATCACAATTAATTAAGTAAAATTAAATTATTAATTTCACTAATTAAAAATTGCAACAATTAGAAGATTAAATTGCTAATATTTTACACGACAAAGACCTCTCTTGCTCTTAGCCTGTACACCACGACACCTATCTATTTTATTTATTATGAAATTATATAATATTCTATCATTGGTTCATTTATTGAAAAAAAATAAAAAAAGTTAATTTAATTTAATAATTGAGTTCCATATTTTTATGATGAAGAGTCAAGACGCCATTTTCCTCGGGGAACGAGACATCCAACAATTAATTCTTGTCAATTTCTAGATTTTAAAATTAATATATAATCTCACCTATAAAATAATTTATACAAAGTAATCTTATTTGATATCAATAACATTGTTACGTATTAAATCTTCAACAATTTATTAGAGGCACTAAAATAATAATAGTGTCTACTTAAAAAAAAAACCCTTAAATTTAATTGATCGATTAACCAATTAATTTTGAAATTATTATTGGTTAACAAAATCGTCATTCCTGTTTATTTTTTTTGTTAAAATTGACGGTAGACGTTTTTATATGTCGTTCTCTGGCTCTTAGAAGTTGTTTAGTGCAGTGCGGTTTTTGAGCCAAAATCTATTTTCAGGCGTCTGTCTCATAATTCGAAAGTCTGTAATCGATATATTTTTTTTTAATTTATTTTTAAGTGTTGGCCGTAAATCACGTATCTCGAGACAATTTTTCTAGTTTTATTTAATTTTGCTAAGTGTTGACTTAAAAGATAAGAAGAGTTGACTGCAAAATAATTAGCAACGACTTTATACTACATTTTATTAACTCACCTTAAACTAAAAAGTCTATGCTATCACCACTTTACGAGACACTCATATTCAAAGGAGAACCACTTTATTTGATTTAATTAATCGACAACCTCAATTAAACAAATTTATGAAATAATTAATTTTTTAAACACAAAAAACAAATTAATCTCTATTTTAAGTTAATAATGTAACAATAGAATTGTAGATACACGTGGTGATTTTCTATTGGTTGTTGGAAAAAACGAATAAAACGAAGCGATTCCTCGTAGTCTCCAGCTTTTCGACGCAGGGGGAATCTGTACGAAACGATGTCGTTATGGTAGTACGTGACAAAAAAAGTCAAAAGTCAAAGCACCAATACAACTCATAATCACACACTAATCCAAATTAACCCTCTCTCTCTCTCTCTCTCTCTCTCTCTCTCTTCTCTCTACAAAATAAAGAAATTATTCTACCCACCACATTGAGCTCCAACAATGAAGTATCGACTCTGATCTGGAGTTCCACTCTCGCCCTCTCACTAAGAGCTTTGGTGGGGTGGCTACTTTCTCTCTCTGCAAAATTACGAAATTATTCCGCACCTTCCATTAATGGCGACACTCTCAGAGCTCTTCTGGCTTTTGCTTTGCAAAGTAGAAGCTGCTCGTTCTGGGTTTTACTCGGTTTCTGCTCGTTCTCACTGGTATGCTCATTCTACTTACTCTACTGCAAATGTTGCTTTTTTTTTTTCTTAATTCTCAAATCTCCTGATGAGCCGTGATACTGTGAGCCGACTTTTACTAATTTTGGTTAATTTTTACCACTGATTAGTGTCTATGTGACTGAATTTGTAATTTTATTTTGTCAGTTTTCCAGTAGAATCTTGAACGGAGTTGAGCACTCTCATTTTTCAGGTGCTTTTTTAACTTTACCTCCCACTTGCCTTTCTTATTCCAATTTTTGTAAAATACTCAAGTATTGTTGGAGGTTTTGGGAAGCTTAGTGGACGAAGTAGGAATGCAGATAATCTGTTCGATTATATTACTGTTAGTTGTAAATGTAGTTGGAAAATCTGATTTTGAAGCACTACTGGATTTAAAAGAAGGAATTAAGGAAGACCCTCCAGGGAAATTTCTTGCTTCATGGGATTCTAAGGCTTTGGATTCCAATGACTGCCCTGATAATTGGTATGGAATTACTTGCAGTAATGGCCGGGTCATATCCATCACACTGAACGGTGTCAATTTGATTGGAGAGTTTGATTTTGCAGCTCTTTCTAGCCTTACTATGCTTACTAACTTGTCGATTTCCAATAATCAGTTCACTGGGAGTATCCCCAAAGTAGGTTCAATCAACTCTCTCCAGTTCTTGGACCTCTCCTCAAATGAATTTCATGGTTCTGTGCCCTCAACTTTGACTGATTTAAACAAGTTAGTGCTTTTGAATCTTTCTGCTAATCAATTTGATGGAAACATGCCTTCTGGTTTTGGCAAACTTGGAGAATTGAAATACTTGGATTTGCATAGTAATGGTTTATCTGGAAATGCTATGCATATCTTAGCCCAAATGGGTAGTGTTCTTTACGTCGACTTGAGTTGCAACAAGTTTGATGGGTCGCTCGACTTGGGACTTGCAAACGCCTCTCTCATATCCTCGATTCAGTATCTTAATATTAGCAATAATCTTTTGGTTGGGGAGCTTTTTGCTCATGATGGAATGCCATTTTTCGATAGCTTAGAGATTTTCGATGCTAGTAATAATCAGTTTACTGGATCTTTACCTTCCTTCAATTTCGTAGTCTCTCTACGAAAGCTTTGGCTCAGAAGCAACCAACTGTCCGGGTCTCTTCCTGAAGCTTTACTGCAAGAGAGCTCTATGCTTTTGTCAGAACTGGATCTTAGCCTTAACCAATTTGAAGGTATTGCCATTCCCGCAGTTCAATAATTTTTTCATATAAAAGCTAGTTCCCATTCTCTCATTTCTATATGATTGCGTAAAATGTCGTGAAATATTTTTTCGTAAGATTACATCTTCTATCATGGTCTTCTCTATGTGATAGTGTTAGAATTTAGTGACCTGAAATCTTTTGGATCCATATTACAAATCTCATTATGATTTTGTTTTTATAAGTACATAAATTTTCAGCTAGTGAATTTTGTTCTATATCTGTGATTTTTCCATCGAAGGGTTTGTGAATAAAGAAATGGTAAAAATGACTCATTTGAAACTTCTCATGATCATAAATTATCTTTCATAGTGTTTTTGACTTAAAATATTAGTGTCCCAAATTTTTTACTTTTCTATTTCATTTATTATTCGATTTATAACATATAAGAACTACCATATTAATGGCACATTGGGTGACTGTAAAATGATTTGCTTATTGTTTACTTCCATGGTAGGTCCAGTTGGTGTTATAACTTCTATGTCACTAAAGAAGCTCAATTTATCTTCAAACAAGCTGTCAGGATCTCTACCGGCCAGCATCGGGCACTGTGCAATCATAGATCTCAGCAATAACATGCTCTCCGGTAACATTTTTCGGATTCAAAGTTGGGGAAATTATGTGGAATTCATTCAATTGAGTTCAAATTCGTTGATGGGAACCCTGCCAAATCGAAGTTCTCAATTTTTGCGGTTAGTTTCTTTTCAGGCCTCCAACAACTCATTGGAGGGTGGTCTCCCTCTTGTTTTAGGCACATACCCGGAACTTAAAGTCATCGATCTTAGCCATAATCGGCTTAACGGATCAGTCCCTTCTTTCTTCTTTGACTCGACAAAGTTCACTGATGTTAATCTTTCAAACAACCAACTTTCTGGACCGATACCTATTGTCGATACACTAAACACCACTTCGATTAATCTATCTCAAAATTTTCCGCTGATGTCTGTTGATCTGTCGCATAACTTGCTGACGGGCCATTTGCCTCGGGGATTTGGTAAGTTCCTCGGCTTGGAATATCTTAATTTATCTAGTAATCTCTTTCAAGAGTCCATTCCGGATGAGCTTCCGAATAGTTTGAAAGGATTTGATGTTTCTTTCAATAATCTTTCTGGTCTTGTTCCTGAGAACTTGTGGAGGTTTCCTGCTTCTTCATTTTTTCCTGGAAATTCCTTGCTGATTTTTCCTCCTTCGCCATCATCGCCGAAAGAGGGCTCTGGTCTGACGATAAATGGTCATCGGCATCGTTTGAAGCCTGCTATGAGAATCATCCTGATCTTAGGTTCCATTGGAGTTGCTGTTATGGTGTTTCTTTTATGCATTTTGATCTTTTACAGAGCTAAGTGGCGGGATTGTCAGAGAAGAAGCAGTCCAGAAAGTGGCGAAGGAAAAAAAGGCGTTTTGAAAGAGAAGCCGTCAAAGTCTGAACCTGCCAAAGATGAAAAAAACATGTTGTTTTCTTCAACTACTTTTCATCAATCAGTCGCAAAGAAATCCAAGAGTTCTGACTCTCCAGAGTCTGTAATCAAAGAAGAAAAAATGTCCTCTCCCATGTCTTTTACATCATCTCCTACTCCTTCGAATTCTAAAACCCATCAACTGCCGGAAAATTTGGGGGCGATTAAAGTTTGTTCCCCAGATAAACTGGCCGGCGATCTACACATTTTGGACGGATCATTGGCACTCACAGCCGAAGAACTCTCTCGGGCGCCTGCAGAAATTATTGGCAGGAGCTGTCATGGGACACTTTACAAGGCTACTCTTCACTCTGGTCATGTATTGGCAGTCAAGTGGTTAAGAGAAGGAACGGCAAAAGGGAAGAAGGAATTCGCTCGGGAAGTTAAGAAACTCGGATCGATCAAACACCCCAATTTAGTGTCTGTCAATGGATATTACTGGGGCCCAAAGGACCATGAAAAGTTGCTAATTTCAAGTTTCATCAATGCACAATCTCTGGCCTCCTATCTTCAAGGTAAGATTCATTTTCTCCGCTATGTGTTTGAGCATATACCCAATTCGGTGAATATTATTTTGGCATTGCGAAATTTGGAAACGTACTTTAAGATTTTTTAAGGGATAAAATGCAATTTAAAATTCTGTCAATTTATCTGTTAATCCATACACATGTATATGTCATCTGTCAATTAAATGAGGTGATTTAATACAATTTTTAATCCCGTCGACAATTTCTAATGTGATTTTAGAGGTACGATGATGATGAATTATAATTGATCCGAACTAAACTCTGTCGATTTTCTCTTAAACTCGGATGATTGTGCGATAGAGTTTGAAATTGAGTTGGAAATCGCCAGCAGAATTAGAAATTGAGTTAAATCACCTTATTATATAAAAAAATGATATACACGTATTATATTTAATGAAAAAATTGACGACAATGTCTAAATTAATGACAGTTGAAATTTGAAGATTTTGTTTGTAAGCAAAATAGTTTAAGATCTAATATAAAGATTACTCGAAACGTAAGTGTCTAAGTTACAATTTGTTTCTAAACTGACCTATGGGGATGGATAATAAACCAAGTTTTCGGATGATGACGATTTGAACATTTTAAGTAATTGGTTGATATTAATTTGATGGTTTAAATTCATTTTTAGCATGATTCATTGCTTGGCTGCTATTGTATTTTGCAGAAACCGAGGCTCGAAAGCTGAAGCCGTTATTGCTCATAGAGCGGCTTCGGATTGGACTAGATATAGCTAGATGCTTGAATTACCTACACAATGAGAAGTCAATCCCGCATGGGAATCTAAAATCTACCAATGTTTTGTTAGAATCCCCGGCAATGAATGCTCTGGTTACGGATTACAGCCTCCACCGGATTCTGACACTGGCTGCCACAGCTGAGCAGGTTTTGAATGCCGGAGCTCTCGGCTACCGGCCGCCGGAATTTGCAAACTCATGCAAACCATGCCCTTCGTTGAAGAGTGATGTCTATGCATTTGGAGTCATATTGTTGGAGCTCTTGACTGGGAAAAGTTCCGGCGAGATAGTCTCCAGCATCTCCGGTGTTGTTGATCTGACTGACTGGGTGAGGTTCCTGGTATCGGAAAACCGAACAATCGAGTGCCTAGACAGTACGCTAATAAACACAAATGAGTCGGACAAATCATCCAAGTTCATCGAACATATGATGGAGGTGGCTCTTAAATGCACACTTCCGGCATCCGAGCGGCCGGACATGAAAACCGTGTTTGAAGATCTGTCCGTGATAGTGCAATAACAGTGAAAGCTAACTATTTTGCTCACTTCTTTGTGTTTATATCTGTTTTATGCGACTGTTTTTAGGAAAGCAATTCATTTAGTTACAGTTGTAGGATTTGTTTAAGCCGCTTCATAATTGTTTCGGGCAAGTGAAAGGCAAATAAAGGAAGTTGAAGTAATATTTCTTCCATGTTATCTTATCTTCAAATCTTACTTCCAATTACAAGAGTTTTCTAAGGATTATAAATAATTAAAATAATAAATTATTTATGTTAATAAATAAATGATGTAATAACATAAAATATTGGAATGAAAAAATATTGTATGTATATATTATTACGGTTATTTTTTTTTAAATATATTTTTTGACGTGATAAATAATAATTGATATAATTACTGTAATAAATTATAAATAATTAATTTATTATATTAATTATACCGATCATTGTTTAACACATAAATAAATACACTTAATTATTAGAATAATAGACTAAACGTAACATTACTCATATTATTACTATGGTAAAATGCATTTTAAATTCTAACCCAATTAGTTTTTTCTTCAACAATTTCAAACTCTCACACTTGCGTTATAGAGTTAGAAATCAAGGTAGAAATTGTCGAAGATGTTAAAAATTGGGTTAAAACACTTCATTAAATGAAAAACGTGGTATACGTGTATTGAATTTAATGAATAAATTAACGATAATAGCTCAATTATTATTATATTAAGTGATATTTATTTTTTCAATAATAATAATAATTTAACTTCTAAAATGTCAATAATTATAACATTAAAGTATAAATTGCATCTAAAAACCATGCTTTGATCGGTACCCTGGAACATCGGGGAATCTTGACTTCACGTATAATATTAATTTGACTTCTAAAGTTAATTTATAATATCAATTTTATTTGATCCCATAAGTACAATTAATCATAGATTATATTATATTAATTTTTAAAAAATAATAAGAATAAATTTTCCTAGAGAATTATGTAATCATCATAACTTTATATTCACTACTATATTAATAAAGTTTTAATTTTTTTTTATCAGCCATCGTTTAATCATAGTACGCGACGTATAATAGCACGATAATGATATAATAATGAGGTATGCCTTAAATAACACGAGATAATACATTAATTAATATTAATTAATTATTGATTAGAGAATTGAAAACTCCATCCATGTGAAGTGGAATATAAGCTTGAAAGGGAGAAGGAGATGATGAAGAGGATGTTAGCCTTCAATTGCGCCCTTAAATTAGGGAGAGAGATGACATACTTGCAAAGTCAACTCATCTAGAGAGAATTATTTAAACATATGGCTGATTTTAAGGTATAAAAATGGTACTTAAAATGCGTTTAATATAATTTTTATAGCAACCGACACTCAAATACGAGGAAATTAATGTGAGATTATAGATTATTAATCTCTCTTTTTTCGTCTTTTAGGTGAAGATTGAATTTGTCTCGAACGAGAGATGAGCACGGTCTGGTTTCGAGGCATAATCCAACCGGACAGTGAGATACAGTTTGGTTTCAAATTATTTTAGAACTATATTCTTAATATAATATATAGTATATATAATTGGTAACACGTTTTAAACTATATAATAATAAATAATTAGATATTTATACAAGAAATAGTCAGCATGGAAGCTGGAGGACATTAAAGGTCATGCAGTCACGTCTTTTCGTTTGAACTGAAACTACAGCAGATTCCTAGCTCTCTTTCAGTTTCAATGGCGGATCGAGTTTACCCTGCTGACTCACCCAGAACCAGCTTATCCTCTGAATCCTCCTTTGTCACCAAGCCTTCGCTTCCGTCGCCGGAAAAAGCAGTTTCTTCTCCTGGAACCTACGTCTTCCAGCTCCCTAAGGATCAAATATATCGAGTTCCTTCGCCGGAAAGTGAACGCCTGTATAACAAATACTCTCGACGTAAACACCGAAGCGGCTGCTGCTGTCGCTGCATTTGTTTTATTCTCTGCCTCATTTTCTTTTTCATCTTCTTCTCCGGTATTGGTGCCGGCGTCATCTACTTTGTCTTTCATCCTGAATCGCCTAATTACTCCATCGACGATATCGCTATTACCGGAATCAATATCACATCTCCGGCAGCGGCGGCAACGGTCTCTCCAGAATTCGACGTCGCCGTCAGAGCCGATAATCCTAACGACAAAATTGGAATTTATTACGAGAAAGACAGCTCCGTAAAGGTCTCCTACTCGGAAGTCGAGCTCTCCGCCGGGGCATTACCGGCGTTGTATCAGCCCCCAAACAACGTGACGGTTTTCCAAACAGCGTTACGAGGTTCAGGAATAGAGTTATCGAGCACAGTGAAAAAGAGCTTGTACGACGCGCAGAAGAGAGGAACGGTGCCGTTAAAGTTAGAAATATCGGCACCTGTAAAACTGAAAGTAGGGACCGTGAAAACTTGGAGGATCACCGTCAAAGTCACCTGCGATGTGACGGTGGATAAGTTGACGGCGGAGGCGAAGATTGGATCGAAGAAATGTGATTACAGCATTAAAATGTGGTAAAGCTGTCATTTTTAATAATTATTATTTTTTAATCAAAAACATTTGTGATGAACGTGATGATTTACATACCATGTATTTTCTCAATTATAAAACTAAGAACGTCTTTTTCTAATTAATTAATGGAAAAAGTGTGACAGCTGATGAACTAATTTTTGTTAGATTCTAAGTGATAAATTTGGTCGAATATCTCGCGATCTCAATTTTAAAGACCAAACGACAATTCTGCGTTGGAAATGGAGTGCGAAATTAAGGTAATTAAATTAAAGAGTATTAAAATTGTCGTCACTATCACGTACGAAAAAGTAGAATACTTGGTAAATTTTACGACATTAACGGCTATTTGGCTGATGGCTAGTAGTTGTTTTGCTAAAAATAGTATTTGTACCGATTGTCAATGACATTTAAGGACAGGAGGTATATTACATTATACCTGCAATTAATCATTAATAATGATGCTTTTTAATACTCTACTTGAATGTGGTTAAATATACGCTCTAATTTTATATCAATATCGATTTTATGACCAAAATGAACGAATTAGCCTTTTCTTAGTTGATTTTCTGATTACAAAATTGTTATAAATTCAACAATTAAGTCAAAAAATATGGGTGAGAATATAAATTAAATAATGTTATATGAAAAAAAAGAAAAAAAGAAAAAAAAAAAGAGAGAACATTATGGCCCGGTTGGGAAGAACTGCAAGTTCTTCAATTCATACTATGGATGCACTGAGAGAAAACTACAATGGAGTACAATGTCCTCTTACTTCTCAATGGAATACACTCTGCAATCTATGAATTTCTGGTCTAAACTCGAGATCAGCGAGTGTGCGAATTTTGCAGATAATACATGCGCTTGCTGTCTTTGATGGCCTGGTTAAGCTTTTCATACATGATGGAAGAAAACTCGGCAAAGCCGCCAAGTCGAGACAAGAATGCCACCAAGCTAGAATGGAATCCATTAAAGCTAGAAACCACGTCTTCCACACTCTGATTGGCATTAGCAAAGGCCTCCCGCCCATCACCGCCTTTGCCGTGGCGTTTCTCTTGGCGTGGCAAAAACCTTGCAGTTTCAGCAGCTAAATGTTTTATGGAATCAGCCACTTCCTCTGCAGGCATGGCCTTGAGATTCTCCAACCAGACATTACAGGTCACGTATATGGGAGGAGGGCCGTAGTTTCTCACTGATGGGGGTGGCATTCTCCTATTTCTCTTCAAGTTTTTCTGTGGAAGAGAGACGCATTTCAAGAGCCATCTGTCAATGGCCTCAATGTACAGCTTTTGAGCCTCTATCCACCTTTTAAAACTCGACGAGAGAGAGTAGAGTTCGTTTTCAAGATGAGTCGTAATCTCCCGCCTCGATTCGGATTGGATCGGTAACTTAACCTCTCTGTTCATCTGTGCTACTGTGATTATCTGAAACTGAAGCTTGTGGCATTCTAACATCACTTCCCACATCCGGCTTAATCTGTAATTAGAGGATGGCTCTCTATCTATCAGATATAATATCTATCATGTTGTGTTTTGATTATTCATACGTTGAAACGCTACCAATGGGGAAATAATAAGAAATTACATACCCTGCAATCAACTCCTCGAGTTGTGGTTGGAGCTCTTTGTCCCGCAAGTCCTCGATCGATCTTGAAATAGAGTCGATTTGGTAAATCCCAACCCTGATTCTTGAATGTAGGTCCTTCACAACAGAACGGGTTTTATCGACTTTATGTGAACTTACCGCCTTCGATTCCAATTGCCGTAATACTTTGCACTTTAAATCATACTCCCTTCTCACCATTTCACTAGCCTGAGTACACGCGAGATCTAAAACTTGCATTAGCAAAAAAAAAAGCACGATATGGAGAACCACAAATTCTCTAAGATAAAAGAAAAGGATACAATCAAATCATCAACTCTTCACTATCTCTTTCCAATTTCAAAGAACCAGCACAAGGCCATACAATCATAAAATCTATCCTCAGAGACCTGAAATGGCGTTCTAAACACAATACCAGAAAGTAAAAACCATGTCAATTTTCACAAAATCCTTAGTTTCTTACTAACAGCAAGCCTCTTGGACTGCAGCAGGCAAAAATGATGAAATTTGATAAGATGAAGATCGTGGAATCCCTTACATAAAAAATAATTATCATGGAAATACTTTTTCAAAAATAATATCATAAGATCTTGAAAATATGCAGTATATTTTAAGATGAATATGAAATCAGCAGTACCTTAACTTCATCATAAAGTTTCCTCTCCCAGGCATGTAGCCTATCCAAGGTAGAGGCATGCCTGCCCAATGTCATACAGGTATCTAGATTACCAGAAGCATCATCAATATCATCTTTTGAAAAATCTCCCAAAAGATTCCTGGATGAAGAGGAATGTGATGACACCCTCCTATGCCAAGTTAAGTACTTTATGGCAGTTTGAGCAGGTTCTAGGAGCACATGAACAAAATATTTGGTTAGACGTAGGCATAAAAAGTCTAAAAGCAATTTTACTTGAAGCAAAAAAAAATGTGGCCCTCAAAATTGTTTTACCTACTATACATGGTCCCACTTCTTTTGCCACATTAGAGAGTCATTCTAACTTGGTAAGACAGAGCGTCACCTTAGCTTTAATTGGGATCAATAATCTAATGTTCTGATCAATACAACTAAAGAGCAGATAGATTCTCGTGATATCATTATTCTGGTCAGTTTTCCATTATCTAAGAAAGCTTTTTCCCAGTAAGTTAATCCGTCTTCTCCTTGATTCCCACTCATAGAAGTGCTATACTTGACCAGATATAAAATAAGAAGCATTTGGGCTTTGTCCTCGCCTTCAATGATCTCTTTGGGGAGTGTAGACTAGACCTACAATGCTGTGTTTTCTCCTTGCGCATTGTTTTTTACTTTGAATTCTACATGACATGATTACAATTCAAAGAAACAACTAATTTTGCACAGATTTTTTCTTGATAGTTCCTGGGTTCGTTGGTTGGAATTTTTTTGGGACATCCATTGATAGTGACAAAGATCCTAGCTATTAAGTTGTGATATAAGTGAAATTTTGGATTGCTGAATCAACCTTAACCAAGCACTTATACATCCTTGATAATTTGGTAAGGATTTTTTTTATCTTGTTTAATACATCCTCTCTCCTTCAGAACTTTTGTTTTCAATTAGATATCCTTTAGTTTCTTCTGAAAGAAAGTATTCTTCATATTTTCATTGTCACACTCAGGCCATAATGATGTAAACTACAAATTATTGTGGAGATGATACACATTATATTGAAATTATTAATGCCTTTAGCTTTGGGAGTGATGAATAACTAAAATGTTAAAAAAAATTAATTCCTAAAATTACAAGTCTAAACATTCTCAACCACTTGCTGAAAAAGGAAATAATCTCCAATTGTTTTATTAAATTTATTACAAGTGTCAAGATATATACCTTGTGGGATGGGCTTCGGCTCTTCCCCGCACGAAAAACAAGCCTTCCAAAATGCAGAAGGAACCATTGAACCCTTATCTGTAAATATGATTGGTAGTTATCCCAACAGCATATATAATATAAAAAAGGCAACATTAGTTAGACACAGGGGAAGACCAGCTGTTCATAACTTTGACCCCAACGGTACATCAAAAATCACTTACTGATTGATTATTTCCACAAACATTTATATCATCTAAATTAATAAACTGTCTTCCAGTGGAATATGCAACTATTAGAAAACTGCAAAGAATCATCCCGGGGATTATTGATAAAGGAAAAGAGTAAAGCACAACACCAACACATTAACGCATTACAAAAAGAAAGAGAGCCAAAGAATGAACTTACTTCTTTTTCCTGGCAATATTGGACGAAAATTCAACTTATTAGCTTCAAGCATTCTTGGAACTTCTTTACCAGACTCAGAAGCTTTTATAAAAAGAAATTCAATCTCTTTCAGGCTGGAAAAGAAGTCTTTAGGAGTAACCTTATTCTCGACACAAGGTTCTTGAGAATGCATTTTACTTTTATCAGCAGGAAATGAAATGCCAGTGGATGTACCTCCAAATGACGACAAACCAGGAGAATTGCTTTTCTCCTTCTCGAATAACTCAGTTTCAGAACCTACGCTTTCTGTTGATGGCATATTTTGGGCATCGTGATCAGTTCCCCTGAGAACATTTTCAATAGTTCTAATCAGCTTCTCCGGGGAAGGCTCATCAAAGTCATTATCAGACTCAGATTCTTCGTCTCCTAAGAAAGATTCCTTCCCTTCAGTGTCTTCCAATTGAGGAATTCCCTCTTCGTCTCTAGCACGTGTTAAGTCATCCATATACTCAAATGTATGGTTCATGTAATTCTCCTCCTGAGTAGAGAATTGATTGTCAATCAGATGAAACAGGCCAAAAAAATCCCATGGCGGAGTTCCATGTGGCAAAGAAGGACCATCTAATGATGATGTCCCAGGTTTTTCAGACAATATTGGAAGGACATGCTCTGGCTTACCAGATGACACTACAGTTCCAACAACTGGTGCAGGAAGAATTTCTTCGACTTTTTTTGAAGCACTACCTCTGAATCTCATGTGATTTGCTTGAAATCCACTAGAACTAAGTGAAGGCGAAAGAGAGAGAGCCACCTGAGCATCTATAGGATGGGTATTAGATGGGGAAGAAAATGAGAATTGTGAAAGAGACTTCTCGGTTAAACCAAGAGGCTCAGGAGTTGCACTTCTAGAAGTGAAAAAAGAAGATTCAACAGGAGCTTCAGGTTCCACAAATTTCCTTAAGGCAGTTCCAGTACTTTTTAGTAAACGTATATATGCAACTTGAGCCGCAGCTAGTGCACATTGGCCATTTAGAGCTTGTTTCACAAACTTCTTCCTCTCACGACAGAGTTGAAGGGCCTTGTCTTCCTCAACTCTGGACGGAAACACACCCATTCCCAAATGGCTCTTCTATATCCTTCTCACTATGTTATCTGAAAGGCATTGATCAGATATTCAGTCTCAGAATATATTAAAGCTAAAACTAAGAATTATATTGTTACGTAAAAAATAATCGTAAAAGCATGTAAGGTTTACAGATGCTAAAGATGTGCAGCTTTTGAATTTAAACACGTCTCAATATAAAATATACAAAGAATAGTGCGAAAGAAATAGATTCACTTACATGGTTTTGACTAATTACTAGCCTACAACATACACAAATTTTCAAACAAAATATCTAGAAGGTTCACTTACATGGTCGATATTGTGCTATCAAAAATACCTCCAATCATAAAGTTACCAACAAAGCAACATATAGAAGATCAGTTTAATCAAATATGAAACACAACTGATTGAGAGGTAAACTAAATTCCAGATAGCACGCCGTGATACGCCAATGAACTCTAATGAGTTCTAATGATAAAATCTGTAGCCCAATGAAATGAGAAGATTGGCAATATAATTGCAGAAAAGTTCATACAGCACACAAATATTTGAAGATGATAAATGATTATGATGCAAGAAAATATAAGATGGTCATCTATAGAAAATGTAGATGAAGAACACCGAAGCAATCTTCGGCTTTGAATTGAAGATAATTTAATTATTTATATATTTTTTCTTAACATCTCCCCTCGCATGTATGACAATTTTTTATATTGTTCTTTACAAGTAGATTTTTTTAATGGGATTAATTTTTTTTTTTTACTTCACCGATATTCGAACTTGAGATTTCTGATTCTGATATCATGACAAGTTACCAACAATTACAAAAACTTAATATTGTGGGTTGAAGATAATTTTATCTTTTATATATTTTTTCTTAACATTCTAAACCAAAAAAGTAATCAGATTACTCAAGTGAATGATGAGAAGAATTATCACAAACTGGTTGTACATTTGGAAGTAAATGCAACATATACGGCTAAAAATAACAAAATTGAAACTTAAGCCGCAACGAAAGTTCACTAACTTAGATGAAAAGGCTATCTCTGTGATTATTTGAAAAATACAATGATAATAACGTCTTAGATATTTTAATTTTATTATTTATTTATTTCAATTAAAATTAATTTATCAACTTTTAGGATTAGTCCTAATTTTTACTATTTAAGTTCTAATATTGTAATTTGGAAAGACAGATTATGATGATTATTGAATAAATGAAATGATTTCTATTTCTCAATCCTACTTTTCTCTCTAGAATTTTTATTTTCCTCCTTTCTCTTTTTATTTCCCTATCAACGACTTCTTTCTCTGCTGCCTACATCAAATTGGTATCAGAGAAGGTTTTATTGTTTTCTCAAACAATAATACCTTGATTTAATACCAACTTTCTCTCAAATAGAACAAACCCAGCAAACCGAGAAGGAGAATCGAAAGAACAGAGAATCCAGTTGTTTCTTCCTCCTCGGAACTGACTCCTTCGTTCACGCGTTCTTCCGGCACTCCGACCTACCACGTGCACAAACGAGTCAAAAATTGTGGCCCTAGTCCCAGTTGTTGTTGTACAGAAATACCGAAGTCTTCAAAATAATCCAGCGACCTTTCACCCTGCCTCCACCTCTGATTTCAGACCGAAATCCCAAGGAAATTTCTGAAAATAAAAACTCTTTGCTCACGGGTTTGGTTCGACTTGGTGTTGACCTCCACCTTCGTCGCTCATTGTCAACCAAAGCAGTGCTGTTCGCACGGGTTTTTTACTCAATCGGAGCATCTCCGGTGGTCACTACATTTAGCGTTGTCCTCGCTATCCGCTGAAGAGAGACAACACCAAGTGAAGCAGAAAACTCTAATTTTCTTCTGTTTCTCCTATGACCAGTGGGTGATACAACAAAGGGTCCTGATGGATTTATTTTCGTAAATCTGCTATCTTCGAGTAAATTCAACAAATTTAGGAGTTTTCTGTTTCAATTTTTAATTAGTTTTTTAATATTGTTATTTCTAAATTAAGATTTGATTTTGTTCTTGTGTTGTGATTTACCCATACTTCTTGCTCACATGCATATCAATCGGCTCACTTGTACAGGTGCCGATCAATCGGCCATGTGACACTGTTCACAACAGTGCCGAAGAAAAAAAAAATTTTAAAGATATTTTACGAACATTTTCCACGGTGTTTTACGAATAAAGTTTACACGTTTTGAGTTGTTAAATGAATTGCAAATATTTTCAAGAGTTTTCACCAAGTTTTAAAAAGAAAAGTTTTGAAGAAATTAGGGTAGTCACAAAATAACTCATACTTGGTATTGAAGGTTGTTTTCCACTCATCACCCTCTTTCATTCTGATTTAATGCTATCCGCTCTTAAAATCGACCTTTGAAAATACTGAAGCTCCACTGAATTCATCTAAAATATCTTCTAATCGAGGAATAGGAAATCAATATTTGATGGTGATGCGCCACGGAAAGCCATCATACTATCTTTGCCGAAGCCGTGGCCCAATTATATATCCACAACTTTTACTTGGCATGAAAATTAAATAATTCCAACGCAGTACTTAGATTTCCCAGTTAACAAAACTCTTCCATCAACGTATTATAAGTAATGTTATCAGGATGCTCTTCTATCTTAATCATCATTTCTAAAAACTTGTTAACTTCCTCCATATTTTATGCCTTGCAAAGTACACCAATCAGCACATTAAATGTTATGACATTGGGTTGGATTCCTTGATCGAGCATCTCATTAAACAAATTTATAGGTTATTTCCCATTTCCAACAATGCACAAACCATTCATTAAAAAGGAGTATACAAAGACATCGGGACACAATCCCTTGCCTTGCATTTCAAAGATGAGAGAATCCAGAAAACATTTCTTATGACATGTTGATGGATGAGTTCTATTTAGTGAAAAATCTAAGTGATGCATTAGAATTATTTTTTTTCCATGTGAAGTAAAGGCTATGAAATTAATGTTATCAACTACAATGTGCTATAATCAACGGATATTGTACGAACAGAAAAATAAAGGAAGCTTCAATCCTTATGACTTGTCACCGTATTACGTCTAGTTATTTGACCCACCCTATGACATATGATTTAACCTGTCATTTGATTTAATCTCTGCTGATTATTTCATACTCACTTATTGAATTGTTCCTTGATATAACATTTGCCGATTATTTCACCATCACCAATTAATTGTTCATTCTGATAATCATATTTGGGATGATTTTTTTAATGTGGTATTTTGCCTTCATTTTGTCATTTTAAAATATCTTAGAATCAACGTAATCGTAAAATAAATAAATAAAATAAATTCTACGTGTTGATTTATTAGATATTAGCTATAGTAGATATTATTCATTACGAGTACTGTTTATTTATTGATCTCTCCATTGTCCTTCATTAGTAACATTGCATGCAGTTACGCAGTGGTCGACTGGTTTCGTTCAATCCTAGTGCTTTAGATATGGAATCTTCACAATTCGATACTCTTTTCTCGACAATTATCTCAATTGATTAACAATCAACAACGGTTTCAGGAACAATTAGCTACCATCGAAACACAGAAACTAAGCTAAACAATGTGAAACAAATTCCTCATCTCTCCGATACAAACAATTCTGTAGTGTTCCATAATAGACCTCAACATCATCAGGAAGATACCCGATGACGCTTGGGACGTGACCGTAAGGATGGAGATTACGGTCGAGAGGGCGATGAAAATTGTTATCACTGAGAATCTCATTCTCCTAATCGCCATGATGAACAACTTTTTCGAAATATCAAGCTAGATGCGCTTACTTTTGATGGTTTTCTAGAACTCCATGTTTTACTCAATGGATAAAAGATATGGATCGTTTTTTTGCTTGGTACGTGCCTTAAAATTAACGAGTTCAATATGCCAGTTTAAAATTATCTGGTATTGCCCAACTATTTTGGGAGAGTGTCGAATATCTCCTTGAAAGATGTTACGTGTCTTCTGTTGAAAGTTAGAAAGAAATGAAACGACAACTTTAAACGAAGTATTTACCCCAATCCTACTGGGTAATTTGTTGGACTAATGGAATGCCCTTGACTAGAGCAATCGACCAGTCACTGAATATGTTAACCAGTTCGATGATTTTCGAATGAAAAGTTAAGTCGTAGAAGATGAGGTCATGACTTTAAGCAGATTTTGACCGGGTTTAAGAGATTATCTAAGACGCGAGCTTATCCTTTGTGATGTCAACACCCTAGATCATGCATATTCATTAGTTCGAGACTATGAGCTAATTACGAAAATACTGTATGGCAAACGAGGTGACAATAGACCTTCCTCAGTCCAAACTCTTGTTCCTCCTAAATCTCTCCTAGAATCTCCTCCGTCTAATACCCCTTTGGTGAGAGAAAAGAAAGGAAAAAGCGTAGACAATTCGCGAAGCTTTTCGCATTTACAATGTTTTGATTGTAAATGTTTTGTTCACATTTCCTCTAATTGCCATAGCCGACACTTAGTCTTACAAGAGTGTGAAAATGCAGTTGGAGAGACTAGTGAAGAACACGTCTATGAACCTAACCTTGAAGAATTTAAAGATTTGGACAACGATTACTTTTTAGGATGTATCCGACCAATTTCTATGTCTACTTCCTCCGATTTATCTCGACTGACCGTTGTGAGATGTACGCTCACCCAACCTAAGGACATTGAAGATTAACGTCGCCATTCTATTTTTCACACATATATCAAAGTCAATAACAAATGCTGCAAAATAATTGTAAATAGTGGTAGTTGCATTAATGCAGTATCCGTAACTACTGTAGCTCGTCTTGGGATTACAAGCAGTTTCTCATCCTCGACCTTATAATGTCTTGTGAATTTTCCTTCATATCTGTAAAACAGTGTTGTTTGGTTCCCATTCAGTTCCTTGAATACAAAGAACAACTCTGGTGCGATGTCATTCACATGAATGTCAGTCATGTCATCCTCCGGCGTCCTTGGTTGTTTGATTTGGATGTCACTATACATGGTTGATCAAATTGCCATTATTTTGTTTTTCAGGGAAAGAAAATTCATCTGAATCCCTTGCTCCCAAACCCAAAACCACTAGAGACTTCTCAAACGAAAAAAATTGTTGAACACAAAGGATTAAATATTATTACTCCCACGGAGTTTGAACGTTCACTTAAAAACAATTAAGTTGTTTTTCTCATGTTGGTAGTAGAGAGTGGGTCAAATCCTTCACTCATAACCTCTGCAAAAGCCCAATCAATCATCGATGAATTTAAGGGCGTTTTTTCTGAAGACCTGCTTGACCAATTATCCCAATTACAAGATATTCAACACGAATTTAAATTCATTCCGGGGACATCCCTTCCAAACTTACCTTACTACAGAATAAACCCCACTGAACATGTTGAACTCTAGCGACAGGTAAATGAACTTTTAAATAAATGATTTATCCATGAGAGTTTAAGCCCATGTGTAGTTCCAGTTCTTTTGACAAAAAAAAAATGGCACTTGAGGATGTGTATTGATAGTCAAGCCATTAACAAGATTACTATAAAATATTATTTTTATATCCCTAGACTTAATGATTTATTGTACTTAATGGCTCATGTTAAGATATTCTAAAAAATTAACCTTAGAAGTGGGTATCACCAAATAAGGATTCATCCCGATGACAAATGGAAGATCGCATTTAAAACAAATGATGGACTTTATGATTGGCTTGTCATGCCATTTAGACTCGCCAACGCCCCAAACACCTTTATGAGAGTAATCACTCATGCTCTAAGATATTTTATGGGAAAGTTTCTGGTTATTTATTTCGATGATGTTCTCATTTTTAGTCAAACTTTAGATCAACATCGAAATCATCTTCAACAAGCTTGCTTCATCCTTCGGTCTTCAAGTCTCTATGTCAATATTAAAAAATGTGCATTTTTCATAGAGAGTGTTACATTTTTGGGCTTTATAGTCTCTATGACAAATATATCCCCTGACCCCTTAAAAGTTAAAACAATTGTTGATTGATCTGAATCTAAAAGCTTAAATGACGTCCGAAGCTTTCACAGACTAGCTACCTTTTACTGTCGTTTCATCAAAGGGTTTAGTACAATTATGGCTCAAGTTACCGAGTGTATGAAAAATGACGAATTTTGTTGGACATTAGCAGTATCTAAAGCCTTTAAAACTATTAAAACCCAAATGATGGAAACTCCAGTAATGCATCTCCTCGATTTCTCTAAAGCTTTTGAGGTTAAATGCAATGCATCGGGAGTGGGGATTGGTGGCGTTATCAACCATGAACGACACTTCGTCGCTTATTTCAGCGAGAAGTTAAATCATGCCAAATAACAATATTCAACATATGATAGAGAATTGTATGCAGTGGTGCAATCTCTACGTTATTAGTGTCACTACTTGTTATCTCAGGAATTTGTGCTATACTCGGGCCATGAAGCCTTACGATATCATAATTCTCAAAACCGGTTGAAATTTCGATATGGTCGTTGGATTGAATATTTGTAAGTATACTCGTTCGTCCTAAAACACAGAAAGGGTATAGGCAATTAAGCAACTGATTCATTAAGTCGACGCATATCTCTTCTAAACGTCATGAGTGCTAAAATCATCGGTTTCGAAAGACTCAAAGAGCATTTTAAAGATATTGTCTACGCTCTTAAAAAATGGGCAAGTCGACGACAAAAGTGACTTTCATATTGAGGACGGTTATCTTTTTAAAACTAACAAATTGTGTATTCCTCAAACTTTAGTTAGAGAATTTCTCGTTAGGAAAATTCATGCAGGAGGATTAGCTGGTCATTTTGGACGTGATAAAACAATAGAAGAAGTTGAACGTCAATTCTGTTATCTACTGAAAGAAAGACGTGGGCAAAATAGTTCGCACTTGTAAAGTTTGTCAAGTGGCTAAACAAAGATGACAAAACACTAGTCTTTACACACCTCTTCTTGTCCCCAATCGTCTCTAGGAGGATGTTAGTATGAATTTCGTGCTTAGACTTCCGCGCACTCTTAAAAAACATAATTCTATTTTGGTCGTTGTTGATCGTTTCTAAAAAATGACTCACTTCATTTCTTGTAATAAAACGTCGGATGCATCTAAGGTAGCTCAGTTGTATTTTAATGAGGTTGTCAAACTCTATAGTCTCCTTAAGACTATTGTTTCAGATAGGGATGTACATTTTAATAGTAATTTTTGGAGAACTCTACGGCACATAATAGACACAACATTAAAATTTTCAACTGCTTATCATCCCCAAACTGATGGTTAAACTAAAATTGTTAATCGAAATCTTGGAAACTTATTAGGATGTTAGGTCAAAGAAAATCTTAAGAATTTGAATTTGATTCCCCCCACCGCCCAGATTGCATATAATAATTATGTGAACCGATACATATGTATGAATCATTTTGAAGTTGTTCATGGTTTCAAACCTAGAAAGCCCGTAGACCTCTTCCCTTTCACATGCTAATGCGTCTATGTCAGCTGAAAGTTTCGTACAACATTTTCGTGATTTACATATAGAGATTAATAAACAAATAGATACTAGTAATGTCATATAAATTATGAGCTGATTTGCACAAACGATAGGTTAAATTTTATATTGAGAATTATGTTATGGTTCGAATTCACGCTGAGCAGCATACATCCGGATCTGGTTCTAAATTGCAAGCTCATAGCGTTGATCCTTTTAAAATTTTAAAGCAAATTTACCCTAATGCATATGTCGTTGATCTTCCACCTCATTTTGGTTATCATCATATTTTTAATGTTGAGGACTTGATTGCTTATAAATGCTACTTTAGTTCGTCTACTAAACCTTTTTTACTTTCGTCTATTGCTTGCATATTTTTTTACTATAATATGGAAGCAGACTATGTAGACTCAAAATTGATGTACGTGGAGTTCAGCGCTTTTTACTTTGTTGGGTGGATCGCCAAGATAATGATTGTACGTGAATTTCCAAATAGACACTTCAACACTTGGATCCAGACCTCTTGGAGTTCTTTCGGAGTCATCAGTTTTGCTGAATTTCCAACCAGCCCAAAAAGATTCTCGGTCCAGGTTTTTGGTTACACGAGTCTATAGATATCGGAACAAGGTTGCTCAACCGCTTAGCTTATGGTTAGGTGATTAATCATCTTGCTGTTTGGTATTTTCGTCAACTTGACTAGGTGATTCTTCTACCCCGAGAGTTTTGATGAGTACATCTTGAACATTTTAATTTTATTATTTATATATTTTATTTATTGATTTCAGTTAAAATTAATTTCTTTTTTTTTTAAGTTAGTCTTAATTTTTATTATTTAAGTTCTAATATTATAACTTGAAAAAACAAATTATGATGATGATTGAATGAATGAAATAGTTTCTATTTTTCAATCTCTTTAAAATTTCTATTTTCCTCATTCTTCTTCCCTTTCTTTCCCTAACAACAGCTTTCTTCTCCACTGCTTAGATCACATGACCTCCAAAGGAAAGGGGATAGAACAATAACACATCATAGAATGAATAACACATCATAAAATGAATAAGAACTCAGTAAGAAAACAGTTCAATTATTAACATTAGGGTCGAAACATATCAAATTCCAAGTCAATAAGAACACAAAAAAGGGAAACAAGATGTGGAACTGTAATGGCTAGACAACAAAAACTATACTTTCCCAACCAGACAAAATGCATCATGTAAAATCGCAAAACAAAAACCAATCCTACCGAACAGAACCTGATGCTAGAACATAGAATCAGCAACCTGTGGTGAGCGTATTAGAGCCAATGAAGGGTGTATGTCAAGAAGCTTAGATTTTAGGCGAACTTAACGAGTGTGCTGGACAGAATATAACTTTCCATTTCCCTTTTGCAGGAAAAAAACAGTAAGCTGGAGAGAGAGGGAGAGGGGGAGAGAGAATATTACGGATCCTGACCTGACCATCACCCAAGACGGTTTCCATTGAATCCGTTCCATGCACAATGAACATCAGGAAGTGGAAAGTGGGACCCATCGTCTCTCTCTCTATATATATCTCTCTCTCTCTCTCCTACGCCATTAGATGAGCAGGAACCCACTTGGTATAAGCTTTTGGAGGCGTCGGAACGGAGCATAATTTAGCATAAAATTAAATATAAAGGTTAATCTTTTGGGTGATGCTTCCCTAATAACTTTAAGCAAAAAACAAGAAGAAAAATAAAAAAACCGAGAATAAAGATGGAATTTGCTACCCGTTGCAAATTACGGTACGTGATTTTTTTTGCCGTTGAGGATTCCGTTCCATCGTTTTCGTGGGAGTAATCAATTCCTTCTTATCTTTTCCATATTATAGTACACAAAGCTAGATAAAATATTTTATCTTTCTTCCTACTCAAATTTCAGATTTTCTTACTTCAATCTAATGATCAATGGCATTTGTTTTCAAGGTCTTAGATTGTTTTACAAGCCTTGGAAGCACGCCTATGCTTGTCTACTGCGCTTAAAATTTTAAACCCGAAACAAACAACATTGTTCCCTTTTCTTGCAGATTAAAGAAATTCATAGGTTTTTCGTACCCACTAAACACTTCACACAATTTATTATAAACATTGCCTTTCGTCTAAAAGTCTACCCAAACGAATCACATGACTCTGTTGAAATGTTTTTCTTTTTTTCCAGACAGAACATTTAAACTATATTTTAGACGAAAGATTCCACGAAAGATAACTACAAGTCTACAACTGTCTCGTCATCTAAAATTTTGGGTGCTTTCTCAAAATTGATCTTCACAAAAGACCCATAAATAACACAATTCTCAAAGTAGTCCAACCAAAAAAACTCAACAATGTCCATGAGAAGTTTCATAAGAACCCAAACTTTTTTAGGCTGTTTCCCATTTCAGTGATGAACGTTCAAGGTAGCTCAAGTTAGTACCAAAAAAGAATAGACTTTATGAAATGGAGTAGCAGATCTCACCTTTATATACTGCTTTCGTTCGTGACGACCTGTTCCTGAGTTGGCACGAGTCGCGTGTACAGCTTTAGGGATTATAACACGGACCCATATCCAAGGTTTTAAGCATTTCCTGACAATGACCCTCTTTTGAAACGACAGCTCAATTCCACAATTATCAATAGAGTTCAATATCTTAAACTAACGACAATCAACTACTGTTGTCGTGAGATCCAGAACTTCACATAGATTTTTCATAACATAAAAAAAAAAAAAGGAAAGAAGAAAACTAACTATATGTTTATTTTTTTATTAGTCCAACTCTAATCCAATCCAGTTAGGGTGGTAAACAATCGAAGACTTTATCTAACTTCTCATTTATTAAAACAAGCCGTCTATTTTCACTAATGATTGATAAATCTATTGATGAATTCACTACGTAAGTTATACAAGTAGTATTATTCTATCAAAAACAAGATTAGGATGTCAATCAATATTGCTTTACATATTGGAAACTAATAAAATCTACTTAAAGAAGGATAATGGGGAAGAACAAAGCACCTGAGAGTTCTGAAGCAAACTGAAATTTGACATTTCAGATAAGATGTCAAAGAAAACAGCTGGAGCAACTTAAGACCCGACCATGACAATTTATGAAACTAAACAAGTGAAGCATATTTTCAGCAAATATATAGAACATACTTCACCAGTTCACCTAGCAACGATGAAGATAACATATTTCACATGATGCCACATGGCATAAACATCAAAAAAAGACCTGAATAATTGCACCGGAAGTTTTTGTTTTAACTAAGCTTTCTCAAGGTTTCAAAAGTACTAGTACTTTTCATCCTTCATGTCATCATTAACCCAAAATCAAATAAATTTCCATTCAAAAATCATATTTCGGTTTATCTGTTTTTAAGAAGAAGGTATTTCGGACTTATGGAGGCCAGAGTACTAGTTTCCTTTCAAAAATCGTAAATGGATTCTAAAGAAGTACTACTTTTAATTTTATGAAAAATAAAAAATAAAGAAAGAACCTAATTTACCTTAAACTTGCTGAACTTCGAGTAATTCTTCTTTGATCAGTACTATTTTCTGATGGGGGAGCGGAGTCAGTAGCAGCTCCATCTGCATCTGCAGTGTTACAATTGGTTCTTCTTCCCCTCTTTCTTTTAGAACCTGAAGCTTGCTGGTTTTCCTCGTCCTTAACAGCTTCAGCCATTGGTATTATACAATTCCATGCGCAACTTGGAAAATCTCTCTTACCCTGATCAATCAAATGTCTGGATCATACACGTAGATTAGGTTGCTTAACGTTAGGATATTTTCAAGCGACTATAGGACAAATCTTCATCGTTAGTCAAGATATTGGTCTAATGACTAGCATTAATGGATCAGCAAAAAACTGTCTAAATAAGAGCGTCAAGATGTAGGTAAGACCTTTCTTTCCCGTAATATTTTCTGCAGGCAATACTGATGAATTCGTACCGTACAAGCTTCACTTGGGCACAACTCTGCGTGCCAACAATTCCAAGAGCAGCAGTAAAATGGTATCATTAACAGTTTCGTAGCAAAACAGAATAAAGATCAACGGAATGGAGATTGAAAAGAAAGGCTACCAAAGACAACACGAATTTATCTACAAACTACCCATATTACCAAGCAGTAAAGATATCATGATCAGAATTAACCTTTGCTCCTGTTTCATTGCAAATTTCACACAAAGGAACGTCGCTACTATGGAATCAAACTTCGCAAATCAAGGAAGGATCTAACACTAAGCTTAATTAAACCCTCAGGCGAGCAGGTCAGCCATTGATCTTCTACAAGATCAAGATTCCGGCATTCCGAACCCTGACGACTGCATGAACTAGAAATTCACGCAAATCCAAAAGCAGTAGGTTGTGGAATTCATTAAAATTATGAACGGAGAGAAAGTGAATCACGAAAATTGTTTGGCCGGAAGAAAACCATCAAAAGAAATCGGCGTCGCAGTATTAGTTGGCGTGAACGCACTGCCTTAGGTATTTATAGGAAGGCTTGAACATGGCGGGAGCACCTGGAAGGCGTTTCTCGTTATTTACAATAAACAAAAATAAAAACTTTTAAATAAAAAAAAATTAATATAAATTTATTTAATTCTTAGATAAATTGCTTATTATCTTTAATTTAGGGATAAAGTGCAAGCCGTTACTCGATATAGGCACGAGTTATCATGCTATACATACACGCATAAACAATAAGCTCTATTAACATTTTGTTAATGTACGGATATTAATGGAATTTCACTCGTAAATGCATTTAAAATTCAAAACCATATATTAATAAGTGTGAATTAATGAGATTTCTTAAATTTGTTTCATATTTATTTGTAACCATTTATCAATGAGCGTGAACTATTGGTATGGACATAGGAAGTCTAGTTGATCGTTCATTGATAGTTTATAAAATTCATAATTATATAAATAATTTTAAAAAATTAAAATTTACTTCTCACTTTATGTATAGTTAGATTAGAAATCACCTCATTGACCTACAATTACAAAATTAAAAGTTTATGCTTTGATTTTTTATTTTTACGTGACACTTAAATATCATTGATTATTATAAATTATTATATTAAATTTATCTATAAATAAATTATATCCAAACTTCGTATCATAGTGTGAAATTAAGATGTAAAGATTCATCTTTAATTAATAGAGACGTAAAATATATGCACAACATTGGTGGCATGCTACACAAGCAAGTGTGTCTGAGCATGCGTGCTTTGATTGATGAATCAAATTCGCTCGGTCTTCTTAATCTACACCAAAATCTTTTCCATTGAGAAATAGATGCAGAGAGATTACGGTCTTCTCGACGACACCCATAGTTGAATGGAAAAAGACAAATAAACTAGGAGTACAAAACTGTTCACAAGCAAAAAAGACCTAGCTTTTTATGTGAATTATATTATACTAAACCGCTGTCGTTTGAGAGTAACGAAAAAAAATTAATTCAAGAAATTATAAAATAAATAACATACTATTACTCATTAATTTTAGTCTGACAAAAAATAGAAAAATAATACTACGTTTATGTAACAGCTCAATCGGTCCAGATCAGCCCCATGATTCGTGACTGATACACTGGCCCAGGTCAGCACTAGGATTCGCGGTGCAGCACCGGCTCAAGTCAGTCATAGGATCCGCGATACACTGTACTCATGATATTTTCCTCCATGGGTAAAGAAATTTTTGTTCTTCCCCATGTGCTAACATCAAAGGGTTTCCATATGCTGGTACCACTTGGGCTGGAAACCCTTGGATGTTATCATGGGGTCAAGGGTTCGACTCGCTGGGAGGGTAAAAATTCCTCTACTCATAGAAGAAAAGATCATGAGTATAATGCACCGCGGATCGTGGGACTAACGTGGGCCAGTGCTTGCACCGCAGATCCTGTGGCTGACTTGGCCCGGTACACCAGTCGCAGATCCTTAAGCTGACCTGGGGCGGCTGAGCTGTTACATTTTATTATATTATTTAAATATATTTGTTTATGTGTTAAATAATAATTAATGTAACTAGTATATTAAATTAATTATTTATGATTTATTGAATTAAATCTTTTTTATTGTATAAATAATTATTTAATTGTATTAATAATTATTTGACACGTTATCAAATATATTTATAAAATATAATAAGAGAGTAAACATAATAATATTTTAAAGAAAATAATATAACTTGAAATATTATTTTAGTAAAAAAATTTAAAAATATGATAACTAAGTTATGAATAATAATTTTACATTTTACATGTAATATTTTCATTCGTAGCACATTTGTTTCGCATATGACTATGTATGAGTAATGTTTAGTTAAAATCTAGGATAAATATGTTTCTAATCTTTATAGTTAGTTACTCATTTCAATTCAGTACATATACTTTTAATTTCTAAAAATTTAATTTTATTATTAAATAATAATTTAGTCTATTTTCTTCGTTATATTTCACAAAAAAATGGCATTATAATTTTTTGTCACGTCACTTACCCATGTAACCTATAATATTTAACTATATTAAAATAATTGGGATCAACCCAGCTATTTTTTAAAACTAAATAAAATTTTATATTAAAATATTTGAAATAATCATAAAAATTAAGAGATATCAACTTAATAAGTTGATGATCAAATAAAGGGAGAATAATCTAGTATATATTATAAAATATTTGAAAAATTGCTAATTTGATTGCCGGGTAATTTAAGCAAAAATCTTGAATTATAAGAATATTAACAAATTTATTCCATTTTTTTTTCTGTAAATAAAATCATCATTAAATTATCTAATATTCATACTTATTCCTCAACATGATCTCATTCTTGAATTTTTCGTTAGAACGAGATCCCCAATTTAAAAGAAGGATCTTGACGCTGACAGCGTGAGATTTGTGCTAGAGGACAAATTCGAGAGTAGAATGTAAGCCGATCTCATTGCAGTGCAGAATTTTGTTGTTGATTTCATTTAGAGACGAGAGCAAAAAATGAGTAAAATCTCGTTTTTAACTGCAGGAATTTCTTTCCTTTCTATTGCTAACGAAAAACTCAAGAGGAAGATCTCATTGTCAACTAGCGGGATCACACTTTGAGTTTTTCTGTTAACATTAGATAGTTTAATGGCAATTTTTTTTTTAATTACATGAAGCGTTTAAGGGTGATAAATCGTCGATTTTTATTATAATTACCCATTGTTATATGTAATTATAGAATATTAATATTAAATTAATAATAAATTATTCCGAAAAAGGGTATAATCGGGCCGCAGCACATCAGAAGAGTTGCAAACACAACACGGGTAATTTTTGTTCAGACTGAATATCTCTGTAGTGTTTTTTTTCTCCTGCGTTCTAGGTTATCGCCGATTGGCTTCACGATGACGGAGGTGATGAATATGGCGGCCGATGAGTCAATCGATTCCCGCCGGGAGGGGAAGGAGAAGTCTGTTGAGGATCCCCACTCCTCGTCACCCCCGCCCCCAGTTAGAAGGCGGGAGAGAGACGACAAAGAACGGAGGGACGACCGGGATCTGGAACGCCCTCAGAATCGGCGCGGAGACATTTCTGATCGCAACCGCTCGCCGCCACTTCCCCCGCCTCTAAGGGAGAGAGACAGAGATAGGGATAATAAGCGCCGGAGCAGCCATAGCCCTCCTCCGCCTTATAGGGACAGGAGGCACTCACCTCCTAGACGTTCATCTCCACCGCCTTATAAACGGTCTAGGAGGGATGATGGTGGTGGGTTTGAGGGAAGGAGGGGTAGTCCTAGAGGAGGATTCGGACCTGGTGACAGGAGGTGAGCTCCGTTTAATGAAATTCTTCTGTTGTGGATGGTGTGCGGTGATCATTTGGTTTTCTAGTTCAGTTCGTTCGAAAAAGTTCTTGAGAAATTTTGTGGTAATTGAAAGTTTTATCGAGGTATTTGTCTATTGGACCCAATTTGGAACTCGGTAAAATTCAATGTGAACACGAGTGGTGTGGTTACGAAAAGTATGAGGTGGTTCTTTTATTCTTAACTTGGAAATGGGATCAGTGTCGCACTCTTATTCTCAAAGCTCAAAACTCCTTTAAAAGATACTTTTAAAATCGTGGTCCTAGTTTTAATGGGGGCATGTCTCTGTGATCTATAAGTAATTGAGATTGCCCATCCTACTTTATTTAGGATATGGAACTTTATCTTGTTGAAGCGTGGATCCTAATACAGTTGAAGGCAACAATTAGATGCCCAATGTACTTGCTAGATCTGTAATGAGAACTATGGACCTCTACTACAAGTTGTTTCCAACAATAATTGAACTGCTGCTCCTGACTCCTGAAGTGATAGTAGGTGTCTTATTTTTTGTCCAAGTAGAATTATTCTTTTTGTGGTCAGTAAAAGAGGTATAATGAAATTTTGATGGTTAGTGACAGTGAAGGGATTTATCTGTCGTTAGTTTCACTGGCTTTATGGGGCAGTTGTTTGTGTGTGTTTTCTAACAAAATCTTACCTTTACTCACCTCCGCCTTACATTGATTAAATATTGCATTTCTGGAAAATGGTTTTTTAAAGGACATTACCATCATTTACACCTAAAGCTCCTCTTTCTCTGAATGCCTACATGGTTTTCAAAATTTGGCGCCAAATTCAATTAATCAATATGCCTAATTTTACAGGTTTGGATTTGATTATGGTGGAGGAAATGAGCGTGACATGCGAGGCAGGCCTGGGTATGCTGATGAAAGGCCCATAGGTCGGTTCATTGGTCGCTTATCTGGTGGTTATCAAGGTGGACCTTCAGGTAAATAGTTACTGTAGGACAAATTAAACTTTTTAATGGCCTGTATAAAATGAGTTGGCTTGGGCACTTAAACACAATAGTAATCATTATTATCACACAAAGTCCTAAGGGGTATAAAGTATATAGCCAGTGAAGTAAGTATATGTAACTATTTTTTACCCAAAGCCTCCAAAATAGAATAAGTAGACCAAGATTATGAGTTTTTCTTTTGTATTGTAGTAGAAAAGGAAGTATTGCTTGGTTCTTTTGATGTGAACAGTTTGCTAACATTTTTTTTATTTTAAATGGGAGGTGAGGTGATGTTGATTGGCAATCTAAGTTGAGGACTAAAGTGAGATTGCTTGTTGCACACTCTTTGTGAAAGATGATTTATTTTTTGTCGATTTTTATGTGCATACAAAGATGGTCAAAGTAGTGATGTCAAATCAATGAGTTGCATGGACAAGTCATGGAGCAAAATTTTTTCTAGCGGAAGTTATGAGAAATACTAGAGAAGAAATTCTCAGGAAGTGAAGAAATTAATTTTATAGTCAAAAGTCTCTTTCTAATATCCCTAATAAGATAAACTAAATATCTAGGAAATTTTTTTAAAAGATTAAGAAAACCTTTAAAAAGATAAAATCTATCTAAAAAGTTGAATAAATAAAATAAGTAAAATAGAAGATATAATAAAACATCTGCTGATGGGCTTGGGCCTGTATTGTATTAATGTCCATGTATTCTTTGGAATTTCTGTTTCATATGTAATGCTTAGTATTCAGTTATGATGATAAAAAGGTTCCAACATGATGGTTATTCATGTTCTTTATGACATATTTTATGCTATGGTACTGGTGTGTCTAGAATTAGAGTATAATGTTGCTATTGATCATCATGTTTTTTCGCGTCCATTTACTCTTCTATTTGTTCTCTCCAGAATGGGATACAAACCGCAGTTCTTACAATGATGTTCCCAACTCTGGAAATGCTCCAAGGTTTATATCAAACCTTACATGCTGTGGTGTACTTTATTTAGTCATCGTTTTTTCTATTTGCTTTTTCATGCTACTTTTATCATTTTCTTAAAAAAGGTATTTGAATTACTTGAAATATTCTCTTGCTAGGTGTCATACTAAATTTACATCATTCTATTTTTCCGTTCTAACATGTAGTTGCACTATTAATGAAGTAGGCAATACATAAAAATGTTGTTGGTGAAGGATTAGAGTGCAGTCACAGCTGGTAAATTTGAAAGAATCTCTTGACACAGTTTTTTATCCCCTTTTTGGTTTATCTTGATCTCGTATTTAGTTTTGCTTAGTAGGTGTGGTGGCTAGATTTGGGTAGGATAGGGTGTTTTTGCATTCTTCAAATCTTATGTGCAAGAATGAAAAAGGAGGTTAGCTAACATAACGGAGGATGCAAAATCCACCCAAAGAGAACAAAATAAAAGGCCAATAAAGTTTGAGGTATAAAGTTCTGAATACAAAAACTGTGACGCTCCAATTTCAAAATCTACTATTTAAAATCCTCAATTAAAACCCTAAAATTTTTTCCCAAATTTGATTTATAAAATTTGGGTGTTAAAAATCAGAATTTCAGAATATTGAAAATTTCATTAAATGTTAACAAAAACTTTTAAATGTACGGAAGTTTTATCAAAATTTTTTAACATTAAATGACTTTATTGAAAATTTAAAATAAATGAAGAATTCATAAAACTTTATTTAACAATAAAATTTAACACAATTTATTCAAAGTTTTACTTGAATAAAACAAGAAATGTCTTCACAAATATAAAATGTACGAATTTAAATTCTTTCATTTAACCCCAAAATATTTTCTTCTTCTACATGCTCATTTGCCTCCGAGAGATTCTCGAGCAACGTCATTTCTTCGTCAGACAAAAGTTTACCTACATCACAAAATTATAAACTATGAGTTTTAACTCAGTAAGCAAAAGTACGTGCAAGTGTCAAAATTAATATTTACTTTTACCGAATCCTGATTGCAGAACTGGAGTACCATTTCCCAACCTTACACTTAGCTATCTCATTGTCGTTCAGGCTTTCGTCAATTTATTTTCGATCAAGCTCACCATCTCATAGTCGTTCAGACTTTTGCTATCACGTCAATTTCATTAAATGTTCAACCTCACCATCTCATTGTCATTTTTGCTTTTGCTATTACCTATTTTCCGTTAATTTCATCATTTTCATATGCATACAAAATGTCCGAGAAATTTTATCTTTATATTATTTCAAGTGAATGCCTAGACATGCGTGCTCAAATATCATCTCGTATAATAAAACAGTTATAAGAAAATAGTATAATATTTTGTGATGTAGGGCCGTAGCCAAAACATGAAAAACTGTATTTTTACTTACTTGATTACAAGAGAATGGGGATATCAGGATGTTTCAAAATTTTAAATAATTTCCTGCCTAAAAATATTTAATATTAAATTCTCCCTTAAATAAATTCAAACTTTAAAAGAATTTGGGCAGCAATTTCTTATGTGTTCCTAGGTTGAATTTGGACGAATTAGATTGATTAGAATCGATTCGAGTAACTTTTGAGATTTTTTGTGCCTAAATCAAATATTTGGTATTAAATTCTTACTTCGATAATATCAAATTAATAACGATTTCGACAGCAATTCCTTACCAAAAAATAAATCTTGGATCGATTTGGTTAAATTTGAGATTTTTCCTGCGTAAATCAAATATTTGGTGTTAAAATCCTACTTCGATAATCTCAAATTAATAACGAGCAGAAATTCCTTACTTAAAAATAAATCTTGGATCGATTCGATAAAAATTGGGACGGAATTTGAGTCGGGTTGGGTTCAGTTGGACCGGATCGGTTTGGCTCACTGTTCTGGTTCGGTTAACTGTTCTAGGTCGGTTCACTGTTGGCCGTTTTGGTTGGGCAGTCAGGTTTGGTTCGGTTCGGAGTAAGTGGACCGGTTCAGTTAAAAAAAAAAAAACTAAAACCTTCTTCTTCTTCGAGATCGAGAGATCGAGAGAGAGAGAGAGAGAGAGAGAGAGAGAGAGAGAGAGAGAGAGGGCGAAGTTTGGTCAATCATCGGCCGAAGAGCATTCGACCGAGGTTATTTTCGCCGGGGCTGGACAGCCCATGGTGGTCGGAGGTTGCGCAAACAGAGGTAAGAACTTCTGTTTTATTCTTCAGTTTCACATAACAGAGAAGGATATTGGGTAGGTGTGATTTCTCTCCACCACCGAGCCCTAATTTATAGGTAAATTTTCCAACATCTCCTTAATTCTTGGTTTAATCTGTAGAGAAATTGGGTGAGAGTTTAAGTTTTGTGTTGATTTTCCTCCTACCCTCTTAAATTGATCAAAATTGTTGGTGAGATATTTTTTTTGATTGTTACAAAAACGAAGGATAGTTCTTAATTATTACTAGAATGAGATTAACATATAATGCATTTGGATAAGTTAGAGATTCTAGGTTTTAAGACAGGAGGAGAGAATAGTGACCGCCAATACTTTCTGTGTATTATGATAATGGTATATACAAAATATATAAAAAAATGGCATTAACTTCTGCAGTGCCATATGACAATACACGAGGGTAGACAAATATTACAAAAGATTTCAAAAGAGCGAGAGAGAGTCATGCATTTAGTGTGACCAACTTAGAAAGAGAAGGCAGTGTACTGCTGATGGATAGAGGCATAGCAGGACATGATTCATGCTCAAAAAACTTTTTTAATCTCTAGGTACAACCTCTTAACTACTAAGATTAAATGACTATTGGATGTGGTGTAGATTCGTTGGTCTAATATTTTTAATTGTTACATTAGTGATGAAAATAGTTTGTACTGACGTGCTATGTCAATCTTGGTATTTCTAGGGGTTGTGTGTACCTCCATTTCTAATTCTAGGAGGAATTACCATGCCAGATAGTAGATACTTTTTCTTTTCTTTTTTTTTTTTCTTTTATGGTGCTGTCAGATTGGAAGGTATTTTGAGTCCAGAACCTTTGATTTTTTGATGGAGGAGGTCTAATGTTTCCCTTTATCTCTATTTTATTTGTGCTATATGAATGCTATTTTTATCAAAAAAAAAAAAAAAAAAAAAACTTCCTTCCTTCCTATGCCGTTCTCTACTTGTAATTTTAGAATCTTGTAAATTTGTATCTGCAGGGAAGGTTTGATGTCTTACAAGCAATTTATTCAGGAGCTGGAGGATGATATACTACCAGCAGAAGCTGAGCGCAGGTATGTAATAAACTGTAAGGGGTATTTGTTTAGCCTTTTACTTTAATTATTATCTAAGTCATGATTACTTTTCAAAAGTTTTCATTCGCTTCTTTTTGGGCAGATATCAGGAATATAAGTCTGAGTATATTTCAACTCAGAAGCGTGTTTTCTTTGATGCTCATAAAGACGAGGAATGGTATGCCCTACCTACAGATGCAAAACATTTTTGGTTCATGTGCAGTTTCTAACTATGCTCGGGTCTATAGGTTGAAAGACAAATATCATCCTACAAACCTTGTTTCTGTTATTGAAAGGTTCGTTGACCTTTCCTCCTTCCATAAAGAAAGATGTTGAGTGCTGTTTACAGTTGGTGCAAGCCTTTGTGCCGATTCCATTTATGTCTTATTTGGGTTAATACTCTTAGGAGAAATGAACTTGCTAGAAGGGCTGCAAAGGAATTTCTGCTTGATCTGCAAAGTGGAACACTGGACTTGTAAGATTAGGTTTTGTGATTTTCTTTAAATAGTGGGTAAATATTTACCGTTGTGGATTTTTTTTTCCAAATCATGCAGAGGTCCTTCTATTAATGCCTCATCTTCAAGTAAACCAGGTCAAACTAGTGAACCAAACTCTGATGAAGACAAAGAAAATGATGGAAAAAGAAGACGATATGGAAAAGGACAAACAAAAGAATCTGATTCACTATCAGCTGCTCCTAAGGCTCATCCAGTGAGCTCTGAACCTAGAAGAATCAGATTTGATATTGAACAAGCGCAGGTCATTATAGGTAAGCTTGACATGGAGAAAGGAATTGGAGAAAATGTTTTATGTCGAACGGAAAGTGACAAAATTAGTAGGGATAAATCACATAGCGGATCCTCTGGTCCAGTCATCATAGTAAGGGGTTTGACTTCTGTTAAGGGTCTCGAAGGCATTGAGCTATTAGATACACTTATCACATATCTTTGGCGCATACATGGAGTAGATTATTATGGAATGGTTGAAACAAGAGAAGGTAAGGGCTTCAGGCACGTAAGACCAGATGGAAAGAGTTCCGATACTGTTGGTAATGAAGTTGAGTGGGAAACGAAGCTTGATTCATATTGGGAAGAGAGGTTAAAGGGTCAAGATCCTTTGGAAATTATGACAGGTAAAGAGAACATAGAGGCCGCTTCTCTTGAAGCCTTTGATCCTTACATTCGGAAGATTAAAGATGAAAAGTATGGGTGGAAGTATGGGTGTGGAGCTAAAGGTTGCACCAAGCTTTTTCATGCTCCAGAGTATGTGCACAAACATTTAAAACTGAAACACCCTGATCTTGCAGTGGAGTTGACATCCAAAGTGTGTGAAGACCTTTATTACAAGAACTACATGAAGTAAGTGTTGGTTCTGATTACTAGTTATATGGACTCTAGTTTACAAGTCAATGGATAATATATAATTATGCACATTCTCAGTGATGCAGATGCACCTGGTGGAACTCCTGTTATGCAACAACCTTTTCTGGTATGTTTGATTTATTACTGTCTAGCATTCAGATCCAGATGTATACTTGCATTTTGACTGAACTGGGCAAGGGTAGATTAGGGACCTGGAAAGTGGATTTAGGGAATAACTAGAACTTTTTGCATGAAATGTGCAGTCTGAAAAGATTTGCAAGAGTGACGGTTTTTCTTTTCCTTATATAATCAACCACTCTTTGAATTCTACCAGGCATCTCGCTTAGTGGCTAGGATTTACGTTGCTTACAATATTTCTAAACTCTTTGGTTTCTTTCAGCTGTTCGATTATTGAATGAAATGTCCACTGGATTAATTCTTTTTGGCAAATAAAAACTGCGTGAACCATGAGAGACATTTTAGACCCTCAATGAGGGCAATGACTTCCAGAATGAACTGAGAAGAACACAATTGTTTTCCTTGTGTGTGGTTCGCAAGACTTTTTAGAGTTTTAAATCCCATAAACTGTAGCCAATTTTACAAAACTTCGCTGCTCCGAATATTGAAGTGAGCACTTTTTCATCCCTTCACTTGAATTTATATTGGGGTAGTGCATTTTTTGCTTTCAACATTTTGAACAAGGTTTTGTTTTGGCTCTGAGCTTTCCCATGGTTGATATACAAGTTTTTGTTCTCATTTCTTGGTTCTGATGCAATATTGCTTTACTAAAGTCACAATATCTATTCGGTTTTTCTGATAAAGAAGGACAAGCTACAAAGAAGAAGGATGGCTTTAGAGAATCGATTGAAAGATGATCGTGGTAATCGGAGAGAGCGTGATATCCGAGCAGGTGCTGGAGAAAGATGTGAAAGAAGTGAGGCAGATGAATCCAACAATGATGACAAGGATGGAGGAAACCGCGATGAACCCATTTATGATAGTTTTGGTGGACAAGGGATAGCTGTTCCTCCCTTTTCCTCGGATATTCCTCCTCCAGTATTGATGCCTGTTCCTGGGGCTGGGTATATCAAGCACTATGTTCTTTAGTTTTCTTTCCAGAAGTTGTTTGTTTCTGGTTTGATCATGTTATTTAATGGATCAAACGTTGTTGTTTTTCTAAGACCATTAGGGCCTTTTGTTCCTGCCCCACCTGAAGTTGCAATGCGGATGTTGAGGGAACAAGGGGGTCCAGCTCCTTTTGAAGGCGCTGGAAGAAATGGGAGATCTGCATCCCAGTTAAATGGACGAGCCCCAATTCTTGCCTTATCCTCAGGCTTCCGTCAAGATCCCCGTGGCTTACGGAGGTAATCTCTAATGAGCTTTATCTCTTTGTTGATGCTATCTTGGTAAAATTTGGCTTTATTTCGTACTGCATAATTTTTTATAAGAATATTTCTTATAGCTTGATTGGGTCATCTGAATATGGATTAATCTCTTTTAGTCAGTTTGAGTCTCCACCGAAATCAGAGCTCAAAATGAAAAAAAATAATATAAAAAAAGGACGAGGAAACCTTCCGGAAAATTCTTGAGTTTCTTTTCTATTTTTTTTATCTTGACTTTTGTTGCTGTGTTTGAATGCCCGTGATTAGTTCATTTGCCATTTATCACGTTTAGTTGTAATATCATTTTCTCCTGGATTCTTAGTTTCTTAAATGATTGATTAATTTTTAACAACTGAATAGTTTTTGGTAATTTAGGATATGGAAATTATTTTTCTGAAAAAAAAAAAGAATTGTGAAACGATAAGTGATTTTGACGCTATTAATGATTAATTGTTGTAAGTTTAATACCTACTGGATCTCACTGTCCCAGTTTTTTGCAACTTATTGAATTATGCACTGGGCAAACTGGGTATGATCAGCTTCCCTTGTTCCATTTTATTTCTGATCAACCTACTTGTATTTATCTAATTATAGGTTTGTTACCTCACTTGTTTTAGAGAACCATAACTTCAATTCAGTTTAAAACCATCATAATCGCAATCTTCTTATCTTTATTATAAAAAGTTTCAGACTTTGTTCACCCATTTCGTTGATTGTATCATCACGTCACTAAAGGATAATGGCCTAACTAATGATAAAATCTGTATGTTGGGGATATATGGAAGGGATATTTTAGAAATTAATATTAAGTGTTAGGAATATGAGATAGTTTAAGTATTATAATTATGTTAGATTATTATAAATAAAGGGTATTTGAGTGAGTGAAGGTAATTATTGAATATTGTCTCCAAGTGAAATTCTCTCTCAGAAGAGTCTGTTTTACGGGCAATAGTTCGCGGTTGTTTCCGAGTCAACTCGCCAGACATGTGGTTTTCTATTTTTGTTTGTGTGATTTTGGTTGTTTTCATTCAATTACGCGGTTCTATGCCTCATCACTCTACTTTTTTTTATGTCAATGGTGATGCTTAAGATAATATGTTGATGCAGTTATCAAGATTTGGATGCCCCTGAGGATGAAGTAACAGTGATAGATTATAGAAGCTTATAGGTATGGTCTTACCACCTTTCTCCATTGGCTGAACACTTGTGTTGCAAATTCGTTTCTCGAACTTGGGGTGTTTGTGTCTTGTGGTGGCTGTTTATATATTCGTAGCGAACTTGCAGACAGTGATCGTATAATAAAAAAAAAATGCTGAGCTGGTTGGATATCATATTTTGCATAGCATGCAGTTGTCAATTTTTTTTTGAGTGGGTATTAGTTGCTCTTCAATCTTTTTCAAATTTGATGGCTCTTAACGAACAAAGTTTATGGATATGGATTGTACAGATTGTCGTCAATTAACTCTAACAAAAATGCGATTGGTAGCATTTTACCAAAGATAATGAATCTTTGGGACTGTGTGTACATATAATTTTATATAATTATTTTTCAGTATAATAGTTTTAATTTAACTAGTGATTGTGGCCTATTTATCTAAACAAGAGGCAGAATCTAGATTATTGTCATTTTTTTTACTGGTAAATTACTGGTTGTATTAATATTTATAAAATTAAGTTATTGTGTGACGTGACACTTTCCAAAGGTAAATTTATATTAATATTTTTTCATCGCGTGTTAGTTCAAACATTGGTGATTGTATACTATGTATTGTTGAACAGCGTGTAGGTTGGTCAAGCTGTTGATAGTGGCACCATGAAGAGGACCATGGGCATGCCACAATTAGACTTGTAAATTAATATTTTGTTACAACTTTAACTTTATGTTAAAAATATTTATTAAATACAAATTTTCCAAGTGCATGGAAAAATAACTACGTTACAGGTTTTTGCGACGTGAAATTGTGAACCATTGCTTCTACCACGCCACCCTGTTCTCTGCTATGAGCCTGAGGCATCAATGATAATACTTTGAGTGGGTAGGTTTTTGAATTTTCTCTTTGGAGCTATGTTTCTGAGCAGTTAAGTTATTGTCGTTAGAGTTGACGTCAATGTTGACTTACACTTGACTAACTTCCTTCCCTTTCCCGCTCTTTTTCAGATTTCTTTCTCCTAAAACTCGATCGATCAAGTCATCTACTAATTAGGAGGAAGGACAGCCAGAATTCAAACATAATTCCTCAGATTTAAAGATTTTGAAGCAACTCATGTAAACCCTAAGCAATTTACTTATGCACTCTTCGATGTTACCAAATTGAACCAGTAATTTTCAACCCTGTAAAACTTTTACCGAATGACCATTGCCAGGAAAGTCAAACGAATTAATTCAATCCATAGACAAAAGGGAGAGAAAACAAGGGGAAAAGGCACTAAAATCGTGGGGTGCATCCGTGTTGTTTCCATTCCACTACGGAACCAACTGGTCTTTGGTTCACAGTTCTCATCTCACTGAACTAGAATCGGAACCAGAATTGAAACCGGAATTATGAGCTTTTGGAACCAAACCGCACAAACTGTGTTTCACTGTTCGTTTCAGTTTGATTTCAAAAAGTTTGTTTTTATCTCTGTATGTTTTTGAGTTTGGTTTTTGGAGTTAATGTTGGGTTTAAGATCGGTTTTTTTAGAATTTTGGTTGGGATTTTAATCGAATTTAAGGTCGAATGTTTTATCCACCGTTAGATTCTTTTTTTTTTAATCTCTAAAACCATAACCGGAAATGTTAACCCGGATTCTTGAAGTTGTGGAACCTCGTGAGAGAGAGAGAGAGAGGGAGTTACCCTTTGACCGCCGGTTGCTGGTGACCGATGACGGATCGTGACGGCGCATAGGACTGTGCAATCGGTGATATTAATCATGTGTGTTTCCCCTACGATGCTTTTACTTTAGTCCAATCAGATCACTAAACGTACACAGCTCATCTAGATTTAAATAATTTTTCTGTGTACTTTCGAACTATAAATAGTTTTTGGCTTCCAAAATTCTTCAGTTTTTCTCCCAGAGTCACTAAAAATGAAGACGATTCCTCTCCTGCTGATGGGCTGCGGAGGCGTTGGGCGGCAGCTCCTTCATCACATTGTTTCTTGTCGATCAATTCACGCTAAACGGGCACTCACTTTCCTCTAACGTTCCGCTTTCCTAATTTTTCTCAATCCTATTTTGTTTTCCCTGATGTTTCTTGATCAATGGTCCACTAAATTCTGCGTTATCTTCTTCAAAGCTATCATATGCACTCGTTGTTGTTGTTGCTGGATAGTCAATTTTTCACCTGATAGTTTGGCATTTCATTTTCGGTACAATAATTTGGTTGTGCACTGTGATTGCCTGTGAATTTGGCTCCTTTGTCCGTGAATTAAGAATGCGTGATATGACTACGTTAATCTCAAATGTGCAGGGAGTTCAATTGCGAGTTGTGGGCGTGTGTGATAGTAAATCTCTAGTCGTTGCTTCAGATGTGTTCACAATGGAATTGGATGACAAAATTTTGTCAGAGCTTTGCTGTGCAAAGTTGGAGGGTTCTCCTTTACTGTCACTTGCCAGTTCTGGTAATTTCTAATTTGATAAGATATATATAAGTCGAAATGACTTCTCATGTCTCATTGTAACAGTTGTTGATTTTTATAATTAGATAATTGGTAATAATAAAAACTTTTCTAAATATTAAGGATAAATTAATTAATTATATGCTAACTTGTTATGCACTAAATAATAAATGTGCTTAATATTCTCGTGCAATCAATAAATTATTTAGTTGTTTTGAATACACATTATATGAAGCTTTGAAATGATCTTTTAAATTAAAATTGTTCTACGCCTTTTTTTCTATTCAACTACTTTTGAATCAATTCATACATATAGTTTTTTTTTTAAATAAGAAACTTAATTTTATTAGATAAAAGAAGATTACAAGAAGAATATAGGAAATTCTCCCAAGAAACAATAACAACAATTAATGTATACATACATAAATTATTGTTTTTCTTTTACATATCCTTGTGTAAAAGAGTATGTTACCTTGTAGAAAATGGATTAACGAGAAAAACAAAACAGGGGAACAGAAAAGAACGGAAAGTTTTGCATGAAATTCTGATGATTTTCAGTTTGTTATGTGCCAGGTAAGTACGAGTTATGCACTGGTTTGGATTCAAGAAGAAAACTCATTGACATTGCCACTCGTCTTAGTAAATCAACAGGTTTGTGAAGTATATGAGGTCCAATGACCTTTTTGCATTAAAATATAATATGTAGCCTAGTCGGTTGGCTTTCTCCCTATGGTAAATGATATCATGAACGTGAATTAAATATAATAGGTCTGGCATTTGTTGATTGTTCTGCCAGTTCAGAAACTATTTCCATGTTAAAGACGGTGGTTGATTTGGGTTGCTGCATTGTTTTGGCAAATAAGAAGCCTCTAACTTCTTCAATGGTAAAGAATTCCTATTATTATTTTCACTTGAAGTAACTTAGTTTGCTGTTAATATGTTTTTGGTTGAAGTTTCTAACTATAAAGTTTGTACCGGTAACAACACTACCTTCTTTTTGGTTATAGGAGGACTATGAAAGACTATTCTTGCATCCACGACATGTTCGGCATGAATCAACAGTGAGTTTCACTTCTTTTTCTTTTTTAAAGCAGTATATAGCTCTTTGTGTGGAACTATTGATGATTGGGACACCAAAATTCTTAAGGAAATTGGAGGGCAATCATCTCTTCAGCTTGTAAACTTCATGTTGGATATAAATCATAAAGATAAATAATAATCAATTGGAAAAAGCTAAATGATATATCTGATACTTGTCTCCTAGGATTGGCTAGGGTGTCTTAATATCTGACAAATCTCCACACGAAAATTGTACTCAATATTTGATCTTATGAATGATGAATTTCTTGTAACTGTCTTCTATTCTCGTTCTAATAACATTCCTATTCTCATTTGCAAATGCCACATCAAAGTCCATTTAGTTAACTCGAGGCTTTTTAAAGCCTCATACTTAGGGATGGTGCAAGTTAAACTTATGCTTTGGATAGAAAGAGTTAATCGTGACTTCAGCAAATGATGAGTTTAAATGGTGCGTAGAATAGAAGATTCATTGGGCTTCTGTTTTGGGCAGTTTGTCTTTTGGAGTTCGTTCACAAATAAACATTCACGCATCCTGGCTTGCTAGGCTATCAAAATGATGAGTAATTCGTACACCTTTCTCATTGTACCTGTTTTGACTAGGATCATTGGCTAGTCATCGAATAAGTTTGATTACATAAAGACTAGTGTTGAATTATGTGTAATAAATAAGTACATTTTGAAATCTGCTTCTGTTTGGAAAAGATCATGTATTTTGTCCTGATTAAGAGATAGACATGGTCTTTAAAATAATTTTTTGCTTTGTCATAACTAGAGTCTCCTTAATAAATTGTTTTAATTGGCATTATCATGTGGCAGGTTGGTGCAGGTCTTCCGGTCATATCATCCTTAACTCGCTTACTTTCATCTGGAGATACAGCTCACCGAATTATTGGGAGTTTAAGTGGTATCAAATAAATCCACGTATATTCCATTATTTCTGTACTTTCAACCCTAAAATCGTTATATTTTATTCGAATGGTTTTCTTGTAAATGTAAAATTTGGATATTGGTTTCTTTTGTAAATTCATGCAGGTACCTTAGGATATGTAATGAGCGAGGTTGAAGATGGAAAACGATTGAGCCAAGTGGTTAGGACTGCTAAAACCCTTGGTTACACTGAACCAGGTTCACAGAATGTTATTTACTTTTCAGTTTAAAATTTTCATTTGGTATCTCTGTACTTGTGTTTGTATTTTGCTTTGTCTTTGGGAAAGAGGGTTAGTATTGGTGATGTTAGGAGTTCAAGGTTTTGTAATCAGTCCCATTTTAAACATCTTTCAAATGTCTTACAAAAAAAGATTTTGACATATTGGTAATTTGGGTCCAATGATTATTTTAACAAGTAATAAAACTTCTGGAGAATGCAAGTTTGTAAAGGCAGCGCGGACTGTTATTTTTTATTAGTAAAAACAACATAATATGCAAAGTAAGTGAATTATGGATAATAATTAAACCATTGCTTTTGATTGGAAGACCCCAATTATTGAATTTTAGAACTTTAGACACAAGTGTGTCATTTTGCAAACTCATAATTATTTTATATGTATGTAATATTTATAGTTATCATTTTGAATGTATATATGCCTGATTTGACATATTTTTTCTTGGAAGAAGAATCTCTTTGGGTTGCTTTTAGAAGAACTAAATGTGTGTATTTGATAACTTTAGCATAAGTTAGTGTCTGGTAAATAAAATTTATTTATTTTTTCAAAACTCAGAAAATATAGCTTCTCCAAAAAAAAAATTTAATAATATAAAATTCATTTGATCAAATAATATTTTTTTCTTTTTTATCTTTTCAGTTTTTAAATAATTATACAATTAAAGTTCTTATAATAACCAAATCTCTCTCGTATTCTCATTTCTTTCTCCTAAACAGAGCCCTCTCTTCTCTTTTTATATTATTTTGATTAATTTTTCAATATCATAATATATATTTATTTTTGAATGTTTAACTTTTTAGCTATATTTTTTTACTTGATTTTCATTCAATAATTTAGCAAGTATGATGTAACGCCCCGAATTTTAAAAATCCTCAATTTAAAAATCCTAATTTGAAACCATAGAAATTATTCCCAAAATTTGAGTTAAAATCGATCGTTAAATTTTCAGCTTAAAACATTTTCTTAAAATCTTGAATAAAAATCATTAAATGCGCGGAAGCTGTAATTAAAACAATAATTAAACTTATTTGAAATAAATGTAGAATCATAAATAATTCATAAAAACTCTAATAATAAAATTCAACATAATTTATTTGGAGTTAAAATAAAAACCGAAATACTTTTAAAAATTGAAACATAATATTTTAAATTCATTTATCGAGAAAATTAACATCTTCTTCTGTATGCTCGTTTGCCCTTGGGAGATTCTCGATCGCAGCTAGTTCATCCTCAGATAAAAATTCACCTACATCACAAAATTATTTAAAATATGAGAATTAACTCAATAAGCAAAAATACGTGCAATGGTCAAAAATTTATATTTACTTTTACCGAATCCTGATTACAGAACTAGTTGGTACTCATTTCCCAACCTTAGACTCAGCCATCTCATTATCGTTCAGGCTTTGTCAACTTACTTTCGGTCAAGCTCACCATCTCATTGTCGTTCAGGCTTTTGCTATTACGTCAGTACTATTAATGTTCAAGCTCACCATCTCATTGTCGTTCAAGCTTTTGCTATCACATATTTTCCGTCAATTCCATCATTTTCATGCGCATGCAATATGTCCTACCAATTTTATCTTTATACTATTCTAAGTCAATGCTGAAACATGCGTGCTCAAATACCAACTCGTGTAATAAAACAGTTATAAGAAAATAATATAATATCTTGTGATGTAGGGATAAAGCCAAAACTTGAGAAAACTGTATTTTTACTTACTTGGATTCCGAGCGGTATGAATATCGGGATTCGTTTACTATTTCAAATAATATCCTGCTCAAATAGAATCTTTGGTATTAAATTTCTACTTAATAAATCTATTTTCAAAGAAATTTGAGCAGATATTCCTTACGTTGTTCTTTTAGGTCGGATGGGGTTGGTTGGATCGTTTGGATGACTTCCAGGATCTTTCCTACCTAATTCGAATGTCGATAATAAAATCCAACTTAATTAATTCCAACTTAAAAGAATTTGGACAGAAAATTCTTACCGGTTTAATTTTGGATCGGTTCGGTCAGATTTGGGTCGAAATTTGGTTTGGGTTTGGGTTTGGTTCGAGTGAAGAGTGCCAGTTTGGGTCAACTGGGTCGGTCTGGGTCAGCTGGGCCGGTCTGGATCAACTGGGCCGGTCCGGGTCAACTGGGTCGATCCAGTTTGGTTCGGCTGGATCGGTTCAGTTCAGTTGGACCTCCTTAAAAGAACTGATTCTGGTTTTTAAATAAAACCAACTCCTTTCCTTTTCCTGTTCTGCCGAAAGAGAGAGAGAGAGAGAGTAAGAGAGAGTGAGTGAGTGAGTGAGCGAGAGATCGCGAGTGAGCGAGAGCGAAACCGAGAAGGACAGAGCGAGGGAGAGCTTACGCTGTTGAGGCAAATTGTTTGATCGAAGGGTGCTCTCTGCTGTCGCGAAGTAAAGCTCAACCGAGACAGATTTTGCCGTGTCAGAAAGGCTTGCAGCGTCGGAAATCGGGGTAAGTACTCCTTCTCTTCATGAAGGACTCGGGAGGGAGAGCTGATGTGCTTTCCTCCTTCATGAGTACCTCTATTTATAGGAGAGGTTAGCACCCCGCTCCTCCAAGATTTTCGGGTTTCACTCGGATTTCCCGGTTGTTATCTGATTGGCGGTGGATTTTTGGTTGAGTGGTTATTCAGTTAGATCCTGAACACTTAGATTCATCCCGGATTTATTGCTGAAAATCAGCAATCCGATCTCTAAATTGGATTTCCAAATATATTATCTTAATGGAAATTTAATATTCTTCTGTACTGGGACGATTTTTAGGCTAGGTTCATTGGATTTGTTTCTTAAAATTCGGGTTGTGATTTAGGAAATTTGAATATTGAATTTATTTGAGAATTTCTAAATTTTGAATTTATATATATTTTTTTTAATTAAAAACCCTAACTGTTACATATGATTATGTAGTTTTTCGTAATTTGATGTGACAAAAATAATTAAGTATTATGATATCTCAAATATTTAACTTTATAAAATCAGTTTTGAAATGTTTCCTTCAGTAAACACTTGTTTGATTCTTTTGCATAGCTGATTATTTTAACAGCACAATTAACCGTAATTATTAAAAAAATTGCATCAATACCAAACTGGTACTAAGAAATATTGGAGCTAAAATGTAAGCTGTATTTGGAAAAAAAAATTAAGAAACAAAAGATGACAGTGGCCTGAGAATTGATATGGAAGAAAACGAAAATCTATTTAATGCCCTTAGTACTTTTATTGTATCCTTGTTGCAGATCCTCGCGATGACCTAAGTGGGATGGATGTTGCGCGAAAGGTCTGATTACAGTGCATTCTTGACGTTTGTAATTTTATTTCATTTGTTTTACATCTCTTAATTGTTGTGGTTAAGGAATATTATATTTTAGTTGACTAAAAGTATGCCTATGGACTCATGATAAGATATTTACAATACCCGAGCATATATTAATATGCTTACCTTAACTGAATATGCCTTTTAAATCAAGATCCTAATTTCTGTTTAACTGGTATGGTTGGATTGGAATAAAACATGTCACTAAATGTAGAAGTGAAAGTTGTTTCTGCTAAAGTTGTGTTTGAATTACTTGAAACAGTGACCATTCTACATATATATGGGAACAATCAACCGATATTTGTGTGTATATCAGTATATGCGTGTCTTCTTTTTCCTTCCCCAATGAAATTATTGATTGGCTTAACAAAGACATTTCTCTGCATACTTAGTTGGCAAGTAGGAATGATCAACATAATGCTCCAGCTTGAGAGAAAGTATTGAAGAATAGTTGGTATCAAGTATAAAACTCAGACTTCAATCTTTGAAATCTTTCCTTCAAGGAATATTTGGAAATCAAGCACTTTTTCAAGCAACTAGACAATAACAACAAGATAAATGTTTCCTTTTTTATTGTGATGACTGGCTCAAACTATATACTCACTGCACTATGTATTGCTGGTGAAATATACGAATGAAATACTTTTTTTCTCAACAGCATACTGATGTTTAAAACAGGCTCTGATCCTTGCTCGACTTCTTGGATGGAAAATTAGCTTGGATGACGTTAAGGTCAGAGTTTGGCCATTTACCTCTATTTGTTTTTAAATAAGTGTTCATTGCAGCTAAAATAAAAGGTGTTTAAATGGAGTGTTCTTTCCAGTCTTTTAATGACAATGATAAAAATAAATTGAAATATTCAGATAAACTTTCTGGATCATTAATTATTATCTGATGGCGAATAAATTGAAATATATTCAGCTAAACTTTATGAATCACAAACTATTATCTGACGGTGATTTCTCTTTTCAGATTGAGAGCTTGTACCCTAAAGAAATGCAATCTGATGTAATGTCGGCAGATGAATTTTTGGGCTCGGGAATATTGTTGCTTGATAAGGGCATTCAAGAGAGAGTTAGTGAGGCTTCTTTGAAAGGGAATGTGTTACGTTATACTTGTCTGATTGAAGGCTCAAGGTATTAAAAGTCAACACATTTCTTCTTTTTGCAACAAGCTATATCATTTATCTGGGCTACTTCATTACCATATTATGATTTCAGTAGGTTTAACGGAATGTTTTTGTTTTGAGAATTCTTATTTATTTTACAGTTTTTTCGTACTAGTTTTTCAGTAATGATGCAAAAGGGAAAATGCTTGCCCATGATAGTAGTCTATTTTGTTCCCCTAACAGTTGAAGTCTATAAAATTATACTTGAAGTTATCTTTTTCACACTGGTATCCCCATAAAACAAAGCTACGTATTTACATTCATTGGCAATTCTTGGTGTGTCTTGATAACTCATCTAATGTTCGGTTCATCGAATAAATTGACTATATCCTTAAGCTTGTTCTTCGTCTAGTTATTATCAATGATGTAAACCTAAGATAATAGAAATATTAGACTCAACACAGAATGTGTAAATCAAAAGGAATTATATTTTTATTGATTCGAAAGAACAAGAAGAAAAAACTTGACCCCAATAAAAAATTAGCGATGGAACCGAAGTTATCAGAAAAGTAGATACACCCGAACCAAACTCGTTGGTTGAACCTAAACTATCAAGTTCTATCTTTTCAAGAATACACTCGAATAAGATCAAATTATAATCCAAGAACTTAAAAAAAGAATTATAAGTATCTCGCCTTAAAGCAAAAAACTTCATAAAAATAATCAATTCATTAAAAAGAAATCCATTAAATCTATTACAAGTCTTTTTAAATAAGTAAAAGTATAAATTTAATAAGGTAATAATATAATTTAGAACTAATAAAATATCATAATTAGATAATAGGAAAGTTTCAAAAACAAAAAAATGAAAATTGACATTTAGAAGGTGGTACAAGTGGATGATGACCGCAAAAATTAAGTTTAGGCAGCGCGAGTCTCGAGTTTAATTCAACTTGTGGGCCTAGCGCAATGTTGTAGCACTTGTAAGAATTTTGAAGTTAAAGAATTTGGGATAGAGTAGTATCATGTTGGGTGATTATGTGAGAAATCTTTATTTTTGAGACATCTCTTACGTTTTGGGATTCGTTCTGGGATTCTTTTTCAATCCTTGCCTCTTTATTAACACTTAGTAATATTATGGTCCGTTACACATCTTGCGATGATTCTTTTTTTTTTGATGTTTTTGATTAAAATTTGTAGTCTTTTGTTTATTTTCTATATTTTTGATTTCGTCATTGGTGTTTCTATGTTCATCAATAGATCTTGCCTTCCTATTATTTTTTTATTGTACTTAATTGCTCCTTTGACTACGTTATATAAATTTTGTAATATTTTGTAGGCACCATAATTCCTCTTTTTCACGCATCTTGGCATGTATTCTTACTAGTTTAAGCAGAGGGTAGTCAACAAATTATGCCCACATACCTGATTTCTCTATTTTTTCAGGTGTGAAGTTGGGCTTCTAGAGCTCCCCAAAAATTCTCCTCTGGGAAGACTGAGAGGAAGTGATAATTTGGTAATCTCTCTCTCTCTCTCTCTCTCTCTCTCTCTCTCTCTCTCTCTCTCTCTCT
>CM039524.1:13446332-13489752 GCA_022433055.1 Begonia peltatifolia
TCTCTCTCTCTCTCTCTCTCTCTCTCTCTCTCTCTCTCTCTCTCTCTAACTTATTCTGAAGTGTTATTTGTTATATGGAATTGCAGTTGGAGGTATACAGTAGATGCTATAGTGAACAGCCTCTTGTGATTCAAGGTGCTGGAGCTGGGAATGACACCACAGCAGCTGGTGTCTTGGCTGATATTTTTGATTTGCAAGACCTATTTCCTTGAACACTTCTCCATTTTGGATCTTAATTTAAGTGACTTTGAAATTCAGGGCCTCCGCGATCTTGAATAGGACTTCTTCATTTTTGACCGCTGATTACAATTGATGCTAGAAATAAGACCACATAGTATGACACTTAAAGAATATTGTTATATGCTCAAATTATATGGGTTGCAATTATTATAAACAAAGAGTCAAAACTCAGCAATTTCAGTTTGATCAAAATAGCACCCGGAAGGGCTGCCTTCCGGTAAAAGAGCCAGCATGACAGACCCTCTTGCCCCTTCTTCCACGCTCATCGTCCCTGTGTGCCAATTGATATCTGTATTTACAAAACCAGGATGAACGCAATTTATGCACATGTTCGAGTTTTTCTTTGCAAGAATTCTCGTATATGCATTGAGGGTGGCCTTGGAGATGCTATACGCAGGAAGCATCATCGTCCATCCATTTTCTTCGAGCGTGTTTTCTCTCAAATCACACAGAAATTTCTGCAGAATTTCGTCGATTTTTGCTTCAGTCAGATTTTCTGCGTCTCCAAGTTCTCTCTTTATGTGCTCACCCGGAATTCTCTGTTTCAAATAATTCCATAGTTAGAAGATGAAACCAGATAATGTATATCAGTTGTGAGGGATTTGTATCCATAAATGGCTCAAATTATGCCATGACCCAAAAAATGGCACATTCATAACTTTCTTTTTTGGAAGGACACGCCTAGACCACCCAAAGCAGCCGAATTATTGAAGTTTCGTGCTAGATTCAAGCTGAACCCATTATGGCTCTACAGTTTTTCCTCTGACTTGAGCCTAGTTCTCAAGTCAGCGGGCCGTACTGACTTTTATAACGGGTGAGTGCCAATTTTTTTTTTCCCCATGGGTCTGTAGGCTGGCGCCAAAAAGAAACTCATAGGTCCAAGGCACAGGCTCGACCACCGACCACCTCATTTAGGGTGGACTGGTTGGGCTCGGGCCTTGGACTACCCCAAGGCCGAGACTCCGACCTGGCTGTGTTTCAGGAGGCCTGATGAGGCTTACAATAAATTGAAGAAAATATTTGTTCTTGAAGAACTGCAATTTGCAACCAGAAACCATGCAAGAAAAGGGCAAAAACAAGCCTGGATTGCTAGAAGATGTTGATTTACCTTCAACTCACTCCTGAGAGAGGAAACATTCACAATTCTTGCTCCGCCCCGGGAATTCCGAAGAAGTGGGAGAAGGGCTTCTGTTACCCTCTTGACCCCATAGTAATTCGTCTCAATGCATTCCTTGGCCGTCTCGTTAGTCGTTTTAATCACACTTTGCACCAAGTTTGTAGCCTTGCCAGACAGCTGAATGTAAAATAGTTACAACTATTAGGTACTTCTTTTAATTAAAATTCTTAATTTTCTACTATGTGACTAAACTTTATTTTAAAAGTAATGTTAGGTTTATCCTATAGTTTTATAGTCTAATTTCCATATTATGATATAACGATTAAATGTTACTCATTAATTAGTAAAATAACGAAAATAAATCATATACAGTTAAAATAAAATATTAATCGCACTAATTAAACATGTGTCATATCAACATGTAAATTTAGAATGTAAATTAAAAGATAAATCTGACATTACTCTTATTTTAATTGTTATTAGACGTGAATATTATGTTAAAATTAGTTGTTAATTAAAAACTTAAACTTATAGTTCCTCGTTAGTACCACGAAAGAAATATCAATAAAAAATTACAGCTAATTCGCTACATTATCTTACCCAATATGCCGGATCAATATTTAGGGCTCTTAGCCCTTCATCATCAACCACAACTCCAGAAGCTCCTGCATTGTTCACCTGAAAACTTCAAGTCAATTAGCTCGCTATTTACACGCATACAAACTCAAACATCGAAATAAATAACTAGTTATGAGAAACGTGTTTGAGAAGTACACTCTCCCAAGTTGAAAATTACCATCATCTCCAATAATTAATAGTACTTTTCATATCATCGAAGGCAGTTGGACAAAGACTTTATTTATCGAATAAAAGAAGGGAAATAATGTCTGTTTGGTTGGATATAATGTATATTGATTATGCAATACAGACTCGATGAGCATTTTAAAGTGACAACATATATATATGTGTGTGTGTGACAACATATATATATATGTGTGTGTGTGTGACAACATATATATATCTGTGTGTGTGTGTGTGTGTGTGAAATTCTGTTTCTGGCTTTGTATGAATCTAGATGAAATAAACATGTCTATGAATACTACTTGCACTTGGACATAATTTTTTAATCAAGAAATGTCTTACCAAGATGTCGAGCTTGCCGAATTTTTCATCGACGAACTTAGCCAAGGATTCAATGCTAGAAGGGTCTAGAACATCGAGTCGATGAAAGATCACATTTGGCAAACCAGTCTCGTGGAGCATCGAGGTAGCTTCCAATCCTCTTTTCTCGTCTCTAGCAGTTAAGATCACTTTAACGCCTCGAGAAGCAATCTGCCGGACTGTTTCGAGCCCAATGCCCTTGTTTGCTCCCGTGACAACTGCACATCTACGACAAACACACTTTAAATCAGAGATAACTACAAAATAAAATTATATTTGCAAGAAAAGGTTCAACTCTATAACAAATAATCAAATCGAGAATACCTCTCGGCTTCATGGTTTAGGTTTGTTGCCATTCTGTCCACGCTTACTGGCCTGGTTCTATACTTTTCCTCGTTTACGGAAGATTGTATTTTGACACTTCGGTCATGAATAAATTCAAAAGATGAAGAACTTAGATTAGCTAAAATTACAGATGCATGGGCTTATACCTGTAGGGGGATCCTTATTTCAAATGAGAAAATAAAGAAGTGCACAAGGAAGATTCCTAGAACAATCCATTCTAAAACTCATATTTGAGAAATCGCCAAAAAAAGGGACAAGCCTGAAAATGACCCCTTGCCGATTACCATTTTTGGCGTTGAAACTTCACCAATTCAGCCGGCAGACCTGGCCAGCCATGATTATATATACTTGTTCTAAGTGAATAAAATGAATTTTGGTGTGAATTTTGATAGGAAAGAATATTTTAATCCGAGGAAACTGATAGTGGAATCAAAGAACAGAAACCACATTCCAATTTAAAGATTTATTGAAGCAGATCGTGGTCTGAAGCAGGTTGGTCACCTTGCCATTTTTCTGAGCTCGTTTTCATATGAAAATGGAAGAAAATATCCTCTCGTGGACCATGAAAACGGGTAGTAAAGGACTGACCGTTGACTTCCATTAGTGTCTCATATTCAGTTCGTAGATCTTATTCAGCGAGATTCCAAAAAACAACGTCAATTTTATCGAACGCTGTACGAGAAATTTCAATCATCATCAGAATGAGGACAAGAGGAGAAGAGCAATGCTTACCCACGCAACGGAAGAAGACGAAGCTGCGAATGCCGACAAGAAATGGAAAGAAGCGAGACGTTCTCGTGGATTTGAATGGGTTGGGGCGAAAACGAAGGAGCTTGGCAGAAATGGCGGCATCTGGTCGAGCTCACGCCCAGACGAGCCATTAATTCTTCTTCTCGTTCTGGGTTTTCTTCTTCAATCGAGATGTGAAATTATTACATCCGTCAACTTTGCTTCCCATCTCAACAAAATTTTGATTTCACTGCAATCGAAGCACAATAAACAACTTGAATTTTGTGAGTGACAAGTAAAAAGTTAAGAGTACAGAATTATAAAACTCGACTTTCAGCTGCGACCCAGATAACGCTAACCTCATAGTCCTACTTGCTTCAAAACAAATTTCAAGGAAAAATTGTACATCTAGCCCACTCTAGGCGGGCACACCTTCCGGCTTCCGGTTCGTCCCAGTTCCACCGCAGAATCGGGATTGAATTAGGGCCCACGGTTCCCACCTCATAGAACCGAGATCGGAACTGAGCGATTGGGACCGAACCCTGCCAGATCAGTTCTAAAATTTGTCTTAGGATGTTCTTAGACAGTGGTTTCGGAGTTTGAGATAGTTTTTGGATATGGGTTGATTTTTTAAATTTTGAGTCGGGTTTTAGTTGGTTTCGGGGCAACACAATTTTTGATCTCCAAAATCGTGAATTGAATCGTTACTCATGATTTTTTAATTTTTAGAAAGGAAACTGAATTATTTGGAAAAAAGAAGAAACCTGAACCCATATCGAAATGAACGTGCCGGTTTCATCCGCAGGTCCACCCCTGTCTTGCCCACCCCTATGGGTGAGCATCACATTAGAGTTAATATTAGAATGTATGTACATATTCAAAATTACATGAATTGATAATTACTTGAAACATTGGGGACATAATTTAGGAAAAAATGTTAGTATGGTTGTGTCAGAAAATAAATAAAAATCGAAAAAAAAAATAATATATATATATATATAGAACATTTTTAACTCTTCACCTCGCTCATTTGGCAGAAAAAACTTGTACCCTGCGAAGCCCTAGCTATCTCTCCTCCTCTCCCGCTCTTTCTGCAGAAATGGCAGCCATGCTGGTACGTTTTTCTATTCTATCTCTTCTCTTGTGTTTTCGTTTGTTGCTTTTGTTTTCATCGTTCTCTTACTGTGTGCCTCGAAATGAACAGCAACCTCAAATCATACTGTTGAAGGAAGGCACTGATACTTCGCAAGGGAAGGCGCAGTTGGTCAGCAACATTAATGCGTGCACTGCTGTGGCCGATGTTGTGCGCACAACTCTTGGACCCAGGGGGATGGACAAGCTCATCCACGATGACAAGGGCGGTGTTACCATCTCTAATGACGGCGCTACCATCATGAAGCTCCTCGATATTGTCCATCCTGCCTCCAAAATACTCGTTGATATTGCAAAATCTCAAGATTCTGAGGTTTTTCTCTCTATTTTTAAACCAATTTTGTTTATGTCCCCGTCACTGTATTTGGGTGCTTAGAAAACTGTGGAAATGTGATAGAAACTAATATTTTTTTTTGTTTGATATCTTAATGTAAAGAAATTTAATTAAATTGAGCTAATAAATCTCCATGTTTTGGGAGCACTTTAAGCGAAGTGACGGCCCTGAAACACAATGTGTGTTTGTGGCTCACCTTGTTAGAAGCAATTATCGTTGAATTCTTTTTTGCTTATGTTGCCATGGTTTCACTTATGAAAAGACTAAGCCTCCTTGTATCACCTGCACGAACAATAGAATTGGCAAGAAAGTGTTTGTTGACTTCTTTGTTTCCTTAGGAAAGATTTTTAATGTGAATAATGTGTCGAAAATATTTGAATACAACTTCTTTTCGGGCCACCTTGTTTTTTTTTTGTTGCAATTTTGAAAAGGCCTAGAAAATTAAGTAGAGATGATGAAAGGTCTTGGAGTCAGAGGAGGAACACTTCCTATCCGGCAATGAACTTTTCAAAAACTTATTTATTTATTGGGGTTGTGCATTATTACATTGCCTAGGATTATTTATGCACAAAGTTTTTGTTTGCATTGGTTCGCAATGTTTCTACCCTGTTTTAATCACATTTTTCTTGGAAAAGATTTAATCATACCTTTACTTGCATTGTAGGTTGGTGATGGAACTACAACAGTGGTTCTGCTTGCAGGGGAGTTTCTGAAGGAGGCCAAGCCTTTCATAGAAGATGGCGTTCACCCCCAAAACTTGATCCGTAGTTATCGAACAGCATCCCAGTTGGTATATAATTATTATCATTTTGAAACCACGAGTTCTATGTGTGGACAATTGTTTTAGTAAGTGATATTCTTCTGATGAATAGGCAATTGAGAAGGTAAAAGAGCTAGCTGTTAGCATAGAGGGAAAAAGCCTTGAAGAGAAGAAAAGCTTATTGGCTAAATGTGCTGCAACTACGCTATCTTCAAAACTAATTGGTGGAGAAAAAGAATTCTTTGCATCAATGGTTGTCGATTCCGTCATTGCAATTGGCGATGAAGATAGATTGAATATGATCGGAATAAAAAAGGTAGTCATTTTGAATATTGTATTGGATGACTAGCCTTTTTTACTCAAGGTTGTAAGGTCTGGATTTCGAAGAGGCGTGGACTACTGTTGTTACTCTAGCAAAAAAGCTGAATATATTTTGCTGGAGTAGTAGTTTACTGTATATTATTTATTGCATAATTAGGTGTAAGGATTGCATTTCAGCACAAAATTTCCCTTTTTTTAGAGTTTATATCTGTCAAAGTTCTCTTTAGGAACCAATTGTAAAACAACAGCATTATTTGTTGGTGTCATTCCAAGATATGTCTTTCTTGACAGTCAATGATTCCATTTTTTGTTTCTTCTGTAGCATGATTTTCATTTGGTTTGCTTCTTTAGGTCCCAGGTGGGAACATGCGAGATTCCTTCCTAGTAAATGGTGTTGCCTTCAAGAAGACATTTTCATATGCAGGTTTTGAACAGCAACCAAAGAAGTTTGTGAATCCGAAAATACTTTTGTTGAACATTGAGCTGGAACTGAAATCCGAGAAGGAAAATGCGGAGATTAGGTAAGATTTTATTGAACTGGCATTTTTGTAATGATTATTTTCTTAATTTTATAGTCTTGTTTTTCTGACTATTGCAGGCTTTCCGATCCCTCACAGTATCAGTCCATTGTTGATGCAGAATGGAATATTATTTATGACAAGTTAGATAAATGTGTCCAGAGTGGTGCCAAAGTTATTCTTTCACGGTTGGCCATCGGTGATCTAGCCACACAGGTGATTGTCTTTTTTTTTTTTTGCCATCATAACTGTTGTTATATGATCTGTGGGAAATCTACCATTTTGTTTGTAATGGTTTTCTGACAATGAATGATATCTTAAAAATGTTTGTAGTAATATTTTTGTCGTCCTATCAGATGATTAGGATTTGGTGATTTCTAGATGCGTAAACATCCATAATGGTAATCAGGGTATAGTGATACTATACATGTCAGTCTTCATGACCCGCAAACAAAATTCCCAACGTCCCATTATAATAGTGGTGATTGGAATGCCAATTGTGTCTATCTATGAAATAAAGCAAAAAACTTATGCAATGAGCTTTTGTTATTGTAACCCCCAGTTTTGATATTTTCTCATGGTAAGACATTTTAATGCTCCGTGTTAATGGATCACATTTTAATGCTTCGTGTTAATGGATCTTCAAAATCTTTTTTTAATATCATTGCATTTTAATATTTATGAAGAGTAGAGAATGATTGGTTTGTTTGTAAACAGTACTTTGCAGACAGAGATATATTTTGTGCTGGTCGTGTGACTGAAGAAGATCTGCTACGTGTTGCCGCTGCAACTGGTGGATCTGTTCAGACATCTGTGAACAATGTCATTGATGAGGTTTACTTTTCATGCCATCTGTCGTCCTCTAGTGGTTTCTAAAATAATGAACTCAGTGGATGAATTTTGTCCTTGGAAATTCTATTTGTGGCTAAATAAATTCATACTGTACTCTAGGAGCTAAATGTAGTGAATTCTTTTTCTTGAAGGTTCTTGGGACATGTGAGATATTTGAGGAAAGGCAAGTTGGTAATGAAAGGTTTAATCTATTCAGTGGTTGTCCGTCAGGTAAAACTGCCACTATAGTCCTTCGAGGTGGAGCTGATCAGGTTTGTCATTTTTTCACAAGGAAATTAAGATTCTATGAGATTATTATCATAGTTTCCTTTGACTTTGGTGCTCTTGGATTTTCTTTTTTTAGTTTATTGAGGAGGCTGAACGCAGTTTACACGATGCAATTATGATTGTGAGGAGAGCATTAAAGAATTCTACAGTTGTTGCTGGAGGTGGAGCAATCGATGTATGACACCTTTTTCTTGTTATCATGCAACATGTTAAAGTTTTAAATTGTACTATGCACATTGTGAATTTATATTGTTTTTACATTTGGATGTAGATGGAAATAAGCCGATATTTACGGCAGCATGCACGCTCAATAGCTGGGAAGTCACAACTTTTCATCAACGCCTATGCAAAGGCTCTTGAGGTGAGAAGTTATCTACTCTCATGATGTGGTTTCAACGGCGATTCATGTTTGGAAATTGCCAGCATATAACTGGCTGTAATTTTGAAAAACACATTTGTATTGAAATTTATTGATTTGCTTTACCTTTTTATCTTGTTTTATTACTTGGTGGTAGAGGTATAAGATATATAATTATTGAATTTTAGCAAGAGACATCAATGAGCTTTTTTCTATGTGGATGCAGGTAATTCCTCGACAACTCTGTGACAATGCTGGATTTGATGCTACTGATGTTTTGAATAAATTGAGACAGAAACATGCACTTCCTTCAGGTTGATCTCTTGCCTTCGCTCCATTTCTAATTTATTCTCTCCTTTGATAGATTGGAAACTGTGAATCTTTCTCATCAAGTGAGTTCTCACACGTTGGCATGATGTATTGATATTCCACTTCCATCTGATGACTGTTTTCAGCTAGACGTCTTGTATTTTGTGAAAATTCGAGTCATTCGTAAATAGATTATTTACTAATCACAAGGATTGTTAAACAGGTGAAGGTGCCCCATATGGGGTGGACATTAACACCGGGGGTATTGCTAACTCATTTGCAAACTTTGTCTGGGAGCCAGCAGTTGTTAAGGTGCTAGACTGGTCCTTTTTTTTCGAAAGAAAAAAAACATATATGCACTGCTTATTTAAATCTATCCTTACCTAATGTTGATTGGAGTCCTTAATCACTCTGAACTTTCCGTTGCAGATAAATGCTATTATTGCTGCCACTGAGGCTTCTTGTCTTGTTTTAAGTGTGGATGAAACAGTAAAAAATCCCAAGGTTGGTTTTCTTTTTCTTGTTTCGATTGGCATTATAGTTTTGTTGTCATTTGGTACTGTGCGATTCAATTAATTGGTTAGAATAATGCTAAGTTTACTTTTTAATTATACGCTCAAATTTGATATCATGACGGGGCAATTATTTATTAGTTCAATTAATATATTCTTTTAATTATTATAAATTATATTAATTATTATATTAATTAATAAGTTATATGTATATGTTACGTTATGAATTAAGATTAGAGTGTAGAATTATAAAGTAAACTTTGCGTTACTCAATCGATTAATGTCATTGTATGGAGTGTTGTTGAGTCGTATACATGTTTGAACAAGTTTCTTTAATGCGGAATTGTGGATTTTTAATTGCTTGTGGATTTCAATATCCTTGGTTAAGCCAATTTGAACGTGGGCGAGTGCAGATGGCTTCATCTATGAAAAGAGAGTAGTGGAATCTTTGAACTCTTGATCTCTTGAAGGATGGTCAAGCACAAATTTGGGGAATATTATTTTCTCTAAATTGATTCTATTCTTTGCTATTGCAGTCTGAGAGCGCACAAGGAGAAGCTGCTGCAAGTGCCATGGGCGGTAGACGTGGAGGGCCTGCTTTCCGTGGACGGGGAGGCCGAGGAATGAGAAGGCGATAATTTATTGAAATCCTCCCTGTGCAGATGGCATAATTTGATCAGTTGCAAGCTTTATAAGAAGATCGTCGTGCCCGGTAATATTATTGCGTTTTTAGCTTTACTTTGTCGTTTGAATCAATCCTTTGTCATCCGATTGTTACGACCCCATACGGGGCGAACAGCATTTTGAAAGGTCTTTACCATCCTGCTAGTGCAACCTATTTTCTTGCTCGACATAAATTTTGTTTTGAAGCTTTGATGGGTTACTTTGGATAGACTTGTTTTTGTAAGCCTTTTGAGTTAAAGTTGGAATGTTGACTTTGTATTTTTTTTTTTTAAAAAAAACCTTTATTTTTTTCTCTATCTTTATCTCTATTTACCTAAATTTAAATAATTTCAAATTTAATTTAACTTATAAAATTACGTAATTTAATTCATTAAATCTAGACTCTGGAATGATAGAGAATTGAGGATTAGATAAATTGTTGGTAAAGTTTTTCTGGAAAAATGCTATTTAAAAAGGGGGAAATTACGATTTATACCCTTTTGTCCACTGCTGTATAGAATACTTGTTCTTCAAATTATTAATCTAATAATTATTAAATAAATCGATAAATTAAGAAACCCCAAAAAAATTAAGAACCAATTACCATATATTGATTCCTTGGTCATCAAGGATTTGACTTGGGTTAAGATTCCTCTCTATAAATTAAGGACTCAACCCTACAAATCTCAACTCACTCTACAAATCTCCACTCACTCTCCCCCTCCCTCTCGTACCGCCATTGATGGCCATCATCGTGAAAGAAGAAGCAACAATGGCGTGGTGCTCGCACTGCTTGAATATCAGTCGAACCCAATGGGAAGGCGACTCACAGTGAGTCCTCTAATCCAATCGCAGACTTCAAATATAAACTTGTGCTTTCTCTTCGACTAAAGCTTGCTTTTTCCGAATGCAGGTGCTGTTTGGATTGTGGGAAAATTCTGGGACAGATTTTCCTGGGAAAATACGTCAGAGAAGGAAAACGAAGGAGAATATTGAGCAGAACATGCGGAAGAAGACACAGGAGGAGACGTGCTGCTGCAATGACCGTCGAAGAACAGCAGATTGTTCCTGCTCTCAGTGAACCCCATTCTTCCTAGTTATCTTACCAATTTCATTCTTTCACCATTCATATGTTCTAGCTTGATGAACAGCCTAGAAAAATTGTTTTGTTTTGTTTTTTTTTTTTAATTGCGTTTCCTCTGATTGCGATTTACTGCTAAATCCAAAATATACGCAGTTTGGAAAATCTTGAGATATTTGATCCGACCAAGATGGCCGCCATTGACGAGTAGGTAATCTAAGTTATGATCATGGTTGCATCGCTGATCAACCAGCTGACAGACATGGTAATTTAGCAATAGAACAGTAACCAACGATCAGAATCATTGTATAACCAGAGTTTATTGAATTCAAAGCAGAGGAATTTAATCGATTTACCTTACAAAAACTCTAGTTTCCAAATATAGCCGACAACGATCTCGTTATGGAAACTTGAAATTCACTGTCGATCATCTGAACCATTCGTTAATTGCGATTTCAGTCGTGGGAAATTGATTGATATGTTGGCAGATTGATCATCCAGTGATTGCAGAGACGATCCAACTTGAAATCGGAAAAAAAAAAAAAAAAAAACACGTTGTCTTTAATGCAGTGAAAGTGTGAAACCATAATTTTGCCAAATAGTTGGCGCGCCTGTTTTTAATGCTTTTTTTTGTTGAATTGTTCGTCGTCTTGTCGAAAGTTTGACCCAGACGGCTCTCGAATTCAGCTCGAGAGCGATTGATGTTGATGATGGTTACGACTTGTTCGTGACGTTGAATTCAGTGAACATTCTCAATGGGCAGTGGCAGACACTGTAAATTAGGGTTTAACGTTCACGCGAGCGGTCTCCTCTCTGTCAAACATATAGAAGGAGCCGTCTTATCCGTGTTTTCGAATTCGTCCAAAGCCGATTCTTATCGTCGTTTCTTGTTGTCGTTTTTCAGTCCAAGCCGATTCTTATCGTCATTTTTCAGCTCAAGCCGATTCTTATCGTCGGTTGTCTCGATTGTTCGACCTGGTTTCGCAGGTCGGCCGCCTGATCGCCGCCACTAATCTCTTTACCTTCTGGGTCCGCGACCAATGCAACAGTGCGCACCGTAATGGAGAGTACTGCGGATTACAGTATCCATGCTGGTATCAAACCGACCGCCATGATTTCGCCCGACGAAGCACTTCGAATCACCCTGCAAGCGGCTCAACGCTTGCCACCCGTCACCGTTAGCCTTTCCGATGCTCTTGGCAAAGTCCTCGCCCAAGACGTTCTTGCTTCCGATCCTTTGCCTCCTTATCGAGCATCGGTTAAGGTGCCTAAAAACGCCATTCCTTGCTGCTGCTTATTTTTCTTCGTTTCCCGCCGTTTTTTTGTCTGCTCCATTAAATTTCTCTCTTATCCTGTGATCGTTTTCGCATTGGCTTCACTACATCTGCTGGATTTGATCTTGTTTTGCATAACCATGGTCACTGTATGCTTTAGAGCAATGCGAATAGCTTTAGTTCTATTGGACTTAATTTTGAAACTGTGCTGCTTCGATTATTTGGTTTTGATTGTGCGTTTGAGGGCATGATTATTGGATGAAGTTTTCAGGTTATTGGACGAACTAACATCCCTGTAACACCCTTTATTCCTTTTATCTGATCTATGTATGTAAAGCCAAGTTGATGACTGCCAGAGTATTCTTCGATCATACACTATAATCCTAAACAAAATGACTTTTGTTGGTGTAACATGTTTTGTACGTAAACAATGAGAGAATAATATATGTTATTTTTTAAAATGCATACAAATTATGTATTATATCAGCTAAATGTATCCAAATGCAAAACGTGTCTATGATGATGGAACTGCTTCAAATGGATTCTCTTTTATACGTTGATTGACATGATATTTACATAACATGGAGGTGAGATGAAAAAAGGGACCCCAATTATCTTACTTATTTTGCATCATTAAAAGTTTTTGGCTAAGATTTGGCAGCCAATCTCGGCCGGTTAAACTTCATTTGAAGTTTACTGTGTCATCAATGGGATAACGTCATTTCCTAGGCCATAGAGTCCTGTTTCTTATTTTTTACGAAAGTGGGGCTAGTTTTGTTCAAGTGGTGATTGAGATTGCTGATGGGGTAAGCAACCTGATGATTCTGTATAACTTATGTCTAGTTATTTATATGAATTCGAAGCAATTGCTGACTTTTCTGGTCGTACGAAGTATAGTTTGTATATTATTCTGGGTTGGTAATTGATATTTTTGTGCAGGATGGTTATGCAGTAGTTGCTTCTGATGGGCCTGGGGAGTATCCTGTGATTGCAGAAGCAAGAGCTGGGAATGATGGACTTGGTGTCTCTGTAACTCCTGGAACAGTTGCTTATGTTACTACTGGAGGTTGGTCTCTTTATTGAACACTCCTTATCACTCCTTTCAAATGCTGGCATTGGGTCAATTGGGACGTTAACTGATATTGGACACAATATCAACGGAAACAGTTAGCAATAGTGAAATTAATATTGTTCAAAATATTGATAACTGAGTATTCGTCAAATATGTCCATACTACGATGTAGTCAGATAATAAAACCATCTTTTTCTTTTGAAAGACTTGTCCATTCTTACCACATTTATTATTTTTCTTTTGTTTAGATCAGAATTTTCTTCTTACTTTTAATACTCGTCTTTTTGGGTTTTATTTTTTTTAGGACCGATTCCTGATGGTGCTGATGCGGTCATTCAAATTGAGGATACTGAACAAATTAGAAATGATTCAATTGAGCCAAATCAAGTTAGGATATTGGTACAAACTAAGGAAGGTGTTGACATACGTCCAGTGGTAGGATCTTAGTTTCTCGATATATGATCATCATTATGATATAACCATTCACCTCTATAGTTATATTACAACTCATATTCATAAATTCAGAAATTTTGTCTCTTTGCTGAAGAATTCTAATACATAGATGATGATGAATAATGAAAATGATGGATATCTCTATAGGATGGTGGAAAATAGCTGCTGATTTAGTTCCGAGTACGACCGAAGATATTTCTGTGCATGACACATTTTTGTTTTTGCTTTTCTATTTCCCGAAGTATGAAATGTTGTTCTTTTTTTGCAAGAGAAGTTATTACATGACACTTTACTAACCATAATCTTGATGACCATATGAAACAATGTCTTATCAGGGTTATGATATTGAGAAAGATGCTTTGGTCTTACGGTCGGGAGATAAATTAGGACCTTCAGAAATTGGCCTACTTGCTACTGTTGGTGTTATGGATGTGAAGGTATTATAAATTCTGCATTTTTGGCATGGTAAATGTAAATCAGTATTGAATCTACACCCAATGTTATCGTGCAGGTATATCCTACACCTAAGGTTGCTGTGCTTTCTACTGGTGATGAACTTGTTGAGCCGGCAACTAGGTGTTTGAATCGCGGCCAGGTATTTTGTGCATTGCTTACTCAAGTCCCAAATTCATATTGTGGATATCTGTTTATGCATTTAATAAGGATGGAAGATATAGAAAACAAAAGTTAATGTGAAGATTATGAGTTTTGATCCTTTATTTTTTTTAATTATCTGACTACATCACCATACTGTTATTCATGTTTTTTATATCTATTTATCAAAAAATTATTTTTCACCTTTTGAGCGAATTCGTTGTATAGGCCAACTACACCCCTAGATATGAAGAATTAATGAAAGGATTTATCATTGATCATCCACCATTGTTTTTTTGAGTATATACTTGTAATATTTTTGATAGATCAGGGACTCCAATCGCTCTATGATTCTAGCTGCCGCATTACAACATCAATGCAAGGTTCTTGACATTGGCATTGCTAGAGATGATGAGGAAGAACTTGAGAGTATCTTCGACACTGCCATTTCATCTGGAGCCAACATTGTTCTAACTTCTGGAGGTGTTTCTGTGGGAGATAAGGACTTCGTCAAGCCATTACTCGAAAGAAAAGGAACTGTGCATTTCAACAAGGTACAGTGATTGCCCACCCGTACATTCAGTTTTTAGTTTCTCTAAAGTTCTTCTCATTTCCAAGTCCAGTTGCATCTGTTCAATAGTTTCAGGTTGGATAATGAGATGTCAAATTCTGACCAATATGGTTGGAAATCAACATAGGTGTTCTTATCTTTTGATCTTGAAATGCTCCTTTTAGGTTTGCATGAAACCAGGGAAGCCTTTGACTTTTGCTGAGATCAATTTAAACACAATAAAAAAGAAGGTGGAGAAGATTCTTGTATTTGGGATGCCAGGAAATCCTGTTAGCTGTCTAGTCTGTTTCCAACTATTCGTAGTACCTGCCATCCGTAAACTCGGGGGATGGGAAAATCCCCATCTTCTAAGGTAGCTGAGCTTTAAAACCTTGTTCTTCTCTTAACTCTTCTCTCCCTTGGCAGTCTTCCTTTGATTTAAATCACTATTTGTTGATCTTGAATAATCAACACTCATCTTTTAGTCATTTGTATGAAGAGTACGGGCTCGAGTTCAGCAGCCAATAAAGACCGATCCAGTTCGACTGGAATTTCATCGTGCTATAATCAAATGGAAAGACAATGATGGATCTGGCAGTCATGGGTAAGTATGCCAGATCTTTTGGTCACATTGAGTACTTCTTTGGTCTAATGGAGTCTGTCTTTGTTTCCCTAAATGAGGGTAATCTTTATTTTTCGATTAATAAGGATTATTGTTTGTTTTTCTTGCTGAAATCTATGTTGATTTTAGTTTTATTGCCGAGAGCACTGGTCATCAAATGAGCAGCCGGCTTTTAAGTATGAAGTCTGCCAATGCTTTATTGGAGTTGCCATCATCAGGCTCTGTAATTGCTGCTGGTGCTTATGTTTCAGCTCTCGTAATCTCTGATATTGATGGAATTACTCTTTCCGACAAACCATTGTCATCAACTTTGAATTCGTCTCTGCAAGTTAATACATCTCATCAAATGTCGATTGATGATCATTATAAAGTAGCAATTCTTACAGTGAGTGATACTGTTGCATCAGGGGCTGGCCCTGATAGGAGGTATGCTAATTTTTCCCAGCATTTAATCCAATTTCTTTCTATAGATTTAACACTTCCTTTAAATCTTTTCCATGTGGTTCTAGATGTTCTTGATGATAAAAACAGTGCTTATTGCATCTTGATACACCTATCTGGATGTTTGTTTCAGAGGGGTCACTTAAATGATGCGAAATGGAAATAGCAGAGTTGGTATCTTCCTTGCAAATGAGAAAGAAGCATTGGAAGTAACAAAAGCTCTTGCAATATTATTGATAAATAACTTTAATTTCATTAGAACTGGTAATGATTGAAAATTTCATGGATAATTTGGAATGCGTCTCCCAACCGGATAATTTTATAAGAAGTGTTGTATATTGATAGAAAGAAAAGACAAAAAAGAGAGAAGAATAACTCCTCTCAATACAAAACAAAGATAAACATTATTTAGTTTATAACAATTTCTCTTCAATTATAGAAAATCAAATTAAAAGATAAATCTTAAAAAATTTAAAATTATAGGTACGACAGCTCGCCGTGTGAAAGCAAGGACAACCCAATGAGAGAGCGTGACTCTTATCAGTGAAAGTGTATAATCTCATATCGTTTGAAAGAGTGAAAAGTGAATGGTTCGAGAAAAGTTCTTTTTCCTACCAAGTACAAATAAAATTGTCCAGGTTTCAACTTAAGCGGGCAATGTTGAAATAGAAAGACTGAAGATGTTCCAATAAACTAATTTAGCAATCATGAAATTAATGTTATTTTAAAGATCATCTGGATGATATTTAATATAAATGCTTTTGCATGTACCAATAGTCCATGCAAATTTTTTTACCACAAAAATGAGAATTCTTGGGAGCGCTCTGGGAGTTACTCGTTCCATGCTCTATTGCTTCTTAAAAAGAAAATTGTCTCACCCTTCCTAACATTATTTCCTCTTTGTAAAGTTCATATATTTACAGAAATTTTAACCTTGCATGTGTTTAAATTTGAAGTGGACCAAGGGCAGTTTCCGTCATAAATTCTTCTTCGGAAAGGTTAGGAGGTGCAAAAGTGTTTGCTACATCCGTGGTCTCTGATGATATGAGTGAAATTCAAACCGTTTTGAAGAAATGGAGCGATATCGACAAAGTGGATCTCATTCTTACTCTTGGTAAATTCGTTTGTTTATTTTATTTTCTGGATAAGAAACTATGTCAATTATCTTATATTGTAAACGTGTTTGTTTATTGTGACAACATAGGATAGTTCATGTGGTCTTAGGATTTTGCTTGTATATTTGTTTTAATCTAGGTGGAACTGGGTTCACTCCTAGAGATGTTACTCCTGAAGCAACTAAAGGAATAATTGAGAGAGAAACACCTGGTCTTCTTTATGTCATGATGCAAGAAAGTCTAAAGGTATCCTAATTTTATAATAAATAGCTATGTTCATAAAAAAAATTATTTCAAATCTTATTAGTCATTTTTTTATATAAAAAATATACAATTTGTATTAGATAATGAAAAAATTTGGAAACTCAGTGAACAAAGAGTTCTACCCTACCAAGAAAAGGTAATTGATAAAAAATAATTTTTCTCCAATCGAAAAGAATCACACTTAAGTAGTAGTTGCTCTTATGATATTTTTGTTTCCACAACCGTTGTACTTCTTTTATATAGTTTAAGAAACTAGAAGTGATTTGGTAAAATGATAAAATATGATTTTTTTAGTAGAAATAATCAAGTAAAATCTAAAAATTTACTTGTTAGAATTTAACCTTCGAGATGATTTGTTATTTTTTGTTGTAAAAAAAAAAAAAAAAAAAAAAACTATAGTTGATGTGATACTTGTCCTAAAATAATAAATAAATGGATTTCTTTTTCAATTCTATTTTGAATGAAATCTAGGTACTGATGAACAGATTACTACTATATTATGAATCTTTATTAAGATTTGCAAGTTTGAAGTTTGTATGCACCAAAGATAGTAGACTATGTATATGTTGGTCGATTCCAAGCAAAAAGTCTTCTTGCAATTTTTATTTGTCATTTCTAGGACATGTTCTATTTCTATCAGTTCTAATCTACCGTTGACGATAAAAAGTCGTTCTAAAAACACATTATTTATTTATTCAGTTTTTATATGATAGGTGACACCATTTGCCATGCTCTCTCGAGCTGCTGCAGGAATTAGAGAGTCAACCTTGGTAAGACTCTAATTCTCTAGTATCAATTCCAAGTACAATCTAAACATGGAATTACTTGGATAAAAGTAATGTTACGTTTAGTTTCTGATTTTAGATTTTGATATTATCTCGTGACGTGATTTTCATTAATTGGTTTAATTAATTTTTTTATTTTAACTATTTATAAAATAATCTTATTTATAACACCAAAGAATGAATGACACGTAATATTAGAGTGTATCATTAACCACTTCTGAATCCTACTTTTGTTCTATCCATCCCTCGTTCAAGCTTCTTTTGTCCTTCTATGTATCCAATCCAATTTTGTACTTTTCAAGACATGTCATTGACCGATTGTGCGAGAGTAATTAGCCTTTTATTTTCGATAAATTTGAATTTTTCAGATAATCAACATGCCCGGAAATCCAAATGCAGTTGCAGAGTGTATGGAGGCATTGTTGCCTGCCCTCAAACATGCATTGAAGCAGATAAAAGGAGACAAGAAAGAGAAACATCCTCGTCATCTTCCTCATTCGCAGGCCCCTCCTGCTGATACCTGGGAATCAAGCTACCATCTTGCTTCAACTGCTAGCAGAGATTCAGGTTTCTCTTGTTCCCACTGAGGTTGTCTCTTGGGATCTGAAGAACCAGTCTTTACTGCTTTCTGATTTTGAGTCCAGTTTTTAAGCTGAGTTGTTCGAATTAGAATTTGAAAATTTACATTTTAGCAAAGTCAAGTTTCAGGAAGTAATCTTTGTTTATCTTCATCTGAGGAAAAAGTTAAAACAAGTTGTTGATCTTGTTGTCTTCCCAAATTGTTGGGAGTGTAGTTTAGTGGTCTAATTTTGTCTTGTTTGTAAACTTATGTTGGATTGCGTCAGGTAATGTTAGGTTTGAATCTTAATTTTACATTATAATATTGATTATTAATGCGTCGATCAATCATTAATTGTAAATAATTAAAGTAATTCATTAATTACACTAATTAATGAATGTCAAGTAGAATTGAAGTATAGAATTAGATGATAAAATCAATATTATTCGGTTACATTTTCGTTATTTTTTCTTGAGAATTTGATTTTTCTCCGATCAGAGTAAAATGTATGCTATCGATACGAAGATAGTTCTCCTCAAATCCCTTACAGAATGTGATATTCACATAGTGACGAAGGCATAACATAATTGTCGGATCATGTTTATAGATGCATCCCTCTCAAATGGCTAAGCTTGATCAAACATTGTCCAAGATTGTTCTGGTCTATTGCTTTCAGCCTTAGACTCGACACTAGAATCAATTATGATTTGAAGAAACAGGAAGTTGCAGCAGAAATAACGTCGAGTGGAGATTGAAGAAGCGATTAATAGGCTCGAGCTCGGTTAACAAGTAGAGTTGGCATTGGAGTCTATTCGATTTGGTTCAAATCTGTGCTTTAAAAATGAATAAGAAAGTTTGATACACGGCCTTTGTAAACCAAATTAGGCCGACCACTCATTGGAACCTAGAGATTACAAAAGAGTCAAGCCGAGCTCAATAAATCTAACGAGCTTAAAGAGACCACAACTGTATACTTTATTTAATTTAATAATAATTAAAAGGATAATTATCGATTTTAATTCTATACTATGTACTTTATTTAAGTTAACCCCTTGTATAACCCAAACCATATATTTTGATTCTTTTATTAGTTTTGACCTCCGATCAACAATTTCGTTAAATTCTCATTTAAAAAATTATCAAACGATATTGGATTCACTTAAAATTTTTACCATATGTTCATTACTTAATGATAAGATAATCTGAAAATTTTCGTTATTTTTTAATATATTGTAATTTTATTTTTGTAATTTATAAAAATATTATAATAAATTATACAAGTTTTAGAAAATCACAAAAATATTTTTATTATCTATCAATGATGTAGTGAACATGTGAAAAATATTTGAAATAAATCCAATATCTTTTAGTATTTTTTTAAAAATTAATTTATAAAGTAAAGAAGAAACTAAGATTAATTTTAAAAAATACCAAAAGATATTGGATTTATTTAACAATTTTTCACACAACATCACAGGTAGATAATAAAAAAAACCTCATAATTTTCTAAAACTTGTATGATTTATTATAATATTTTTATAAATTACTAAAATAAAATTACAACAAATTGTATATGTGATTAAAAATCACGAAAATTTTTAGATTATTTTCTCATTATGTAGTAAATATGTGATAAAAATTTCAAATGAATTCAATATCGTTTGATAATTTTTTAAATGATGATTTAATGAAATTGTTGATAGAAAGTCACAACTGATAACATAATCAAAGTACAGAGTTTGATCTGCCAGTTATTTTAGTACATGAATTAATTGAAATAACCATAATACAGAGTTAAAATTAATAATTACTCTAATTAAAATAAATTATAATTAATTGTAATATCTTTCCTCGATCATTTGTAACTAATTTATTATTTTAATTATTTATATTTATTATAAATACAAACATAATAATTTATTATGATAATAAATGTTTATTGCGCGATGATTATGATCTTCTTTTCGTCTATGATTCATCTCTGAACAGAAGATGGGATCATCTTTTTCCTGCTTGCTTCTGCACCACAACTGTCACTCCTCTGTGCGTTATCCATTCGATGACGCAAACAATGGAGTAACCTCATTCCATTTTCATGACGAACTTCTCCAACTATTAAACGCCATAATTTTCAAGCCCACTAGAGTTCTCCGGGACTAGGAGAGTTGAAGCCATGGAAGTCGTTAGACTTTCTTCCTCGCATTTGACAAACAATCATCCCAAAACTACAATCGAGAAATTCCATAGTAGAAAACCCATTTTCGCAAACTTCCCTCGTAATCCAGCTCGCAGAAGCTCCGACAAATACAGGCTTTACGCCATTTCACTGACTTCGTCAACAGAACCCAGTAGTCCCCCAGTTGCAGAGGTGGAAACTGATAATGGAGAAGAGAGATTCGACTGGTTCGCGCAGTGGTACCCGGTAATGCCGGTGTGTGATCTCGATAAGAGAATCCCGCATGCGAAGAAGGTGATTGGTATCGATGTGGTGGTGTGGTGGGATAGGAATGAGAATGATTGGAAGGTGTTCAACGATATGTGTCCTCATAGATTAGCCCCATTGTCCGAAGGGAGAATCGATCAGTGGGGTAGGTTACAGTGTGTCTACCATGGCTGGTGCTTTAATGGCTCCGGTGACTGCAAATTCATTCCTCAGGCGCCCCCAGACGGCCCCCCGGTGATTAATCGCATTTCATTCACCAACTTTGATTGGTTTTATTGAATTTTATGACAAATAAATTTAGCTTTTACCCGGTTCAGCTTTTAAGGAGTTCATAACTTATTCTCTCATCAAATTAAGGAGATTTAAACTGCGAATCAAGTTTCTTACATCTCTCTTGTTAATTTTTGTTGTTTGCTCAAGGCCCTGTTTCAGTACTAAGAGGTAGATGATTAAATTACAGAACTGGATTGAGAAAAATATGGCTTAACTTTAAGCAATCTGTTTGACGTGAAATTAAGTATTAGATTATTTCTAACATTCTCTTAACCATACACGCCCATAAATGTAAATGAATAGAAATAAGAATGATGAATTCAAACGTAGGATGAAGTGTTTTGATATGATTTTCATTCATTATCAACATCAAGTTAATCTGTAATGTTAATTTAATTTAATTTAATCTTTTTGTTTGAATATGTTCTTACCTGCTCTTTCTTCATGTATCTTTGACGGAGAAATATATAACCAATTCAATAATTCCAGGTCCACACATCAAAGAAGGCTTGTGTTGGTGTTTATCCCAGCATTGTGCAGAACAATATTGTCTGGTTTTGGCCGAAAAATGATCCTCAGTATAAAGATATTCTTCTTGAGAGTAAACCTCCATTTATTCCAGAACTTGATGACCCTTCATTCTCCGTCTCAATGGGTAATAGAGACATTGCATACGGGTAAGACGATGATGTTATCATCTCTTCTTTTCAGATAGTCTGCTAGTTGACTTCATGATCCAGCCTAAACTTTCTTTCATTAATGAGTTTGATGTGTGTTTTTTAGGCAAAGTGCAATCTAGATGCTTACATTTGAGTCATGTACAGATTAAACCTTAAATTATTTTTTTTTAAATGATATCTGTAGCTTTTAACTGTCATCAATTTGAATATTGTCATCATCAACACATATCCCAGATTTTCTATTTAATCAGGTATTGTAACTCGATTTCTAACTCATCTAGTGATTTCTAACTCGATTTCGAGCTATATAAGCCTATTGACAAAGTTCAAAATCGTTGGAGAAGAAATCGGTAAAATTCAAAATCGCTAGAAATGTTATAAATCATGTTAAAATACATGATTAAATGAAAAAAGAGGTATATGCTTGCTGGATTTAACAAAAACGACAAAGTCCAAATTGTTGACAACAAATAATTAGAAGTTTTGTTTGTCATAGAAAAAAAAAAATTTAAGGTCTAATTTGTAAATTACTAGAAATATTATGATATAAATTACACTTTATTTTTTTTTTGTTTCGTACTTTAGCATGAATTCTTATCGCATCATAATTTTTTTTTTATCTTTTCAGGTATGAGATTCTTGTAGAAAATCTAATGGACCCTTCACATGTTCCATATTCACATTATGGGATATTACCAATTCCACAGTCGAAAAAAAGATAAGAAATTCTGAATCAACCTTACTGTCAGTTTAGATCAATTCTCGATATCTTTGATATTACAGAATTCAGTTTGGCTATTTCTTGCACAGTGAAGGCTGATAGAGAAGGTGGAAGACCACTTGATCTTGCTGTAACAAAAATAGACACTAATGGCTTCGTTGGTCGGCAGGAATGGGGAAGTAATAAATTCATTGCTCCTTGCATCTTCTATACTTCGCCTGTTCCAGACATTCAGAAGAATGATCAATCTCCATCATCTGGTGAGGACATAAAGGTAAGACTCTGTTTTCATGTTTATCCAATAATATATGAAACAATGTAATCAAACAATTTTTCAACAACAAAATTTAGAATACTTCTGTAAATTGGTATGTTTTCTTGGAAACATGTGCATTCGATCTAAACAGATTTTCAAAATAATCTCTTCTGCAACTCCGGACTTCCTTCTTTTTTCTCTTGAAAAGTTTAGAAAAAAGTGTTTTTCATACATATCTCTGCTTCTTCTTCAAAGTTGATTGTCTTTCATTTATTTGCACGATTATTCCAGCATAATATTCTTCTGCTTCTTCAGTCATGTTTCCAGCTTTGTCTTTTTTTTTTTTTTCATTATCTTAATAATGTCTCTCCTTTTGTGGGTACTTATTTATTTTGTTCCATGTTGACAGGTTCAGGCTCCACCAAAGAAAATTGCTCTCCTCATTTTCTTTTGCATTCCAGTTAGTCCTGGTAAAAGCAGACTAATATGGGCATTTCCTAAGAACTTTGACAAATGGATTGACCGAATTGTCCCAAGATGGTTAATTCACATCAATCAAAACCTGATTTTAGATTCAGATACATATCTTCTACATGTAGAGGTAATTTCTTAAGATCCTTGACTGGAAATGGAGAAATCCAACCTTAAAAAGATATCATAGATAAATTATATAACTTCTTTTTTTAGAGTACCGTCTTTCACATTAGAGATCTTTTTAGAAGACAAATATGTGAGATATGTGAGAGAAATATGAATATCTAGGTGTGGAGTTCTTGATCTTCATAAGACAATATTGTCTTCTTTGACTTAATGATAGAAACTATATTCTTAAATTGGAATTCCTCAACTTTGTTCACAAACAACAAAACACATAATCTATACACCATATCAAGCTCTCACCTCCACTCCTTACTTCTTACTTGTTACTTTGATTAACTCTTCCCTCATTCTTAGGAGTTATATTATCTTCTTACATTCACACAACTTTTCTAACGAACTAACTATCTTTACAGTTATGTAGTTTCTTATTTTCTCCCACTTTTCACCTCCTCACATAAGAAAATCTCAAAGGAAACCTATCAGCCAAATTCTATGCGATTTTGTTTTTAAGTTTATACCCATAACATATTATTACGCGTACGAAAGAAAAATCTATTAATAAACTATTCACTTTCACTTACCAACTACTTGAGATTATGCATTTCCGTCGTTATGGATTGAAGGTCTTTATAATTTACAAAATTTTTGAATTGTTATTTTCTTTACAGAGTAGACTGACACACCGAGAAATGACTAAAATTCATTCCAGTTATAGATATTCATATCAAACTTGAATGTTCTTCAAATGATTAGTTGATGGCGATGAATCTTGTCAAAGATTTGAACTTTTTTTTTGGAACTTCAAGAAAACAAAAACTCCTGCAAATAAGAATTATAATATTTGATTAAATGTTGAATAATTTGGTTGGGAAGTTCTCATGGAGTGTCGCTTTTTTTATGGAGCAGGAGCATAAGATAATGGAAATAGGACCTTCAAAATGGCAAAAAGCTTGTTATGTTCCTGTAAAATCAGACGCATTGGTGGTGGGATTTAGAAGATGGCTCAATAAATATTCCGGCGGCCAAGTCAATTGGGGAAACAAGTTCTCCGGTGCCATTCCTCCGACTCCTCCGCGAGAACAGCTCTTGGATCGGTACGCATACTCCATTAGGATTCTGACTTTTATTATACATGAATCTGCTCTAATATTTATTTTGAATAATAATTTTTTTCAAAAAAAAAAAATCAGAAATTCAATATCGGCTATACTTTTATCAAGTTAAGATCAAATAAGGATGACAAAACATCTTGCTTCTGACTTCAAATTTATAAAATTGTAATGGATAAGCCGTTCCCTTTTTTCTTTTTTTTGCCCAGTAGTCTAGAAGTTTGAAATTTCAGTATTTATGTACACATCTATTGTATAGATACATATATTCTATGTAACTTTACTTTTTCTTTCTATATATTATACAGAAAGTTTAGCGAGAAAGAAGAGAAATACCATAAAAAATAGGTCGAATGATAATTCTAATATTTTCTCCGATGAGTGATATGATTAAATGTTGCATGATATGTTTTGATACGTCAAAAGTTGATAATTTGGAAGTGAAGTAGTTCCATTTAATGCTTTGGAATTTTGATTGATTTGGTCGGACGGATGATTTGCTTCAGATATTCATACTGACCATAAATTTGGCATTCCGTTCCTTGTTTTGCATTCTTAAGATCAATCATTGAAGAAAAAGAAAGAAACGATTGAGCCATTTTACTTAACTATAGCTACGACTTTGCCTCAGGTATTGGACCCACGTCGTGAATTGCAGTAGTTGCAGAGTTGCTCATAAATCTCTAAAGACACTCGAAGTTGTTCTTCAAGTTATAGCTATTTCAACTATCGGAATCACTGCAGCCGTAAATCCTGGATACGTTCCCGGAGTTGTTAGAGTGGCGTTGGTCTCCACCGGAATTCTATGCTTTGTTGCTTCAAGGTGGCTGTCCCACTTTATTTACAAAACCTTCCACTTCCATGATTATTACCATGCCTTACTTTGATATAAGTTGGATTAATTCTAAATGGTAAGGTTTCGAAAAATCGTATAGTGTTTTTTTGAATAATTGATCGTGTTGTTTGTATGTTACGTTACTATGAATATTATCGCAGGCAAAATGTCAATAATTAATTAATTAATTAATTCAATTTCATGAATTTCACTGTTTTATTTACATTTTAATTTTTATCACGTGATATTTATTAATTAGTGTAATAATTAAGATAAATTATAAATAATTAAAAAATAATTCTAATTACACTAATTAACGAGCGACATATCATGAGATAAAATTAAAGTGTAAAATTAAAAAAGAAACTTAATATTATTCGTTAATAATAATGTTATGTTTATCTTATAATTTTATTTATTAACGTGTTATTTATTAATTGGTACAATTAATGATTTATTTTAATCATATATAATTTATCATATGCAACGATTAATGACTGTTGCATCAGAAAGTAAGAGGTAAAATTAGAGGGTAATCATAACATTACCCTTAATTTAATAGCAAAAAACTCGACACTGGGTTAGAATGGTTTGTTTTTAGAATAAAACCCAACCAAGTCAGGAGAGGTAAATCGGTTTTATAGAACCAAAAATGCAAGTGAAATGAAAAGAAAACCGAACCGGAAACTAATTATTTATTATTTATTGAGAACAATTGAAGAAAGAGACGTCAAGCGCGAAGACAGTGAAAGCATGGCGGAAATCAACTGACCACTCTCTTCTCCTTCTCTCTTTCGTCTTCCCCTTTCGTGCCTGGCGATTCTGCAGCTTCAGCTCGGATTTGTTCGACCAAATTCACCATTTCCCTCTCCAGATCTCTGCGTCTTGTGAGTTATATTTCTCTCTCCCTTTCTCTCTCGCAATTTCTCTCTCTGTTTTTTCTTGTTTACCAACTTTCGTTTTGATTGATTATTGAAAATCAATTTTGAGATCAACTGGGTATTTCGAAACTCAGGCTTCGAAGAATAATTCCAATGAAAAATTCGAATCCAAGCGCGGAGCCAATTGGGCAGAACCTTATCAAACTTATCAGTAATCTTTGTTTCTCGGTTTTTGTATTTTCGGTTCTCATATTTACTGTCATTGCCATAACCTACCAACCCCCAGATCCATGGTTAGAATCTGCTCCCGCTCTTACAAAGCTCTTCACTCAGTCCGAAAACGCTACTTTTAAGATCGATAGTTCCGTCCTTGATACTGGGGAGGATTTAATCACCGTTGCTTCTTCAGCAGTGCCGCCTTCCTCGAGAACTATAATCACTGGAGATGTGATTGAGAAGGCTGAAGAACTTCTTGTGAATTCGACAACCGGATCAGTCTGTGACGAACTAGGAGTCGTGAATTGTTCGGACCCTCGAGTTTTAGTTTTAGTGGAGAGGTTTAATTTGAGGGTTTTCAAGTCGATTGTGTTCTTGGAGTATCAGACACCAGTTAATGGGTCAAAACCTGACGAATGTGATGTATCTTGGAGGTTCCGAAGTAAGAAAGAGAAATCATGGAGGAAGTATAGGGATTTCAGGAGGTTCAAGATTGGATATGGAGAGAATTGTACCTATAAGATAGTTCGAGCAAATGGTTGGCATTCTGGAACCAATGCTCGACGGCCTAAAAGCAGAACTTATGATGCTGGTAAGAGTGGTGCACCCACTGGTATATCTCCACAAATCCGGGACGAGGAGATCAACGACACAATCCCAAGTTTGGGGTCAGACATGAACTTCAGGAAGGGAAAGTATTTGTACTACTCAAGAGGAGGGGATTACTGTAAAGGAATGAATCATTACTTGTGGAGTTTTTTGTGTGGATTAGGCGAGGCTATGTATTTAAATAGAACCTTTGTTATGGATTTGAATGTATGCTTATCGTCTTCTTATAATCCAAGCAACAAAGACGAAGAAGGAAAAGATTTCCGATATTACTTTGATTTTGAGCATCTTAAGGAGGTTGCATCCATTGTTGAGGACGGTGAGTTTCTTAGAGATTGGAAAAAATGGGACAAAAGCCATAAAAAGAATGTACCTCTGAGGAAGGTTGTGAGCTATAAGACAACGCCAATGCAGCTGAAGAAAGATAAAACTACGATCATATTGCGGCAGTTTGATGATCCCGAGCCGGAGAATTACTGGTACAGAGTGTGTGAAGGGCAAGCAGCGAAATACATTCAGAGGCCATGGCATGCTTTGTGGAAATCTAAGAGATTGATGAATATAGTTTCAGAGATTAGCGGGCGAATGGACTGGGATTTTGATGCAGTACATGTGGTTAGGGGAGAGAAAGCACAAAATAAAGAGCTTTGGCCTCATTTAGACGAAGATACATCTCCTGATGTACTTCTTCAAAAACTTCAAGGGATGATACAGCCATGGAGGAATCTGTATATAGCCACCAATGAACGGTTCTATAACTATTTCGACAAACTGAGGTCTCACTACAAAGTTCAATTATTAGATGATTACAAAGAGTTGTGGGGAAATACAAGTGAGTGGTACAATGAAATGAAGCTTTTAAATAATGGCCGGCAGGTCGACTTCGATGGTTATATGAGAGTTGCAGTTGATACTGAGGTTCTTTATCGGGCAAAAACACGGGTCGAAACATTTTATAATCTGACCAAGGATTGTAAAGATGGAATCAACACATGCTGATCTAGTTGGTGATAGTTCTTGTAATTTTTCAATCGATTGATTCATGTCATTTACTATTTTTTCTCGAGTTGTAATTTCTTGTTCTTCAACCGTGATGTTTTCTTCTCTTTTTTTAGCCTAAATGAGATGAATTCTCTTCATTTTCTTTTGTTGCCTCCATCTTTTTCATATATAAATGATTTTTCTTTCATTTATTTCTAACAAACATCTCAGGCATGATGACGTTGGGTATCAGAAATCTAAATATTAGCCCTAATGCAGAGTAATTCTTATATGGTGAGTGAACTACTGTAAATTTGTTTATACTTTTTGGTTCTTTTGTTGGGCTATTAATTTATTGCCCTCTGTTTTAGATACAACTGTAGTATTTCCGAATCAATGTTTTACAAAAATGTACTCGATTTGGTAAAGTCTGATCTCTATATCACAAATTTCTTGTTCCTAAGGGAGTACTCTGAACAGTCGCCTTTTAACTTGAATCTCATATAGGGAACTTCTCCTTTATGCATGTTAGTAGAATGTGTTTTATAATCATCTTGTAGATAGATGTAAACTTGATGTTAAACTTCTTCATTTATTCTCAAGTTCTGCTGGAAGTACTTGAGATTATCAGCAATTCTTTGATCCTATTCCTGACTCAGATTTCTTTTTGTTGTTTTTACCGATTCTGGGTGTGTATCAATGAAGAGTATTGTTTATTTCCCATCATTTCTCTCATGGATATCGTTGTCTAATCAACTGCTACTCTCGCAGGAACTGAAAATTACAGTCCAGAAAGTGTAAAATAGGCAGGTATTCCATTGTTATATATGTTCTCTAGTTCTGAATCAATATGGGTTGGCACCATTTCCATTTTTATTCTTCTATCTGTACTAATTGCGATTCTCTCTGTCAGATTGAGATTGCAGAAATTGCAATAATTTTGCAGAGGAATGAAAGAGAACCTCCACGTTCAGATTGACAGGAGCAGCCATATCTGCACAGGTAGCTAACAGTGTTCTTCATTCTTCATCTTCTCTGTCAAACATTTAGAACACCCCCGTAATATGTGCCTTGAAGCTTAGGGGTATGGACAACTCACACAGATCTAAATTGAATTCTAATATTAGAGTCAAATTTTCCTGCACTAAATCTAAATTTTTCACGTGTCACTTACCGAGTGATTCTCGGGAAGGTTAATTGCCGGAGAAAATTCAAAATAAAGCGAGTAGTAACTCGAGAGAAGAGATTGAGAATTAAACATCGTCGACAAATATTTAGTTGTTTTCGATCGATCTTATTTAACTTGAGAGAATTTCTACCAATTTGAGAAGTCAATTAGAATGCTTTAGAGTGGGTGTTATGTCTAATTCGTTACCAATCCCTATCACTTGTTTTTGGCTGGCAGGTTTGAAGGAGATTTATCTTAATTCATATACACGAATTGACTCTCCATCTAATTTGGGTTTTTTTTTTTTTTTTTTTTTTTTTTTAATTATCAAATGAAACATGTTTAGTAGAATTTTCACCTTTTTTCTTCCGTGTATTCTTTTTATTAATGTTATATTTCATACTAACATGTTATGGGACATAGTTGATTCGTTGGTTATCTGCATGTGATATGTCGCGGTCGTGTTATAATCAAGAGTACAAAATTAAAGTTTACACTTCTCGTTGAGGAAGTGGGTGGAAAAGAGAAATCGAAAGAAATAACAACAGCGAGCTTTGCTTAAAAAATTTATTTCGTCAGAAAACTTGAAACAAAATTCTGATCATTGAATTTTGGGTGCTTTTGGGAAGAAAAGTTAACGCATGTGCATTGTACATGAATGATTTAACGACAAAAAGTGATCACAAATGATGCTACTGATTTGTTAACGGAACATAGTTGGAAGTACATGATATACATTACTCCATAAGATAGAGCTGAATTGCAATCTTTTTCAAAAATAAATCTTCAAACTCGAGTCAAACAATATATTTGACTTACGAACGATTAAGAGAACCGGCTTAAATGGTCCTTCGATCGGGTTATTTTTCTTGTTTGACTTTCCTATCAGCAAGTGCACTATATATTGTCCATTCAAGTGATGAAAAAACACATCATTTTCGAGTTGGACTATAAATTGACCTGAACTGGACTTGGTCGAGCTGGTCCAATTGGTTTTGTCGAGCCACTCCATTTGTTCGGTTCATCTTCATCAGAGTATACGACGTATATTCATGGTAGACGACACGTGTCAATGTACGATTTTGGTAAAAAGGGTTTGACTCCTAGGTCTAGAAAGTGGAAGAGAGAGAGAGAGGTATGGTTTAGAATGTTTGGTTTGGTTTGGTTCATCTTACAGTCACTCCCACTCTTCCTCCTTTAAATTCCAGAAATCTGCCGGTCAACTCTACAGTCTCCTACTCTCTCCCCATTGGCTACTACTTACTATTCTTCGCCAATCACTCTCCGCCACCTGCCCTTCTCCTCCCTCCTATATCTCTCCCACCGTCTCCCTCTCGGCTCGTTATATCAGCAAAACTTCTTCTTCCACCCTCCTCTGTCTCTCTCTCTCACTCTCTCTCTCTCTCTCTCAGATAGTTCAATCGACTCGTACGCCGTCGTTTCACGTCGTTCGGTGCCCTTCCGAACTCTCCGTACCTCCATTGATGAAGCTCTGCAACCTTCGTCGGGTTTGACATTTGCAGGCGAGTCATCACCTACTGTTCTAACTTCCAGAAACATAACTATGCTGCTTAGAATCATGGGTAATTCTCTTTTTCCTTTTTTCTGCAAATCCCTCATGCGTGTGTACGAATTTACGCATACATGCATGTTTATACACGTGTATGTGTTCCTTTTTCACGAGAAACTGTGAAGAGATTACTTGAAAATTTTGCATATTATTTGCCAACAATAATCAGACTTTGATCTTGAGTTAGCTCACAAAGACTGGACATAAATATAATATAATGTTGGGGGTACGGTCGAAGAAACAAAAAAAGACAGATTAATATTACTATCCAATATAGTTTTTTCTGGCCTTCTTCATTATTTCATAATTATTGGTTGCATCAAAAAGCTAACCCCTTCCTATATATCCAATAATAATTTACATATTTAAACAAATTAAATTAAAAAAACTAGATTTTAAGAAAATTCGACTTAGTTAAGATATACTAGGAGTTCTCCAGAGCAGACAATATTTGGAAGCAATTACAATATTAGAAATAGTATTAGAGCTTTAAGTCCAAAAGAAGTTTGACCGACGTGGATATTAGGCTTCCAAAGAGCCTGATTCTGACAAACGCACTTGTAAAGGCAAGGGTTGTAAGAATAACTAAAGTAGTATCATAGTTTTTCAGTAAACGTTCATTTGGTTAGTACAAATTTTTTCAAGGTAACACCCTTTGACAAATTGGTGTAAACTTATGTCTAAATAAAATAATATTGTACTACTTTGTAGAAATCAGAGCATAGCATTAGACTACGAGACTAAGGGTGGGTAAAATTTCTTAAGACCTGTGGTTCACGGTCTCGTCTATAGTTTTTGGGGTCAAGACTAAGAAAACATAAACAAATCGTGGTTAAAATATTTGACTCAAAACTAGTTAAAACTCAACCCTAAATCGTAACCCATACCCAAAAATTGGCCCAAACCCTACCAAAAAAACAATATCAAATGTAAATAATTTTTTTTTTTAAATTTTAGAATCGAATCTTGATCGTTTTCGATTCTGGACTCGGAATCCCACAATTCTAGTTATGGTTCCAAAACCATGGAACAATGGGTGACGGTTCTTGTTCCTGTTCCTGTTATTGGATCGAACTGGACCATGCCCACCTAGGGGGGACTGATATTTAGCAAATCTTGAAAAGAATAAATAAATAATATGGATAAATTAAAAAAGAAAGGTTGGTGGGGGAAGGAATTATAGATTTAGTTGCTTGAATTTGATTTTAAAACCTGGTGTTGTCAACCACCTAACGTTCGTTTGGTGGTGGACTGGTAGTTTGAATCAAGGGTCCGATTTTGTTCTGTGGAATTCAAGGTCAAAGTTTATTTCAACATCAACCGCACGATCATTTCAAGTTAATTAAACTTCATTTGGCCCCTTTTAATTACCAAGTCATATAAATTATAATTAAATTAAACAAAGAGGAAAAGGCCAAGACTTGATTAAAGATTAAATAAATAGCCCAACTTACGTGTAAGCCTACAAACGAGAGTAATACTTCATTTACCTTTAATTTTATATCTTAATTCTTATATTCTAACGTAAAACGAGTTGAACTGTGTAATTAATAATTTATTTTAATTATTTATAATCTATTATGTTAATTAAACCAATTAATGAACGAAAATAAAATTAAGGGTAAATATAATATTACTTAATTTATAAATGAATTATCCATGACAGGTAATGTAATGATGTGATATCATACGTGTTACGTATAATAATGTATTACAACTTGAAGATGATGTTATCTCATCGTAGGATGATGGAAGGGTCATATTGTTCGGTTTTTTTTTCTGTTCTATCATATGTTTAGAGAAGGCACAAGCACAAGCTTATAAAGTTTGTTCCTTTTATTGTTCCGGACCAAGAGATTAGATCTAGTTCTACAAAGAATATTTGGGTCGTAAATAACCCGCGACCCCCGTCTCTTACTTGTGTCATCCTTTTTTCTCGTGTTAGAGTCAACAAGTAATAAGAATTGAGGAGCAATTTAGTTTCGAATAGTTAAGTAAGGCGGGAAGCTACTTAGTGACATAAGTTTGAATGATCATTCTAATATAATAAGTTAGGTCATTTTTTCTTTTAACACTTGGGAACATATCACTAAAACTTACGGAAGTTTTATAATTTATGTTTTTACAAAGCATAGTTCGATAAGCTAATGTATGTTCTATGAATGTGATAACAAAAAAACCATTTACGATCATTCATCGCATAAAATAATAAAAGTGAAATTTGTATACAATAAGATTACTTAGTTGATTAAGAACTCAAAAGCAAGATAGATGGAACTAGCCGCTAACCATGGACAGAAAATATTACATGTTACAGAAGATATCAAGCTACTGTAATCATTCACTGTGTTATATTTTTTTTAATATTTAGATTTTATTACAAGCTTTTGACTTGTTTATAACATACTTTTGTTAACTCTGAGCTCAAAAGATTAATTGGACAAAAGGTAAATCAATTATTTTCTAGACTCACTTTCGGGTCGTGACAATCAATATATTTTGATTGATTACGATTGAAGATAAGCTTATATTCCATTATAATCTCGAGTAACATTGTTTTGGGTTTATTGACCTTGTTTTTTTTTTTAGAAGTGACGAACATTCTCAATCAATGTTTGAGATAATGTTTAGAGTATAATCCGAGTAGATATGTTTGTGTGATTGAAGAACAACTAAGAAATGCTTGTTTTGTAATCAACTGTGTTTGGAAATTATTCAAAGCATGCAAACCTTAATGGAGGTTGATTGAAATTTTATGCTCGTTTTAACGTATTCCCAAACTAGGTTTGCACTTACTAAAGATGTTTATGTTAGTAATTCTTCGATAATTGTCTTGCATTTGTTAGCACTTGTGTATATGGTATGCGTGTGTGAGTATGTATATATATGTACGTAAAAATGCTCTAGATGAAATACGATTTGAGATCTTAGAAGGAAAGTGAAATTAGAACATAGTATTTGGTTATTGTCTTAATAGATTGGAAGAGAGATGTGATAATGCTTTTGAACAAATTCAAATTTCTCCTACCTCCTATGGATAATGTTTGAATTTTTTCATTTTTTGCTCGTTTTAGTAGCTGATTTTATCCCATGTTTTGGGTTATGGTTTTTATTAACTATTTTATTAGTGGACACATAGCCTAATTACGCTCAAATTCCTTGTAACCAATGCCCATCATAGTGAAATTTGTGGTCGGAATATGAATGATTTTCATGTCGTGTGAACTATTATTTTTTTACGTGTTATCGAGCTTGGTTGAGACACATAGTTTGAGTTTAATTATTCTTGCTACCGATAATCTTCTTGTATTAATGAAGAAATGAAGAATGAAGCTCTTGATCGAACAAAAAATTGACTAAACTCAGAGCAATAAATTGTCTTTTATAACATGAAAAAAAAACCACAACATCTTCAAAGTCTACAATTACATATGTTAGAAACAACATTGCACGTAACTTATAAGCTTGATCATATAACACAACTACAAAATACTTGTATAAATACAAAATAATAAAAACCCTAAACCAACTTTGTTTTTCCTCGTGATCATGTAGATGGGTCTGGTCTGTTAAGCTCCATTTGATCGTTGATGCTCTTGAGATCGATCAGTGTGTTGATTAGAAGCCGGAGGAATGAGCGTAGACTGATCCCATCCAAATCCGAAATTGATGAATGGTTCAGGAGGAACTGCAGAAATTCCATGGATTTGTAGTTGCAGAGATTGTGGATGATTTATTAAAGCATCTTCATCTATCAGAGAATTCAAAAACGAAGAGAAAACGTCTTCGGAGCAGTAATTGATGTCTTCGCCTTCGTCGTTGGTTCCGCCATTGTTGTTCCTCGAGGTCATCAGAGCTCCGTTGGTTGACTTTGGTAGGGTTTCATACTCGACCAGGGCTGTTTCTGTTTGAAACTGATGATTGTGGTGATCGATCTGATTACTCGGCAAGTAGGGCTTGTTTTCTCGGTTATCCAACCGCCTGCGGGTTGATTTTTCTGGAGATTTGTGATAGGAAAGAGGCGTAGAATCGGAACGGGCAATGTCGGGGCCGGGAGGGGAGACAGTATTATTGGGTGTTGAAGAAGAAGGTGCTTTAATGGCGTCTGGAGATGAATCTGGATTTAGCGGTTTGTGTGTTCTGGGATCTATTCCTTGACTGATGAGTTTCTTGCTCAGGTGAGTGTTCCAGTAGTTCTTTATCTCGTTATCTGTTCTCCCAGGAATTCTCCCAGCTATCAATGACCACCTGTAAGAGAAAGAGAAAAAACCTAGATGAGCTCAGACTAAGAATTCGATTGACATTAATGTCAATCTGATCATCGGAAGGAGTCCATAACGAACCCTAGCATCAGCCATGAAAACTATTTCAAACCCTAGAAAACAAAATCCAGAGAAAGTTGAAAACTCCCGTAGTCCTAAACCTATTTCCGAAAAACACGATTCATAGACATTGCAATCAGAGAAAATCGAGTTCTGGTGTCTGAATTCCGATTCTGTTCAAATGGTTAGGTATAGATGAAGAGCTTACCGGTTCCCAAGCAGGCGATGAAGGCGAAGAATGAGATCTTCTTCGTCGGGAGCAATCTGACCTCGCTTTACAGACGGTCGGAGATAGTTCATCCATCGCAGGCGGCAGCTCTTGCCACAGCGAAGCAATCCGGCGTTCTTCGGCAAAGTTCTCCACCGTCCCTCTCCCTCTCGGTTGATATAATTGGATAAGAGCTCGTCTTCGTCCGGCGTCCATGGGCCTCTCTTCAGACCTACTTTGCTGCAGCAAGGAGTTTTGGCGTTGGCTCTGGTTGGTTCAGTTGGCGAAGAAGAAGACGATGGATTCCTCATTCTCTCTCTAGCTTTCTCTCTCTGTCGACGATTGCCGTTCTTCTCGCCGTCTGATAATATGTTCTCTTCTAGACCCGACTCATATTGAATGGTTTTGCAAGCGCAGTCTTTTTCCCACGCTCACTTTTAGAGCGTGAAGCCACGTCCTTTTTATATGAGATTAATTTACTATTACATATTTTATTCATGTGTAATTCAATATTTCTTTATTTGGAATAACTCCCTACTTTTGGAAATCAACAATAGATAGTTAAATTTCATGTTATTTTATAATACATCCAAATATATACTAATGTTTGTTATAAATAAACATAATAATTTCAGTGTAAATATAATATAATATAACACATTTAAAACATGATATAAAAATTAAAAATATTAAAATAAAATTTTATATTTGAATTGTACTTATACATGTTGACGCGTCAGTTATCAATTAATGAAATTGATATTTTATTTTAAATATTTAAAATTTATTTTATTGTTACACTTTAATTAATAAGTGCTACACCCTCGTAGATAGAAGAAGAAAAATAAAATAAAATTAGAAAATGTAAATATGACAAATGTGTTAATAGGGAGATGGAGAGCGAGTGGGGGTACGGGAGTACGACGAGCAAGTGAGGACTATCAGACAGCGAGGATGGGTCCCACGTAGTGTACAGTTCAAAAATGGCCACGTATTGAACAAAGGGACGCGTCTTTGCTCCCTCAGATCAATCATCAAGTGCAGTTGCAGGAGAACATCCGTATGCCTTACCCGTGCCCTATAATTGCTCACTCCTCACGTTTCCAACCTGCTCCGTCGTTGACGTCGATGATCATTATTTATTGACACGTGTTATCTTGATTTAATACCATCTAGACTGGAACGTCTTTAAATTCGAATGCCTTGAAAGAGATGCAATAGTAGGAATTTGATGGAAGACTTGGAAGCATCGATTATTTATTTGATAAAAATAATAAATTAATGAATTAAAAAATATATAAGATTAAAGTAAATGCTTAAAATTGCTCGAAGAAGTCTTGAATATGTATCGTGCGAGAGTAATTTAGAAGTTACTTCGAATAACGATTCTAAATGTAGTTATGCGACATCTCAAAGCTTCTATGTGTCGTGAAATTCTTTTTCTTTTACTTTTATTTAAATAATTAATTTGATTAAGTTTAATTAAATGTTTCAAAATTAAGGGCACGTTATATCTCATCACTTTCAACATTATGGTATGCAATTACGATGATTCATCAATCATTGAATTGCTCGCAATTATTTACCAACAATAATGTTCGCTCCTTCCTTGCCTTTGTTTTATTATATAGTTTCATAAACAATAAACGTGAAATGAGTCGCCTTATACTTCCAAAGAAAATAACACATGCAGTGTACGATTAGTAGGTAAAATTAGAAAAATTGAATCGAATGCCTATACATAATAATTCAACTTCTCTACCTAAAAATTAGACTTACATTGCGTTTAAATCTTCAAATCCATGAACTCAATGGCGGGTGTGTAATTAATCTACTTTTCCGAAAAAAGAAAAAAAGATGCAATAAAATAGAGTTTGTTGCTGAGATTGACCTAAAAATTGAATATTTGTTCGGTATAACTATGCCGACAAGTGAGTTCAATTTTTAAATCTCCCGTCAAAATATCAAGAATAAATAATCTTATGTTCATCTTTTACTGTTGCCACATTGCGTGATATTTATTAATTGAAATTATTTTAACATTATATTAATTAGACCAATTAATGAATATCACGTTATAAGGTAAGAATTAAAAAAGTAAGATTAGAGAGTAAATGAAGCATTACTCGTATCTTAATAGAATATTTAACTATAACTATTTATAATTACATTATTTGGAAATTCTATGTTAAATTTAAAAAAAAAAATGCAATAAACTAGTGAGGTGTGAGGTACTAAAACGAGAGAATGAGAATTCAAATCCAAATTACAAGAATTGTATATGCACTTGCACTGCTAGATAGACAGCAATTTTGCTTGCATTTATTCACTGCAGCTACCATGAATCATACTTAAAATGTCATGTGATTTTCTCGTAATTCGATGACGAAAAGTATATCAAGAGTCAATATATTTGGCATTCTTATTCTACCTCAAGATTGAAGCTGAAAGTATAGAGGAAATGCTTCTTCATCTTCCGTCTCGAAGCTCGCTTTCTGTTTATATCTGAGAAGGCAAGACAAAAACTATTTTAAGAAGCTCCAACGGGTTAGGCTTTATGAATGAGCAGCAAAAGAAGAATTTTCCAGTTAAAAGGTTCGCCGGCACAGTGCATAAACACGAGGAAAGCATGAATAGAAAGCACAATTAGACGGCAAAGTGGCATCAAATCTTTAGATTTTCTATCTTCCCTCGAAAATGATGGATAATGCTCTTCGACCTGGTAAACCATGGCGGAAGATGTTCAGAAATAGAAGATAGTACAACTAGAATTGTTATTTCATCTCGTTAAACTTTCCACTACCTCCGTGCTTGCTGAGAAGATAATCTGTAAGTATAAAAAGAATACAGAAATGATCCAGTAACAGCAACCCCCTTTTAACATCTTCAATAGACACGTCAAGAACGAAACAGTTTCTTTTCCAGACATCAATGAACTATACCCATTTGCTCTCGTAGAATATTAAAATATCAGAATGCCTAATTAAAATATAAAAACAACCCCATAAAAGAAAGCAGCAGCTTGGTGCAAATTGATATAAACTAAATTCCAAGTACATAGCAGACGCATACATATTGCTGCAGCCATGGCCTCCTCTATCCTGAAGACGAAGAACCCAACAAGGTAAGTCCATGACATCGTGAAACTCCATCAACAAAAGGTCATGGAAACTGGGAGCACAAGTACTGTGATAAAATTCCCACTTCAATCAGAAAAGCAATTCTACAACAACAACAACATCATTTAGAGGGATTTTGTAATAAGCAGCAACTGGTCCAACCTGCGATCAATCAACAAATATGATTTATTATAAGTGGCAAGTAATATACAGCAGCAAAAATAATCTTTAGGTTACCAGAACTTAGATAAACTAGTGGTAGACTGATGGGCGAGTAAAAGATGTGTTTTAAAAGAACTCAACCGATTCAACTGTCTATTACGTTTGAGGCTTTGCAAGAAAGACAGGCACGTCTCGGACAAAACCTGGCATGAAAGCAACCTACTAAGAATACATTATAAACAGAAATAATTAATGGTAACTGATGAAACCTTTCAGATATACAAACAAGTACATGAATTAAAGAAACTAGCTTTGACCAAGCACATCTTTATATAATATTACCGTGCTCATAGCGATTTCATGCGACTCAACAAAACCATAAAGCAGCAGTTGATAAGAAATTTCATATTTGGTTAACTGCTAAATGCAAAGTGAAATCTATAATACAGTGTGCCTAAATCTTAAATTTGTTCCCCAGGTTGCCTAATCCAACCTATAGCCAAGGTCGTGCAATTGCGATGCAAAAACAACGCTTAGTTGAACTACCGATACTCCTATAACGCGCAAAGTTTTATGATTTTCGCTTCGGACGAATGTTTCTAAAAAAGGAATCGAGCTCTAACCCCTGTCAGTAGTGAAAAAAATTATATACGTTGCCGATTCCTGATTCAGAACTCCCGCCACTCAGTATTCACCCGCCAAATTGAAGATAGCAATAAAACATCAACTTGAGCAAAATCTAAAATCAAAAGTAATGACGAATGGAAATCCAAAGCCATTCGAGAATCTCCAGCTCAAAAAAATAAAATAAAGAAGAGGAAAACTTGCGGATGATACGTTGGCAGAGAGAGAGAGAGAGAGAGATGAAGAGGGAGGAGGAACAGTAAAAGAAGGGGAGCAGGGCAGTGAAACGCAGATGTACCCGGTGATGCTCTGCTAGGCTGCTAGCTTCAGTCCCCGGCATATTCTTCGGGCTTTAATCCGACCCGAACCCCTTGATTCCATTCCACCTGGATAATACAGATAAATAAATCAATACATAGATTTTTTGTTTATCCCGATAAAATATACATTAATTTATTATATTAATTATATCAATTATTATTTAATATATCAATGAATATTTAATATTTTTTATCTTTTAATATTACATTCAACTATAAATAGTATATACTTAGCCAAAAATTTTATTATAAAATAATTACTCTATTTAAATTTGGAAATTAAAGTCACGCTGTTACATGATTTGATAAAAAAAAAAAAAGCAATCAAAACATTTGATGTCATTTAATACATTGTAACAACACTATAAATAAAATTAAATTTTATTAAAAAATAAATAACTACTATTTTTAGAAATATTATATTGGGCATTCAACAAAATAAACCATTCTTATTTGGAGTTACAAACTATAGGTGGGCAAAACCGTAAGAGAGTAATAGTTTGAATCATAACTCGGATTTTGATCCTAGGTCACTCTAGGTCTCGTGTTTATAGAAACCGTAAACGCTCTTAACAAGGAAGATCTGCAACTATGAATCATTTCACAATTTTGAACTAAAATAATGATTAGAACAAAAATCATAACAAAATCTTGTTAAGACCCAACTACTTATAATTAGGATCATACCTAATAAAATTGGTGAAAAATCAATCTTAAATCTATATATTTAAATAATATTAATACAATGATTTGCCCTCCTTCGATGATCTGTGAATCGTGCGGTCCAATTCCATCAGAAAGATATGCAAACTGTCAGCTCAGTCTTACTAGAGGAATCCGACTAGTTTAAGTGGTACCAGATACTCTTGTCATTGGTACTTAATCCTGATAAGTTCAGGGTTCAAGTAGTTTGGAAAACAAAAACTTATTCGGTAAGGGGAGAAGGTCACGAAGCACAATTTGTGGATCCCTCTGGTATGACCGGACCACTTGATTCGCAGATACTCAAAAAAGGCCAGATCGTTGCAATTAATTTATATTTACATTTTAAAATATAACAAAAACTAAACAGTGACTCGAAGTTTAGTTCAAATATTGATAGTAACGTTTTAGTTCAAGTTGCTAATCACACAAGCTATTAGTTCACGGTTAGGCCCCCATTCGGATCATGCCTGTCGTAAATGATACTATACCTCAGTACTCTCTCGACTAAAGTAATGTTATAGAATATTTTATTTTTTTATTTAATAACGTGTTTTAATTTTTGTGCTTTAATTGAGGGGAAATCCAAGGTGGCTCTAATGCCATTAGATTATGAAAAAGAAAAGACAAAGTAGTTGTAGCTTTGTCTAGGGCATGCATAGCTTTAAATATAATATATGATACGTTGAATAATTTGCCCTAAAAAAAATGAGGAAATGACTACCCTTTTAATCATTGACTTGCAAATTACAGCTAATTATTAATTACGAGGGGAACCCACCAAAAGTTGTTCTTCATTTTTTAAATAATGGAAAATAATTAAATAAAAAGTCTGTAAATCATTTCCATTTTGTTAAGATTAATAATTTAACAAAATTTTGTAATTTATTTCCATTTTCATTGGAAGTAATTTTATGATGCCGGTAGTTGATTGGCTAAATGCGATGATTGTACACTTGAATCGACGCATAAATTGAATTTTTACGTCAGAGTAACAGAGAATTTTTCAAAATAAGTGAATACTTGAAAGAACAATGTTGCATTGAAGTGTCAAAAGATACTTATAAATCGAGATTTTATTTTATTTTATAAGAAACAATTGCAGCTAGGCAAAGACATGATTTGGTTCGGTTTCTTTTCGAACCAAAATTGAATCGCGAGATATAATTATATTTTAGTTTTGTTCCAAAATAAAAATAAAAATTATTCAAATATATATTCAAATATAATTTTAACCGGTTTTATCGGGTTTCAATTACATCGTTGGGTTTTTTTTTCATGTTGAATTAAATTTTTGTTAGATTTATAGTCATTGTTTCGTTAATACTTTTGGATTTGTAAAATTATAAACCAAAATGCGTTCTAAGGTTTTTATACGTGAAAAACTGTTTACAGTTTTTGTAAAAATGAGAATTAGACTTAATCGACAGTTATGTTTGAACTGTAATTCTGATTCGATTCTGCACGTTCGTGATTTCAATACTAAGGAATTCAATATTTATAACTATTAAATTTTGGAAAGATTAGCTAAAAGTAACTTTTATTGCTTCATTTTGTATGAAATTTTAATGCATGGTTATCAAAAATTTGTTAATTATTAAAAAATGATAATTAAATTAGAAAAAATATTAAAAATTTTATTATATTAATATTAATATTTCCATTTATTTTGCAGTTTCTTTGCCCTAATCATCCAGCTATAGCCTCCACCATTTCACTTCATGTTCCCGCGCCTCCTCTGTTATCATCCCTGGCGCGCTCACACAGACACACGGAGGTATAAATAACCTAATATCACTCTTCTACAGACGCAGACCCAAACACCTAGAGTGCGAGGAAAGAGAGAGCGCCTCCACCTCCGTCCTCCGCCATATCTTTCCCCATCCTTTTTCTCTCTCTAAATCTTCCGATGGATCCTCAGGCAACTCAGCTCCAGCAAGCTCAGGTCGCGGCGATTCTCGGCCCCGACCTACCCCCTTTCGAAACCCTAATTTCCCACCTCATGTCGTCTTCTAACGAGCAGAGGTCACAAGCGGAGTTTCTCTTCAATCTCTGCAAGCAGACGGATCCTGATTCATTGTCTCTCAAGCTTGCTCAACTTCTTCAGTTATCCCCCCGCGAAGAGGCTCGGGCCATGTCCGCAATTCTCCTCCGGAAGCAGCTGACTCGCGATGATTCATATGTTTGGCCTCGTTTAAATCCTTCCACCCAGTCCTCTTTAAAATCGATTCTGTTGTCATGTATTCAACGGGAGGAATCCAAATCGATTTCAAAGAAATTGTGCGACACGGTCTCTGAGCTCGCTTCTGGAATCTTGCCGGATAATGGATGGCCTGAATTATTGCCGTTTATGTTTCAATGCGTGTCTTCTGAGTCACCAAAGCTCCAGGAATCTGCGTTCTTGATATTCGCCCAGCTATCTCAGTTTATCGGCGATTCTTTGGTTCCACATATTAAGCATTTACATGGTGTGTTTCTGCAGTGTCTTACCTCAACAGTATCTAGTTCAGATGTGAAAATTGCAGCTTTGAACGCTGTGATCAATTTTATTCAGTGCTTGTCGAACTCCTCCGATCGGGATAGGTTCCAGGATTTGTTGCCTGCAATGATGAGGACGTTGACTGAGGCTTTGAATCAAGGTCAAGAGACAATGGCGCAGGAGGCCCTAGAATTGCTGATCGAATTGGCTGGAACAGAGCCTAGATTCCTGAGGAGGCAATTGGTGGATGTTGTTGGCTCCATGCTTCAAATTGCAGAAGCTGAATCTTTGGACGAAGGGACTAGGCATTTGGCGATTGAATTTGTGATTACTCTTGCAGAGGCTAGGGAGAGAGCACCCGGAATGATGAGAAAGTTACCTCAGTTTATAAGCAGGTTGTTTGCAATTTTGATGAAGATGCTTTTGGATATTGAGGACGATCCTAAGTGGCACACTGCAGAGACTGAGGATGAAGACGCAGGGGAAACCAGCAATTACAGTGTCGGGCAGGAATGTTTGGACAGACTCGCTATTTCCTTGGGTGGTAATACAATTGTCCCTGTTGCATCAGAACAGTTGCCTGGATACTTGGCCGCACCAGAATGGCAAAAGCATCATGCTGCCTTGATTGCGCTTGCCCAGATTGCAGAGGGTTGTTCGAAGGTTTCAATCTTTTATCATAAACTTAAAGCAT
>CM039524.1:13489762-13529526 GCA_022433055.1 Begonia peltatifolia
TCTACTGGAATTCTATTACATTTTTGAGATTATACTTTACACGTACTGTTCTTGAAGGAGGAAAAGTATACCTTCCAATTTTATGGTAAAATGGTCTCAATCTTTCTGAACATTTTGAGTTTCTAATATTAATCACAGTTGATTTAAGCTGTCATTCTTGCAGAGCATCGTATTGTAAAAAGGTTTGATCTAATCCTTCTCATTTGGATTCTTTTTTTTTTTTTATAAATATATTAGAGTTGTATCTTGTGATGGCTTTTCTGCTTGTTTTTGATAATTATTTTTTTTTCAAAATTTTTGAATTCTATTTCTCTTAGTTAGCTAGAAATTAATCCCATAGATTCTAAGGTGATTTCTTTTATTTTAATTGCAGGTGATGATAAAAAATTTGGAACAAGTGGTTGCTATGGTTTTGAACTCATTTCAAGATCCACACCCTCGTGTGAGGTGGGCAGCTATTAATGCAATTGGACAATTATCTTCTGACCTGGGTCCAGATTTGCAAGTTCAATACCATCTGCAGGTGCTGCCAGCACTTGCTGGCGCAATGGATGATTTCCAGAATCCCCGAGTACAGGTTAGGTGCATGCATGTGGCAATCTGAGTTTATAGTTTAATAAGTGTTATTCAGAATTATGTTAACTTGTGTGTGTAGCGATAATCATTCCTGTTCTCTTCACTAATTTATCTTATGAAAAACCAGTTCATCAACTGGGACTCTGATTTGAACATACAAACAAGCAGTGTCCTCCTTCCTTGAATGATGTTACACCAAGCTAAAAATCTCTGAAGTGTTTTATTTTATTTTTTTAAATAGTCCCCTCCCTTTTCCTGTTATGCTACATTGGTTTTGTTGTCTGACCCAGCAACTCAATTTTCTTTTCCTTGTCCATTTCTTTTGTGTTTAATTATTATTACTGCTCCTAGGCTTAAGTCATGAGATAACTGTATAATTTACATAAATTACCTAAGGATCTCATCACCGTATCCTAGTTCAGTAGATTAACTAATCTGTCAGGTCTTACTGTGTACTTGTACCCTGATGCTGCAAAAATTTTTACTCAGTCTAGGATTTTTTTTTGTGTTTCACTAAGTTAAATTTTTTTTTTAATTTGTTGTTCTCTGATTGCATGCTGTAATATTTTCTTTTAGTTATTTTGTGCCAACTGCCTCCCTGCATTTATGATTCTATACGTGGTATTTCTGCAGGCTCATGCTGCTTCAGCGGTTTTAAACTTCAGTGAGAATTGCACTCCTGATATTTTAACCCCTTATTTAGATGGAATCGTAAGCAAATTGCTTGTACTGCTACAGGTATGTTGATAACCTTCCATATAGGCTGCTAAATATTGTCTTCTATCAAAATGTTCACTAATAAGAAAAGATATTCTATCTGTCATAATTCTATTCATCATAATTCTATTTGTGATAATTTTTTTCCTCGCAAAAATGTTTACCTGGACTGTACAAATAACTAATGCAGAATGGCAAGCAAATGGTGCAAGAAGGAGCATTGACTGCTTTGGCATCAGTTGCTGATTCATCTCAGGTATTCTTGTCAAACTTCTTTTGGTAATCATTTTTATTTTGGTATTCACTTAGATTAATGTGATGTGATTATCAGGAGCACTTCCAAAAATATTATGACGCAGTCATGCCATACCTGAAAGCTCTATTGGTGAATGCAACTGATAAATCCAATCGCATGCTTCGTGCTAAGTCCATGGAGTGCATAAGTTTGGTTGGAATGGCAGTTGGAAAGGAAAAGTTCAGAGATGATGCTAAGCAGGTAGGCATCACCATCTCAAAAAGATTTAATTAAACTGATCTATCCTTCTCTTTGTTTTCACGAGTCAGAATACATTTTTATTTGATAGTGCTAGAAATGATTTAATTCTTAAACATCCTTGTTTTGTAAGTTATTGAAATATTTTTTGTTACAATTCGATGGAACTTCAAGTAGATGAAGTTCAAGATTTTCTGATTTGTAATGGATAATACATACAATTTTATGAATAGCTAACAGGGCCAAAACCCTTTTGGGGAAATAAGTGCTTTTTTAAGTAGGGGGTGGATATAGTACTTTTTGTTACTTCAGTTTGAAAATATGTATTTAACTGTAGGTTATGGAGGTGTTGATGTCCTTGCAAGGGTCTCAGATGGAGGCAGATGATCCTACTACAAGTTACATGTTACAAGTATGTTAACATCACTAAAACTTAGATATTTAGTTAATGCGTTGTATGAATTAGTTGTTCAAATAATATCAATATTTACTATTGCTTTCTATGTTTATATGTTAATTACGTTACAGGCATGGGCCAGACTTTGCAAGTGTTTGGGACAAGATTTCCTTCCTTATATGAGTGTTGTCATGCCCCCACTTCTTCAATCTGCACAACTCAAGCCCGATGTAACCATTACATCTGCTGATTCAGATAATGAAATTGAAGACTCAGATGATGAAAGGTTTAAAGATTATTTCTAGTATGAACTTCGTGCCAATATGTAAAAGATATTATATATATACAAAAAGAGTATAGCTGCTTGATCCTCCATTATTTAGTTTTTTATTGATTTTTTTCATTACTGATATAGGTGCAGAGGTGCTATTTTTTTCTTTACTTATTTGTATATTCTCGAATTATCCCAACCTCTTTACCCTTGGTTGGAATCTTGAAATCCTTGATATGCATTTATATATTTTTTTTCTGTAAAACAGAATAGGTTAAGCACGCGTAATATATACTGATATCTTATGTGCGAAATGCACATGCGTAGAGAATTCTTATCTAGTATTTAACATGTTTCTAGTGCTAAATTTGTTTTAAGTTAGACTATGCACAATTATGTCGTCGTATCATAAATAGAAAATAAAGCAGAGATATTTATAATAATACTATCTGTAATTGTTAATTGATTCATCTTGGAAACTGTCATAATAGGATTGGCTGCGATTGATAAGATTCTTGTAGAGAATTTGTGAGTCATTTTGTGATTTTGGATATGTCACTTTATGGTGTAGTAGTTATTTAATATCTGTATCTTTACAGCATGGAAACCATTACACTCGGAGATAAAAGAATTGGTATCAAAACTAGTGTGCTGGAGGAAAAAGCTACTGCTTGTAACATGCTTTGTTGCTATGCTGATGAATTGAAAGAAGGATTTTACCCATGGATTGATCAGGTTTGTCTAAGTTTACTGTGTTCTAAGTTTCCGTTCATGATATGTGGCCAGTCTGACTATTTCAAGATGCTTTCCTTGTTGCACAGGTTGCTCCAACATTAGTTCCTCTTCTTAAGTTCTATTTTCATGAAGAAGTGAGGAAAGCAGCTGTTTCAGGTAAAAAGTTTATTGTACCTGCTTATTTACGATGGGATACTTATATTTATTCATGGAACTTCTATTTTTAGCCATGCCGGAGCTGTTGCGTTCTGCAAAATTAGCGGTAGAGAAAGGACAGGCTCACGGCCGCAATGAGAATTACATCAAACAGCTATCTGACTACATAGTTCCTGCTCTGGTGGAAGCATTACACAAGGTTCTTTTTTGTTCTTTAATATTTTGTTCGTTTTTTGAGGAAAGTTTTTTATATGTCATCTAGATTATGGAAAAAAAAATAAATTTCTGCTAATATTCTGTATTGCACGGTGAAGGTTTTGAACTGCAATTTTCTAATTTTTCTTACAGGAGCCTGATACTGAGATCTGTGCTAGTATGCTTGATGCTCTAAATGAATGCCTACAGGTCAGCATGGGCGATTTTGTTTTCTGTTGTTTGCTAGTATGTTTGATACTAATGATGCCGGCATATTCATTTGGATAGGACATATGGTGTTATTTTCTTTTGGACTTTTTGACAATAAAATATGTGGAGACTGACTCTTAATTATCATTTTTTCTCTTTCATCCCTGTGAAAAAAATTATTCTTCAGATATCTGGAGCACTTTTGGATGAAAGTCAGGTCAGATCCATTGTGGATGAGATTAAAAATGTGATAACTGCGAGTTCAAGCAGAAAGAGTGAAAGAGCTGAGAGGGCTAAAGCGGAAGATTTTGATGCTGAGGAGGGTGAATTGATTAAAGAGGAAAACGAGCAAGAGGAAGAAGTTTTCGATCAAGTTAGTTTTTTTCTTATGAACAAATTTTCATTAAATTAATAAGGAGTTTGCGGTTTTAATCTCTCAGGTCTCCTGTTGGTTAGTTAAGCAATTTCTTCTTTTAGGTTGGTGAAATATTGGGAACTCTGATAAAGACATTTAAAGCCTCTTTCTTGCCATTTTTTGATGGGCTTTCATCATATTTGACGCCTATGTGGGTAAGTCTATTGTATGAAGTTTAGCTTTCATGAGTACGCCTATTTAATTAATGACTTCCAGTGAATATAGAGTGTGGTTGCATGGATAAGCTTGGAGCTACTAATGCTTAGCAAACCGTTCTCTTTGTCATTTCACAAGATACTTTGGTCTTTTACTTCGAAAAACTATTTTGAGTCAGGCTTCATCCCTTAATATTTCTCAACTATTTGTGAGTACAGGGAAAGGATAAGACCCCTGAAGAAAGACGGATAGCTATTTGCATATTTGATGATGTTGTGGAACAGTGTCGTGAAGCAGCTCTCAAGTAAGATTGTTTTCCTTGGATTTTTCTCAAAGTTTTTGTTATATTCTAAATTTTACAATCTAATTGTGCATGTGACAGATACTATGATTCATTTCTGCCCTTTCTCTTGGAGGCTTGTAACGATGAAAATCCAGATGTTCGACAGGTATGTTTTGGCCAAAATCCTCTTGGGTATATTATGAGCTTCAGATTCTAACCTAGTTCTTCCTCTTCCTTCAGGCGGCTGTCTATGGGCTTGGTGTTTGCGCAGAGTTTGGTGGATCTGTATTTAAGCCTCTAATTGGAGGTTATTGTATTTCAAGCTTAAAACTAGGCTTGAATAGCCAAAATTTTTGAATCATTTTTATCCCTTTTTGCAGAAGCACTTTCAAGATTAAATGTTGTGATACGACATCCTAATGCCCTGCAACCTGAAAATGTTATGGCATATGATAATGCTGTTTCTGCGTTGGGGAAGATATGTCAATTTCATCGTGATCGTATTGATTCAGCTCAGGTGCTTAAACAACTGTTACACTTGATTTTGATTTTGATTATTTTTTGAGTTTTTTGTCATCAACGAGCAGAATACCACATTTTGGTGTCCAATAGTAACTAGTTATACTGAAGGCTTATATAAAATATCCTCTTTTCTGCTCTTCTCTTTGTGTGGTGGATTTGTGATTTGTGGTGATTAGTGTGATCCAAAGTGTGGAGTTTTTTTTTAACCAAAATTTTGTTGGTTTCATTCTACTACAAGTGTATGGATGATAATGTGACTTCGCATTTAGTGTTATTGATTCTTTGCCACTTGGTTGATGAATACGTAAATGATAGCAGTCCACAAGAAAGTAAAAGAGTGCTTTGCCACTCGTTCTTTCTCTTTTTTCTTGTTAATTAGCAATTACTGATAGCTTGGAGCATGGCAGGTTGTTGGTGCGTGGTTAAACTGCTTGCCAATAAAAGGTGATTTGGTGGAAGCCAAAGTTGTCCATGACCAACTTTGTTCGATGGTTGAGAGGTAAGAACTTTTATGACTAAAGTTGTCCTTCAGTCCTTTATTTTAGCCAACCTTGACAGGGAGATTATGGTTCCTTGCTATTGCTCTTTGAGTTAGTATTCTTTTATACACTTACTGTTGAATTTCTACTTATCATCCATGCACAGATCAGACAGAGAGGTCTTGGGACCAAACAATCAAAATCTTCCTAAAATAGTAGCCGTATTTGCCGAGGTAAGTTCACGGTTAGCTTGGAATTTTCATTATTCGTCTATGCACAATTTTGTAGCGATTGATAAAAATGTTTGCAAAGGTTCTATGCGGGGGAAAGGATCTTGCTACAGAACAAACAGCTAGCAGAATGATCAATCTGCTAAGGCAGCTTCAGCAGACTTTACCTCCGTCGACCTTGGCTTCGACTTGGTCCTCCTTACAACCCCAGCAACAGCTTGCATTACAATCAATACTTTCGGCCTAGAATCCGAATCCGCCCACTTGATGCTTTGGCCGGCCGCCCTTCCTTTATAATCAAGCGATGTGTATTGTCTCCCATTCTTTTTCCAAAAGATTAAAATGGCTTCTTGTGAATCATTCCCGATTAAATTTCATACACCATCGTCCTGGATGCTTGCTTGCGAGTCTTGAGTGAGTGGATCGATTGAATCGAGTCTGTTATTATCTTGTAAAAATAGGAATTGAAGATTATGGGTCTTCGTGTACTTTCCTCTTTTGCTTTGTTGCAATGCTTGGAGTTGGAGGTGAGCTTTAAAGGGTTGTCAGTGGAGGCAATTCTTGTCCCAGTTTTGGTCCCAGTTGTGTTTTCTTTTTTGATCTTTTTTTTGGGGGGGGAGGGGGAAAGGGAAAGGAAAACAAAACAAGCGTATCTGTAATGGTTATTCTTTTTATAAAGGTCTCAATTTAATGTTGCCTATTTAAAGAGTATCTTTAGGCCTTTTTATTTTATTCCAGGTGAATTGTTGTAATCTATTTCCACTAAATTAAATGAACAAAGTTTCTTTCAAAGAACAAAGTTATATGTTATTTTATAATTTAAAGCTTAATATGACTTGATACGAGGAACACAAGTGATGTTGATTTCACAGTATAGACTACAATAATGAATGAATCTCACGTCTTATTTTAAAATTAAAATATTAATATTATTATTTTTCAATTGAGTGAAGTAATAATATTAAAATTATTAATTGACATAATAATTAATATAAATTATAAATAATTAAAAATAAACTTATAATCCTCGCGTAGATTTTATATTTGACACTCTCCACTCTGTTATTTTTTAATAAGAAGTTAAATGCAATATTATTTTTAATAAATTAATAAAAACTTTTGGAGGACAAAAAGTTAAATCGTAATTTCTAGATTTAATCAAATCATTAATTAAATTTTTATTCGCGCGCGCGTGAGCATAGACCGATGATGAGCGCGTGTTATAACTCCGCCGCTTCTTTCACGCTCCCCGCAATTCCATTGCTGGTCTGCAGACCAGAGGCATAAAGATGAGTAAGTACCTTCGTCATCTGTTTCTTCGCCTGTTGCTTCTTCTTTCCCGCGGAATATGTTTGACTGCCGCGAAATCTTTCCGTCGAGAGTTTGTAAACGGAGTAATTCTTCTATTCTGATCTCTCTCTTCAGTTAAGTACCATTCTTTTCAATTTCCGTAACCTTTTATTTATTCTGCTTTAATCTGTAAATTAGCTAGGGTTTTGACGTTCTACGTTTTGCTCTGATGTTTGTGTCTTATTCGTACTTCTCATTTCAATTTTGTTTATTTCTGAAGCGTTCTTTCCAACTTGTTCTAAGTAAGTTAATAATTTCGTTGCTGGAAACTCAAGAACTCATAGCTTTGGAATGAATAAGGGCGAGTTTTTAAAACAAGTGACAATGAGATCTCTCTAATAAAAAAAAGAGCACCACAATCACTGCTTTTCGAAATGGAAATGGTTTTGATCTAAAATGAGTTGGTTTTGGTCGCTTTATTTTTATCTGTATCTTCACAGGATGAAAAATGGTGAAGGGTTCTACGTGGATTGTTTTACCCTAGGTTGTATTTGGAGTGGTGGAACCTGTTCAACATTCCATTATTGAAGTGATGTGGACTAACGTTTTCAAAATTGTAAGTTATATAATTTACGGTAGATTATTTATATTTGTGCAACGCACATCTGTTTTTTCAAGTATTCAGAGAGGAGTCATTGAATTGGAAGCCTTTTGTTAACCTTCTACTTTGTAATACATTTAGATGGTGAGGAAGAGGTAGATCCTAGACCTGTTTCTTTTGTTTTAAGAGTTCTAGCATGTTTTTGCAGCTTGCCCACATTGTTTTGTTCATTGCGCACATCAATACAAATTTATTTACTAACTAAAAAATGAAAGCTAGCAAAGGGTCCAATGAATAATATAGGAGGGAAAATGCCAGAAATTTTCGGTGTAATAATTTTATAACTTATTTCTTTTACTGACATCATTGTCTTGATGCAATATGGTTGAATACTCTGCTGCAGGGAGGCCTACACCACTTATCATGGTTTCAGTTTCTTCCTCATGAATCTGACTTTCTAATTGATAAAAGGTTTGATTACTGGATCTTTTTTGGTTTGGTTCGAGGACATTTTTTCCATTGATTGATCATCACTGCTGAGTAAGATAATTTTTTGGTAACATATATAATCAACCTTCTTTTTAATGGTTGAAGTGTGAAGGGGGGGCATGATGCTGCTACGTTCTTGGTTCTTTCATCGCATCTCTTGCTGCAGAAAGAGGGATTTCTCAGCACATGGACTAATTCATTTGTGGGGCCCTGGGATCCATCTCAGGGTTTACATAATCCTGGTAAAGAATATTCCGCCAGATTGATTGTTGTTTATGTGTTTCATGTAACAGTATACTAGTATCTCACTTGTGTGTATATGTGAGTAGTGCTTCATTATCTGTAATCCAAAATAAAAATCCTCCTCACATTACAGTTAGTTAGTATCTCACTTCGGCTCATATGCATTGCACAGACGAGAAAATTAAACTCTGGCTTTTCCTTCCTGGTCGCCATTCATCTGTTGTTGAAACTGCTCAACCTGCTGTCTCTAAGTTACGAGGTAACTAATAGGTTTTTTTTTTCTCATATTGTTTTTTATGTGTCGTTGAACATTGATTTATAATGTTGTAGAGCCATTTATGTAGATACTTTGAATTGGATATGCAAGATATAATTATCAACTTTATATTTTTTAAATTTATCATGTACATATTTTTGCATTTTTGTTTTTATTTTGTTACTAACATGATTTTTTTTTTTCATGTTTTATTTATTTTTCTTCTATCTAAATTTTGAATGGAAGTTGCTGCAAGTGGGTTTTGGATAGCTCCAGGGGATTCTGAGGAGGTTGCAGCTGCCATTTCTCAGGCTTTAAGAAATTGTATTGAAAGGTAGTTTTTTTGTCGAGTTAAATAATCTTCACCTTTAACAAATCTTAATATTCATTTTTTAAAATTTCTCTTCCATGGTGGACAGAGCTCTAGTTGCACTTTCTTATGTGAGATTTGGAGATGTCTTTTCAAAGTATCACCAATCTCAGAGCGAAGAGTTTTTCAGGTTCTACTCGCAATATAGTTTAGTAGTTTAGTTTTTGCATTTAATTTTTGGCCTTTGCCTCACGAGAATTGTATAAAATTCAAATTATGAGAACTAAAAAGAAAAAAATTAAATTAAATACTATGAACATTTGTAGTTAGGTATGATGAGATTTAAATATTTTCATAAAACAGTTACAATTGTTCTATCATCAAACTTAGAAGAATCTCTTCAGGACCATGCACAGCAAACATTTTCATCAAGTTTAAATTCACAAAAATCCCTTCCATATATCAAATTTGAAGTTTTTAATCTTCCTAGTGGCCCTAAAAAAAATTCAACTGATTAATGATTTTTTAACAAAAGGTTTGCTTGCGCTGCCCGTCTGCTATGCTACTTCTAAAGTGGTTATTATTCAAGTGTAATTGTAGATAGTGATGATTTTGCATTTCATGACGGATTCAAGAACTTTTTAAGGTAGGAATGATCAAGAAATTTAGCATTCATCTCCCTTCATGAGGAAAATGCCAACTGAGTTGTTCTGTCATATTGGTCCTAGTTAATAATCTAGGAGCTGAACAATTTTTCTTTTAGGTAGGCTGTGGGCAGAGAAAGAAGACTTCAGTCTTTGCTTTTTCAATCAAGGCCTAACTTGTGTACCTTAGACATTACCAATCTCCATATTATATTTCTCTAGGATTTTTCATTTGGCGAAATCAAAATAGTATGATGAGTCCCCTGCCTAATTGCCAATTTGATGAGGATTGAGATGTTTATGACTAGTTTCAGGATATCCAAATTTTGTTGTAAATAAGACTTTACAATACATGTCAGTAAACATGTGAGGAATACTATCTTCTTAGAGAATCCTAATAAATTTTCATCTCATGAAAGGGGGTTTACTTTATGCATTGATTTTGAACTTGGCTGACGAGTAATGGAAGTTTTTGCAGAAGAGGGCATCCAATTGTGGAGTTCATTTTTGCTGCCACTGAAGAGGCAATTTTTGTGCATGTCATTATATCTGCAAAGTACTTAAAGTTCTGAGCTTTTTTTTTTATATTTTGCCATTGAAGTTTTTCTTCTTCATGCTAATTTATGTACCATTGGTTAAATTGTTTGTAGGCATATTCGAGCACTTTCAAGTGCCGATATTGAGAGAGTGTTGCTGGGTCCTTCCCATGATTTCTCATACAGACTTCCAGGTTAGGCTCTTTCAATGCTGGTCTTTTGATTTCTTGATTTGATTCCAAGACTACAAATTGAAATTGCTTCTTCCTTGTATATTAATAATTCTAGTACTGATAGTATATTTTCTTACTACTCAGTGATTGTTTCTCCACATGGGATTCGTGGCAGGCTTAGTGGATATTGCGCCAGTGATCTTGTCAGACAATTATATTTTAGGTGATTTTCATTTTATTTTCTACCTGGTTTGTATCTTTATTGGTTTATATTTGTTTAAATTTTCTAGTTACAATTATTTTCCAAGTAGCTTTCATGTTTAGAAATTTCATCATATATACACATAGTGATACTTAAGGTTTTAACTTCATTTTTTGCTCTTTTAAAGCAGTTCTGGAAAGTCCAGGACTTCGAATGGGTTTGTAGGTCTGCCACATCATGTTTCTCAAGGTTCTAGTTTTCAGTTGAGAGGGCAGAATTGTTATGTTGAAGTTACACTTGGTTGCTCCAAATCAGGAACCGACAAAGCACTACAATCTGACACAAATTGCAACAGGAAGTTTGGGAAGCGCCAAGTTGCTGAAACTTTTATGGGGGAAGCTGCTAATAAGAAATTACCGGAGCATTTATCAGCTTATGAAAAAGCTTTTATTTATCCGGCTGAAGTATTGATGGTCCCAGTTTTGCAAACATCATTTGCTAGATCTTCATTGAAAAGGTAGCTGAGTTCAATTATTCACGAGATTGGTGATATTTCCACAGTCATGCATTTGTAAGTTTTTACATGTACCAAGTGTACACGCATACTGGCAGTCAAAAGCTACCTCCGCAAAAAAAGAGGAAAATGATGGAAAAATTTTCATCAACCATAAAAAACTATTGGTGCTGCATTTATTGAAATAGAGTTAGGAGCACATAATAATGTCATATTTATGATCCTATTTTTTATTGCATTTTCAATATAATAATTTATGATATTGTTAGATTACTACTTGTCAAGAACTTTGTGTTAGGTTAATGTTAATTTGATTATTTTGTTGATGGTGCATTCATGATGACACATTTGATTTCATAATGGGCTGTGATGTGACTTCAATTTAGTCCTTGATTACGTATTATGCTATCATATTAGTATATTGCTAATTCTAAAAGCTGAAGCCATTAGTTTCAATTTAAATTGTTTCACATATATGTGTGAATCCTAATTTTTTTTTGAGTTTGGTTCATATCTTCCGAGTAGTAGCTCTCGATATACTTTTGTTGAATATTTCTTCAATGCTCCTTTGAGAACTTTACTTTTTCTTCAATTATTTTACTTTTGTTGATTTCTTCATCAATGCATATCACTTGTCATAAAATTAAGATATTAATGCTTTTCACCCTTGTGAAAAAAAAAGACATTTTAAATTCTGTTATCGTGGTATTAATTATTTTGTTATAAGAAAAAAAAGTAATATTACTTCGCTACTGCAATTTATTTTGTGCAGTTCATTCTCGTGAATCCAAGGTGGCCAAAAACTACACAGACTTATTAATGATTTTATTTACGCATATTTGGTAGTTCCACTTATTGCTTATTGATCAAACTAACCCCATTATTTGATTTTTACAGATTTTGGCTTCAAAATTGGGTAGGACCATCATTGCCTGGTTCATCTTTCTTTATGAACTGGTTGGGCTGTTTTTTCTTTTTAAAATTTCTTTTTGTTCTTTTTTCAACAACTTTGAAACAACTTGTTTATTTTATTTATTGATAAAAAAGGAATCATATTAGATTGTCTAAATTTCACGTAATAAAGGGATGAGAAAATTTGTTTTTGATAATATACTTATGTGATTATCAAATTGGAAAATACCACGAGGCAATTCCTAAAACGATTCAAAAGTGGTAGTGTAAGAATGTTATCATGCTAGACAGCCAAGACATTTTTATATCAGTTATCTGTTAATATTAAAAACAAAAGCTGAAAAGAGAGGAACAAATGGATGGAACACCTTCAATTAAAGAAAATTCGTAGGAAGTAATGGTTCAAAGGTCTTATCAAGGTCTGAGCTGGCACTGCTCAGCTTCTGATAAATTTTTTTACAACGAAATATATTAATAGAGAGAAGATACAAAGAAAAGAAGGGAAGAATCCTTGTCAAGAAAAAACCCTCAAGTGATTCTCCAATTGTTGCATTTTGCCAAGTTGATGTAATAAATTGCTATCATTTCTAGCAAGAATGTGGCTAATGGTATACAATCATACTTAATTATTTATTGCTCATTGGTCCTGAATTAATTCAGGAACACACTTCCGGAGTCTGACTTGTTAAGGCTCTTCTGCAAGTGATTCTCTTAGTGCAATTAAACTAGCAATCGTCAAATGATGGTTTGAAATGGTCACTGCACTGTCCAATGATGGTTTGAAATGGCTACCAAATTCCCTTTTGACGAGAAGCAAAACTTCTAGAAATATCAATTTCTTCTTCATTTTAGGATATGGAATGGCTGTATCCAAGGCTTATACTATACTTTCTTATTTGGTTAAGAAAAGAAGGTACTTATTTTAAAACCATTAATAGCACTTCCTCACTTTTTATAAAATTATACTAATTGGTTTGGAGTGACTATACCCAAAATTTATTCTTTTTAGATATAATTGTTTAAAGTAAGAGGGTCTGTCATTGTTTCCCTTTTCGTTGTGTGTGAGGTTAGTTCCTTGGTTTGATTTGTGAGACCTTATTACCTGATGAGTATTAAAATCATTGCTTTTGGTGTAATGACTACTATCTTTTCAGTTTATCTCTTATGGTTGTTGTTTTCTGTTTTACTGCAGTGCTGGTGGAATGGATTATATGGAAAGTGATGGAATGTCTGCACAGCATGGTTATGATAGTAGCAGCAACAGTAATAGTAGCAGTAACAACAGCCTTTGTAGTAGTTCTACTGACAGTGACAATAAGATGTCCGCCGGAGCCAATGAACTTGAAGCTGATGCTGATTCTATGTCATGTAGACAGTCTGGGTTATCTTCAAGTGAGCAGTTGGAGAACACTGTCCCGAAATTGGTAATCTGTGTATCTTTTAGCTGAGGGATTATTATAATTCGCTAAAAGATCAATACCATGTTTACTGTCTATGGTACTGAGTAAAAGTATTCTTATTTTAATTGCCATCGTACTGAGGTTCTTAGAAAATAGGATTATAAAAAACTAATTCACGATGAGAATGAAATATATAAGAAACTTGAGATTTGAAAATTTGTGTTATTACAATGCTGGAAAAAACAGTATAGAAAAGAGCATATTTATTAAAGTAGTAAGTATAGTAGTAGTGGTCAAGGACTTTGTCAAATTGTACCGAACTACTAATATCAGTCTGATTCAGATAGTTTAATTGGTTATATTCGATTCTTTTGTTTCTAGAACGTGAAAGAATTGATTTATTGATTACTAGAGCGGACTAAACTTTTTTGTATAGGCTTTAGGCTGTCAAGCTTTTTAGTAACTCAAACATATTAAATTTTCCTTTTTTTTTGCCAGCTTTCTTGTTTCTAATATTAATATTTTTACAATAAAAGAAATGTTAGTCCACCATTTGCTCAGACCTCACGGTGCCCAACCCAATTGCTCATAATGCCTAAGCTGAATATAACTAAATGTAGTTGAAAAAATTTACCTTTCTCTCATTTTTTGTTTGGTTTGCTTCTTGCAAAGAAAAGAAATTAGATTCAATAGGATTTTTGTATAAAACCAACATAATAGAATTGTGAACACCTCTAAATTATATAGCTGATGTGTCCCTTGTACAGTACCAGGCAAGGTAGATAACGAAGTAGTCAAACAATGTGAATCATTCTTGTTATCTTGTTAATAAATAATGAGTAATAAAGCTTTGGTGTTGCTCATGTTTTTTCATTTCTTCATGTGTAAATTTACATGGAACGGAAAGGCAGAAAAAATATGATACTCATTAGGTAGCGCCGGAGTATATGGGTAGTGCCATATAAGTGAATCTTTGAAATGAATGTGATTGCTCAATATCACTTTATACCCAAAGGAACTATAATTTTGTGCAGGGTTCTAAGCGACCTCGAATGGGGATGGTGGATGCCTTTGATCATGTGGGTATAGCTGCAAATGCTCCTGGACAAGATGCATATAAGTCTGATTTTGGTTCCTTGGAAGTGAACGGTTTATCCATTAGTGGAATTTCAAATGAGCAGATTGGTTCTTTCTGGGATTGGGATGATGATGAAAGGGGTATGGACGTGGATATCCAAGCTCTTCATTCAGAGTATGGAGATTTTGGAGATTTCTTTGAGAATGATGCCTTGCCTTTTGGCGAGGTATTGCTTCTTGTTCTCCGAGACATAGTGATGTATTTGGAAACAAAGTAAAATTAGTTTCAATACATGTGTGGTGTTGCTTTAGGATTGTGTTGCAGATTGCTTATTATTCCAGAGTTCTGTCTTCACATGCTTTGCTGTGCAAATTGGAGCATATATTTCAATATTTTTTATTTTATTTTCTAGTTTAAGAAAATGAAAAAAAATCTTTTTAATTCATTGGAGGGGTATTAGTTTTTTAATGGCTGTGTACATGCACTGTATTCAAGCTATGGAAAATTTTCTTTGGGTCTTTTTTGCTTATATATGTATATGTATGTATGTACACACACACACACTTTTTTTTTTCCTCACGATTGGTTCTTTTTTCTTTCTCTTCCTTTTTTCCTGTAAATTTTTTGACTGAATAAGCTTTTAAGAATGAAATCAATGATCAGTTATTTTTTTATGAAGCCCCCAGGAACAACTGAGCTCCAGGCTCTAATGTTTTCTACTCCAAATTATGGTGACGTAGGCAACAGTCCAGTTGGGATTATGGATGTTTCAACTGATCAGATAATTTTGCCTGTGGGTTTTCCATCCTTTGATAACTTTAATCCACTTCCTCCAGTAGCAGCAGAGGAGAGTCTTAGCAAAAGTCATGAAATAATAAATACTGCATTGTCCTCAGGAACAGCAAACCATACTCCAGTATTGTCTACAGGTGAGTTTGATCAAATAACAAAGGCTGAAGCTTTGATGACATTTGCTTCTGAATATGGTGCAGTTGAAACCTCTACGAGTGAGTTTTCTTCTTCAGTTTTTAGAACTCCGTATATTCCCAAATCTCGAATGGTGGAGGATTCAAAATTATGCCCAAGCAATTATATTTATGGAGCAACTCCACCATCTTCTCCTGGGGTTGATGGATCAAGCGAGAAGACTGGTGTATCATTGAATTCAAAAGCATCCGCTGGACAGTCAAAAAACTATTACATTTATACTAATAGTGTGAAAGAGTCACATGATAGGAAATTCCTTGCTTTTAATAGTAACACATCTACATGTGATGGTGTAACAAGAGCTCAGCTTGCAAACCTTAGTACTTCAAAGGCCATCAGTTCTGTGCATGGGAAAACAAAAGATGCAATATTTGAAGCTGATCCCCTCCTAGTATCTAAAAAAACTGTGCTTGCAACTGAAGTTGAATGCCTAATGATTCAAGCTTCTATGTGCAGACTTCGGCACACACTAATATCTTCAAGCAGTCCATCTGCTTTGGGTTTAAGTAGGTTAACTCTAAACAATGTTTATAACCAGACATCCAATGATCCAAATACTGTGACAGACAATATTTCTAGCAAATACGACATAAAGAAGAAAGAATCTATACCTTTAAGAATAGCAGGTGATATTGATGGAGGAATGCTAGATGGACATGTCAATGCACCTGTAGGCATTTGGCGGTCTGTTGGAGCTCCTAAAATTTCAAAGCCAAGTAATTCTTCTAGCTTGGAAATTAGCCCATCCTTGCCGCAAAATTCTTTCCATGATGAGGGAGTTCTTTCTTACAGGCAAAGACAGCCACTTCAGGAGCTTCTTGATGGCATACCATTACTTGTTCAACAAGCCACTTCTTTTGTTGATTTGGCCTTGGATGCAGAATGTGGTGATGGTCCTTATGGTTGGCTTGCATTGCAAGAGCAATGGCGGAGGGGGTTTTCTTGTGGGCCCTCTATGGTACATGCTGGCTGTGGAGGGACCTTGGCGTCATGTCATTCTCTAGATATTGCTGGTGTGGAGTTAGTTGATCCACTTGCTGCTAATGTGAGCTTTTATTTTATGTGCATTATGTTATTAATTGATATTACAATTTCAATAATATTTACTCATTCTAAACGTAGTGTTGAAGTTTTTTTTTTATGGCCTTTGGTAAGTTTATTTTGTGATACTATAATGAAAGATGCCTTGTGATAAAAGTTGATTTTTGGAGAAACCTTTTGGAGATACCATTTTTGTTACAGTTCTATGTAATTGGATGTAGGTTTGAAGTCTGAGATTTGCTTTGTAATGTCAGTTGACAAACATAAAAGCTTTTACTTCACGTTTGTGGTGATTTTATAAATACTATCTTACATATGGTAGATATAAAAGGTTTTTTCGCACAATTTCATGTATTTCTACCTGGCATAGCTTGTTTTGCAATGGTATACTTTTATTTGTGTATCAGAGACTTTAAAAAAGTGGCTCCACTGCAGACTTCTTTGTTCTTTATATCTTTCCAATAAAAAATGGTGTTTATGTTTTTTTATTGCTTTTAACGAATTTTGAGTCCACACATTTTTTGAGGCTTGACAAAAGGAAATTTAAGGAAGGTCTCTTTTACAGGTTTATGCTCCATCTGTAATTAGCTTATTCCAGTCTGACATTAAAGCTGCTTTGAAATCTGCATTTGGGATTTTAGATGGGCCTTTATTTGTCACTGATTGGTGCAAAGGTCGCACTCAATCAGGTGATACAGGAATTACAGGTGATGGATTTTCTGCGGAGTCTACTGTACATGATTGTAAAGATTCATCAACTAATGTGGTAACACCAGTTGGAGAACCAGTTAGCCCGTCTCAGTCGTCTACTAGTGGACCATCATGCTTGAAAGGTAATTACTTGTTGATTGAATATGAGATACTAGATGAGTATAAGAAACTTCTGTTTTCACAGTTAGCAGTGCAATGGATGGAACGAAAGTAGATGACACATGCCAAAGAAGATCAAATCTAGAAACTTTCAGTTCAGAATCAGAGCAGCTGCTGTCCTCCCGGTTAAAACCAACAGTTGTTGTTGTTCCATCACCTGCAATACTTGTAGGGTAGGCATTCTTGTTAATTCATCTTGATTCTTTAAGATATATATCTCATATGTTTTCACTTCTCTGTGGGTATATAAAGCAAAGGAAACAGATTACAAATAGAGGTGATCCATGCTTAGAGTAGTAAGTTAAAGGTTTTCTCTATCCTAGATGCAACCTTTGTGGCATTTTGTTACAGTTGTTTACGAGAATACGTTTGTAATTAAATAAATCTGCAACATTGTTTTGTTTCTTTAAGTTGATTAATTTAACAATCCAAGTCAAGAAAACGAATTTGGTTATCTAATCTTTCCTGAGTCTTTGCTAAATAGTCCTAAGACAAGAAACTCAATAGAGAAGATGAAAGCAGATATTCCAAGAATAGGCTATCATAAAGTATTGAATAGGCTATATTAGCAAAAGGGGTAACTGGTTGCGTATCTCTGTTTTCATAGCTGCTCTATACTGCTATGAGTCATGCTATGAAAATTCATAGTTTTCTACTTTATAAGGTAGGCATTCTGGAGATGCTTTAGTTGAAGTGGTTAGAAAAATCTATGGCTGTGTCATTATTTTTGGAAAGCAAAGAACTCAACTGCAATCTCTCTTGACAAATTTCAATGCAAAAAGAACATAAAAATGTAATTTGAATGTCGGATGCATGCGCTGTTTTGTGGCAAAATTGTTGTTTTAAACTTTTGACTGTATGGGAATCTGAGCTACGAAATTTACAGTCAGAATGAGGAGAAGTTTTGGATAATTTGAGCTAAAATTAAGAATGATATTCAAGGTGTAAGTTATGTATTGCTGATGTCAAATTGCATGGCAGAGGTATGTACATGATATGAAGGCATCTCATGCACGCTATAACGATTTCATTTTTATCTAAAGATTGAAAGCATTTACAACATAGTAGGTTTTTCTTTGTAAATAATAACGCAAGGTAGTTGATTATATTGTATTGCTTATGGTCGGTATAAATTCTGGTGGGAGGGCATGCATTACATGTGATCTTTTGTTATGTTTGCTTGGTTCTATCTGGGGCTATCTATGGTATTAATGCCTTTTGATATTGGTTCATTTATCAGGTACCAGGATGATTGGCTTAAGACGTCTGCCAGCTCTCTGCAACTCTGGGAAAAGGCTCCTCTTGAACCATATGCTCTTCAAAAACCCGTAATTGTTTTTTTAAATTTCTTCAACCAATAACAACAACCATCATTTTATTTCTTTTCTTTTCTTGGAATGTATTTGGCTCCTTTTCTAATAGCTCATATTTGCCAATGATTCTATAATTGCATTTTTTTATTTGCTGCAGATGACTTATTATGTCATATGTCCGGACATTGATCCCCTTACTTCTGCTGCTGCTGATTTTTTTCAACAACTAGGAACTGGTGAGTGTAGCTATTGCTGTTTGGAACTTAGTTTTATATTCTGTTTCAAAGTTGAGCGGGGCAGAAAAACTTGCCATGACATCAATGTGGAGGAAAGAACTTGGCGATAATCCACTTTTATAGTTGAAGTTTTTAAGTTCATTTCTTCGCTGATGTTTATTGACCTTACTGTTGTTTATCATATTCAAAACTGAAGTTATGTAAAGAACTATCCTCTCCTTGCTGATAATAAATTTTCAGATAGAACTCCACCTTTTGTTGTGTTTCTGATTTGGAACTATCATGTTTTATTCATTTTGTGCGATCTTAAGGAAGTTTGATAGTACCCATATGTCCCTGTACTTTCAAGCATCTTACTTCCGAAGCACCCTGACTTCCCTTCTCTCTTCTTAAATTGTTACATGCAACTATCCTCCCCTTGCCGATATCAAATTTTCAGATTCTTGTATAAACTCTTTGTTTTAACTGACATTTAACTTCTAGCTTTTCTCTTGTGTGGCCTTTAGAGAGCTTTCCTACAGGTTCACTAAAATTGTTTGGTTTCATATTCTTTGTGAGTTTCCTTTTTGGTGTAGTTCGTAGTTGTATAAATTCAATTAGACACGCTTTTTTTCACAAGGCATCGGATCTTTTTCCTCTGTTTCTGTGCCCTCATTTAACCTCATAAGCAAGACCCTGAATTTTGTTGACTTTCTTTCCTGCGTTTCATTTCTCTGCAGTTTATGAGACATGCAAACTGGGAACTCATTACCCACACAATTTAGGGAACCAAATGGATATAGATTCTGGCAAGTGGTCATCTTCTGGCTTTGTTCTACTTGATTGCCCTCAGTCAATGAAGATTGAAAGCAACAATGCGTCTCTTGTAGGCTCACTCAGTGATTATTTGCTTTCTTTGTTTAATGGTTGGGACATGACGAGCTATCTTAGATCTCTCTCAAAAGCTTTGAAGGCCTTGAAACTCACACCATCCCTGCCTACAAACCCTAAGGAGGGGAGTACAGGTTCATGTGTGGTAAGTAGGAAGATTTTTGTTCTGATGATTAGCTGCGTTTGTGTGCCATGATATTTCTTGATTGTAAGTTAATCTAGATTCTGAGGTTAGTATACGTTGTCATTGATAGAATTGTAGGGATTGAAATCTTTTTAATGTTACGTTTAGTTCATATTATTGAAACTTGAAAAGTTTCAAAAACAATTAAAATATAAGAGAATACAAACATTGTTATGAGATTATGTGACATGAATCAAAACTCGTTTTATGATCATGGGTTTCTGGTACACATTACTTGTTTCAATAATTGACTATAAAAATATCAACTTTTGTTTCGATAATAACAGTGATATTTAGTTTATGTTTTCTCAACTTTTTTTAATGTAATTAAATATTGATTATTTGAAATTTATCAATGTTGTAAATTTTGTGTGAGTCTATTTGTTTGAAAACCACGATTAGAAAAATAAATAAAGAATATCATTAGCAAAGAAGAGTTTTGTTATAAAAATGAACTCAACTCTTTGTTGTTTTCTTTACTTTTTTACGCTTTAAAAATATTTTTCATGAATATTTCTCAATGTTTTTCAAGTCAAAACAATCCAAAGTGCAATTGTTATGTCCAATTACTTGTCATTGAAAGTGCATTTTTAATACAAAGGATGCTTAATTTATCGATTATAATGGTAATTTATCCTTTGAATTGACTTTAGTCTTATGACCAATTAATTATTGTCATTGAAAGTGCATTTTTAGTACAAAGGATTTTATAATGGCCCTTTGAATTAACTTTGAAAAGTTATGGTTTCAAATAATCTTTTAGCAGTCTTGAGTCATATTTAAATTGAATGCTGAAATCACTAAACTTATGATTTCATGCTGTGAATGATGCATGATGTTAGATTTGTTTCTTGAAAAATAAGGATCCTGAATTTAACTGCTTTAAATCCAGGTACTATATGTAGTATGCCCTTTTCCTGATCCCATGGCTGTTCTACAAACTGTCATAGAATCTTCTGTTGCTGTGGGGTCAGCCTCCCAATTGTTAGATAGAGATAGACGAGCAATATTGCAGAGTCAGGTGGCAAAAGCTTTAAGCTGCTCCGCAGCTGTTGATGAAGCCTTAGTTTCAAATGTTCTTGTTCTCCCAGGGTTTAGTCTTCCTAAACTAGTGCTGCAGATTGTTACAGTTGATGTTATATTTAGAGTTACTAGTCCTTCGCTAAATGAGCTTATCATTCTGAAGGAAACAGCATTTACTGTTTATAACAAGGCTCGTCGAATATCACGAGGATTCTCTAATGATATAGTGCAGTCATCATCATTGTCAAGTAGATCGCATTCTCCCATTGCACCATTGTCGTCTTCCATTCAAGGGATGTGGAAAGATTGTGTTGGTCCCCGAATATCTGGACATTCACTTCCAAGAGAGGGTGAAATTGATTCTAGTCTGAGGACTGGAAACTGGGATAATTCTTGGCAAACAAGGGCAGGAGCTTTAAGCTATGATCCCAATAGAATTGGGGATAATTCTGTTCAAGAAGAGACTCGATTTATGTTTGAACCACTTTTTATTCTAGCAGATCCTGGTTCCCTTGAACATGGAGTTTCTCCAACAATTTTAGGAAATATTGGAGTGGAATCATCGAGAACATCTGGTGATGATGGCAATGTAGGCTTTGGGCAGAGTGTATGTTTAGCAGGAAATATGGACACTGGAACTAGTGCTCAAATCGAGGGAAATGAGCTAGATGGATTAGGCCATCCAAAGATTCCAAGCCTACATTGTTGCTATGGTTGGACTGAAGATTGGCGATGGCTTGTTTGCATCTGGACAGATTCGAGGGGAGAATTGCTTGACAGTCATATATTCCCCTTTGGTGGAATCAGCAGCAGGCAGGACACAAAAGGTATCGAATGTCTTTTTGTTCAGGTGCTACAGCTAGGCTGTCAGATACTTCAGTCATGTGTTTCTCCTGAAACCGGTGTTCCTAAATCAAGAGATTTTGTCATTTCAAGAATTGGAAATTTTTTTGAACTAGAATATCTGGGTAAGTGTTCTTTCTTCTATGTTCTAATTCTTCCTCTTGTGCAAATTTTGCTCTGAAATGGAACGGTTGGACTGTTATCTAATTCACTCGTACTACTTAATAATGTTGCAATTGTGTTTCTTCTGACATTAACGTAGTGTTTTATTTATGACGTAAGTTTTATCTTTTGATTTGGATGGTTCTGGCTGTATCAGATTTTTATGGAATCTATGTCTATTCTAAAGATATTAAGGCGTATGTTGTTTGTGTATCATCTTATATCATGATTATCCATTGAAAAAATTTTAAATTTCAAGTTCTAGCTTGTTGATTGATTTTTGCATTTTGTAATTTGGTGTGAACAGAATGGCACAAAGCCATTTACTCGTTGTGGGGCTCTGATGTGAAAAAATGGCCCCTGCAACTGCGGCGCTGCATGCCAGATGGGATGCCTCAGAGTAGTAATGGTGCTTCCTTGCAGCTACAGGAGATGAGTTTGATGCAAGAAAGAGCTTTACCTTCATCCCCTATTCCGTTGTATAGTCCTCATTCAAAATCTTCTGGCTTCATTAAAGGTAGTGGTGGACAACCTACTGCAAGAAAACAGCTTATGGGTGGCCATACAGTGGTTGACAGCTCAAAGAGCATGCTTCAGTGGGTTCAAAGTATCAGTTTTGTCTCTATTTCAATTGACCATTCTTTACAGCTAGTTTGCCAAGCAGATTCACCACCTTCTGGTAAGTTACTAATCTCATTTTTGTAGTGGTCTGGTCACATTATATCACATCTTCCTGGAAAGAAAATGCTGTCCGACATGGCAGCACTTTTCCACTTGATTTTGATATCGGGTGTTGTTCTGTCCTTCCTGCTTTGATTCTTAATGGACTATGGTTATATTGATTTGAAACTGATATTCACCGTTTTATCTAGCTGGTTTTTTTCCCCTAGTTGACCATATATGACTTTTATCTTTGATTGCAAATGTTGGAACTGGCCATGTTTACAAATTTTGTTGGATTTTCAATGTTATATTCTGGAGATTGTCTTCGTTTCGGGGAACTAAAAATGGAGATTTGTTCATCTTTGATCTCTTTATTATGTATAGAATGTTTGGCATTTCACTATCTTTCTGGAGAATCAGTGTTGAACTAGACAAAATTGTGGAATTATCTTTACAGCTTCATCTTCCCTTCGCAAGATATAATATACAAGATTCCAACCATTATATAATCTATCTTTGTATTGTCACTTTTGTGAATTTTTTGAACAGGAGGAACTCAAAGTGGTGTTAGTGTGGGTTCGTCAGGCTATTTGGAAGGTTTCACCCCAGTCAAATCTCTCGGTTCAACATCTGCTACATACATTCTCATTCCATCACCCAGCATGCGCTTCCTCCCCCCGATGCCTCTCCATCTTCCAACGTGCCTAACTGCCGAATCCCCTCCATTGGCCCATCTCCTCCACAGTAAGGGCTCTGCCATTCCTCTCTCTACTGGTTTTGTGGTTTCAAAAGCTGTACCCTCTATGAGGAAAGACTCCAAGAGCAATACAAAAGAAGAATGGCCATCGATTCTTTCAATAGGTCTCGTCGACCATTATGGGGGTAATAACACATCACAAGACAAAAATGTGAGAGTTCTTAGCAAGAATGGAGGAAGAAATTCGAGTGCCGAGAGTAGAGATTTTGAAATCGAGACCCATCTAGTTCTCGAGCCAATTGCAGCGGAGCTCCACGCACTCTCGTGGATGACAAGTAGTCCGGCATACCTGGATCGACGGACAGCTTTACCTTTTCATTGTGATATGGTCTTGAGACTTTGTAGAATTCTCCATTTTGCAGACAAGGAGATTTCTCGACAGGTCGAAAAGCCACAGCATTGAGTGGAGCAACGAAGAAAGCAAGGTAATTATGTTGAACAATGATATGGCAAGTGAGGTTTGGCCGGTATATGTGCTCTGCATCCTGTTATGTTGTACATGTTACTGTAGCATGCTTGAGTTTGTCGTGTTTAGTTGGGTAGGAAGCAATAATTTAGATTTAACAAATATAGTTAAAATGTACATGTGTACATTAATTAAGTTGCCCCATTTTTCCTCAAGTTAATTTCATTTTTCTTTAAATTATTTCAGAGTATAGCTTACTATTTCTTCATGAAAATGAGAATTTGGATGTAATTGAACGATGTCCGAAGATACTGGTTGTGACGTAAGATTACGGGAAATTAATGATTTATTTTAATTATTTATAATATATTAAACAATAAGCATAATATTAATCATGTTTAGTAAGCATTTTACCTTTGACAACCACTCTCACGAGAGATTACTTTCTAATTTGTTGCATTTTATATAAATTTACGTTGCTCAATTATCGACCAATTAGATATCGACATTAGAGTGTAGGACGAGTTGTGCGAGTTGAGTTGAGTTGAGCTTAACAAGTTAAATAATTTGAACTTAACATAGGCTTATTTGGTTCATTTGTCGACATTACCCATTGTAAATAGTTCCATAATTTTATTTTTAAAAAAGTTTTTAATTAAACAGTTTATTGGTAGAAGTAGAAAATACATGGGTTAAGTTAGTGATTTGATATTAAAAATACTTTATATTTATATTTAAATTAATAATAAATTAAATAAAAAATAGTTTATACGTAGTCACGGGCTTAGGGTGAATGCAAACCAACTTTGCAAGCGCAGGTAGGTTGAGAGAAGTGAAAACAGAGGAGAGAGAAGAGTTAGAGAGCATTGCTGATGAAACTGATGCGCCGATTTCTTCCTTCTTCAACCATTTTCAGATTATTTCTAGAGATTCTCTGGATTCTTTGACCTCTGATCTTTGTTTTTTGTTCTACATTGTTTTTCTCTTTCAGCGGTAAATTTTCTCTCCGTTGGATATTCACTGTTGAAGCCGCTGTCCATTCTTGTAAGGTCCCCTTCCTTTCTCTTGCATTTGCGTTTCATTTCGGTTTTTTTGGAAACTTGGCGAGGTTTTGAACTGGAGTGGATGGTTGATTTTGTTATTTCTGCGACTGTTCTAATGTTGATTGGGCTTTCGCTTTTTTTTTTTTTTTTTTTTTTTTGCTTTGTTTCTGATGTTATCAAAAACCTTCAGTGCATTGCAATGCTTTCTGTTTTTGAGATTTATTTCAATAGATTATTTGTCGTAATCTCAACAGTGTGTCGGTTTCAATTTCTTAAACTGCAGGATTGTTGGATTGGATTTTATCAGATTTTATTTCCTTCTCATTCCATATCCAGGTCCGTTTAAGGTTCCATCTCGATCAATTGAATCACATATTTTCCGTCAACCTGGTTTTTTTTAGTTTGTTTCGCTCTCTTGCTTTTCAGACGTTACTCCTAAGCATGATAATCACTGAGATGCAGTATGACTTATGTTGCAGACAAATGGAAGAAAGAAAATCTCAAAGGAGTGAAAAAATCAATGAATCAGATTTTCTTATACAATGGGGAAACAGAAAGAGGTTGAGATGTGTTAAGATCAAAGAACCTGAAAACTTGACTAACAAGCCAATTAGTTTGGGGAAGAAGAAAATTACTTCTCGTGTTGATCGCCGAGTTGTCACTGCTGAGAAAGATAAGCAGAAAGAGAAAGATGCTCTTCCTCAACAGCCTTATCAAGGACATAAGTAAGCAATCAAATACTCAGATGAAGAAACTCTTTTTTTTTTTTGGCAATGGTTGACATTCTACTACAATGCATTGTTTAAAGTGAAGCTTGCGCCTTGTAGTTGACGCCAAACAAAATTCAGTCATAGTTGGATTCAGTTATGTTCTTAGATTTGCATGAGTTTCATTTATATGTTTAATTTAGATTGGTCGAAGATCGTTTTATTGGAATGTGAAAAATCTAGAATAATAATGCAGTTTAAGTTTTATATAGCTGATTGTTCAAATTTGTCTTATTTTCAGTTTCGCAAAATCTGAAAAGTCAATCACTGATTTCAAAGGGTTGGTGTTTTTTTTAATTATTTGATTTTCTTATGATAATTTAAGTGTCTGCAGGAGCACAACGTTGCCAACAAGTAACCGTAGATCATCAGTAATATCGCTAGATAAGGAAGATCGATATTACTTGACGAGAGGTTTATTGGGTGTAGATGAGAAAGTGATGGTGGATCAAAATGGAGGGAATGACAAAGGGCAGCATCTTTGGCCAAAACTTTTCATTTCTTTGTCTAACAGAGAAAAGGAAGAGGATTTCATGGCCATGAAAGGCTGTAAGCCTCCTCAAAGACCTAAGAAGAGACCCAAATTACTTCAAAAGAGTTTGCTTGTAAGTTTCACGATGATTTTATCTCATCTCACCAATTCAAATTATGAACATCAAAGCCTGTGGGTTTCACTAGTTCATACGATTTTTTGTTTGTGTTGATGTAGCACATGTTCGGCTAGAATAATGCGGCTCATATTTAGACGATTATTGGTTTATAGGATTAAATCTAGCTTCAAAAGTTGAAAATTGGCAGTTACGTCTATCCAATATTTCTGTAGATGTAATTCTCTTACTGAATGTTTGTTTCACAGCTGGTGATGCCGGGTACATGGCTGTCGGACTTATGCCAGGAGAGGTATGAAGTGAGGGAGAAGAAAGTTTCAAAGAAGGTAATCTTAATCAGAGTTTTGTTTTCCCCCAATTTTTGTTAGTTTTTTGAAATGAGTAAATTTAGGAATGGCCAAAACCAAATCCAATGAATACTAAACCCGATTGTCATACCCGAAAAAAAAAAGCCATTTCATAGTAAGTGTAGTCCAAACAAAACCATCTGTTAGTGTTGAACTGTTGGGTCAGCAGGATGCAGAGAAGTTATAGTTATCAAGTATACCTGTCAAAGTTGAGTCCACAACACAAATTCTGACCCAGGATTTACTTTGTACAAAAAAAAGGAGTTTTTATCTTTTGTTTTAAAATAAGTTGCAATACCCATTTTAAATGAAAACAAAGGCTTTTAATAATTCCTCTAGGATTCTTGTCTAATGTGCACATTTCCACGCATGTGTAAAGGGAAGTGACAAAAGTGGTGTGTGATGCAGAGACCAAGAGGGTTGAAGGCCATGGGAAGCATGGATAGCTATTCGGAATGAAAGACACATATAGTTACACCAAAGGAGTAGAGAGAGAAACAAAAGAACACAGATTTGGGTAGAGAGAGAAGGTTGGTATTGCAGGAGAAACTGTTGTTTGAGATCGTTTTTCTCGCGTTGCAATTTGGTCAGAAGCATTGTTTGAGTTGTATTTTTGACCCCACAAAAGCTGTCATTTGAATGGCAATGATTAAGATTGAATTTCCACCCTCTATTTTCTCCCTTTTCTTTTTAACTTATATAATCAAAGTTTAAACATAAAAATCAAAACACGAATATCTTTTCTCACTACATTGACACATTCATAACATGCAAGTTGTTAACTAGAGATTAAACAAATAACAAATAAATCGTAAAATAAGTAAATTATTAAAATGAATGATTTTATAATGAATATTTGAAACTATTCTTAAAATAGTTCTGTTTGAAATTTGGTGTCAAATTTATATTTCTAATAAAAAGGAAAAAAGATTGAGACTAAACCATGCTTAATTTTATTTATTTGTCAAAATAAATTATTGATGATTTTTAATTCTTTTCAAAATTTAATAATAAACTTTATAAAATCCGACATTAAGCACCCACCACAAAGACACATTAAACATTATTTATATCCATCAAGACATGATTTTATTAATTATGCAAAACACAACGACAATTTCGCACATTTAATAATTATGTTGTCTTACATACAAAAATATGTGATATATTCTGAAGAACAACTTCACCAAAGGTAAAAGAAAAATAATAAAATAATCTACAAATTTATCAAAAAACGAGACAAGAAACAAGATTGCAAAACGAACCGGGGGGGGGGGGGGGAAGGAATGGGGGTGGTGTGTAATTAATTAAATTGCAAAATGAAAGCAGTTTGTACAATGAACTCAGAAGACACAGCATTTCAAAATTTGCAGCTAACATAATGCAACCGAAGAAGCCGCATTTGCCTTATATTTTTGGCTATTCCCCCTGTCCTAATATAATAAACAGCTAATCTTTCCTATTTCTTTTGATTTACATGAAGAATTCCTATATTCAGTACAAAATTAACTATATACAAATCAAGCACCTGCAGACTCGAAATAACCAGATTGTACCTCCCAAGTTTCTCGATCCTAGTCCTCTGCTCCATGTCTCTGAAAATGACTTCCAGCTCCATTCCAAGCAGCCTACTTTGTTTGCACTTTCAACTCGCAAAAGATCCATAGTTGGAGCCCCACAGGTGTACCGGTTTGCAAAACGCGTAGCCAAGCATCCCCGATCTGGTAATGAGAACTTGCTGTGCTGAAGCTTCTGTGATGTTTTCATGCAAAATAAATGGAAAAGGATATGAAAAATAATTATCTAGCCAGAGCATATTCCAACCCAGATTTTATTTACCCACCCACATTCGCTCCCTTAGCATGATAATTAAAGTAACAAGTAAAATATTTGTAATAAATATCACCAACCAAAAAAAAAGAGCAGAAACAGGACAGCAAACTTACTGGCTCTACATGTGCACTACTTTGTGCATCAAAGAAAATTTGCATCCGGGTTGTGCACGGCTCATGAATAGCCCAAACAGCTGAAATTCGCACATTTGGCTTAGGAATTTAACCAGCTCGAGAGACCATCAAAGAATGCTATAAGACTTCCAGTGTTATGGATGCTTTTGTGAAAACAGACAGAACAAATGGCGCTTCTTCACCAGGATGTATAGTTGTAGGCACGATGGTGTAACCCTTGGGGTCAGGATCTAATACCATTTCACAAGATATTTCTCGAGAATTTACATAATCTGTCCCCCCAACTGATTCATGAAGGTAAATATTGTACGCAGCTCGACGACCGCGAGTTTTCAATATCCTCATTCCAATGTAAAACATCATTGTGTCATGACTAGACTGATAATTTCTGAAACCGGCTGCTGTTCTGGAGAAGCTTACACCCTAAAATTGAAAAAAGAAAATATCAGCATATCACATTTCTATATTTCATATGATCCAAGGGAATGTTGATTTGTTTGGTGGTTTAAGAGGTGAAATTATTACTGTATCCTTCCAAACACTAGTATAATTAATAATAAGCATCCAAATCATTAATTAATAAATTTGAAGTGCATGTCCATTTATTACTTCCGTACGAGTATTCTCAAGGTTACCAGACTTTGCATAACAATTAATCTAACATTTTGAAAGCAAATTTTCCCACCCTAGGAATATCTTTTTCTCCCCATGTATTTTCTATCATTACAAACTTTGCTTCTTGCAAAAAAAAAAAATTAAGTTTTCGAATAATATTCGTTTTCAGATTGATTTAGGTGTTCATTGAGTTGCACTTTAAAGTGTTCATGTTAACATACTTCATTTACTCTTCAAAATATATTGATGTTTTTATTTAAGTTTATCACTAAAATTTTGTTTGGAAATAATTAGATATATGCAGTCTGATTCTGACAGAAGATTTTTCATGGAAGTTTTAATAATTAAGTGGATTAATATCTCTGTTAAATAATAGTCATTTAAACAATTTTTAAAAGCATTTGGAAGTTCACGGAAAAACTTATTTTTTTAGCTAGTGTCATTACTTTCAAGTATGCTAAAGAATTTATCATCATATATATATATATATATATCAATGATTTTAGCCAACACGATTCATGCGTGACCTCAAGTGGTAATTTTAAACCGATAGTGTCATCAAATACTAATAAACTTAGTTATTACCTGGGTTAAGGTAATGAACACATGTATTGGAAATGATGAATCTGGACCAGAAGCTCTCAACCGAAACTGAGGATTTTGATGCCATGTTTCATAATCTTGGCAGCCCCCTGCACTATAACCTCGCCATTGGCCATGGAGGGAATAGCGCATCTCTAGGGGGTAGATTCGACAAACATATATTGACCGGAAGTGGATCTGAAAGTCTTGCCATGACATCCAGAATATGCCATCTTTTGACTGTTTAACAAGAACAAATAGGCAAACATAAATATGTTGGCCTTTTAGTAAGATTCTACATATTTAGTAGGACGAAACAACATGAGATAGGAAAAGAATACAGGCCATTACACTCCTCCAAAGCGTTTGCACACAAGAAAACTAGTAAAAATACAAACCTGAGGAACATGCTTCAGCTTGTGTTTCATTCTATCTGTCCATTCAGGAGAAGAGTCGGACCAAGGGCCATTCCACTCTACTTCATTAGCCCATGGATTTCGAATCTGAATAAGCTTGTGTCCATCCACCTCTCTCACCTAAGCATTCAGCGAACCGTAAGTTGACTAATTATACTGAATTTCTCAAGCCAAATTTTTAAAGAAAATATAATAAGATAGGAAACCGCCTTTGGTATTCACCTGCAGTAATGAGTAAGCATGTCCTTGCACAATACCACTAGAAGAGATATGCACATCTGAGCCAGATGGACTACCAGCACCAAGTAGAAATCCCTCTTGCTTGAAGCGCAACAATTGAGACCATAACCTACCACTCGCCAGATCAATCTGAGCTTGGGAACTCCTCATATCAATTTCCTCACCAGCACCACCCGTGAGGTCTACAAGAGCATCCTGAACAAGACCGCCTTCTAAAGCTTCATAAGACCCATGCAATTTGGCATATGCCTTCTCCAATATAGAGACCCATAGCTCATTACTTTTTTTACTAGTTGCAAATGCAGGTTTCCCCGGCGATTCACAAGGAATCCAGTCATCAACAACAACAGGTACCCACTCACCCTAAAGAAAGATCAGAAGTCAAATTGACAAGAAAAAAAGAAATGTGAACTGTTTAACTATTTTGTAGCGCTTTTATCTCCTTACATCATCTTTTGCTGAAAATAGTGTCATCATGTAAATTTACATTATAATTAGCAAATAGTATAATTTAGTACACATCAGCTTATTCATCCACATCATCTTTAATTGCTTATGATAAGGAGTTTATCCACACTCAAATAATTACGACGATTCTTCAAAGTAATTGGCTTGAAAATACAAAGAAGGAGAAACAAAGATGCGTAAGATTATCTTAGATTATCTTTAAGATAAAGAAGAAACCATGTTATTGAAAAAAATAACAAATCTTGAATTTTCAGGGATCATAAATAAACTGATAACAAGCATAATGTTATCTTCACACAAAGAAGAAACCGCGATATTAAAGTAGAAACCATAACAAAGAGAGAAGAAAAAATATTATTAAAAGTTTAAACTTCAAAATAATCTTAACAAGTAAGATATGCTAAATATATCTGTTTTTAATACTTAATTAGATGCTCAATGCCAACCTGAATACAGAAGCGAACAGTATAGATTCCTTCTTCATTATATTCTGGAGTAATAATCACTTCAGATATTCTCGAAACCTCCGTTAAAACAGCAACAGCACTTAAAAACCAACAATCACCCAATCGACCCTATTTGACACGAAAATTACATCAATAAATATTTTAAAAGATGTATAATAAAAAATTGAAGGTCATTTTATTTAAAACCAACCTGACAAACATCCGAGGGATTGGCAGTACCAGAAAATAAGCAAGGCCCGGAATTGAGAACGTTTTCTTTCACTATTTCAGCAGGCCTAACCCACTCAGAAACAACCTGAGAAAGCCAACAAAATATTAGAATAAGAATGATAAATACAAATAATAGGCAATGAATTAAAAATTTACCTTTAGCTTTGATGGTGGATTATCTGGATCGACATACAGTGACTGATCATTTGGAGGAAACTCCTGATCAGTAAAATGAGTTTCTCCTTTAGCAGATAGGGCTTCTTTAACAGCCAACTCAACTGAAAAAATACGTTGGGTAATTTCTTCTTGTGTTTCTATTCGAGGTTTTCTAAACCTTCTGGCAAAAGAATCCACATCAACCACCACCCCTTCACGTTCTGGCCTTCTTTTCCTCCCACTTGAATACTGCCCATCCCAATCCACATCATCCCTGTCATATATATCTACATCTGCAGGATCACTATCCCACCCATCAACCTAAGCAAAAGAAAGATGAAGGGATTAGAGAATCAGTTAAACCAATAAATCGGACAACTAAAACTCGAGTAAATACAGTAACATAATAAAAGGCACGTACTCTTGGGGGTGAGTCAGCCCACTGCCAATTATCTTCAGGGAAATCAATCATGCTAAACTCAGCTGAGCTGATAGCCGCATGCAGTGAAGCAATCTCATCTTCGGTTAAGATACGACCCCAGAGAAAAACATCCATTATATGCATCTTAGATTCAGCACCCTCACTATCTGATCTCCCAAATGCATCCATATCCATGGGTGGTCTAACACCAACCCAAACTTCAGTTCCTTGTTCCAAAAAGCTATTACCCACATTTAATGGTAATCCTGTCTGATAACCATCAAACCCACCATCCAAGTAACAAGTTGCCTCACCCAAATCAGCATCAATAGTCATTGTTACAGTGTGCCACCTGAAAGAGCAAAAAAGGATTCAAGACCAATAAACATGAAATCAAAAAATGGAATTTGTCTACTATTGGTGACATAAGATTGGAGAAATCTAGCATCAAAAATAAAATCTCTGTCCCTCGAGTTGCTAGATGCTCAATAAGGTTTAGATGATTCTCGGAGATGGGAAAGGTACAATCTTAAGGGTGGTTTGAAAAAATTCTTATACTTGAAGTTCAACAAGTGGGATAATAACACCAAAGTTTTCCATAGGATTGCGAATAATAGAAAATTAATAAGCTCGAGAACAAACTTTCTGGTGCTGATGGAACTCTAATTATTGAGGAAGAAGCTCTCATTCATGGAATCACAAACAACTTTAAAACTCTCAATTCCAGAACTCCATGACCTCCATTGGAGTAACTGGGTCTTGATTAGCAAGTCACATGGTTATTCATCTGTTTAGAAACTTTGATGGAGATGAAATTTGAAATGCGGTGATCGCTAGTGATAGAGACAAAGCTCGTATGGCTAATGGATTTAATATGATTTTTTTCAAAATTCATGAGAATTGATTAAGTCTGGCTTACTTAAAGTTTTCCAAGAATTTCACAAAAGTGGTGTTACCACTGCAAAAACTAACGATAATTGTGCCTAATCCCTAAAAAAGGGAACTAAGAGAATTTGAGAGACTATAGGCCTTTAAGCTTGGTGTCGAGTCTTTACAAAATTGTGGCCAAGGTTTTATCACTTCGATTGAAAGATCTCATTGCAGAGACGATCTCAACGAAACAAAGGACTTTTATTACGAATCAAAATATTCTTAATTTTTCTTTAATTGCAAATGAGAGCATTGAATAATTACAACCGAAAGAAGAAACGAATAATTTTTAAAATTGCTTTGAGAAAGCTTATGATCATGTTGATTGGAGGTTTCCTTGACTTTGTTCTAAGAACGAAAGGGTTTGATAGGAGATGGAGTAAGGGGATATATGGATATTTGTGCTCTTCCAACGTCTTCATCCTTATAAATAAAAGACGTAGAGGTAAATTTTGAGCAACAAGAGGTCTTACACAAGGAGACCCTCTTTCTCTTTTTCTATTTATTCTCATTGGTGATGTCCTACATAAAATGTTGGATGAAGCAAAATGTCTTAATTTGATAGAAGGATTCAAAATTGGTAGTGAAGTCGTTTATGTTTTTCATCTCCAATTCATTGTTGACACTACTTTGTTTTCGGTAGACGACTCTAAAATTCTACACTCGGTAGAAATGGTAAAAAAATTTGGATCACTTTCCATTTTCAAGTTAAACCTTAACAAAAGTATTAATGTGGGAATTAATGATGACGATCGTCATGTTGATAAATAGCATCTATGATTAATTGCAAAAAAAATTCTAGCCACTTTCTTATAGGGGTCTCCCTCTTGGTGGTAATATTTGTTTTTGTTGGTTTTGGGAACCATTTTTACATAAAGACACAAAACACCTCGATGGCTGGAAAAAATGTTGCTTCTCTAGAAGGGGGAGACTTATATTGATTCACTCTGCGCTTGATAGTATCCCAACCAACTATATCCTTCTTCAAGCTTTCAGCTAAGATTGCTAAGATGTTGAACAAAATGATCAAAGATTTTTTCTCGAAAGAAAATTAGTGCAGCAGAATTTTTATTTTGTAATCGAAACAGGAAAATAGAAAATTTAAGAAATAATCTTTAGAGAAATGAAATAATTCAATATCAAAGTCCAACTTTTAAAGTCTATCACCAATCATTAAATAGAAAAAAAAAATTAAATAACTAAAATAAAATAAAATAATAAATAAAATAATAAAACTAATAAACAACTCATGGGACTGAGCTCCGTCTGAGCCTTGGCTTGTATTAAATCTGAAATGATAGAATGTCAAATCCTCATCTAATTTGTTGGGAGCTTATTACTAATCATAAATCGAAAGAGGATTTGGGATTGGTAATTTTCAAGACAAGAACAATGCACAATGTTTTGTTGGGAAAATAGTTATGGAGATTTCTTTTGGAATTTGATTCTTTGTGACATGCAGTGACAAAGAGCATGTCCTCATGACTCTTGGTTAGGCTACCTATCCTGCTAATCATATCTAATTTTGCAATCCTTGGAAGTATATTTCTCCTCGTCTTTCATCTTTTCAAAGATTGCATCGCATTTAAGGTGGGGAATAAAGCATTGATTCGATTCTGTAAAAACAAGTGGATTGTGGATGCTCCTTTCTGTAGTTGTTTTTCTAGCAATTATCGTCTATCTCGTAATAAAACTTCTTTATTGCCTCTTTTTTCAACATGGATAATACTCAAAATCTTTGGCATCTTTCCTTTCGAAAAGATATCAATAGAAACTGAGCTTATTGAGTTTTCTGCTCTTTGTGGAAGTATCTTTTGCTTCGCTGTAAGAATGAGTATAGTTAACACCAAAAGTTGTCTTTTTGACCCTTTAGCAAATATTTCTTCAAGATTTTTTTTCTTTAAACTTACTTTTTCTTATACTATAAATTTCTCGTTTTTTTACTTTGTTTGGAAAAAAAGAGTTTTGTCCAAAATCCAAATTTTTGCTTGGAAACTTATAAATGAAAAGTTATATACTTGTGATCATATCCAAAAAAGAAACCATTAATTGGCTCATTTTTCGATATTGTTGCCCTTTTTATAAGGAGTACAAAGAAATTAACATTCCCATTATGATTAATTGTAAGTTTACTAGAAGTATTTGAAGACAATCTCTTTTTCTTTTCAATAAAACTATAGGGATTCTCTCAAACATTGAGAGCTTCATTCTAGAGATTTTTAATAGAAATAAAAAATTTAATAGGAGTTTTAAGTATGTTTTAGATTCTAGCTTCATCCTAATGTTGTTATATTCGATGATAAATAGCAATTTACAAACCTTTGAAAAAATATTAATTTCATTATTGCTTAATGAACTTATTGTTCGAAATTTTTCAAGATTTACCCTTTCAGTGTCCTCTCTAATTGAAGAAAATTTTCTTTAAATTGAGTGTTTTCTTCTTGAGAATAGTTATTTCCTTCTCTTTTTGTAATTTATTTCTATCAATATATTTTATTTCTTAAGAATTTCATTTCCTACTTTTAAAGAAGAAAGCTACTGAGCAAAAAAAAATTCAACTATCAACATTTCCTGGGCAAACTATGGAAAAGCCATCTAAACAACAAAAAAGGGCCTTTCAAGCATAACCAAACAAAAAATGAAATCAGTGGTGCCTAGATTGTTATAATCAACAAATATGTTCAGACCTTCCATCTGCAATGCTGGTTGCACTGATACTCCACTCCTTCGCAGTGGTATGCCTATCACCTTTTGTAATTAATCTGAGACCAACTTGACCAGCCTCAATTCCTTGCTCAGAACCAGCAACCAGAATTTCCCAACAAACGTTTTTTTGGAACTCGGTGCCCAACAAACAAACTGGCCCCGACTCTGGTTGGATCATTGCAGCCACAGAAAAGCAAACCTTTTGGCTATGACAGATGGTGGAATCAATCTGACCACAGTGCTTGCCAAATGTAGTTGGTTCATCATCAAGCACACAAATAGCACCACCTACTCCAGTCTGCAAAATGCGAATCGACACAAATACCATAATCAAATTGTAGAACCATGCCACTCAAAGGCATTTTCAAAATTAATAAGCCAAATATGAACAAGCTCTAAGTTATGATTACTTACAGAAAAGAAACTCGAAAATATAATTGGACAAAAAGGAATAAAGCAACACACCAAGTTTAAATATCCTACCAAATAGCAATTTCTTGTCGTATAACACACCTATAAGTATTTTACTGGAAATAGTGAATGTAAAATGTGAAATTTTGGCACTCATGAGCTAATACAGACTCCAACACTCAGACTTCCCATCAGGGTCTGGAAAGTAATGGCTTTGCAACAATTACGACACAACTTACATAGTTAAAGAATATTAAGCAAAGTTAAGAGGCTTCTCACATGGAGAGCCTCCATTCCATATTTTGTACTGTTACTTCTGTACCTAAAAGCCCCGTTAAGGGTGCTAGACATATCAGGACAGAATTAAACATCAAAACCAAGACAGGAAAAGAATTATATACTCCACCTGCTGAGCTCGACGAGCTAGCTGAGATGTCCGTATTCTTCGGGCAATACTAGAAACTCTCTCCCGTGCAAAAGAGTCCTCAAGAACAGAATCACCTCCCACGGCGCGCACTGCAGCTGCCATTGCCGCTGCCTCTCTATTGCCAGCATTCGGAATAGAGGATATGAGAGAAGCTTCTATTTCCTTCCATTTTCGCTCCTCCTTTTCTAGAAGAGCTTTCCTTCTTTCCTTACCTCTCCCCTCTTCTTCGCGTCTTTGCATTAATATTTCCTCTTCCATTTCCTTTTCTCTCATATAACTACAAAATTTTTTAAAATATGATTTAGCGCAAAAGAACACCAGATGGTCCAAAGAACACAGTCGTAGGCATCAGCCATCTACCTTTCCTGAACAATTTCAAACTGCCTACGGTCCTCCGGCATCCATTTTTTTATTTTCTTAGCACTAAGGTCAGAAAACCCTATGCTATCAAGAAAAAGTCGTAAACGGACTTCATCCTAGAAAAGAGAGAAAAAAAACTACATCAGCAATCAAAATCGCACAAATTCATCAGTTATGACACCTCAATCACCAAAAATTACCTGTACACTTTCAGCTTGGGCGGTCAAACCCAGCAGAAGAAGTAAATAACCACCAAATTTATCCCACATATAGACCCATTCAGTATCAATAGCCTCTTCTAAGGCAAGAATTCGAGCATGAGAACACATTTCCCTTCTATAATCTATATCATTAGAAGACTTCCTGCATCTCATAATGAAGAACATAGACCCAGCAACAATCTCTTCATTTCTTAAACGATCCCTCAGTTTCATGACATCTGCCCTGGGAAGCACAAAATTTCCACCTCTGTCGCGCAAAGTAGTAGGATCGCCGACTAAAAGAGCAGCTGAACTAGCAGATCTCTGTGGTGCTGAGTATGTTCCAGATATAGCATTTCTTGTCTACATCAAAAGTAACAAGTAATACAAATGAGAAATTAAAATAATTATAATGTGTAACTAATAGATAGATAATTGCTTCGTGCCAAACCCAACTTCAGCACCAAACTAAAGATAATAATCTTAAGGTCATGGAAGCTAACTGGGCATCATATGAATGTACCCAGCTCATGCATAGAAAACAAGAAACTTGCACAAGTTTGCGTCTTTCTTAATGATGTAAAGATAAAGTGTACAAGCATAGCCCAGGAGACAGAAATGTAAAAATACAAAGTCCATTAGATAGAAAAGACACAGCAATATAACAGAGGAGAAACAAATTTATTCAGAGAGGAACAGTGATCCAGATATCCAACAAAAGAAGGCAGAAAAGATAGCGACTGAAAATAATATCCACAAGAAGCAATCTCATATGTGAAAATGAAATAATTAAAAATAGAGTACTATATCAAAATTTGCCAGATTAAGCACCTACTACGATGATATATACTAATAAAACAGTGAGGGAACAACAGGTAAAGCAGGTTGCACAATCAACAATACCTTGGTGGCAGAACGAGCAATTGCTTGAACAATTGTTTCCTTACTTAGGAAATGAACCGCGTCTTCCATCATCTAAATTACAAATTATACGTCGTGTTAAATCAAGGAAATTTGTGAAATGGTGACACTAAGCATGAACTAAGTTTAATGTTGCACAAAACGTTAGATGACCTTTTCCTATTTCAGAAATAAAATATTTCAATTTCATGAGACATCATCTAAGAAGATTAGATCAAATATTTTCAGTTAGTGAACCTTGAGAGTTAAACATGGACGAGAGACAGCAAAACCAAAGGCCACAACAAGAGTAATTGCCGATACAGCAGCACCAGCAAATGGAGGATAAATATTCAGACTTGCAACAACACCCCATCCCTCAGTTGCCAAAGCAATTCCATAAAGCATAAGGAAAGCGGCACTGTCGAGAAATTCAATTTCAAAATTTTTGAAGTTCAGTCATTGATCTGAACAAATATCAAATAATGTACAGACAAGAAGTGCATCAAGTTTTATGAGAGAATAAAGCAAGTGATTCAATAAACCTGACATTCTTCCCACAGTCTGCATGAGCATCATAAACATATACAGGAAGAACTCTCGGAGAGTATACTACAATTGGGGGTGAAAGAAGAACCTGAAATTAGATAAGATACACACATTTAGATCAAATGATGGTAAACAAAAGCATGCATTATTAATACCTCAAAATGAACATTTCAACGAAATTAAGTTCGTTCCATATAACTCACAGTCAATGCTCTTCCAGCAAGAAGAAATAAGAATGTAAAATATCCAACTGATGCCCCAACGAATGGTTTATCTGCAACAAAAAAGCATTGTCATTGTAGATTGTCTTTGCAACAGATGAACACAACTTTTCCACAGAAAAGAAAGAAAATGATAGAATATAGAAGTCCTTTCACCTTCAAACAATCCTACAAGGAATGCAGCCAAAGCTAAGAGAAATGCCAGGAAACATACAAAGAACATCTGGGTTCTTGTTAAATAGAAATTATTCGAAGCCCAATGGTGTATAGCACCAATGGCCAGTACAATCAGGAGAAGAACTAATAGGAATGCCACCCCAATCTGTTCCAATAAATGTATAGAGAAATCATTAAAACATCATCCAAATTTAATGCTATGTAAAAATAGGGCATTGTAAGTCTTCCTTTACCGTCCATGGTCTGACGACGATTATAACAGCTGATATAGCGCCAAGCAAAAGAAGTAGACCAATGAGAAGAAACACATACACCCCATGAGAAAGCTTCCAATTATCATCCCTCCTGAATAGTCAAACAGAAATTGTAAACGAAGCTTCCACTATTTGTACCACTGTTTTAATTATAAAAGAATTTTTTTAACTAAAACAGAAATACTACTAACAAACTTAGGCAAAAATGCATGAATTAAAAAAAATAATAAAGCCAAATATTTTAACTTGAGTAAGTATCAGCTTACCATTTATAAAACCCAGAGCAGAGAGAAAGTACCGCTGGAATGCACACCAAAGGAAGTAAGGCAGCAAGAAAATCACCATTTGTTGGAACATTGTCATCTCTAGATTTTACGATCTCCAAATAAGATGCACCACAAAAGGCAACAAGTACAGCTACAAGAGAGAGAGGAGAGAGAGAGAGAGAGAGAGAGAGAGAGAGAGAGAGAGAGAGAGAGAGAGA
>CM039524.1:13529536-13587843 GCA_022433055.1 Begonia peltatifolia
AGAGAGAGAGAGAGAGAGAGAGAGAGAGAGAGAGAGAGAGAGAGAGATCCAAGGTTATATACAAACTTACAGCCAAGACCTAAATATTCAAATTTGGAATCATAGACACTACAAGATAACTTACCAACAAATATTGCAATAGACACGGCAGAAGAGTGAGAGAACCTATAAGTCGCAAACCAAGAGACTATTGGCAGCACACCAGTAACTATCAATGCAATCGCTGATGCCATAGCCCAGCCAAGGTACTCTGATGATCCATAAGGAGATGAAACGCTTCTGTGGTCACCAGCCCAACCTTTGTACTCTAAATCATCCAAAGGTTTGGCAGACACTATTGCACCAAGGGCTAACACAGATCCAATAAATACAGATACACAAATGACAAAAATAACACCCTGAAAAGTAACCATACGATCAGAAATTAGTAGAATTTTCCTGATCAACGGACAAATTCAGAAAAGGATTTGGAAAGAACAAAGATGCAGAATTTACACATACATCACACGCGCACACAATACCTCACGTTTAGTCTAGAACAATACACAAATTTCTGGAGTTACAAATATAGGAAAAGTCCTGATTGAATCTCCAATCTTGAATAAGACTAACCTTTACTTTAATCAATCAAAGGCCTCTCAAAACTATAAAAATTAACAATAAATGAAACTATGAATTTACCCGAGGGGGACTTCCTTATTTTAAAGCTTTATGATTTGGCTTTAATACTGTTATATTTTTCTCATAAGAAACGAAAATATTTAACTAAAGGTACAATATACATATGTGTGTGTGAGTGTGAGTGTGAGTGTGGGTGTGAAGATGACAAGTAAAATCTCTATCCACAAAATTCAATCAGCATGGTTCTTATCCAATACCATGGTAAACATAGATTGCCACCATAATAAATAAGATACAATATGAAATCGTGATTGTTTCTGAGAATGACTTTCAATGAAGGAATTGATCACTGTAAGCGTATTTTTCCTTTGGTCTAGAAGAAGAGTAATTGTTTCTGAGAATGACTTTCATGGAGGAATTGGATTACTATAAACGTATTTTTTCTTTGGTCTAGAAGAAGAGTGAACTCGACTGGGAAGGACACAGAGTCCAGCAAAATTTAGAACCTCTTTGTAGATCAGGTCAAACGCACAAACCTCTTTTTTTCCAGGGGTTTGATGGTTTCCTGAGGAATCCATACACTGGACTCGAGGAACCCAAAATCCATAGCCATTGCGAATCCAAATGGGAATAGCCATAGAAAGGCAAGCGATCATGAGTGGGACTGTTAAGGATAATCCCAAAAGAACAGATGATTTACTGCAAAAAATTTAGGAAAAGAAACAAATAAGTGAAACCGCGAGAAAGTTAAGAAGCTACATGTATCACAGCCAAAAATATAAACACGGAAAATCATCTACAACTGCAAGGATAATTTAATCTCAAGAAGACAAAAGTAGGACGGATGCTATATTACAAAAATGTAACAGCACTTGGGAACTGAAAATTTCTTCTTTTATTTTTTTAATTCCAATCTAGTAGAACTAAATTTCTTCAAAACAAAAATGAATATAGGAGAATGTTTAAAAGAAAACAGAGATATGCATCCTCAAAATGTTCTCTATTTGTAACTCCCATGAAAAATCAAAGACTAATTCAATTCAAACGTGATAAAACTAAGCTGATATATAATAAAACATACCTCAAAAATGAAAGTAATAGTCCAACACAAGTGCTGAGCATCCAGGCAATAAATCCATACTGGAAAGCCAGAAACCAAAAGAAAATAATAGAATTAGCAAGCCTAGCCCATAAGAAGGTTTTAACAGCACTAGTATACGACAACTACTCAAGAAATAAAACTTGTCATAAATAAAGACGTCAAAATATAAGATATATTAACACAAGGGATGACAAAAGATTATGATCTACGACATATAAAGCTATAGAGGCACCAAAAAGAGAAAAGGAATTCAAACATATCCTTTTATCTCTATAAATCAGTACGAAAACCTTATGATTACTTGATGACATTGAGAGATGAATGAAGCTTGCAGATATTGCATATTAATGTCGCCTAAAATACTACAAAACTGGATATGTAAGTATAATTCCTACCTAATAATGTAGCCTTGCCATATAGAAATTATATTTGTTTCATAAAATATAAAATAGTCACTAAACGTGGATTATTCTTTTCTATGACAAATTAGCTAATCTTTATTTGAAATATGCAATACTTTTTGAAAGGGACGATGCAATAGCAGTGAATCTTTTTTGGAGCATTTATAGAGAAAGGAAAGATGTATATTTCCAGTTATTACGAAGGTTTCTGGATTTTGGTGTTGACATCTCTGTAGTTGAAGATTTCTCAATCTCTAAAAGTTTCTTTATTGCTTACAAATCTCTTTTACCAATTTTATAAATTATTAATATGCAAAATTTCCAGTTCATCAGCATTAACTTTCCATGCGCATGAAAAAGTAATTTTAGATCATATTTATGGAAAGATTTAACACAAATAATGAGGCTACAAGTTTGCCGGGAAGGAGAAAAATGTGATGGAAAATTGCATCCCAAGAGAATGCATAAAAGGTGATCACAGGAAAAACAAAAAAGGTTTGATTAGTAAGCTCCATCAAACTATGCACTCATTAAGTTAAAATTTCAATGAGAAAAAACCAAATGCACTTTAAATTTTTATTTTTACTGAATATGACATCCTAAGTAGCTCCAAATGTTGTTTAAAAAGACTTGAGATGTAAAATTCACAAAAACCTAATTAGCACGTGGTTAACTCAGCATTAAAACATCACCAAATTTGATACCCAGATCAACCACTTGACCATGATCACATTTACAGCTTCTTACAAGACATAATTTTACAGTAAATTACATTCCAATGTGGGCATACCTTTTGGGGTTTTGATGTCATTGTCATTCCTTCTGCTTGAAATGAACGGAGAAAAGCTGTGATTGAACAGACAACAGGAGAGAGTAGTAACACAGCGAAGCCAAATTCAAACTGCCAATGAAATAAAGTGAACCAATATTTCAGCACCATTACCAGCAAATAAAAAGTAAAATATGATCACTTTACTGAGTGAGCTTCACAACAAGCAACTCTGATGAAAAAGCCTCACTTACCTGCTGATGCGTAGCATTTATAATCCTTATTGTTTTTGGGCGAAAAATAGCAATAACTATTGTTTCAATTATGAAGACTAGACTAAAAAGAACCCAAGAGCGCTCTGGTGTCCCCGCTATACTGTGTAAGATCATTCTGCCCAATTGAAGCCATTTCTCAAACCCATGAAGCCTTAGTTCTTCAGACAGAGAGATTTGATTAGGTAAACCATTGTCAATACTGTTTGAATCTATGATAGTGATATCAGTATTGTCATGATGATCTCTATCAGCATCCAAACTGTTCCTCTGAAGCAACGCAAGGATAGTCGGATCCAAGTTTTTCTCTTTCAACATCATAACAAAATTTGGATCCAACCCTTTGTCCTGCAACAAACGAGCCAACACGCGATCACCTTGTCTATATCTCCTTTTTAACATAGATGTAATCCTAGGATCATTCAATCTTTCCTGCAACACTGGAGTCAAATTCAAGTCTAGCATTTGCTGGTTTGCAGAAGTAGAAGTGATGGATTCGCAGCCTTGAATTTCAAAACTAGCAGAACAAACGGGCAGAGAGCTATTATAATCACAGCTTTTATCAGCAACACATGTTCCTACTTCATGTTCTTGCAAGACAGAACGACAAGAACTGCTTCGCAATGCTACACTTGGCCTTCCACTATCTACACTTTTATCGCTGTTGACGCCCTCTTGAGAGCTACCAGTTCGACACAGAACAACTCCATTCCAATTACCATCACACTGTACCATGCCTCGGATAGTAGCGTCATTACCATTAACAATATGGCTAGCTTCAACACTACTACTGCGCTTCATACTTGAACCGCATCCTTCAGAGGAGCTCGATGAACTGTTTTGTTCTTTTCTTCGAAATCCCTCCCTCAGACGCATCACAGTGCTTTGTAAGGCATCTCGTCTTGCAGCAAATGGATCTGTGCCAGAAAGATGACGAGAAACAGCAGCGCCCAGAAGCACTGACGCAACAACAGCATAACTGATACAGTGTCCCAAATACCTAACAAGAACAGGGGAATAAGGAGACAACAATTGTCAGCACCTAACGTATACTAAGTAATTCAAAGTGCATGATGGGGACTAACCAGTAATGAATCCCAAAGCAAATGAGAAACACCCGAGACATTCCAGCAATAAAAAGTGCCATGACGCGACTTTTAAGCAGTTGAAAGCCATACAAGCATGCTCCCATGTTCCAGTCTGAAAAGTGGACATGCCAATTTAAACATCATGTTGTTGTCGAGAAAACAAATAAAATGGCAAAAGTAGAGCATCCAAAACCAAACAAAACATACCCAGAATGATAACAGCTGCTGATGTAATGGCACCCAGCCAACGACTCTCCTTCGCCGTAAGTCCATAGAGTACAGAGTATACAACCAGTACAACTAGTGAGCCAAAGTAGAGCATCCCCAGATGAGAAGCCCTGCAAGCATAAAACAAATAAAAAGTAAGTAAATGTGGTAATATGGTAGTTAAAAAAATGTATGAATATCCAACAAGTTATAATATATTTTAGTCTATGAAAACTCATTCGAATTATTAAACATGAGATAGTCCTTTTTTATTTTTCCTTATTCGGCAGCATTCCTTCTTTTACAGCTTGGTAATAATTGCTAAGTTATTTACTACCATCAGCAGAATATCTAATACTTTATTTCAGAGAAATCAAATGTAAATAAGAGTTGTCTTGATACATTCAGTGGAAGAGAGATGACTAATAGCGTGGAAACGGTGAAAATGAAAAGATAACAGGGACAGATGAAGAAGGACAGCTATAACTCATAGAATATTAAAGATTAACACATTTATAGGTGAAAAGATATATTAAGTCCTGAAGTCTGTATTGCAGCGAGGGCTTGCCTGCTCGATTGTCGAGGATATAGCTCATTAGGGTCTGGTGGTTCAGGTAAACAAGCCACAGGACCCACCTCTATACAATCTGAATATGCAAATTTATATGCTCGCCGCACATATTCATCCACATCTAAGCCATTTCCTGGAGCATTTAATAAAAAATTAGGTGAACATTTTGATAAAAGTAATATGGGAAGAAAAACTTGAGAAAATTTTGACTGTACCATGGAAGACCATTCTGCAAATAAAGAGCATGTTAATGGCCAATGCAATTGCTGATACGCCGAAAAAGAAACCAGAAGGGGAATATCGCTCAGATGCACTTGAGCCAGCTGTAACATATACAGCACAAAGTTCGTATGTGCAGAGAAGTGCAACTGCAAGAAGAAGGAGAGCAGCAACAGCCCCTGCAGAGTAAATTAAAAATTACACGTGAGAATGATCAATACTAATTTAAAGAATAAAAGAAAAGGCACACATGTACTACAAACATTGATTTTTCTTTTGTATAACATAATCCATGTCAATAAAGCATGCCCATGTGTAAACATTTATTTGTTGCTTTCTTCTAAAACAGGAAAAAAAAACACAAAGATATCGACATCACACCATTTGCAATAATACTTCATCCAAGTCCTTCAATTAAAATTAACCGTCCACAACTTCACTTTACAAATCCATAAAACAGTTGGATTAGACTATTTTATGATTAATTAGATGTAGAGCATTCAAATGATCTTTTTGCGGTACCCTCTATTGAAGGAGTTATTCTTATTGTGGAGTTATTCAAGATGGTGCAACTTTTTACCCCTTGATTTATAGAATAATTTTCCATTTAGATATAATTTTATTTTCTCACTAAGTCCACATCAATTTTCATAAGAAAAAAAGAAAAGGAAATAAAAGAGCATATTTTTTGCTATCACAAAAAGCTTTTTGGCCAGACCAAGGGCATCCACAAGCTCATGTAGCCCAAGATTAATCCATCTCAGGCAAGAAACGTGGGAGATTTTGATATAAAATCTTCCCAGGAAAAGTCCTCCCACCAACAAGTGCAATTCTAATGGAATGGACTTGTATTCTCACCCATCTCGAGGGTAGAGGATGATAACACCTCAACTAACACTAGTTAGTATCATAATTGAAAGACCCATCATGTGCTGAAGAGAGTAAAATGCCTAAATATGTAAAATATCATCTCTAAATATTTACCCATGAAGATATCCCAAACAAAAATAGACATCTATTTGCTTCATAAGGAATGATGTGAAATCCTTCAATAATTTTTACTTTTCACCTAATATTTCCACATATTTGAAGCATTTTTTATCACCTTCAAAAATCATATACCCGACTAATTCAATAAGACTGGGTTGAAAGAAACCATAAATAATCTAGTCACCTCATTATTGCACCACCTTGCAGTGGAGCATGTATAAGAATAAATATATAAGTACTTCTTCATTAGCATAGACAGTAATGTCCAACTACATGTGAGATCCACAACTTTTAAGCTATATCTGGTCCATTTTGTTGCATTGCAACTTTCAAAATTCCATTTGTATTACGTAAGAGAATTACAATTTTAGGATATAATAGGTCCTCTAAGAGTGCAAAGAATTTGTAAAGTGAGACAAAGAAAAAGATGTAAAACTTCAAGAAAGTGCATACTTGAGCTTTGCCACTGTGTTCTCCACCAAAGCATTATTGAATAGAATGCCAATAGAAGAGCGGTGCCAGCCATTATCACAGCAAGACCGATTATATCTCTGCCAAGCAGTACAACCAACCAACATCCCCATGTGATCAAAATCATGACTGGAGAAATGACTACTATCCATGCAAATAGAGATAAAAAACCACATAGGACATCCAACTGAGGTCCTTGCATGATATCTGGCCACTTCCTGGCAAAGATCCAACTGAGGAAAAATATAAAACCATTAATACAAACGAAGAGGATAGTGTGAACATGATGTAATTAATAAATTTGAACCAATTTTGACCAACACCCAACTCTCCTGTACATTACATCATCTTTAAAAAAAAAGCATCAAAACAAAACATCTATTGGGTCGATAGATAAATCGACTGCAAACAAACAGAGTACAGAATCAATCATCTCAATTACGGTCAAAAGAACACAGAAATGCTTTCTTCCCACAAGCCAAGGTTAGTTGGCCATTAATCCTGAACAAAAAACTCCCAAACAATATCCAATCTAATAATATTATGCACAACCTCTCTCATTTCTTACAGAGAAAAGAAGTTGGATTATCAACAGCATAATGCACCAGACAAACTTTGCACCTATTTTATTCTTGAAAAAGGAAATGATCCAGACATGTCTTTCCCAACCAATTTCTAACATCAAAAGCTAGGGACAATTAGCAGAGTTTACTTCTTACTCGTAGAGAGTAATGGAGCAAGCAAAAGAGTTTTATTGCCATAAATGTGTTTGCATTTGATAAAGTTTCTGATGCTCATAGTTCAAGTACAAAATTGTAAAGTGCCAGAACAGAAAAAGGTATCATTCATAGCATCTATTTCCCTACTTTTTCACTACACCAATTTGTTTTCATTTATCTTCTGTATATGATGTAGAGCAGGGAAAAAAAAAGCATAGCTGGTAAATCTCATGTGAATACATTATCAACGTCAATCTGGTTTGTGTCATGTCCTAAGATCCAGTACCATTTATATGAGTCATAAAAATGACAACAATTCTGAGATAACTTACTTTAAAATTCCATGACCGACATTGTTACCATTAATTCTACCAAATTAAGAAAAAAGCAAGAATTATCCCTATGTCATATAAACATGGCAGTCTCTCCCACAACTTAACTGATATGTTTCCCTTCCATCGTGGAATATCTATTACATTTTGACTGGAATTTTTCAAATGTCGGGCAATATTCATTACTCGAATTCACAGGCAGGAATTATAAGCAGAAATATAGAACAAGATCATAAAACCTGAACCAGGAAAAAGCGAATAAAGCAAGCCAATTACATCATAGAAACAAAGCGACGTATAACACACTTCAAAGCAATATATAAACTAGTGATTATGGCATCGCGATTACAATACTCATTCTATTCTTCGATCTAAGATGAAACAGAACTGCACATACAACTAGTTTCGGAATCATATAGACAAACAGTACCTATATATCCGCCAAGGTCTCCAATTTACAGCCCAGAGTATTAAAAATGATGAAGACCCCAATACCGAGAAGAGTGTTCCCGATATTGCGCACGCCAATACAACCCTATGCTCATCGCCTTCCATGGCTTCCTCCAAAAAACTAACCAAAACATCAAAATCGATCAAATTTCCGGGGAAAAGAGGGAAGCACGCTCAGAACCCAGCTTCAGAAACCATGAATGTGCAGAAAGGAAATGTAGCAGTTACCTATTCAAGCAAACATGATTATGAATTCAGCTGAAACGAGTCATTTCGAACAGGAGTTCAGCTCAGCTGTCAGAAATTAGGGCCAAGAGCCGATTTAAGGCAGGCATTGAGTAGAACAATCGAGGAAGAAGCTGAAAAGAATGTGCAAAGAACTTGAAATCGAAGTCAGAATAGAAGAAGAAGAGGATGAAAACGAAAATTAGGGCTCGTCCGGCTTGGATTTAGCTTAGGTTTTCAAGGATTGCTCCACCGATGGAGTAAAGATAAAAAAACCCTACGCTCTCTATATGAACAATGTAGTGAAAAAAGGACTTTTTGAGAGAGAAAGTGAGAGAGAGAGAGAGGCTTAAAAAATATACTACGAGAAAAGTTAGGACAATGCTATGAAATAAAAAGCTATCTATATGGCAGAAAATGGACTAACTACTCGCGTTATTAGAGCGTAAAACCCACGTCCCATCTGATGTGGTGGATGGCCATTGGAGTTTGTACTAACACGCTTTGTGACTTTAAGTGGGAATAAAAATGCTAATTTAGTGTGTGCGAATTTCCTAAGTAAGATTTGAAGAGGGTAATTAAGTAATTAGGAAAGTGTAATTTATTAATTAATATTTTATTTACAAATTATCATAATTATTCCACCAATCCATAGACAACATCTAAGCGTTATGAATTAAGATCTGAGTAAAATTAACTTTAAAATGACATTAACCCTCCTCTTATAAAATTTGTATGAATATTAACTCGGGTTCAAAAATACGTATAAAATGTTTCCAAGTCTTCATCGCTCTTTCTCTGTCTCCTTCGATTTTCCCTTTTGCATCTTATCCTTGGTCGACAATATGATTACGAACACTCGAACATCGCAACTTGCGCATTACTATTCTCGAACGAATCACCTTGCATTTCAGCGAGGTTGAAAATATACAATCGATGTTGGCGATCTTTTCGCATAATTATAAACAAAAGAAAAGAGTTGTCCCGACTATCAATTAGGGCTACACTAGTGAAATCAAACTCACTTAAATTTCATTGGTTTAAGCTCGAGATTTTGCATGCTTTAATGCTGGAACAAAACAGAGTAATCCAACGTTTACGATTTAACTTTACAATCTAATCTTATACGTTGGTATAATACTCGTTTGTCATTCATTAATTGTTCGAATTATTATAGTACGATAAAAATAATTAAATTAATAGAACAAAGAATGCATAACTAAATTATTAAAGCGCAAACTCAACATTAATTAAAAAAATATTTACTATCCATATTTATCTTTTTTAAAATAATGTTACTTATATTCTTTTAAAATATTCGCTCACGTTCAAACAATAATTGATACAATAAGTTATAAATAGTTAATAAAAATATTTACTACATTAATTATTATTTAATACTTAATATTTTAAAAAAATGAATATACCGTTATTTATTTTTATAATATTCAATAAATCCGTCTTTTTTGAAATTATGTCACAAGTGAGTGGAAATTGAACGTGGGTTTTAAAAAAATGACAACTTTTATTGAGCAACACCAAAAATATTAAAGTACATAATAGGCTAAATGTTTGAAATAACCAAACATGAACCCTAATTTTGAGAGGAGGTGGAGCCATAGATGCAAATCTCAAGCAATGGAAGAGCTCAATCTAAGAGCAATTAGGGTTCCTACCAGGGCCACCATAGTAGAAGTACTGGCCCCAATCTCCATTACTGCCAGTTTGAACATTATAACAGCTTGGTTGCTGAGTGAAGACATCAATATCTCCGGGTGATCTGAGTTTGTTTGAGGCATCAACAATTTGAATGTTCTTGAAATAGCTAGCTTTTCCAAAGCCCTCTTCAGGGAAATGGCCACTGCCCATTTCGGTTGTCGTGTGCTGCCCTTCAAACTTGGAATTCACCACCTCCCCGCCCCATTCGACCATTGAACCGCTCCCTCCCAAGTGCGAAAACAGAAAAGACGGCCAGTATCCCATCACGTGGTGATCACCGAATTGCATCCACCAGTGCCCCTCTTCTGGATCCTGCATAAACTGACAAACCAAGTTAATCGCGACACACCAATATACAACGTTTCAACAGCTGGCGGTTTCAGTGCCTGTCGGACAATATCATACCAATGGAATAAATTTTTACAAATAGCACCAGAACAAGGTTTCAATTGGAAGTGTAACTGACGAAATCGTTGGGCAGTCAGGGAATGGCTGCAGCCCATCAAGTGAAGGTCGAAATGACTTAAAATCGGAGCAAACTGTGAGGGTCTAGCTAAGACTATTAGGGTGCACAATCTTGCATCGGTTGTGTGATTGAAGTGAGTAATTAATAAATAATATTACTTTATGGACTAGTACGACATATTTTGAGGTCGAATCTAAGAACAAAATATCGAATTGTTTACTTCGGAAAGGATCGAATTAGCCCGACTCCGTGACACTGACTACAAAAAGTTTCACAAGTTAAGAAATCGATTTGGGAAACCTACTATGCTTATAAAGTCAACTGAATATATTTAACAAAAAGACTTATATGCTTTGGCCCTTGCCTTCCACACCAGTATACTGATATCATATTGAGAATTACTATATGCCGAGACGGGAGAGATGCTTGCACCCATCGCTATGTCGCTGTTGATCTGTATAAAGCCAGAGCACAGGAGATTGTAGCATCCGGTTGCTTGATATGCATCACTCTGCATTTTATTTTCACCATAAGCTAATCAGAAAATTTTGAAGATTAAATCCAAAAACCCGAAGGAAACTTACAGTCCAGTAGGTGAAAAGTCTCGTGTTATTATCGCCATATAGGTCAGGACTGACCTGCCATGGTTGACAAACATGTAATGAAAGAAGAAAATGATGAAACTGGATTGGCCTAAATGTTCAATTATTTGGTCAATGTTTTGGGTAAAAGATAGAACACCTGCCAACCAGCTTCGATACTATTGAGATCTTGACCAAAAGTACCTCCAAGAATCCAAATCTGAGATAAACTGAACTCATTAGGCTGTTGAATTTTTGGTTTCCATACATTGATTGTGGCTTTTGCTCCATAATATTTCTCTCCTTCGACATAAGCTATTGCATGCTGAAAAAACCCAAAAAACTACCGACGTTAATGAAAAATCAAAGAAAAAAGACAAAATTATTAGAAATTAAAAAGAGAAACAATACCTGATGACCACTTTCATTGATCAAATCAAGATCTGCAGACCTGGGTTGAGGAATAGTTTTGTGTTTTTTCTTACCATATCGTTTAATCGAGCTTGCTCGAAGAACATCGGCTGTTTTTGTTCTTCTTACTGGTATAGTACCTTCAGGGCATCTGCCATTGATGTGCCAAAGCTGGGTAATTGCATATTTTGGATTTACAGAGACCTTATTCTCCACGAAAAGTCTTTCTGGATGATAAGTTGGCTGCTTCTGAATCTTGTGGTCTTTGAGAAAAGGATGATCAAAAGCTGGCTGATGAGACATGTGGATACAGTCGATTGTATCTCCATCTGAGCTCTGATTCGAAATTCAAACAAATTCATATAAGAACAACAAATTCTTAACCAGACAAAAAAAAAATAAAACCTAGGTTAAATTTCTTCACAAGATTCAGACATTTTCTGGCAAACAAACAGACACTATCCTAAAAAGATAATCGAAAAAGGAAAAGAACCTCAATGGATTTAACAGATGGCTTGTTGAAGCGGCTGAGCTGCTTCTGAACCTCGAGCTTCTGCGTGGAATCGCTCGGTCTAGCAGCAGATGAGAGAGAAATCAAAGTCCATAACCAAAAGAACACAGCCAGAGCTCTAATGGCGATTGTTCCGCCACAGTGATCAAAACCCATATCCAAAAATAACTCACAAAACCCGAAATGCGAGGCGCCAAACTGAAGTCAAAACCTCGATTTCAGCTACCAACCACTGCGCTTAGCCAAAAACTTTGACGAAACGAGGAGGATTAAGACAGTTCTGCTTCCACACAAGCAAAGTCCACACTGCTTAACTATTTCTTGTCTGTTTCACACTAGTCTCTCACTGAACATTTCTCTCTCTTCTTCATCCGTTTGCATTGCCGGTGGGTAGTCAAGCTTTTTCAGAAATTCTCCTCTCTCTCCCTCGTTTCTTGAAAATTGTCAAAACTTCAGAAGGACGAAGATGACGAGTAGACTAATTAATTGATGTGTTTTCAATTTAGTGTTTTGAGTTGAAATAAATATTAATTATAAATATCCTCAAATTAAAAGGTCTGGCAATAAAATGTATCTCTTAACAAATCCGTTTTTAAAGTATTATTAGTAAATAAATCAATGCTTAGTGAACTCCTAATCTTTGTTTTCTGATAAATACGTGTCACCTCTTTGGAGCGAGAGCCCAATTGAAATGGAGCAGACTCATGATCTTAATTGCACGTGTTTAAAAAAAAACAAATACTAGAATCAGTTTCAGAAAAATTAAGAATCCACCAAGAATTAATTAATTTATAATTAATAGTTTAATTATAAATTTATTAACGAATATAATTTAAAAATAATTTTGTTAAACATCAACAATTTTAATAATTATTCTTAATTAAATAATATTTTTTTTAAATATTCTTAAATTATAGAAACATTGACAAATAACTTCTCAAATTATATTAGCTATCCCAATTGAATAATTTCTAATTAGTGCAATAATTACCTACTTAAAACCGACCAATTACTAAAGGAAAAGACATTCCGGAAGATATAAACGTTTTAATTTAAAGTAAATTAATTAAGAGTGAATGTAATAATTCATGGTGATCTCAAGACTTAACTCAATGATTATGTGGGTCAATATTCAATTAATACCCATTACATGATTGATTGAAAAAAGTCACAAAATAGTTGAAACGAGACACTGTTTAATTTTTGAAATCTTTAATTAATAAATGTCACGTTTAGAAATACAAAATATAAAAAATAATAACCCTATATTTATATTTTAATTTTCCCCACTAACAAAATATTTATATGTTATTCGTTAATAAACGTAATTTATTATTTATAACGTATGAATATTATTGTATCAATGAACGAATGGTGCGTGAAAATATAAAATTTGAGGGTCCATTTTTCGTTGCTCGGATGAAAATTTATCATGTAAATCTTATTGTTACTAAAGGAATAATGTTAAGCATACATATAGTGCAAGTCAAACGTTACAACATAAAAATAAAATATAAATATAACATTTTAGTGTAAATAAAACATATGACAATAAAAATATATATAATTAGATCTCAACGTTCGGAGTCATATACGTATCAGACTTTAAGTCATATTTTCACAGATCAAAATTTCATTTTTCGATTTATCTCTAATTTAAATATGATTGTCAATTTATTTGTTAAACTTAACATTTACATACCACATTTTTCATTTAATAAAATATTTTAACTCATCCGACGACTTTTAATTCAATTTTGAAGTCTAACCCGAGGTAGCAAAATTTGAAATCGCCGTATATGAGATCGAAAGAGTTTGAGAATATATTAAAAGTCCTTTAGAAATCACATTAAAACCCCTTATTAAGTAGAAAATATGATATACACGTACTGAATTTAGCAGATAATTGACAATAATATACGAATTATTGAAATGTGAAAGTTTCGACTTATTCAATAAATAATTTAAACTTTAAATTATAAATGCGATTAAATATTAAAATAAAAAAAAAAATCAAAGAAATTGTTTTCATCAAACAATTATAGCTGTCTTACAACTAAAAAAAAATCATCGAATCTAAAGAAAATCTCTCTTATTTTTTGAATATTTAATCAAATTTTAAAACTTTCTTTCAACAATTCTCTTAAATCAATCTGAGTCCTAGCCATAGTTTTCAAAGTCCATCCTTCAAAGTATGTAGAAAATCCTAATTGAATCACGGCCAAAACGTGTATATTTTTGTAGGAGACAAGGACTAACCCTTCGCAAATGAAGGCAACAAATGCAGCAGAACATAAACAGCAATAACGGCGATGGAAAATATTGAACATTTAAGACGTTGAACCACAACTTATATATCATCGAAACAAAGACTTGGTTTCACATTTTGAAAACATTTTTCAGACTTCGAGATCGGCAGAGTTGCCATAATCCAAGAAACAGTTTGGTTGTATCAACGTTATAGTTGCCGTAATCCAAGAAATAGGAAGGTATTACTGCATATTTTTTAATAATAATTGTTAGATGTGATAATCAGTTGAGAAAAAGAAGCTGTTTGGTAAATTAACTTCTTAAAAGTAGTTCATATTTTGACAAATTATGATATGCAAGTACAATATAATCGAGTTGAAGAAATAAAAGAAATGTGGAAGAAAGTGAATGGTTATATGTAGTCATGTAATTATTTAAACGATTAAACCGAAAAATAAAAATTTAGTATAACTGTTTCTGTATTATTGATAAAATAAATTTTAAAAACTACAAATTATAACTTTTTAAAATTGTTATCAAATACTTCATAAAAGTTAAAATTATGAAATAAACACTTTTAATCTTTCAAAAGCAACCCCAAACAAAGCCCAAGTTTCTTTTATATATATATATATATACACGCGCGCATATATTTAAAAGTTGAAGTCCTAAGTAATATATTAATTGATAATTAATGACATATAATGATCTCATCAACAAATCCAATGATGGGTGGACTATAATTTTCATAACAAGCTAACGAGCCTCACCCATCTTCGCAGATGCAGTAATGATCCTCTCCTTTGACTATTCTGCGTAGTTTATGTAGCTTTACCGGCAATGTCTGAACTACATTGATCATCACATAAAGTAATCAGATCAAGATCAGTATTTGAAGGCAATCCATGAGAGGTGACAAGAAGCAACCGAGAGTTCTAGTCAAATAAAGTATAATGTTGGAATCAGTTCCCTATCAATAATAAACCAAGACTCTCATAAGCTATAGCAACATGCAAATGTCTGAGAATTCAGAAGGCGGTCTCTCTGGTAGGGGCAGAGAACCTGGAGGGCATATTGTCAAATACCAATCAATGACAGGTAGAAGTAAAAATGACGATGAACTATGTAAGAAGGATACCATCTCATTTTTCTTTTTCTTACTATACATGTGTTAGAGCTTAGGGTTTTATAGTTATCAGCTTTAGCTCGAGTATTTTGATCTTTTTGATAATTGACTTTCTGCTTCGGCTAATGATTATTTCCCGTTAAGATTTTTCACATAAATTATGCTATTTTCGTATCTTTTTTTTTTATTGTTATTATTATTCAATTTCAACTCAATATGATATTAGTTAAGAAATAATCAGCTATTTAACATAAATAGATAGCAAAACTAATCTCTTGTTGCAATAGCCTCTCTCATGGGAAGGATTGGATGACCATATCAGTAGAGATACAGTACATATCAGTCGAGATGTATAATTTTTTATCATTTGAGAAAGTGAAAATGCATTATTTATAAATAGAGTTTTTTTTTTTACCTAGTACAACGTGTTTTAAGTTAAGTTCAAAAATAAATTCATTCAAGTTCGAGCAAAAAAATGAACAATACTGTGCGTGAATGACAACGGGAATTGCATTTGTAATGGAGGGTACCTATTCCTCTGCCAACTATTGGGCATTAGAACACCTAATTTTCAATACTTATATCCAATTTTATTGGGGCGTTTTACCGTGATCCAGAGTCATTACACATATTGGGAAACTACATTAAGCCACGAGCTTCTGTTGCTGAATTCAAAGACCATTCTGTTCTAAGAAATTGTAACGAAGTATCTTTTCAAATTTCAAAATAATCTTCTCTTTGCAAATCATCTCGAACTAGAATCTCGTGAAGTTTCAGTCGAGTAGTATTTTCCCTAGTTTCATTCCCAGGTTTATTCACTAAATCACTAGCTAGGCTAGGGATAAATCTAAAAATCCTAAATCCACAATCGGGTGAATTACCTCGAAGAACAGTTAAAAATACAACTTGCTTTTCGAAGAAAGAATAAAATCAATTAATCATACGTAAGAAAAAAGAAACTATTAATCAAACAATCGATAGAATAGTAAAGGAAACATTAAAAGAGAGAGATAGAGTTACCAAGAGAAGCTTTAGAGAATCAGAATCGGAAGAAAGCTAAAGAAGAGGAAAATGGATCAGTAGTGGTTGGCGGAATAAGAATCAGAGGAAGAAGGGAAAATGAGAGGTAGAAAGAATCAATGGGAGGGAAGCAGAGGAAGTTCCCGAGGCAGAGAGCGAAGCGACCGAGCTGTTGCAAAGAGAAACGACAAAGAAGATCCAAAAGCTCTTGGCTGGTGAATATCTCCGAAACGCAACCGAGGCGTTGCCATAGACTGACAGACGATTCTGCCACCCACACTATGACCAAGCAGTTGAACACCATTGCCGCCGGTGAAGCTTTTGGAGGGAAGAAGATGGAAGAATAAAATACAAAAGACAGTTGAATGATTCTCAATTTAATATTTATAATTATATAAATTACTCAATTAAATAAAAACTATAGTAATTACTAAATAATTAAATAAACAATTATCACAATTTATATAAAAAAAAGTTTCTATATTAGGTAAATTACTAAAATTAATATATATAAAATAATATGATTTTAGTTTTTTTTTTTTTAATTTAAGAATTATTTCAATTTAATTTATTATATTTTAACTTTCTCGTTAAACTCTTAATATTTTCAATTTTATTTAAATGACCATTAATTTATTTTCATCACTAAATTTAGGGAAAAATAATTATTTTTTACGTATGTTATCTATCTACATCCACCAAAATATTTTTTGTTTGAGTTATCATATTTTTTGGGTGGTTATTAAAATAATTGAATTAAGAAATTATTTGATTTTAGTTTAAAATAACTAAATCGATCTACGCTATTTTACTCGTATTAATAACTTAAATTGACATAGATAAATGACATGAAATATTGGAGAATCCCAAAAATCAAAATGGACGGTGGGCCAAATTTTAGTTAAAACCGACCTATAATTATAAAAATTGGCTCATGCTCAAAATCTACTCAAAACTTGATCAAAAATAAAATTTGGAACCCACAGTTACGGCTTCGGTTTTGATTCCGTAATGGAACCAAACTTAGTCCACCCCTCGACTTGTATACAAAATTATCACGTGTATTTTTGTAAACTTCAACGACTAGTATAGATTTAATTGCAGATGAAAATCATTTAAATTGTAAAAACTTTAGTGAGAAAACTATAGTTATGTGGATTAAATCGGAACAACTGAAATAAAACGATTCAAACATATTACTCCATAATTTAATTACGAAGGAGAAGTCAGGTTCTTTTAGTGCTGGTTTGGCATTACTGTAATTTTTTTAATAATCACTCTTAATTGTGTTTTTCAAATAATCAACTGTAAAAAAAAATAGAAACTATTTAGTAAATTAATTTCTTAAAAATAATTTATTAATTTTAATAATTTGAACGAAGGGAAAGAAAGGAAAGAGTAGTTCGGAACAGACACGTGAGAGACCGCACCGCAAGCAAATGCGCGGTAGCGTTTTCAAACCAAACTCAGATCATTTGAGCTAATATAGTAGAGAAAGGCGGAACCCACACGACTATTGTTTTCTTAATAGAACATTATTTAAACAAAATTCGTAGTTTAAGATATTTATTTATTTATTGTTAGTTAATCAATTACGCAAGAGGAACGAGAAAAGAAGAGACCATCTGGTCTTGAACTCAAAATGTTTCAGAAAGAGTTCGTACGTTAAATCATTATTATTTTTTCATCAATAATGAGAAATATAAATTAATTATTGAAATTAAACTGTTCAACTCTAGCCCATTCGTAGAGAATGGAGCGTGTGGTCCCAACAACAAATTACTGAACACTCTTCAACGAACACTTGAGATTCAGACAAGCAAAAGGTCTACAAAAAAATGCAGAAAAATAAAAGAAAGTTGGCCAAAGAATCTAATTTTAGACACATTTTCAGCATTTTTGGGCATAATTTATGTTGGCAGCCAATGGCTATGGTGAGCCTTGATTGATTCAGATGTTGTTAGATAGTGAACAAAAACCCAGCAAATGAATGAGGAAACAAAAACATAAAAAGAGAATCATCATGTAAATTAAATTAAAAAAAAAAAGGTTCAGATTTTTGCCAATTTCAGTTGATACATGCTGTTGTTCTCTACCAAAACTATGCTCTCCACAATCCCAACTTACTGTAGTTAAGTCCCCCAACTTTCTTTTTGCTATCTAAATCACTTCTCTGCTGGGGACAGCCTCATTTTCAGTACCCAAAGCCTGTCATCATAAAAAAAAAAAAAAAAATGTGAATGTCATATTTCACCATCCTTGCAAGAATCGACTCTAGAGGGAGCTTACATGAGATTCACCAAAAGAGACTACACCTAAACGCTTTTGCACTAGCCTACCATGAGGGTAAGAGAGTTAAAGATTCAGTTCATTTTATTTTTTACTTCATCAAAATCCTATCCCAAATAGATCAAATCATGCAACCAGACACCAATTATCTCAGAATTGATCTAATTTAAAAACGGGAAACACACTTGGTCAAACTCTTAACGAGAATTTGATAAAGCCAATCCATGTGGGTTGAGGGTAGAAAGAGACTTCAACAAGTTAGTCATGAAATTCCAATGCTTCTGGGAGAATGGGTAATGTTGGTGAAAAAATGGATTATAGAGGATACAATATTTTCTATATACAGGATTAGTTAATTTTTAGCGGGATATGAAAGTCTTTTGGGGATGGCGATAGTCTGTAATTCAGAGTTTCATTTGTGTTAATCTTTCTCTAATCTGCGAATTTGGAGTTCTAACAGAATTCTATTAGCAAGTTAAAGGGTGTCCCTAGTTACTGTGAACAATTCCGAACCTGAATTGTCCATGGGATTGCCAGCTGGAATTGGTTCAGGCTCCTTTATCTCTACCACCACACAATCTGACATCAAGAAGGTTTTTGCCACGGAGGCAGCATGCTCTAGGCAGCATCTAACCACCTGTTTATTTAATAAAATTAATCTTTTTAGAATGAATAAAGATATCAACAACAGAAATATAGCTTCAAAAAAAAAGGCAAGGAAACAACCCTAAAAAAACATCACCTTGGTTGGGTCAATTATTCCAGCAGCCATCAAATCTTCGTATTTTCCAGTAGCTGCGTTGTATCCATATCTGTAGTTGTCAGTTGAAAGTACCTGAAGAAGAAAGAGCTTTACCTTCTTACACACTACAAGAGAATAAAAATCATTATTTTTAAATGACTTGTATTCATGGTAAATACCTTCTCGCTGACAACACTTCCATTCACACCAGCATTCTTGGCAATCAATTTCAGAGGATAACTAAGAGCTCTCTTAACAATATCAGCACCGACCTGTTGAAAGAAAAATATAATCAAAACAAGATTAACAATTAGAAGGCCAGAAAATCTTGGCTTACACCAAGACCCAATTATCTAAAATCCTAGTTGCTTAGCAATGTTACGCAGAAAGGCATCATCCTGTCAAATAATATTATCAACCATTCAAAAGCTTAAGTAGACAGAAAACATTACCTTTTCTTCATCATTGTCAAAGCTGGCTCTGATGGCATCCACCTTTGAAGCCAGTCTCAATAAGGTGCATCCACCACCAACAACAATACCCTCCTCAACGGCAGCCTGCAAATCATTGTTTGAAACAATGAGAAACATGGTCGGCAGAGGCAAATGTTTCTCGCAAATGTTTCTCAACTGGTTAATCCTTGATTTTGTTCTATGTTTATTTTGGTGTTTTAGAGGTTAAACTCAGATGACTATTCAAAGTGAGGGGTTAAACTCAGATGAAGTTTTGAAAATCTTGTATAATACATCTTTCAGCTGGGGTAAGGTGTTTAGAGGTTGTGTAGTTGAGTTTTTTGTAGCCATCTTCCTCTTGTACTTCACGCACAATTACATCTTATACTGATAAAAAAACTCGTTAAATTTGTTGAAGGGCAAGGCTAAAATTTATAAGCATACTCAGAACACTGGCTCCAAAATAATCACCTTAGTAGCATTGAGAGCATCTTCGACTCGCAGCTTCTTTTCTTTCAATTCTGTTTCAGTTTGGGCTCCAACCTTCAGAAAGATATCCAACACTTCAGTACAAATACAAACCATCTAAAAGCAAATACACCGTTTCATACCGCTAGGACAAACAAGCCTCACCTGTATCACTGCAACACCACCAGAGAGTTTAGCAATCCTTTCGTTGAGTTTCTCTTTCTCATAATCTTGCTCAGCTACCTGCATTATCATTTCATATTAATCATCAAAGTTTAAATGTAAGACATTGCAAACAAGAAAAACAAGCAAAAGAGAGGGAGAATCCATACCTCAATAAGATTTCTGATTTGCGCCACTCGCTTGTTAACTGCTTCCTGAGTACTACCGTCACCAACAATAGTTGTATAATCCTTCGTGAGGACAACCTTAGAAGCATGACCAAGGACCTCCTTTCCAGCTTTGTCCAATGTAAGCCCAACCTCTTCTCTGATTACAGTCCCTGTATTATGTTCAAATATAAGGCTAATGTCAGCAAAGAAAAACTTGGATGAATCCCCCCACAATCAAGGAAATTAACTACCAGAAGGTAAACTATAAAACGATTGTCAAAATAGGAAACCTGAAGTTAAAATTGCTATGTCATCAAGGTACTGGCTCTTGCGTTCTCCAAATCCAGGAGCTTTAAGTGCAGCAATTTTCAAAGACCCTCTAAGCTTGTTCACAACTAGAGTTGCCAATGCTTCTTGCTCAATGTCCTCAGCAATTATTAATACTGGGTATCCACCTCTTATAGCATCCTCCAAAATATTAATAAGATCCCTTGCATTATTTATCTTCTTGTCAACAAGAAGCAACTGCATCATTAAAAGAAAAAAAAAAATAAGGCTTGCTGAAAGTCGTTATCACTATTTATGAAGTCCACTGTCATAAATTTAAAATAGACCTTGCAGTTCTCATATTCCACAGTCATTTTCTCACTATCAGTAACAAAGTAAGGCGAGATGTAACCCCGATCAAATTGCATTCCTTCAACAACATAGAGACTATTTTCGGCACTTTTTCCCTCTTCAAGAGTCACCACGCCCTTTCGTCCCACCTTACTCATGGCTTCAGCTATCATGTTTCCCACTTCATAATTATTTCCAGCACTAACTGCAGCCACATCAGCCAATTCACTGTCTTCAACCTGAAACATAGCATTTTACTATGAGTCCAAAAAATTCATAACGAGATTCAGATTATAAAGGAATATATCAATATCATATACGTCCTTGCCTCTTTTGACATCAATTTAAGTTCGGCAACCAGAGCTTTTGCGGTTTTTTCAATCCCTCTGGTGATCAAAACTGGGTTTGCACCAGCAGCTACGACCTGATATAAAAATTTTATTGGTGAGTGATATTAAATGGTAACTGTTGAATACTGAATTACAAGAATTTCCAAACATGATTGATTATGAAACCTTTTACCTTGACACCTTCAGTGATAATACCCTGTGCCAGAACAACTGATGTTGTAGTGCCATCACCAGCTAAGTCATTGGTCTTGGCAGCAGCCTGTCTCACCAGTTTAGCCCCGATGTTCTCTACTGGGTCCTCCAATTCAACCTTCAAATAATATGTCAAAATGTCATCAGAGAAAGAGACAAGTGTAGACACATAGTGAACAGTAACTCATAAATGTTTCTTTATAATCTAATCAATAAGAATTGAGAATGGAATTACCAATAAATTTGCAAAAGAGAGATTATGAGAGCTAAAAACATTATCAATAGTTTTTTCAATCCAGTTATAAAAACATCTGCAATAAGCTCATTCTAGATTATATTATACCTCTTTTGCGACTGTTACACCGTCATTTACAATCTTTGGGGAGCCATATTTGCTCTCTAAAACAACATTCCTCCCCTTTGGACCAAGGGTAACCCCAACTAAGTCTGCGAGCTTGTTGACGCCATTCTGTAATACAAATAAAAGGAATATGACTTCACTGATACAAAGGGCAACACAAAATACATCAACTGAATTTCATCAACCAAATTGCCTGTAATTTTTTGATAGCTGATCCATCTTTGTTGAAGTGCAACTCTTTTGCCATAGCATAAGTCTTAGGAAACGCATTTCTCCTCAGAACCACATTACGGCGCCTACCAACACCAAACGAAGAAACAGACGAGACAGAGGAGAGCTTTTCCGACAAAGAAACGAGTTTCTTATCTGAAATGCTAGGTGCAGCAAGAGAACCAACGGAAGACGTGGCTGTCAAAGTACTGGCCATGTACCCCTTGATAAACTGAAAGCACATAAAAGTTAATCTAATGAATCAGTGACTAAAATCATCTAAAAGATAACGTCATATCAGTAAAAACATAAAATCTCCAACATGCAGAACATAAATGGAAAGCAAATTTAAAGGAAGAAAGCTCGAGTTTTCTATTTCTAGCTTGAAAATGTTGAAAACAAGGGCATCTATATCCTAAATTGTGACTCATATGTAAATGCAAAGAAGCTCAGTCCCATTACTACACCAGTAAAATACACACATACAAACAAGTTTCCCGATCAAAAAAGAGATGAGTGATAAACAAACCAACGAGTAAACGCACTAACAATCTAGGTCCAACACGTGAAAAAGTTACGAAATCGAAAAAATAAAATGGTAAAGAAACAGGAACATGAAAGATGAGAAGAAAACCGCCATGAAAGAAAGAGAATCTTACGAGAAAATGCAGGAAGTAGACGGGGGTCGTAGGGTTTAGGAAGAAGCGGAGAGACGCTGAGTGGCTGTAGTAGATAGAGATGAGGAAGGCAGAAAGTGCCGAGGGTTTATCAGACTCTCAAACAGAAACGATAGAAATGAAGGTTGGAGCAGATATCTATATTGGCCGTCCGATTAAGTTGAAGATGGTATATTGGCCGTTCGATTTATCATCAATGATCTGCTTGTCGTATTTAAGAACACTCTAGAACTTTGTAGCGTGATCCGGCTACGTGAATATTTAGAAGCGAAAAATAAATAATTAATAATTAACAATACATATTCTCATTGTTTATTTAACCTTGCGAAAAAATCGTAAACTCTTGATTATATTAATTAAAGAAATAAACACGAAGCCTTGAGGTGTCTCGTTTTTCATTTTGCATTAATTTCAACGGCAAATGATCATGCAGTGGAAATCATTTGTTCTCAAGTGTATTTTATACCTATTTTAAGCATAAATGACTGCATTTTCACTGTAAACAACCATGAGTATTCTCACGCGGATTCAAATTTATTTATTGTCAAATGTGTTTTACGTTTATTTGTATTGTAGGAGATTATAAAAGCTTAGATTATTAACGAATGATAGATCAATGTTTGTTTGATTAATTTGTTAATGACTATATAATTTAAGAATTTTATATATAATTAATTTTTAATTTTTGATAAATCGAAAAAATAAATTGTTATCACATAGTATAATAAATTAAATGAATAGATTATATAAATAAATGATACGTACATAATTACATTAAAATGTAAACGAAATATTATTTTTATAAATAATTTTTGAAGATAAATAGATAATTTAATAGACTAACTGCTTAAATAATTAATTGACACGTTAGTTGGGTATTTTAAAAGCGTAAAATAAGACGGAGACATAATGATATTATTTTAATATAAAGTAATATGTAAATTTAATAAATTAATTAAATTAATTTGAATTTAGTGGTTTAGGTTTAGTAAAATAAATTTAATAACGATTACAGCAATATAAATAAGTAGATTAAATTAATTTTAATCTAACATATTTTTTTCTGGGTGGTGACGGTGGTTAATCAGAGAATCTGGTACGTACGAACACTCTCAAAACTATTAATGGCGGCAAACTTGGAAACCACGACGTCTCTCTCTCTCTCTCTGCAAATTTAACGCTCTCAATGTTAATCTACTTCTTTTCTGATTGCAGCGTTTTCACTCTCCGGAAGAGCAGTAGCCGGTGTTTTCTCCGTCGGAATCTGCAGCGGTTCCAAGGAATCCACGACGTCTCGCATCAAAGGCCTTGCTTTGGGGTTTTTGTTTAGGCAATGGTAGGCGAGCATGGCTGCTTTCTGAGCTTCTTTCGTTGGATAATCTCCTCCTAATCTTGGATCGATTATGGTCAATGCTTTCTTCTTCTCTTTCAGCAACGGAATCGCCCAGTCTGTTAGGTTTTGCTCTCGCGTGGTTCTTGATTTGTCCAGCGATCTTCTTCCCGTTAGAAGTTCCACCAAAACAACGCCATAGCTGTAAACGTCACTTCTAGGGCTCAAATGTCCTGCGGTTCAAGGAAGATACAAATTGAATCGATCACTCTTCCAACAGAATATCCCTAATTTGAGCTCAAATTCTTCCGCAAATTAATGATTGCGTTTTTCAATCCAGGAAACATTAGCTTCATACCTGTCATGATGTACTCCGGCGCAGCATATCCGTAGGTCCCCATTATGCGAGTAGACACGTGAGATTTGTCGCCTTCTGGTCCATCTTTTGCTAACCCAAAATCTGATAATTTTGGATTGTAGTCCTGTTCTTGCAGGGCAGAAAATAAAAATGTGTTTTGAACGAAGATTACTTCTACATGAAGAAGTCGCACTCTCAGTGACTAACAGTGTGTTGATATCTGAATGTGAGAAAGAGTACAAAACGAACCTCATCCAGAAGAATATTGGATGTTTTGAAGTCACGATATATGACAGGTTTCTCTGCTTCATGGAGAAAGGCTAGTCCTTTTGCAGCGCCGTATGCAATTTTCATTCTGATAGACCATGGCAGGGGAAGCAATACTCCTGTAACAACCCATCATATACCTTCGTCAGGTAAACTGCTCAAATTTTTATCATTAATATTGACTTTATGCCGAAGTACGAGTCTCGATTTTCAGGGAAAAAAAAAAAGAGCAACCCACCTAGTGTCTGAAATTAGAAAATTGGAACAAATAGTTTCGATTCTAGTTTGTAATCACAGATTTCAAACTATGAACTTCTTTTGGTAAATATCGAAATGAAAACGTTTTCCTACTGGGAAGTAACAGGAAGATAGAAATACTCATTTACTTACTTGAAAACAAATTGTTTTCCACACTTCCTCGTTCCATGTATTCGTATATTAGCACTCTATTTTCGTCTTCGCAGCAATATCCGATTAGTTTCACCAAATTTGGATGAGAAAGCTGCCCCAAAAAGATGACTTCTGCCTAGAAATCAAATAGAGAAGACATGAGATCGGGCTTATTTTTGTCAAGATGAAAGGGCAAATGGTTTAGTTAGAATCACCAGCCATTCTCTGTGTCCTTGATAACTGTTATCCCCATCATGAACCTTAACAGCAACAGAAAGTGAAGGAATCCCTGCTATCAAATCCTCAGAAATGAAGCCTTTGTAAACACTTCCAAATCCTCCTCCACCCAACACTCTATCAGATCTGAAATTTGATGTGATTGTCTTCAGCTCGCTGAAGGTGAATGCAATCAATGGATTTGTAGCAGAATCTCGACGTAGGTCTTCTACTTCTTCTGGATTCGAGGGTAATTTGCTCTCTTCCTTCCTCTGATCTGCCGAAAGTCTTTCAACTTTTGGATACTCTGAAGCCACTTACATCGAGTAATATGAGTATGTTATGAAATATGTCTATGACGCAACTCTACAGGTCTCATTCTATAACTGTGTTTACTTCGTTGCAGGAAATTATGTCATTTAGTGTGATTTGCAAAAGATTTAGTAAGTTTTTGAAGCACCAACGCCTTCTTTTAAACCTAACCCTGGCAATATTAGGCGTTGTATACAGAAAACTTAGACTTGTAATACACGTAGATGGCTGCTGCTACTTTACTTATTATTATCAAATCTTATGAAATTAGAATCCATTAATCAAGCTTTTTGGTGTTAACTTCATGGGCGAAGAAAGTCAAAACTAATGTGGCCAGCTGGAGGGAGGCAACACACTGTACACTCCATATCTTCAATCATACAAGTAAGTGGGAAAAAAATATGAACCGTTCAGAAACAGATAAGATTCAAAGCATTTACTCAGAAATAAGCACTTTTTAGTTTTCACACCTTCGACGTATCTACTTGCTACTTTGTTTGTTTGCGTAGAAAACATCGAAGGTAAAATTAAATCATAGGTCCTAATTTTCATTCTCTTACATCAACTGTTAGATAGAACTGATAATAATACTTTTGGATCTTAATTATAGTCTGATACTTCATTACTAGAGTTTAGAATGTTACAGTATAGTGGGAAATTTTTCATAATTTTCGTCTTTGATCGCGGTAATATATGAAGTAGCAAAGTTTTATCTGAATCATATATATATCAGTTTGTCTTTATTGCAGTCATTTTTTTATTAGTTCAAAGAAACCAAAAAAAGAGCATATGTCATTGAAGAGATCATCATTGTCACGGAAGACAAATATGGTGGAAGAAAAGGAAAAACCAGAAAACCATCTTAGATATTCTGATATGAGAAGCAGATGTTGCTCTGCCTTACCTGACCAACCTGACTTTGCATTAGATGAGACTCTGTAAACTGAAGGATTCCATCTGCACCAGCAATTTCCCATTTGAAAACACAATCCAAGAAAGAGACCAACACTCTCTCCCTCACCAACCGCCCATCGCCATAGCCGGACCTTCTTCCCAGCTTGCAACAAACAAACGAAACTAAGAGGAAGATGAGCAGAGAGCAGAAAAAGTGGCGAGAAGTGGTGTGAGTAGATGTGAAATGGGAGATGGTGGGTGATGGGTGAAAGAGAGGAAGAGTGGGGAAGAATTTAGGGAGAGGGGAATGATGGTGAAAGGGATTGAGAGTTGGCTATGGCGGAAATGGGTCCACTAGATTGTGAAGAAGTGTTTATCGTGTTACAGAATGTGCACTTTTTTTTTTGGCTTCTGAGTGCGCATGTAGAAAACCCACCCATTTGTTTCCCATTCTATTCTCCCTCCAACAACCAACTCTCTCTCTCTCTAAGCTACTTCCATTTCTATCATATTTTCTCTATTAGCAGATCTAGAAGAGAGAGAAAGGACTTAGCAAGAGAGAGAAAAAGAGGGAGGGTTAGCAAGGTTACCTATCATTTTATTGTTTCTCCTTTTGCAGGTGTTTGGTAAGTGGTTGATTTCATATATGATGGTTTACATGCAATCATCTAGGGTTCTTCCAGCAATGTTATGTGTCACACAAGGTAAATCCTTAACTCTTCCCCTTCTTGTATGACTAGAAAATGTTTTTGTAATACTAAGTATCAAGACGTTAAGTGTACTCTGGTTACTTCACGCAAAACAAAGTTCGACTTTTTAAAAGTGATAGTGAAAAATTGACATGTAATCTACCGTGACTTTCATCTACTGAACCATACAATAGATTTTCATCTCGTACAACTTTTCGTTCAATTCGTTCAAAGTGATTGGATTATTTTCTTCGTTTGATAATCTCTCGTTTCTTCCATTTCATTCTGAAAAGTGATTGCATGTATGATTATGACAAAAATGCGCTAAGAAATGGGACAAAGCATGTCATGCCCACGATCTCTTGCTTGGATGACGCAGTCTCTCCGAGGAAGAGATTTGCGGAGAGGATAATGCTTGTTGGAGGCTAGTGGTTCTCGTTCACGAGAAACAAAGGCACCAAATCCTCAAGACTAAAAATAGACGGGAAAAGGCATTACTACGAGTTCCAAACTCAATCTTTGTAAAAAAAAAAAAAAAAAAAAAAAAGATGATTCTACTATACTATTGGAAAAGAAAATCAATATATTACTTGCATGGATTATTCCATAAATGCATATAGTTTTGCTCCTACCACGTTTACTTCCACGTATTTGATAAGATGATTAAGAGATCATGTACGGTTATATTCGTCCGACTTATCAAAGGTTAGCTTGTAACACTTGTAAGTTGTACGACTCCACAAACGGCACCGACCGGCTTTAAGGGTCTCACTTGCTATGAAATACATGTTGACTTTCAAATTTTTATTCAATTTTTTGAATTGAACAATTTGATTGAATTAAATCTTAGACTAATTTGAGGACATTGGTTTATAAATTCGATGGTGCGTTAACAAACGTAACATAGTATCTCGTTGTGTCAAGGTGATGACACGGATTCTCACTTCATTTTAATTGCTTTATAATTTTTATTGCCATGAGCTAATGGATGATAATGATTGACACATGGGAGTTTATTTTTTTTACCATCAAAAACTGGAGTTAGTATATTAAGTTGATAAGATCAATTTAATCAATAGCAAGTGAATAGTCAAGGGAAAGAGAAATAATATCGAAATTGTTTAAGCAGTTCGACCAATTTTGCCTACGTTCACGCTTTAAGGATTCCCCTTAAAGATTCTTTCCTCCTGCTTTAATAAAATTTTGATTAAACTTCACGAGCATCAATCAACTGCCTTTACACCTTTCTCTTTGACATTCACTTTTTTACAATGTTATAAAACACGATTGAATCGAAACTCAAATTGCACTCTTTCAGTAATTATAATCTCAAGTTTTGGTTTGAGAGTAGTAAGAATAATTGAAAATAGAAGCTCTTTGAAGTTGAAAGAATTTTGATCCGTTGGTTATTTGATTGTTGTTTTTGTAAAAGACTTTCATTTTTTCATTTATAGTTTTTCTGAGTTATGTGGTCGACTTATATAAAACTAGTTGACACCTTATTACCGTTATGCATAGATAGAAGACCGTTGTAAACGTTGCAAGTTGACTTATTTGAGAATCGATCGACACTTTGTTATCGTTGGTGTTCGTTAATAGCCGTTGAAAGCAGTGTTGGTCGACTCTTGTATAGTGCGGTCGACACTTTGTTCTTTTCTAAATTTGGCGGTTGACACCTTGATATACCGGTCAACATTTGCTTTCCATTTGTCCACTTTGGTCGTTTTTTGTGATCGACATTTTGTTTATTTCTGAATTTACCGATTGACACTTTGATATACTGATCGACACTTGCTTTTACTATGTCCACTTCAGTCGTTATTTGTGGTCAACACTTTGTTCATTTCTGAATTCACTAGTCGACACCTTGATATACCGGTCGACACTTGAGGCATTACAAAAATATTTTTATTTCTTTTAACTGTCACACGTTTAATAAAATTCATTAGTGCTAAATACCCTTATTTAAATGTATTTTTAATTAAGGTACTTACATAATTATTCGTTTCTTAAGTCATTCAATTTATCAAACATCATTTTCAAAACTATACTACTGTTGAACATATTTTAATTAAAAATCATCAAAAAATATATTAATCTTAATATCATTTTAGATTAACACTTTATATATTTAATTGATCATAAATGAAGAGAAAAAGTCAATGTTTATTAGAGTTTTGTATCGATATGTAATTTTCGAAACTGAAGTAACCAAACAATTAAAATAAGAATAATACTATATTTATTGTCTAATTTCTATTTTTTACGCGACATATTTACTCTCTAATTTTTATTTTTTGCATGACATATTTATGCTCTAATTTTTATTTTTTATGCGACAATCATTGATTAACGTAATTAATGTTTTATTTCAATTGTTTATTTATTATATTAATTGACGCATAGAATATTTACACGATATAATTATATATAAATATATTTTGTTTACTCTCTAAACATATTTGTTGATAAGATGCGTGTAATTAATGTAACAACTTATAAATACTCAATGTATTACACTAATCGCATCAATCCTTATTTAATGCGTAAGTAAATATGTTTAAAAAATAGAATAAAAAAATAAATATAACATTATTTATTATTATCATAATCTATACTTAGCAAATGAAGGTATAAAACTCAAACATATTTACGAAATGTTGAAAATAACTTAATATTTCTAAAAAATATTTGATACAATTTTGTTTGATATATATTCGATCCATTTATTGTTTTTGCATTTTAGAGTGCACGCATGTATACTCGTTTTGGTAATCGAAGTCGAGTCCCGTACTCCTTTTTTTTTTTATCAATTTTCTCGTAGAATAATTTAACTATTACTAAAATTAAATAATACTAGACAAAAAGGAAAGTTAGTGAAAGTAGAAAAAACCAAAAACCCTAGATATTATCACCCTCTTCTTAAATTATGCCTACTATTTTTTGTTCCCTATAAAATAAAAATATTAATTTATTTATTTTTATGAATATAAAAAATTTGGCGAAGATTTATAACTCAAATCCCAGAAGGGTTAGAATCCTTCTAGTTGGAAAGTCCCAAATAAATAATTCTCGGTGTTTACGGTTTAACTAATACAATAGAGGCACGTCATTCTCAATCAACTCATACCAGGTGAACATAGTAGGCATTCGGAACCCAACTCATGTATCGCTTTAATTGGCGAACAACATAATCCTCGGAGCATAATAGTGCTGGGATGGCGAAGAGCCGATAACGAGGTGCCAAACTTTCTCGTTGATGTGAGCTCTTAGAGGAGATCAGCTTGTTATTCTCAGAGTAGTTATTATCGGTTGAGCGATGACGTCTCACTCGGCACCTTTGAAGTGCTTAATTAAGGTGGAAAAGTGAAAATTAAAATCCTTTCATACCTCTCTGTCGCTTAGTACTTGCTATTTAGGTTTCCAGATTTTGCTCTTGGTCCGAACCAGAAACAGCATTTTAATCTCGCCGCGCGAGCTCCTTTCCTAACTCACCCACTACTTGGAACCACGTTGTGCGATGGCGCAAAATAAGTAAATGATTCAACTACATCCACTCAGCTACTGCCACCTGGAAGCGTGGTCCAATACAGTCCTCGAGCGACCATTCTAAATCACCCGCAGGTGATGGAGAAAGCAAGGTGCTATTTGAATCACAGCTTTCGAGTGAAGGAAACCCTCTTTCGAAAACCCAAAACCCAGTGTGGCGGCTGCGAGAGTGTGAGTTAGAGCCTGTTGAGCGACTCACCTCTTCTTCTCTCCATCTTCGTCTAGGGTTTCTATCTCTCGCCTCTTGATTTGCTCGATTCCTCCTGGTTTTACGGGTTCAAGGGCTGTATTCTGTCATTTTTGGGCATTTTTGTCAACTTCTCTACTTGATCTGCCATGACGACCGCCGCTCCTTCCCCAGCTGCAGATCGTATCCTTTTTCGCTTGTCTGGCTCCGATTTTTTTTGAATTGGATCATTTTCTTGTTCATAGTTCACGCGTGATTGTAGATCGGGGTGATGCGTGCTTGTAGCTCTCCTTCTGGGGTTTAGTTCGGGGTTTTCAGCTCGATTTGTTTTTAGGTTTAGAGCTTTGAGCCCTGACTGTGTTTCTAGCGATTTGTTATTTGGAAAGTCAACGATTGTGTGTTATTTGTCTTCTGTTCAAATTTTGTTTTGGTTTAGTATTCGATTTGTTGAGCTTGAATATTTTTTTTCGAGTGATAGGTGATGGAAGATTATCTGTTCTGTAGAAGTTATGAAGTAGAAATTAACTGCGCGGCCTACTTCTCTGGAGTGAATTATGGCTCTTCTTTATACCAGGATCTAAGATTATGGGTCTAAATTGAAGGGCGCGCACACATGTTTTGAGTCTGGGCTGTAGATTGTCTTTAGTTTTCAAGTTAGATTACAGGGAGAATATTTGATCTGGATTGCGTTGGTTTTCCCAGTAACGAGCTTCGCTTTGGAAGTGATCTAGAAGAGGATCTGATATACTATAGCAAATTAGAATTTATATTTTATTAAATACATACTACTTGGCTATCCTTCACTTTTTTTTTCCTCTAGAAGCTGGAGATTTGTTACAGAAGTTGACGTTAGAATCTCAACCCAAGACAGTTGAAATTCCAGAACCAACAAAGAAGGTAACTATTTCGCCTCTGGCTGTGCGTGTGGAATATACAATTTCGAATTAATTCTGCTGAACATCCAATCCAGATAACTATTCCAATGAACTCATCTCCATCATATATATTTTTTCAAACAGTACATTAACACGAACTTAAAATTCTTCATTTTAACTTTGAACTTACTTTGCCTTCATTATTCTTCTTTATTAATCGTTCTTGCAGCCAACATCAAATCAGTTTGGATCTATTGAATCTGGTAATACTAATAATCATATTTCAAGTGAACGATCTGTGACTCCATCAGTTCAAGATTTTTCGGATCCAGCCATATGCTATGTTCCTAATGGATATCCATCTGCAGCTTATTATTATGGAGGAGGTGTGTTTATATATGAACTTTTTCCATTGGCTGCATGTGTTATTTTTCATTAGCAGTTTTTAAAGTAATTTTGGCGAGTTTGATAAGAAATAGATTGAGAATTATTAATTGAAATTGAATCATTCCCAATTTTATTGTAATTTTAAAAACTACAGTAATTTTCACTCTTTTTTAATATGGATTTGATTTCTTGTAGGTTTCGATGGGACAGTAAATGATTGGGATGAGTATTCTAGATATGTAAATCCAGATGGCGTGGAGATGAATCCTGTGAGTTTTCAACTTAAAATTTTGATGAAAAGATGCATGATTCATTCACTGATTTAATGTGTTCTGCTTACCCATGTATGATCTCAGGCAGTTTATGGAGAAAATGGGTCTCTTCTTTATCATCACGGTTATGGATATGCACCCTACGGCCCATACTCGCCTGCTGCTTCCCCAGTTCCTATGGGAACTGATGGTCAACTCTATGGGCCGCAGCACTACCAATATTCTCCCTACTTTCAGCCCCATAATCCTACCAGTGGAGCATTTGCCCCTACTCCAGTTGCTGCTTCTGGAGGAGATGTTAAGATCTCAGTTACAACTGACAAGAAATCTCTTTCTACGGATCCAGTCAACGAAAATTTCAATGGTGTTGCAAATGGCGAGGGGATCAAAGGAAATAGTGGTGCAGGTCCTCTTAAGTCGAACCATCAAAACCCATCATTTGGCTCTTATAATGGGTCCTATGGAAGGTCTGGACGAGTTCCGGCCTCAGGCTATCAGGATCCTAGATATGGTTTTGATGGGCTGAGGTCTTTTCCTTGGATGGATGGTCCGATGTATTCTGATGGTCAGTCTAGGCTATTGGCTAACTCCACAAACACCTCTTCTGTTTCTAACGGCCTAAACAATTTATCCTCAAGGAATTCTAGTTACGGGCCCAATTCACATTTCATGGTGAGCATGACCATGCATTTCTATTTGGTATAAAATTCATTACAGTCAACTAGTGCGATATCTGGGTTCCAAGGTCCCAATGCATATTTACTTTATATAGTACGTCTAACCTATCATGACTATTTAATATAAAATAGTATGATCATTGCAAGTTTATTATTTTGATAATTCCACGTACGTAAGAAAATGGTTTTTACTGGAAGTTCTTTAATCCACTGCTGGCTTTCGTGTTGGTATTCGTAAGGTTATTTGAGCTTGTTGTATTATTAGTTGCTCTGGTTTTTTGTACCCTTTCTTTTTCAATTTTTAATTGTTGGTTGGCTTTTGTTCACAGGGTTTGCATCACCCCCGACCAATGTCAGGTATGACTGCAACTCAGGGGCTCATCAACAGGATGTATCCAAATAAGGTGTATGGACAATATGGAAATGTGATGAGATCTGGTATGGCCTTTGGATCTCATGGGTATGATTCACGAACAAATTCCCGTGCATGGCCTGCTGTTGACAACAAGTATAAACCCAGGGGACGAAGTGGTGGTTGCTATGGTTATGGTAATGAGAACATAGATGGCTTGAATGAGCTTAATCGAGGGCCTAGAGCGAAGAGTTTCAAGAACCAAAAATGTTATTCGCCTGCTGTTTTAGCTGTCAAAGGACAGAATATGATGACGAATGGACCAAATGATGATGAGAAAGATGCGACAATTGTTACTCCAGATCGCTCCCAATACAATAGAGCAGAGTTTTTGGAAACTTATGCAGATGCTAAATTCTTTATCATCAAGTCTTATAGTGAGGATGATGTCCACAAAAGCATCAAGTATAATGTTTGGGCTAGCACCCCTAATGGAAACAAGAAGCTTGATGCTGCATATCAGGAGGCACAAGAGAAAATCGGGGCTTGCCCAATTTTTCTTTTCTTTTCGGTGAGCTAATGTACAACAACTTATTTGTTTTTTTATCATCTCGAGACTTGAACTGACATCAATGTGAATGATTGTTAGGTGAATACTAGTGGACAATTTGTTGGCCTTGCAGAAATGGTCGGCCCTGTTGATTTTCACAAGAACGTTGAGTACTGGCAGCAAGACAAATGGAATGGCTGCTTTTCGGTTAAGTGGCATATTGTGAAGGATGTGCCGAACAGTGTGCTGAAGCACATCATTCTTGAAAACAATGAGAATAAGCCAGTCACTAACAGTAGAGACACACAGGAAGTCAAGCTGGAACCTGGTCTTAAAATGTTAAAATTATTCAAGGAGCACGCCAGCAAAACATGCATTCTGGATGATTTTGGATTTTATGAAGCCCGTCAAAAGACAATTCAGGAGAAGAAGGCAAAGCAACAGCAGTTCCAGAGACAGGTAGGACACTCTAGCTCTTCGTGTTTTCCTTCTTTTACTTATCTTTTGCTGCGACTTCTAGACTGTTTAATTTGTGGACTAAAATTATTTATCTTTTTATGAAGATAAATTCGTTGATGCAGATATGGGAAGGAAGACCCATGGATGAAAAGAAAGAAGGTTCTCTTATAGATCTCAAGACACAAAAGTCCATGGACGTTGTTAAAGATCTGATCAAACCATCTAACGATCAGGGCAGGGAAGAATCAGTTGTGAAAACTGGAGATGCCCCAAAGGGTGCTAAACCAGTCATCTCTGAGAACAGGGTTCTGGTAAATGGTCTTTCAAATGGATGCTAGTTTCTCAGCTTCAAGCAGTATGCAGTCGAGTTTGTATGGAGCCTTATTACAAAAAATTTCGTCTGATCCTTGGCTGCACGGTACACATAAGCCGTAAGTTGTCCTTGCTTTTTGGTCACCTTCTAAAGCTCAACTTGCTCAGCTAGTTTAGAAATCAGCATTTTGGGAGCGAACAGGTAATGGCTATGACAGTGGGCAATCATTTTCCATTGGTTCATCAGATTCAAGTGGACGACAGCACCCGCCTAACAGCGTTTGATATTTGGTAGGATTTTGGGCAGGCAGTGGCTTTGAATACCCTTTGTTTTCTTCCTTTAGTTTTGGTTTGTTTTACTGGTTACCCATTTTATATTCTCTTTTGGTTGGCAATTTCCTGGCATTTGTAAAATCTAGCTAAACCTAGTTGAAATTGTGGGGGGGGAAGGAGCTGTGCTTTGTATGATTATCGAAGGTAGCTAGAAGAAGCAAGGTGGGAAAATAGTGCAATATAGTATAATCTAATGTTCCGTTTTCTTCTGTATTATCTCTCTTCTTGTAGTAATGCGTACTAGTTTTGGTTTTTGTCTCAACATTATCACCCAAATAGGCTTCAACCACATTCTATTTCTTTTACCAAGTTTATTATCTTATTTTAGTATTTAAAAAATTTATCAAAACAATTAATTAATATAATTTATTAGGTTAATTATATCAATAATTTTAGCATTTTTTTTTAAAAGAGTACTGCTTCATTATTCTTATCAACATAATATTGATTTAGTGTAACGTGTTGAGTGAGTAATTCTTCAACAATGATCAAAGGCACTCAGTGAAATTAAAATATAAAATTATAATTAAAAAATTCAAATGTTAAATTTATTCTGTACAAAATCATTAAATTCGTGTAATTAATGCTAATTAGGAGGCATCGTAATCCTATCAACTAATCCCAGTAATTAAAGAAGTAGAGCTTAGTTGGATGATTATCCTAATCCTCCATTTCCCCTGTTTCCGACCTCCCAGTTGCGTCTCTCCGCCTAATTTGCTTCCTTCATTTGCTGCCTCATTTTGTTTGATTCTTCGCTTCTTTGGTTCTCTGGCGCTCTCCTACTCGTATGCTTTTTCATCTGCTGCTTCTACACCCCCTCACTCTCTAATGGCGACTGTATTAAGGAGATTCCGCAACTTTTCGTTTTTGAGGCAGCTTTCGACATCTTCTGATGGTAAGGCAGTTCCCGGAAGTGGTGCAGCTTTGAATCTTTGCTCTGCGATTAATCAAGCTCTTCATATCGCCCTTGAAACTGATCCTCGGTGCGTTTATCTCGTCACTTCTTGACAAACTATTACATCTTTTTTTAAACGTGTCTAATCCTTTTTTGTCATGAATGTCATGTCTATAGATTTTGATTCGTTGTTTTATAATTAATCTATTGTCCAAATTGCTCATCCACCATTTACTAAGACGTGTTTCGTAGGTGGTGCTTGATTGCCGGAAATGGACTTATATAATCTCAGTCTTCAGTGTGGATTAGTAAAAACAACTTTCTTTTTTTTTTACATAGTGTGGATTCGAACAATCATTATGTTGATATGACTGGGTCGAATCACTCATCCCTTAGTATATTTGTAATCTATCTCCCCCCTTGAAAATAATTCAACTAGAAATATTCGTGTTTTAGCTTCTTCTCCTACTCCAAAATTGTTGATCATCTAGAGGTAGAATTTTTAATTTCTACAAAATACGATGCAAACTTTTTGTTTTGTTATGTAGCAACCTGCCATCCTCTCTAAGTCGGTGAATTTTGATGTATTTTCAAAGCTATCCACATTCGTCGTAAGGAAACATTTCCTACCATACTTCAACACCATCCACCGGCAATTCATGCTTCTTCCACGACTCTAAATGCCTCATCATTTGACCTTTGTTGCCCACTATATTGATATCTTGCGCAAAATCATTTTGAGTGTTAGAAATTATTCTGGTAATTAGTGTATAATATTAGTGCTGTAGTGCTTCTGCTCACTAATCATTTAATTTTGTTAAATACAGTGCGTATGTATTTGGAGAAGATGTGGGCTTTGGTGGTGTCTTCCGTTGTACAACAGGATTAGCTGATCGATTTGGTAAAAGTAGGGTTTTCAATACCCCGCTTTGTGAGCAGGTAATGCTTTGAGGCTAAAGTTTTGAAATAATGTTGTTGTTCATATAAATTTTATTCTGCAGCTATCTGACTCTGTAACTCACAAAACTTTGAAATTTAGCTATCACTTTAATAAGTTGACATGCAGTTTATTTTTTTTCTTTAATCATTATTCCTTAAGAATTATCGATAGAGCATATAATCATTCCGATTCTAATATTTATGTTTTAATATGGTTTTGTGTAATAGGGGATCGTTGGGTTTGGCATTGGTCTGGCAGCAATGGTAAATTTAACATTATATCATTTTCAAATTTAAATAATTCAAGTAACTGCCTTTTAATTGTCTTTTTCCCCAACTCCCTTATCTTGGTAAAATTTTCTCATTATAGGGAAACCGAGCCATAGCAGAAATCCAATTTGCAGATTATATTTATCCAGCTTTTGATCAGGCAAGCTTTCTTTGGCACTAGGATCTGTTATAGCCTTCGCGTCTATGGTAGTTAGATGACAAGAAATTTTATTTTCTAGATCGTGAATGAAGCTGCAAAGTTCAGATACCGAAGTGGAAACCAATTTAACTGTGGAGGTGATTGTCCTCGTATATTGTTCTTAAATTTTCTTGTTTTTTCTTTTCCTTATTGTTCATTCAGGTGTAGATTGTTCGTTACTATCCAGGTTTGACAATTAGAGCCCCATATGGTGCTGTTGGGCATGGTGGTCACTATCACTCACAATCCCCTGAAGCTTTTTTCTGCCATGTTCCTGGTATCAAAGTAAATTCCTCTTCTTTTAGTACAATGTTTTGTCATGCATATATTTAGTAAATTAAATGATTTTTTTCTTGAATTTTGATCTAATAATATTGGAAGTAAATCTCTAAGATATTGAACGAATGCATTAAGGTTCAAATGAATTACTAATTTGTATGAGCTAATTTATTTTGAGCCTGGAAACTTGGTCATCTCTTAAATAAGGTCCGGATATACAAACTTTACACAATAGTTTTTGGTAGGGGAAAGAGCTGCAACTTCACTAGAATAACCTTTACTTTCATTTATTATGTTATTCAGTTTCATAACAAACTTCTGGTTTTATAAGTCACGCAATGTAAACCCATTTACTTACAATATTGTGTTATTAGATCATTTTGGTAACGTGTAAACTTTTTTTCTTATCTTTAATCCAACAACATTTCAAGCTTCATATTTTACACACAGCAACTTCTGTCAGCATTCCTGCAGAATAAGCTGAAGAAAATTTTTAATAATCTCTAATACAACTCCAAAACCAGACTTTCTTATTACTGGAAATTGTTCTCGCATCATAATGGGCGCACTCATTGATTTCCTATATGCAGATTGAGACAGTCATTTATATCATTTCTATAATCCAAGCCAATGAACAAGCCTTAAAGATATGAAGACCAAATATATCTAAAACCCTATGATCTCGATAATTTTTTTCATGTTATTTAAATTCTATCCCATGACATGGAAATTTCTTTCGCATGTGTAAGTAGTTATTCTTACACTTATTCCCAATGTAGGTAGTTATACCGCGAAGCCCGAAGCAAGCTAAAGGATTATTGTTATCATGTATTCGTGATCCGAACCCTATTGTATTTTTTGAGCCTAAGGTACTCCAGTTATCCACAATTTCACAGTTGCATGATTGGGGTAAAATATATCAATCTGGAGTTCCTAACGTAAACATTTGTTATTTAGTGGCTTTACCGCTTGGCAGTAGAAGATGTTCCAGAACATGATTATATGTTTCCTTTATCAGAAGCAGAGGTAGCTCGATTACATAAAATAATGGTTTTAACGTCAGTTGTTAATTCAATTACAAATAGAATTTCTTGACAAACTTTAGTTGGGTATTTAATGATTGCAATATTCAGGTGGTTCGAGAAGGTAGTGATATAACACTCGTCGGTTGGGGAGCCCAGCTATCAATTATGGAACAGGCTTGTCTTGATGCTGAAAAAGTAAATTGTTTTCTTTCTCTCCTCTTTTAGGCGTTGTATACTAAAACTAAGCTAAGTTTCTGCATCATCGCATGAGTAAAGAATTCTTATTTGAATTTCATAAAGGCCTTCTTTGTATATTAGTGACTTATATTTTGAAGTATTACTCCAATCATTCTGACTCTTCTCATATAATCTAGCAATATGAAGTATCAAATAAAGTCTATCACTTGGGTAAAGAAATATTCGTTGTCGTCCATTTATTGGTTCAAAGAGTTATGCAACATGAGATTTTGTAGGATGGAATTTCTTGTGAGCTGATTGACCTGAAAACCCTAATACCTTGGGATAAAGAAACGGTAGAGGCTTCAGTGAAGAAAACTGGGCGACTACTTGTAAGTTTCTTTTTTGGGCTCAGAATTGAAAAGATTGTACTACAGCTGGAGGAGGCTTTATCTGTTTATTGCTCTCTTTTTTCAGATAAGCCATGAAGCTCCTCAAACAGGAGGTTTTGGTGCTGAAATTTCTGCTTCCATTGTTGAACGCTGCTTCTTAAGAGTAAAGACCAACACTTGCTTTCATCAATTTCTGCCTCAATTGAAACTGATTCTTACTTTTATGATGTTTCTATGACAACTAAGCATCTTTTTTCTTCACTGTCAACTGGCTTTAAGAGTTACCAAGTTCCTCAGTACTTTCATTATTCAGGGTAGTGGCGTATCTTGCTACTCTGATGCCTATAAAAAACTAATCATAAAGAAGTATTAAGCGTGGAAAGATAATCTGTATTATGCTGCACCTAGCCTATTTTATTTTCCATTAGGCTATTTTAATTTAGTTACATTATCCATATGGAGGAGACAGTGGGAGCAACAATTTTTATGTAAAACTAATTAGTGTTTTCTAATTTGAAAGACAACCGTCGCACAGATGATTGTCGGGGAAATGAAATTAATTATACGGAAGATTGATTTGTAAAAATTCAACTGCAGCATTGAATGTAGATTAAGTGGTTAAACTCACAGATTTCTTTTTCCTGTCATTGACAGTTGGAAGCTCCGGTAGCCAGAGTGTGTGGTTTAGACACTCCCTTCCCTCTCGTGTTTGAGCCTTTCTACATGCCAACTAAAAGCAAAGTGAGTGTCTCTCCCTCCACTGTCTTTTTTTTTTGTTCTAAGTGATCATAGAAGCTAGCAGTAATTGGATGGATTTACGTTTTAACTTTACCTTCTTACTTACACGAATTAATTAATATCTTGTTTTAATTATTTATAATTTATTTTAATTATTGATTGTCATATAAAAAATAAAATTATAATGTAAAAATAAAAAATCAACTTATTACATTGCTCGATAATAAATAAGTGATACAATAAAAACTACAATAAACTTCGAATTCACTTGGGGTTATGGATGAAGATGGTAATAAACTCATGCTCTTCATATTCACGTGTTTTTTTTTGTAATTTCTTCACGCTGAGTAATCCTCTTTGGAATAACTCAAGCTCATTTTCAACCAACATGGACACCTAAGCTTACCCACTGCATTTTTAAGTATTGAAAATATGAGTGTTGATTTGAGATCTAAATGTTTACTGTGGATACTTGTTGGAACATTATTTCCAAGTATTTACTCATAAAGTGAGCTTTCTTGCTTCGATGCAGGTACTGGACGCCATAAAATCAACTGTACGTTACTAAATACTTCCTTTATCTTCTCTTCTGGTTGCAGTTGCTGCCCACCTTCGTCCCTATCATTACCCACGTGTAAATCTCACTCTTTCAATTTACAAGTTGTTGAAAAATTTACAAGTGATTTCCACTTAATATTCAACTGATAATATCATATCTTGAAGCCCAAAACTATTACTTTCGCATCCTACAAATTAGTTTCAAGTCTCTTGTAGCACTAACAGGGTAACTTCCATGAGCTATATTTCAAAATAGATGTTTCAATGTATCATTCATGAACATCTATTCCAGCTACACTGATGCCTGAAATTGCAAAATTCATTTATTTTTTTTCAATTATTTACATCTCCCAAAGAATGAGAGATGAACCTATTCACAGCTCCAACTTGTTTCTCAATTTTTTGTTAATTTAGGAATATCTCATCATAGTATGTTTATATACACTTCATCGACGGTTCGATGATTAGCTTGATGTTAAGCGCCATAATATTCCTGCCCACCATTAGTATTTCAGTCAATGGATCGGGCTGTGCCCATCCTCTACAAATCTGCAAAAATGTTGGAAGAAGTTAGGCACATATCTAAGAAGTACACACACACACGTTATGTTACATTATTGACACTAATGATATCATGCATCTGTCCTTTTTTAGTCTAAATCTTTACCTGATTTCTAAAACTGATTAGTAAATCTCAACTTTGTTTCTCTCTAACAGCTAAATGGAGACAAGATTTTAACGAGTAAGACAAAAAAACCAATAAGAGTATCCTTGTCATGGTCGCATGTGGAGACTTCGTTGTCTACAATTAAAAATAAAAATGGAGATCATAGTGTCTAGTTGATGAGTTTGCAGGCACCATCAATACATATATTTATCATACTTTGGAGCTTTAGGCTTTAGGGTGATTTTCAACAAAGATCACCATACCTATCAAAGCTGTTTTTCACCCTCTTATCCTCAGAACTTATACTGATTTAAAAATTTAGGCAAATATAAACAAAACTGACAATGCAACCATGCAAATGAAGCTCTGCTTGCAATGAATCTAGTTCTTACCATTGCTGATTCTTCCTGAACTCTGTAAGAACTGGATATATGTTCTCAAATGCTTTGTAAGTCTCATCTCTTACCTGAAAAACTCATCGTTAAATGATTTTTACCAGATATGGAATGAAAAAAAAAAATAAAAAATTAACCATGGTTTATATTTCAAATATACAGCGAGAAACCTTAGCTCCAGTAAGTACAATTTTTCCTGAAACGAAGATGAGCAGCACTATCTTTGGTTGTTTCATCCTATAAATCAAGCCCGGGAAGAGTTCTGGTTCATACTGAGGGGCAAGCAAAACAAAATAAACGTCAAAGTAACCCTTTGATAAAATATCCTTTGATGAAGGTTCAATAAAGATCCTTACATATCCGGAAAAATAAACTATCAAACTGGAAAATATCCTTGAATAATAAAGGATTTTACTTCATTAAAAAGACACTTTTTTTTATGAGAATTAAAAAAAAAAGGCACTCAAACTACTAAGTTGTGCATCAAGGACCACGTTGTTAAAGAATATCAACATGTAGTTATCCAATAATCTAAGAAGACTACCATTATGAAACAAGGTAAGAGTGCAACTATTTAACAAGGACAAAACTATGTCTAAAGAACGAAAAAAAAGTATTAGCTAACTTCATTTCCAACATATTGGCATCTTTATGGTAAGAAAGAAAGCAGGGCTGTAAAGGAACCTATAATACTTACACTAGAAAAAGCTCCATGAGAATAAGCAAGACCCTCAAGCCTAATGGGAAATTTGACATCGCAGGAACCTACAATGTTCTGGATTTTGAAATCCTATATCAGTTAGAAAATGATGCATTAGTACAAATTAGAAGATATCAAGTACAATCATGGAGAAAAATAGAGAAGCGCTATCCCCAAAAGCAACCAAAGCATACCTTAAATTTAGCTGGGAAACCAAGCTTTTGAATAATTCGGGCATACTGAAAAATAAAACATCATGCAATGAAAGCTGCTTGACAAGATGACCTCTTTCGCTTCTTTTTAACAGAAAACGTTTTTAAGATATGTAACAAAGAGTAATCACGCAAAAAAAAAACATTCATTGATTGAATACCTGGCATCCTAAATAACCAGACCCTAAAATTTTCTATACGTGATGGCAAAGATATCGAGTACCTTTCGTGCTGCCAATTTTGATTGTTGTTCACTCTTCGCTCCAGTACAAACCTAAACAAGATTTTTAAACATAGTGAGATCTAGACTAAAAAGTAGTGACGCAGAGCTATATGTCAATTATACAAAACCATCTTGTAGCACTTACCATCTTCCCAGAAGCAAAAATTAATGCCGTGGTCTTCGGTTCCCTTATCCGCATAATAACAGCAGCAAACCGCTGTAATTTGTATCATAATTGACAATTGTATTGAACCTTCATAAAAATACAAAGCAATGTTTTCTTGTAGGAACAAAAATATTTTCTCCATAGAATTAAAATGTGAGTAGACAAGCACGTGTTGCTTCATCGTCACTTGCCTTGGGATTGTACTCAGCATTGCGAGCTTGAAGAGCAATGGCCTTTAGATCCAACTTGCAGTCTAAATTCACCGTTGACACAATATTCCTGAAAACGAAAACAGCACCTGAAGAATTTATAAAGATTGTAGCAAATCCTTGTCGCAATTCTTGTCACCAGATTTTTTTATCAAATAATGTAAATTCTCAAAAGGATAAGAAAATAAGTAAAAACTATTTCAAATTTGAGAAGACAAGCAAAATAGATTCTCAAAATACTTTGAACTGTATGACCATTTATGTCTTCATATCAAAAACCAGTAAAGTTGTACAATCGTGGTATTCATCATCAAAAAGCCTAGAATCTCTCTTCGCATCCAAGTATCCAAAGAGAAATCGTTAAATAATTCAAAATTTGAAAATAATCCAAAGAGAAAGCCTAGATTCCGCCATTTTGTTAAATAATTTGAATCTTCTATAAGAGAAATCGTGCATCTGACTAACTACTGTTTAAATCTACCTCTAGAACTTCTAACACAATTCAAAATTATACCTGTTCACATCTTGTAGCAGAGAAATCCTCTTAATACCGTGTTCTTATTGATAGCAAAAGATGAATAGAGAACAATATGACACTTGCATATACAAAACTAAGTTGTTTGTAAAAAGTATTTGCATTAAAACAATCCTACTTTTTTGCTCTTTCTGTTTATGAACAATTTATGCATCATGACGAGAAATCCTAAGAAAGAAATATTAATAATGATGAAATATTACAATTTTTGGCCACCCGAGTTATCTTTACCAAAATTCGAGGATATAATTGAACATATTAAATAAATATTAATGGTTTTTGTGCATATAATTTCATGCAACGTTGCTTAAAAGCAGTTATGACCTAGTTGACTGCAAAGCTAAATTGAGTGTCTCAAAGAAAGAAGTTGACCTAAAGATAACTATTTTGGAAACTAATTCAATTGCCGGAGTTTGTGAGAAAGAAAAGTAGATAAGAAGAATCCGAGTCAATGGATCACTCACTGGAGGGTAGGTACAATCCCCGAAGGGTGCTTCTTGAGATCCACAGGTTGACTTCCTTCCAATCCTGGATCTGACATTCCTTCATAAAGTATGCAAAAATAGTAATAATTAAGACCCGATCGACAAGAACAAATCAAAACAGTACAACTGGATCGGAACAAGAATCCAATCCGAAAAGTAAGCAATTGGAAATGGACGACAGAAAAGGGGTGAAATAGAAGATCGGACCTCGCACGATCGAAGAACCTGGGGTTGGGAGAGGGATCGATGAGGAATTAAGAACGGGCTGAAAGAGGAGCGCGAAGAGTTTCAAAAGGAGCGCAGTTTTATACGATGTGGTGATAGGAGGAAGCCGAAGGGCTAATTTGTAGAGAGAGAGAGAGAGAGAGAGAGAGAGAGAGAGAGGAGAGTCTTAGTGACGGAACTCGTAACGAGGAAAGTAATAGATATAGAGATCGGATTCTTTGGATCTGAAGCAGGCCGAGACCGTATTTAGTTTCCTAAACTGTCCTCCTCAATTTCCATTTTCCCGCCTAGGCCGAATGGGTAATTTGGTAAATATAATAAGAGTTAACAGCGTCACAAAATGAGCGGTCGGGTCGGCCTTGTCTTCAATCCAACAACGTCACCATGATTATTGGGCCAGGCCGACCCAATAGGCTCTGTCTGGATCAAACCTACTTTGGGGTGGATCAAGACTCGGGCTCCGTGAATCCACTTAACTGTGGGTAGTTTGAGACAGTTCCTAACTTGACCGCGAGTGACTCGTAGGTCGACCGAATTTTTGGCTTAGCATCAAACGCATTGCAGCGCTATTGAAAAAAAAAATTTCAAAAATGGCTTGTTGGTCCAACTCTAGATAATGCCCACATATCGACTTGCTAGACAAAGTCAGAGATCCGAGCCTTAATCAAAAAACAAAAATAAGTCGGGTCGAAGGAATAAATAATTCAAGCTTATGTCAAGGCTTTCTCCTACGTTAATTCACAATTGAAATTAAATATAAAATTAAAATATAAAATATAAACATGGGATCAATTATCTCAAATGTTTTTACAATTAACAAATAATTATGGTATTGAAATTATAAATATTTATATTGACAAATAGAGAAAAGTGTAGTTTAAACATTATTATTAAGTTAATATTCAGGGTAGTTTAAATAGTACACCTTGAACTGTTTTTTCAATTACGAACCGCTGTGTAGTTAAGTGTTTTGATTCAATTTGGAGCTCTGATGATATCTTTTCCATTAATTTCAAATTCTATTAATATCACAATAAAGTTCAAAATAAATCAGTAATCATCAAAGTGGTTAGAATTTAAATTAAAAAACCTAATAAAAAATACGATATATATACGTATAGTATGAATTAATAGTTATGTCTAACTTACTAATAATTAAAAGGTGTAAGTTCTGTTTGTCAAAAAAATAAAATAAAATAAAATAAAATCTAATTTGTTAATTAATTCAAATATTAAATTTTAAATTATATTTTATCTTAACGTTGAAAATCGAACGAGAAACGAAAAAGGAAATAAGCGAAAAAACAGAAACGTCGAGATTTAAATGAAAAATAATTTCGAGTATAAATTATTAATCAGAAATCAAGATAGAATAATTTTGTCGATTCAAACATATATTTACACATTAAATTAGAATTCTAATTCTAGTAGTAACGAAATTTTTAACATGGGTCGAACCGATTAAACCCAACGAGAATTAATCCAAAACTAACTAAACAAATAATAACTATATGTTATATTAAAATAAAAATATAAGATTATAGTAAAATAATTAATTTTAAATTAGTCAAAATAAAGCATGGCTTGTCCGGGTCTCCATCAATTTCCCATTGGCGACCCTAGAAATCCAAACTTAAAAAGGCCATTCGAACCTTCTTCTTCCCTCTCAGATTCCTCTCTCTCTCTCTCTCTCTCTGTTGCAGAGGAATTTCCATTGCCAAAAACTCCGTTTTCACGCTACCTTCCTTTCCATATGCTTTATTGATTTCCTTTTCCTGTATAAAACAGCGTAGCTTAAGGTTTCCTCCTCGTCCTCAACCCTCGTTTTGTTTTGTTTTTTTTTTTTTTTTCTGTTTCTGACCTTCGAGTCGTTCTGTAAAACTGCGAGCAATGGAGGGAGTCGTTTCGGAATTGAAGCCGAAGACGAAGATCGTTTGCACTTTAGGGCCGGCGTCCAGGTCCGTCCTGATGATCAAGAAGCTTCTGAGGGCTGGGATGAACGTCGCGCGTTTCAACTTTTCGCACGGATCGCATACCTACCACCAGGAGACGCTTGATAACCTAAGGGCCGCGATGGAAAATACTGGAATTCTCTGCGCCGTAATGCTTGATACCAAGGTTTCCCATCTCATATTTATTTCCTTTTTTGAAAAATAATATTTTATTTTCTGTTTTCTTCCGATTTTCATCATTGCAATCTACAAAAAGGTATGATTTTTAATATACATCTTCGCTAATTTTCTAAAATCCGCTATGATTGCTTGGAGCCCAAGCTGAGATTCTTCTAATTTGTCTTCTAGCGTATGAACTCGGAATTTGCTACACGATCCTTTGAAACTGCTGTTTATTTGACTGATTTTGATGTCATTATACTCGCCCCGCATTGACATGCTTGTCTTGTACTCTGTTTTGCCACAAAAATTAATCCTTTATTTGAATAAACGAATGATGTTATGAGACGGAATCATCTACTTCAATCGAGGATAGACTCTTTGATGATTGCTCTTGCGCCAAGTAATGTTATTATAATCAGAAAACAGTAGCTTCAGTGTAGAAATTATGTTCAATCCAATACATGGCAAGTGTTATGAGAAATTTTCGATATGTAAATGATCTTCGGGCTGTGAAAATTTTGAGTTTCTCTTTAAGCTCGGTAACATTCTTATCGATCTCTTTTTGGAACGATTGACAGGGGCCGGAGATTCGAACTGGATTCTTGAAAGACAACAAACCGATTCAACTACAACAAGGCCAGGAGATAACCATATCGACCGACTACAGCCTAGAAGGCGATGAGAATACAATTTGCATGAGCTACAAGAAACTGGCCGAGGATGTAAAACCAGGGAGTGTGATACTCTGTGCAGATGGAACAATTTCGTTCTCGGTTTTATCGTGTGACCCGGATTTGGGTTTGGTCCGATGTCGATGCGAGAATTCTGCTGTTCTTGGCGAGAGGAAGAATGTGAATCTCCCCGGAGTTATAGTAGATCTTCCAACTTTGACTGAAAAAGATAAGGAAGATATTTTACAATGGGGTGTTCCTAATCAGATTGATATGATTGCTCTTTCTTTTGTTCGGAAGGGTTCAGATCTTGCAGAGGTTCGGGAGCTGCTCGGAAATCATTCGAAGACTATCCTTCTTATGTCTAAAGTACATAATTTCGACTATTTATAGGTTTATGTTGTCAAATTCGATTTTAAATTAAATTTGATGTTTGATTCTTAGGTTGAAAATCAAGAAGGTGTTGCGAATTTTGACGATATTCTGGCTAATTCGGATGCATTCATGGTGGCAAGAGGCGATCTTGGAATGGAAATTCCGATCGAGAAGATCTTTCTGGCCCAAAAAGTGATGATATACAAGTGTAACATCCATGGAAAACCAGTTGTGACGGCGACCCAAATGTTGGAATCGATGATCAAGTCTCCCCGGCCGACCAGAGCTGAAGCTACCGATGTGGCAAATGCAGTTCTGGATGGAACCGACTGTGTGATGCTTAGTGGGGAAACGGCTGCCGGAGCTTACCCGGAACTTGCAGTGAAGACCATGGCGAAGATATGCATAGAAGCTGAAAGTACACTCAACAATGGAGATGTCTTCAAAAGGATTATGGAGCATTCACCGGTGCCGATGAGCCCGTTGGAGAGCTTGGCTTCGTCCGCCGTCAGAACGGCAAACTCGGCCAAAGCCGCTCTCATTCTGGTCCTAACCCGAGGAGGAAGCACGGCAAAACTGGTCGCGAAATACCGACCCGGGATGCCTATTTTGTCTGTTGTAGTCCCGGAGATAAAAACAGATTCCTTTGACTGGTCGTGCAGCGATGAATCTCCGGCGAGGCACAGCTTGATATTCCGGGGACTGGTGCCATTTCTCAGCACGGCGTCGGCCAAGGCTTCTCATTCGGAGACCACAGAAAAGGCGATAGAGTTTGCCATCCAACACGCCATGGCGAAGGGGCTGTGCAAGGCCGGCGATTCCGTGGTGGCCCTGCACCGCGTCGGAGCCGCATCGGTGGTCAAGATTCTGACCGTCAAGTGATTATTTTTGGGCGGCGGTTTTAGTTTGTTCTTTGAATTCTTTACGATTGCAGGTTTTTGGGCTTTCAAGTTTTGATCTTCCTGCGTTTTGTTTATGCATTTTACACTTTTATAATCGAGTTTTGATGAGTTTACAGAGTCTCAGTGACTAACAATGGAGGTTTCTGAGATTTAATGGATGGATTAAGGCTCTTAGTTGCTTCTTAATTTTTGCAAAATTACATGTTTTCATCGCTAATGATTCATTTTAATTACCTGTTAATTTTTTTTAATCTTCCACTTATGAAACAGGGTGCCCATAATTGAATCGGAATCAACCGCGCTCAGTCCTAGTTCGGTCTCGGAAACCTAACCGGTTTTGCGACGTAAAAAAAAAAAACTCTGGACTATGTTTATTTTAGCAAAAAAAAAAAATCGTTGAAACTTCAAAATCGAGTCGAATACTCAAATTTGTTCCAATCTTATTCAAATTCAAAAAATTATCTATAATTCGACTCGAACTCTGTTGCAAACTCAACAAAATCCGACCAAAACCAAACCCTACTATATATTTTTGTAACGTTAGTTTGTAATTTTAGTTGTAACAAAACTAGAATATAACTCACTTTGAACTATAATTAACGATTCATTTCCAATTTCGGCTCTAAACTTTGAAAACCGTTTGTTCATTGTTTTGTTGGAATTTCAAACTGAACCGAACTCGAACGTACTGGGTATAGTTTACTAAAGTTTTATCCGCTATGAATACTATGATTTTGTATGCTCGTGCTATTATAACTTAATAATTTCTCAAAAATTGTAGATTGTCCAACTAAATCAATTAATTAAGCAATTAATGAATTAATTATACTTAATTAAAATACAAAAGAAAATTAATAAATTGGGTAAGGTTCTAAGAAAAACACAAAAAAATAATTATTAATTTTTTTATCTAAATAAATTTTATTAATTCTGCAAATTTTAATGGTTGATTTTTTAATTTAAATTTAACTTTTAATATTTATTCGCCCAACAGTATTTTAGTACAGACTGCACGTAGGCGCCTGTTTGGTAAGAAGAAAATGGCGGAGCAGCAGCACCAGGAGGACTCTCCGCCGTCACCATCATCGACAACCATAACTCCGGCCTCAATTGTATCAATGGCGGAGGATCTGCAGCGCACTGTCATCCAATCAAAGGATTCCGCCCTTCGTTCTGCTCGTTCTCTCCAAATATCTTCTTCCTCTCATCTTCGTAGCTTTCAGGTCACCTCCACTTACCCACTTTACCTTTCTCTGAATTCAATCGTTTTTTTTCCTATTTCGCATAGGTCTAATTCTTTTCGGCCCTGTTATTTGATTCTAGTCATGAAAAATGTGTATCTTGACTGATCCCGGTTTGCTTATAGCATATTTGTATGCGGAGCTCCTTTAAGTAGATGCAACTATAAATTATTATTTGTTCTTTATCGGTATGGAATGACCACTTAAGGAAAAGCTCAATCTTAAAGACTGACTGACACAGAGGGGGTGCCTAGGTGATTTGTATGCCCACATGAAACACAAGACGATCAATTTCTTGTAATACACCTGGGGGAATACATACTTTCTGCTGTCAGAAGCTTCCCTAGTTCGCCCGGTCCCTTATGTTAACTCATCCACAAGGGCTAACTGCTCCAATACCAGTTGAAAATTTTATTGGGTAGAACCCAGATTGTAAGGGAGGATGCCTGAGTTATAAATCCACCTACTTAGATATAGCTAGCGGATGTAAGACAGCTAGTATCCTACTTAATATTGCTATTGGTTTTACTGTTTCTTTTTATCAATGGCTGTGTTGTTTTCATTTTTTTAAACAATTGTCGCAGTGAAATGAAGATCATGGTTTTGCAGGATTTCGTACCTGATGCATTGTCTCGGTGTAGGGCATTTGAAGATGCTTTCTTCACCAAAATCAAAGGTTTTGTCTATGTATTATATTTGCTTTGTGGCTGAATGTTGTTTTCGTAGTATTGTAGGAGCTCACCTTTTTCTCTTTGTATTTTTTCACTCTTATGGATCTCTATATGAAAAAGAAATGTAGAACTTTTTTTCTTTGTTTAATAATCTTTTGGCATCTGTTGACAGTTGGACTGTTGAATGCAAAGGATCATCCAGTTGAAACTATTGGGATTTCATTTGCAGCTAGCCTTCTCCTGATGCGAGGTATTGGGCAAACTCTTTTATCTCAATAATTATTCATCTAATGTTTTCTCCTACTGAATTAAATGGGTAATTTTATTTTATTCGGCTTCATACTTGTCTTTTGTTTATTAATCGACGACTAATGTCTAATGGAAATCCAATGCGGTATTACAAGTAGAATGAAGAATAAATTAGTCTTCAAAATGAGCACTAGTATTTTGATTTTGGCCTCTAGGTCTAACCTGCATTTCTTGGAATGATAAGACGTCTGATATTCGATTCTCACTTGAGATAGTTAATCCGCATTGAGATGGACTTGAGTTTTGTGAATAGGGACCAAGTTGGGTTGTGGAATGGAAACTCTTTTTTTCTACATCAACTTGATTTGCCCCAATGACCCGATTCAGGAAGTATCAGCATATTCACTTTTGATACATCTCTATTCTGTGTGTGAAGGCTTCAAAACATTAGTTATGCTAGCTACAATGTTTGATGTTCAATTGTTGGTTCAACATGTAAAGAATAAAATGCAGATAGTATGGATAATATAACCCTGCAATTATACAATTCAGTGACTTTTCCTTCCCTTTTGCAAACTTTTATTTTTTATATGATTTTTGTTTCTTTCAAAAAAAAAAAAGGCGAAGATCCATCATATCTCGTCTGGGAGAAATTAAGCCCAAGCAAAGAGTTGGTATGCTTTAATTCATAAAAACCATCCTTGTATGTTTTCCCAATCCTGTAGTTTTACAGTTTCCTTATATTTTTTGGTGTATTTGGAATTAGTAGAACAAAGTGACTTGTGATAATGAGATATGGAGTACTTTTACAATTTTTTTTTTTTGTTCAGGATTGCTAAGATAACTCTTGCTTAGGGATGTTGAGCATCTTTGCGTCTCACACCTTTTGTTTGTTATTCTTCTTTTAATATGTGTATATATATGTAGTTTACCAATAAAGAAAATTGGTTTTACTCTTCCATAGACCTCAAAAATCGAAAGTTAAATTCAGGTTCCTTACTTTGTGCCATGAGTGAATTTTTATGTATCAGTAGAAAGATTTTTCTTGTCTGCAGGACCAAGAAGATTTTTGTTTCGTCATACCTTTGGACGACTTCAAAGTGAGGAGGTATTTCTCTCTTCCATGATTGTCTTATGAGTAAGGATAGAAAGAGATCTTAAATGAACAACTTTTGAGTGGGACCTTGATGTTTCACTGTGTACATGCCATAAACATATTGTACCCATTAGTGAGTGACACATCAATGTGTTAATGAAAATTTAAATTGTCATTTTAGTTTTATCCTTGTTTTGTTGAGCCTTCCTTCTTTCATGAATGTACTGTTATTAGCTAGTGCTTGAATGTCACATGCTGTAAAAACTAGGACAACTAAAAAATCTAAAGGTCCAAGCACGTTGCTTTTCATGTTTTTTGATATGCTCGTCGTCATGTGCAGGCACAGTTAATTAAAGCCGAGAAGAATGTGAAAGAGCTGAACCTTTCAGTTGATTTAATGAAGAAGGAAAGCAGAAAACTGCTTGAGAGAGCATCTCTGGCCGAAAAGGACATGATTTATGGCCATACTGAGCTCAAGTAGAAGTATTTTAGTGCACATTCTACCATGAGTTTCATTTTCTTATTAACTTTCTAGCTCTGATTATTCAAACATACAGGAATGCTGGCAATCAAATTCAACGCCTTACCAAATCAGTATATAACATTGAATCCCAGGCTACAGGTATGCAAGTGCAAATTGAGTATTGAATATGTTAAAGTTTAATGTGACTTGAACTCTAGCTGAGCCAGATCAGACCTATACATCAATATTAGAGTTTTATGTTTTTTCTATATATTGATTGAGCCGCAAAACTCAATTGTCCCTTGATTTTATATAGTAAATTTTTCTTCTGCTCGTGATTTTTTCGTGTCTGGTGTCCCTTTGTTTTCACGTTTATTTTCTTTTTCTCAATTATTATTGTTCGATTTTCAACATAACGCAGTTATTCCAAGTTTAGTGGTTTGCACGATGGTTTGATCTTTGTCTGCAGAAGGTTCTTCCAAGTGTTAACTCGATATTTCTAGTCCCCTGTTATCAAATTAAAATAGCTCAACAGCTATTGGATAGAATAGAAATTTAAATAATGTTTTCTTGTGCTATTGAAGAAATTATTTGCTGTTCATTTATGAATTGGACAAGCGGAGGTGGAATGAGATTCAGTTTTTCGGTTTAAGTGGGTTATAGTTAGATGTTAGAAGTGGATTCTGACGGGCAGGGATCAAATCTAACTCCCTTGCTGCGCGCACTAATACTAATCATGTTTCTTGATAAAATAACCATGGCCATTGACTCTATTCATTCAATGCTCATTCTAGTTATTTATTTTCTTATCTTGTTTGTTTCCAATATGTTAGAGTGGATGCTGGTTTGGTTCGAAAAAAATATGTAAACATCATGATATTTATTCAATCTAATGGACTTTATTTTATATGGCAGATTTGATGGATGGGCTGCGAGAAATTCCGGGGAGGGAGGCTCTGAAACTTCGAGCAGAGGTCAGTTTAAACTTGTGTTCTTGATGCTGCAGATGTTGATTTGAAACTGATGTTCTTTGTCTCACTCCTCAATAATCAGGTTGCTTCAATGACCTCATTTTTGAAGCAACAGAGGATCATGCTGGATAAACGAATAACAAATATATCCGAATTGGGGATTCCTGTCTGACAACTGAGCATGGAATCAAACTCTGAAGTATTTTTTTTTTTTTTTTTGGAAATTGAGTGTTGGAATTGAATTCTTACAGTTGGTAAGTTGAAGAGCATCAACAACGTGCAACTTATGACAATTATTTCTTGGGTAATGATGTTACAGATAACCGGATTTGACGAATATGACAGTGTTTATTGGTCTTTTTGAAATTCATACTGCCATTTAACTTGAAATTCAGTCAGAAACAAACAGTCTTAGTAGGTTTAACGTCATAGTATAGTGGCAGTCCTTTATTTGTTGACCTTTCTGTCAAGATCCTATTTAGGCAGAGTGAATTAATCTGCAATCGGGTGGGCAGAACCGGTTGGACCTAGGACCGGACCGACTGGTTCGGGCTGGTTCTGCGCATAGCTCGGTTTGTGACCTCAAAACCCATGGTTCCTTGTGGTTCCGGTTTCAGAATTGGAAAGTCAAAACTGAAATTGGCAATCCGGTCTCGATTCCAAACAAAATTGCCCCGGACGTCGCCCACCCTGCAATAATAAAATGAAATAGAGGAGCAATTGTAATCACAATGAGAATAAAACTGCTATGAGTTAAGTTGAAAAGGGTTAACTATGGGCAAGTCCCTGTATTTATAAGGTATGGAAAACTCATAGCATAAACATTTTCCTTGCACTGAACACGAGCTTAATTTTAAGTCAAGTCGGTTGACTCTACATCCCATATGACACACCTATGTCAACTTGACAGGCAAGGTAGAGACAGGCTCAATTCTTATAAGCTAAAGTGCAAAATAAAATAAATAATTTATAAATATAATATATTTTTTATTAATCTCAATAACAAAAATGTATTAGCTTATATTTAAAACAAATAATATTGTAATCGAAATACTTAGTACTTTATATTATCCAAAAATAAAATCACGTAAAATTCAATTCTGAACAAATAATATTATACTACGAAGACTTAAAATGTTAGATTAATGCTGTGACGAGCAACAATAAATTTATATATATTTTTTTATACAAAATATAATTAAATGGTCACCGTAAATACATAATATTATAGAGAGCACGAAGATTCAGAAACAACTACTCTCAGAGGAAAAATCAGCACTCGAGAGTGCTGACTTTTAGACGTCAATGACGAGAGGTAAAATTTGATCATCCCACATTTTAATCTAAATCATGTTTGGAGAGATTAAGGATCTAGCCCATCATATCGTCATCAGGAGTACAAAGAGAAAGCCATATAAGATGAAATAAAGGAAGGAAGCTAGTAAAAAATAATAAATGGATCTCATTACAAAAAAAAAAAAAACAGTCAAAAACAAAAGAAGATAGAGAGACGTAGAGAGAGAAAGAGGAATGATAGGTAGTTCTAGTAGTAGTAGAAGGTAATTGAGTCTTATTATGCATTAGAAAAAGGGTCGATACATGAACACATTCCCAACCACTAGATTATTTGACTTTTTTATCATTTCTCGTTGCTCACTCTTCATCAATCTATTCGCCCAGTAAACTGCAGCTTTGATCTGCAGTTTCAGGAGGCTTGGCTATGGCGGTCCTCGCTTAGATGGTGTATGGAAGAGGTTTGGGGAGTCCAACCACTGAGCCACACAGCAAGGTGTTGTCTGGAATGTTGTATTCGTCTCTCAGTGATCGAGCGGGAGACAGAACGCTGACGTACAGCTGCTGTCCGAGGTACCTGTTCTCCGTCAGCTCTGATCGCAAGTTCCACATTCCGGCGTTGTCGAAGGTCAGAAGAATGGCTGCCCATGATTTTGGGTAGACCTGGACTGTGTGCCTGCTCACTGCATCGAGAAGGTTGTAGTTGCTTCTCTTTGCTGGGCTCCATCTCCCGTGCTCAACTCTGCGTGAAAAAAGATCAAGATTTGTCAGAAAATGGTAGTGAGATTTGAGAAGTTAGTGTTTAGAGATTGGTCATTAATGGCGGAGGATGGAAGAGGGACTAACGCGACGGCGAAGAAGGAGTATCCATCGAGGTGCCATGATTGCAGACTCTTCTCGTGGTTCTCGAAGATGATCTCCACGAAGTTACGGAAGGTGGCATTTACAACGTTGGGAGTGATCTTAGGAGCGGCAGTGGCAGAAGTTTCTTTAGCGTCGTCGGAGATGGTGTCGTATTGGAAGACCTTGTCGGCGACGCCGAAATACTCAGCGAGCTTCAGTGGGGTAGCTGGGTCGACGTGAGAGACGCCATTGATAGCATAACGGAGCTTTCCGCCGGCTCTGCTGGCAGAGTTCACGAGCTTGATGGTGCGGGTAATGTTGATGGAACCGTAGTGGTACGATCCTTGAGGGTTAGGTCTGGCAGCGGAGGCGGTGAGGTTCCATCGGAACGATCGGAACTGATTGAGAGACCAGGCCCAACCGACCGGAGCTGGGGGGATGACCGGAGATGCAGGAGCACCTTTGCTGTTGGTGTACCGGATGATTCCTTTGCCGGTGAGGACATTCTTCGTGAATCTAGTGGAAGCGACCATATAGTAATCCTTAGGATCTTGGTTGGCCGTGACGAGGAGTGAAAAGCACTGTCCGACGTGAACGTCGAGAGATTCATAAACGTTCTGAACGACGTGAGAACCCTCCATTTCCACAAGCTTCAACGTATGGTCTTGAATTCTGAAGTTCACCGAAGTTTTCAATCCGACGTTGCATACTCTGTACTTGTACGTCTTTCCGGGCTTCATGGTGAAGAGCGGCTCGTCTTTGCCGTCGCCCTTGGCGGTCTTACCGTTGATGAGAACTCCGTCCGGCCTGCCGATTGATCGGCCGCTGTCCAGCAACTTCTTGAGGACGGAGTGGCCCTTGAGGTACCAGTCGCCCATCAGGACAGTGTACTCGTCTTCAGGGTCGGGGTACGGAACTGGGATGAGAAGACGGCTGTTAACACGAAGACCACCGAATCCGCCGGAGGCACGGTGGACGGAGGTGGAAGGATAATAGAAATAGCTTCCGATCTGATCCTTCACCTGAAAATGGTAGGTGTAGTTGGTACCCGGCAGAATCGGGCAGTTAGTTCCGGGAACTCCGTCTTGCCATGAGTTCTTCCTGTGCTGAATTCCATTCCTGAAAGAAAACCCAAATCTCCATTAAAACAAAGCTCCTACAAAAAACATAGATATAACGAAGAAGACGATGACAGAGGTCGTACCAGTGCAAGAGGAATGGCTCGTCGAGATTGTTGAAGACATTAACGACGACATTGTTGTTGGAGGTGGAATTAATGTTCGGACCGGGGAACTGATCGTTGATGAGAATGACTCGTTGAGGAACACCCAAGGGAGAGATGGTGCCGTAGGTGACATTCCAGGTGAAGAACAGGTAAGGATCTTCGGCCTTCACCGGCGACACGGCGGCGGCTGCAACACAGAGCAGCAACGCTAACATCACCTTACCCATCTTCTTTTTTAATTGCTATCTTTCTCTCTCTTCTCTCTAAAACCAACCCCTCTTCTTTAATGGAAGAAGATGTCCTTTTAGATTGGTCTTCTTCTGTGTTCCTATGGAGCTCTCCTTTCCTGTCCTTTTATACAGACTTACCTCTCTTCCTCAGCCATTAAAGCTCTGCGATTTTTGCTCTCCTCCTTCGCCTTCTTCTTCTCCCACGCTTTCCGCTTTACCTCACGTTTCCTTTCTATTTTTCTCTTCCCCTCTTCCCTTCGATTCAGACAAAGACCCGCGCAGAGAGAGAGAGAGAGAAGGGCGTTGGAGCTCCTTCCAACGGCAGTCCCTTCTGAAACCTCTTATATTTGGGTAAATACTAAAATAGAACTTTTAAGGTGTTATTTTTAAAGATATCCTGAACTCTTTATTTAATCAATTTACCCCTCAAAGTCGGTATTATTTTTGTTAATAAACCTTAAAAAATAATTATTTTATCCCATAATTTATTTTTATTTATTATATTTAAAAAAAAATTTACTTATAGACTTTTTGTTGTTATTGCTAATACCTCAAAAATTTGAAATGTTAATTAACGAAAATAAAAATTTTAAAAATTCACACTTCAAAATTCATTTTGATATTTAACTTATTTATTGTTTATACTATTTTAATCTTTAATGAATATATAATATTTTTTCTTTAATTTTTATATTTTTATTTTTATGGTGATTTATCTTTTAATTTTATATCTTAATCTTTATCACTTACCATTTCAATAACTGATTTGTACCATTAATATGATAAATAAAAATAATTAATTACGTCATTAATCATGCAAATTAATCGTTGATAGGTCAAAATATAACAATTTGAAGTTAAAAGTACATAACTCTTTGCTTAAAATATTCGGTTTTTCAGACAAAATACATGCATATATTACATTAAATTTTGAAATAAATTTCAAAGTGTCGATCCCTCTAATATATATTTATTATTATCTATATTTGGATTAGATGGAAAGTGAAGAGAGAGAGAGAGAGAGAGAGAGAGAGAGAGAGAGAGAGAGAGAGA
>CM039524.1:13587853-13677982 GCA_022433055.1 Begonia peltatifolia
AGAGAGAGAGAGAGAGAGAGAGAGAGAGAGAGAGAGAGAGAGAGAGAGAGGAGGTAGGAACTAGAACAACATAGCTTTACCAATTTAATTGGTATGGAATAATGTTAAATTTAAAGTCTAATTTTGGATTTTAAATTTTGTATCGATTGATGCGACTGAAGTCTTATTTAAAATTGCTAATTAATTAAAGACACGTAAATATCATATGCGGTTGGGTTTGAAATTTTTCTTTTCACCTAGTTCGGACAGGGCCACTTCTGTCATGGGTCAGGTTTCATGAAGGCAGACCGGTCTGTTGGCTTTGTCCAAGCGTTTGGTGCACATCCGGGGGTCTTCAAGCAGTTTTTGACTAGCCCCAACGGATTGCCGGTGTGCTTGCGGTGGATTCCGACAAGATCCTAACCCGTTTGCGGTAGATTCCAAGTTCTTGAGGAGCTTAGTCGAAATCTGTTGGAAGCTCGCGGGCTCGACCTCATACCACCCTTCTCGGGTGGGGCCAGCTGAGACCGCGCTGGGGTCCCTGAAGGCTTGTCAAGCCCATCCTCAGCCTCTTTGCAGCAGCCTGGGCTTGACACGCTGCAGATTGCGACGTAAATATCGTGTCATGAAGTAAACTCGGGAGTACAAAATTAAAATGCAAACTAAGTTTACAAATTATGAACAAAGGAGGGAGTTCTAACTATAGTAAGCATCACTCAAATACATAAGCGTGCACAGCCATACGAGACCGCAAAGAGTGGTAAATCTAGAATCATGCTTCTACTTCTATTTAGGCATTTCACATTTTCATACAAAAAGATGCAAAGAAATAAGAAAATTCTCAATATTTTGACCAATAATTTTGCATAAAGTATTGGTCAAATGCACGTATAAAACATCATTGTACAACGGCACAAGAACTACGACTATTTATTGAACTTTTTTACACCAATCCCCTCCTCCTCGCCCTCGTTATTCCTAGTAAATTTAAGCTGTCGAACATTTTCCCGTTCTCAACTAATCAAGAAGGAACCAGATTATTCAAATCTTGCACTTGAGAAGAAACCGAAAAAAATAACAAAATGGACGCGAGTTAATTTCTATTTAAACAACAATCTAAAGCTCTAAACCAACCTTGTTAAAATGGATTACTTTCTTCTCATAACCTGAAGCCGTGCTTTCATCTCTGGAGAGTCTCCACTGTCCGCACATTCACATTTGTCATTCCTTCAATCCTGTCTTTGGTTATTTCCACAAAATGTCCTACTATTTCTTGAAATTGCTTCAGGCCCGATAGTGGGAGAATGATCGTAGAGCGATCAGCACCGGCAACCTGAAAAAGTCAGTGCCCAACATAGTTCAGATTCTTTTTTTAAGAAACAGGCTACATTGAAGGAAAAAAGATGCAAGAGAAGAAGAGAAAAACTCTTCTCCGAACAAAAAAACAAGTACTTAATTTAGCTTAACTTCTCTCCAGTTAGAGATCATTAAACTTAAAAGATAGCTTTAAACAACTTAGAACAACAGGTCTGCTTGGTAATAGCAAACATAATTCAAATTTTGAGCATCCGATTGATAGGGGAAGATAGAAAGAGCGTGTTCCTTGCAAACCTCGGATATCCTCAAGAAATGACCCCTGTTGTTGCTCCCAAGATCAAAGAAAAATCTCTTTTGGTCGACTCTGAATACTTTTGAGACCCCCAAGTTATTAATTTCGTCATGATCTGGCAACTCAATTTGCATGCTCACGTTCAAGTCATGAGTTGCGGCAGACTGATTACCATGGCCTGATATGAAGCCTGCCCCTGCGTCATCAGTAAGCCCAACTAGGGGTTCCGGAGGCACAAAACCTTGCTGTTTCAACAATCATTTGGTTAGAGAGCAAGGAAAAAGCAAATGTAAGGATGAATAAATCAAGAAGCTGTGCTTTAATAGTTGGACACCTGATTGGGAAGTACGTAAAGCCTAGATGCTTCGTCGATATCCACCAATATGTTCTTGAATGCAGTCCACCCATCTTCCTGGTCACTTCCTGTAGGAACGATGATCGTACTGCGATTTCTGCTAACAGAAGCTTCTGACACCTGAACAAACAAACACCAACGCAGTAAGAATTAAGCAAAACCACAGTCCACCGAGAAATCAAGGGTTGGAATACCCTTCAATCTGTCACGCAGGTAAGGGTATTAAATACAGGATTTTAGCTTCTGGACTTAATCTCATGGAGACTTGACTCACTGACTTTCATTGCACAAACAAATATCCCGGTCTTTGATACTTTCGACAATTCTCAAAGACTAGCGAAGCACTTGTTAACTCCATACTCCGACCTCCATAGCATAACATGAAAGTACAAGTACAAACCATATCTGGTGACTAGTGCGAAATTAAAATTACATTTTGCATCTCCTAGTTCTCAGTCTCTTGTAGGAGAGGAAGCTGTTTGGGGACTACATAGAGATTGTGATTAGAACCACAATATGTTAGTAGAGGATTGGCAGGAAAACCAGATTTATCATAAATTAATCTGTGATATGCGTGTTGTCCTGTAGTTGACATCTTCCATTTTTTGTGTTTTTAAGATAAGAGTTAACCGACGCGGCAACACTTCTATAAACAAACTCTTTACAGATTTCTTTTAGTAAACAAAAGTGCAAAAGGTGTTATTGTAACAATCTGGTCCTACCAGAGGGATCCGCGAATCGTGCGGTTCGACTTCATCCTCGAGAATCCGCGAATCTCCGGTCCAGCCCTACCAGAGGGATCCGCAAACTATGCTTATAACCTTCTCTCTCCACCAAATGAGTTTTTGTCTTTTGAATCCTGGACCTGATGAATTTAATACCAAAGACAAGAGTAGCTGATACTAGTTAAGACAAGAGTAGCTGATACTAGTTAAGCTAGGGCTGGGCTGGCTGTTCGTGGTTCCCTGTGGAAGGGCCAGATTGCACGATTTGCGGATCCCTCTGGTAGGGCCGGATCGTTGCAGTTATGGCCTCACACAAAGCGATAAGAAAACTTTCAAAAAGCCAACCGAATAATATCTGGAAGTAGAACTCAGAATCTGGCAAAAGACCATGTAGGAGCGGAAAGGAAGGCGTACCTTCAAGAAACGGCCTCTTGTGTTCTCCCCAATGTCAAAGAAAAATACCTAGCGATGTTGCGATAGATCAAGGCGGAAATGAAGAAGGGAAACCCAAAAAATTAACGGTAAGAGCTAAGAAAGATGTCATGCCTTAGAATCGAGCTGTAATTCTTTGCCGAAGATATCCTGGTCGTCGGAATTGATGTAGTAATTGAAGAGATCGATGAACCATGAAATGCCAGAGAAAGGGACGATGATGGTTGACCTTGTAGCCGATGTCTTCTCGGATATTTTCAGGTAACGTCCTCTCGGATTCTCCTTGAGATCGAAGTAGAACAGCTTGTGCTCCACCTGCAGCGTCTTGCACATCAGCTCAACGTCGTTCCCTCCGCCGCCACCAACACCGGGATTTCCTTCCATCGCCGATTCCCTCAGAGCTCTTCAATTTCCAAATTTCCAAATAAACAAGAAATCAAGAATCGTCGTCTTCTCCCCTCCTCTAAATGCGAACTGAATTATTTGACTGACAAAGACTAGGGCTCCTCAGATTCAATTTTGAATTCGATTGAGTAGACGTAGAGAACAATTTGAAACTTCGGAGTGCGTCAGATTAACCGATGAGAGTTTCACAGCTGACTGCACTGGCAATTTCTCACTTTGTTCTCACTGTGAGCTTGACATCTCGCCCAACACAGATTTACGTTAAAAAGAAAAAAAAGGAGGATTTTGATTATACAGTTCAATTATCAACTAGAATTGGAGGAGTTAAAGCTGCCTTGAATCCGCCATTGAAGGTGGATTTGAAGCTGTAACCTAGCCGAGTAAGAGTAATATGTAGTCTAACGATCATTGTAGATCATCAGTACGATCTAATTGTCGCTAGTGTTATCACGTAATTACATACTTGATATAATTATATAATAAGAAAGTAAAACAACGCATTTATACTTGCTGTTGCCATGCGACGGTTTCTTCTCGTCTTCTTTCGTTCTTGTTCCTTGACAACCCGACGTCGCTTCTGCACCGCTGCTGACGCCGACGTCGCTTCACTCCTCCGCAGCTGCCGCAGTCACCGCCACATTTACCAAATCCATGGTTTCATTCTTACCGGCGGGCTTCACCGGAATAACCTCCTGCTCGGTCGATTCCTTCAGTCCTGCTCTTCTCTTGGACTCCACCATTACGCCTACTCTGTCTTTGCTCAAACCTCCTTTTCCGACCTATTTCTCTTCAATGCTATTATCAGGGTTTTCTCTTGCTCTACCTTTCCAGTCGATGCAGTTTTCTTCTATAATAAACTTCGGCTAGCCGGATTTCGACCTGACTCGTGCTCTTTCTCCTTTGTGTCGAGGGCTGTCGTTCGACTCTCGTCAATTTTTGTCGGTAAGCAAATTCATTGCCAAGCTGTTGCCACTGGTTTTGATTTGGATCTCGATGTTGTCACTTCCTTCATCCGAGTTTATTCATCTTGTGCCTGTGTTTCTGATGCTCGGAAATTGTTTGATTCTCTCACCTTAAGATGGGTAGGTGCGGCCGTGTGGAACGCCATGATTTCTGGATATGCAAAGGTTGGAAATGTCGAAGATGCCTGCCATCTGTTTGATTCAATGCCCCAAAGAAATGTGATTTCTTGGACAGCTTTGATGACTATGTACGTTCGTATGGATATGGCACACAAAGTGATCGCTCTCTTCCGGAGAATGCAGCTTGAGCAGGTGGAGCCTGATGAGATTGCAATCTTGGCCGTTCTCTCGGCCTGTGCACAAATTGGTGCGCTAGAGCTCGGACAGTGGATCCATAACTACATTGAAAAGCAAAAAATTCGAAGAATTCTGCCTCTAAATAATGCGCTTATAGACATGTATGCAAAATCAGGGGACATAAGAAAGGCTCTCGAAGTATTTAAAAATACGAGACAGAAAAGCATTGTAACCTGGACGACTATGATTGCTGGATTTGCGCTACACGGGCTAGCAAAGGAGGCGGTCGGGATGTTTAACTCGATGGAAATGGCTGGAGTTTGTCCAAATGAGGTCACTTTCATAGCCATCCTTTCAGCTTGCAGCCATAGCGGTTTGTTCGAAATGGGTCGTTCTTATTTCAACATCATGGTGACAAAATATGGAATCCGACCAAAAATTGAGCATTACGGGTGCATGGTCGATGTTCTTGCGCGGGGTGGGTATCTCCGAGAGGCAAGAGAAGTAGCATCTAAGATGCCATTCGAGGCCAATGCAGCCATATGGGGAAGTCTGTTGGCTGCAGCACATATGCATCGGGATGCTGAGCTTGCTGAGGAGGCATTGGGGCATCTAACAAGGCTGGAGCCGAGAAATAGTGGAAACTATTTGCTTTTATCCAACACCTATGCTGCACTTGGTAGGTTGAATGAATCTAGGATCGTGAGAAAGGTAATGAGGGACAAAGGTGTGAAGAAGAACTCCCCCAGTGGGAGTCTCATCGAGTTAAATAACGTAGTTTACGAATTCCGAGCTGGCGAAAATTTGAACTTGACCGGTCATGCAACTCACGTATTGTGCCTGATAAATGACTGTCTAAAGATTCTCGAGCGAACCGATAATGAATTTTGTAGATTGTTTGACTTTTACGAATGATGAGTGAAGCAATATTTGAAAGGCATCGGAACCTTCTGTGACGGTAGGGTGCCACCTCTGTCCTCAGCCGATGTAACAGTGTCGCTCAGTGGTCAACTACAAACCACTTTGTGATCATGGCAACGACCGTGGAGGACATGTAATTTGCAGTGTGGCTAAAAAAGTTTATGATTCCCTCTTGATCGATGGAGGTCCAAGAGGAAGAATGTTTTGCATTAACAATTCCGACATTCTCGAATCTACAAAGAATGCGTGAGCACGTACTCTTATTAATCTTTTAGAAATCTTGACAATCGCAAAACGCTCGGCAGACGAAAGCCCTCCATTGGAAATGTTCTTCAATCGAAGCAGTGTCTGCTTACGACATAGCAAATCATAGCGAAAATTGAGCATTTGGAATTGATTTCTGCTCGTTGCAAGACTTTGAAATTATTATATCGTTCTGATATCGAGAATCTAGAGCTAATAACGCAAGTTTTTTGAATTCATCGCGAAAGCAAGAACAATTTTATTAATCGAGATACTAGGGTTAAATTGATTGAAGAAGTAAAAAATCGAAATCTAAATTAGAACCGAGTTGGATTGGGTTATGTGCTATTTGAAAGTTTGTCCCCACACTTTGGGCATTTTTCCGCTTGAGCCCCTGGCGAAGCTCCGCCCAGTTTGATTCATGTTAGCGAGGGTATTGTAGTAATTTTCCAACGAGATTATTTGGCGCCAAAGTTTCGCGCCAAAATTCGGTCGAAGAAGTTACTTACCTACGGCAAAAGCGTTATTCATCAGACTTGCAGGAGTAGATTAGGGCAAAATTATAAAATGTCCGGGGAATCTTCCGATCCGAACTCGAGCAGTTCGATTTCTCCGTCCGGTTCTCCCACCTCTGCTGACTTCAACACAGATCAGCTTCCTTTCACTAGCCACACATCCAACAACTACGACGACGAAGAGGAGGCGGCGGTCGATCCTAATATTATTCTTGATGAGCCAAATGATGCTGAAGAAGAAGCCGAGGAGGACGGAGAGGATCTCTACAACGATAATTTTATGGAGTGAGTTAATATTATTGCAAAGCTATATCTTCTGATGAAATTTTCACACGTGTTCTGAGTTTCTTATTGATCTTTATTCCGCACTTGCAGCGATTACCGGAGGATGGAGGAACATGACCAATATGAATCCTTGGGTCTCAATGACTCTTTGGAAGACGAGAGAGATTTGGATCAAATTATGGAAGATCGAAGGGCTGCTGAATTGGAGCTCGACACACGAGATGGTCGCTCCACCCAGCGCAAACTGCCACAGCTACTTCATGATAATGGTAGTTACTCGACCATTTTATAATTGTAATACATGAGCTTTTCAGCGTCCCAGTGAAGAGTTTTGCAATTGAGCTTGATAACAATTAGATCATTGTGCTTTCTTCGTCTGTTTTGTTTATTGAACTATTTGACTAATGTAATGTCATCTGTTACCTCCGGCATCTGAAGGTAGTGTCCATTCAATGTGTAGTTTTAGAAGTGCCACTTAACTTGTTTAATTTATTTTATATGAATAAAAAGACTCTAATATTTGGTTGTTTCTTTCAAGTAGCGTTTTTTTTTCAAAACCATTTAATACTCGTGCGTCTCATGAATGTTGACTTTGAAATTTATCTGGAAGTGTGGTTGTTAATTTCTGTTGCTTCGCTTGGAGTAGCTCAGGTTGCATTTTATAATTACAGTGGCTTCATAAAATTATTAATAATCTTGGTGCCACGGTATTGGTGTAATTCTTGTATATACTGAAATTAGAATTTTGATTGTAGACTCTGAGGATGACAACTCTAGGCCGCCAAAGAGAGCTAGAGCTTCTAGGCCTTCAGCTGCAGCAAGAAGTTACGATGATGTTGATGGAATGCGAAGTTCACCTGGAAGGTCACAGCAAGATCATTCTAGAGACGATATCCCCATGACTGATCATTCAATTGATGAACAGTATGAGGTGATAACAACTCTTACTATCTTTAATTTTGCATTCTAATAGAATTAATGCATCACCTACTTAGTAGATGCAGCATCTTCATTACTTATGATGGTCTATATTCAATGTAGGATGAAGATGACGATGAAGGTGAGTTTGAAATGTATAGGGTCCAAGGAACTCTAAGAGAGTGGGTAACTAGGGATGAAGTTCGTCGCTTCATTAGCAAGAAATTCAAAAATTTCTTAGAAACATATGTGAATCCAAAAAATGAACATTCTGAGCTTGTATACATGCGGCTCATAAATGAGATGGTGTTGGGTATGTTTTGTCGTACTCTGTCACATATTTTGCTTACTACGATGGCTATTAGTATACTCGATGCATATTCTAATTTAGTTCTTGATTTGCAGCTAACAGTAGTAGCTTGGAGGTAGATTATAAGCAGTTTATTTATGTACATCCAAATATTGCCATCTGGTTGGCTGATGCCCCGCAATCTGTTCTAGAAGTCATGGAAGAAGTTGCAATGAAGGTAGTATTTGACATACATCCTAATTACAAGAGTATTCACCAGAAGATCTATGTGAGGATAACCAACTTACCTGTATATGATCAGATTCGAAACATTAGGTAATCTGGAATACTTGCTCAAGTCTTCTGGTCATTTCTGCTTTGTATTTATTTTATCCCCTGGCTTTTTTTTTCTTCATTTTCTACAGGCAAATCCACTTGAATACCATGATTCGTATTGGAGGGGTCGTGACTCGCCGATCTGGTGTTTTTCCCCAGCTGCAGCAGGTCAAATATGATTGCAACAAATGTGGGGCAATATTAGGGCCCTTTTTCCAGAATTCATATTCAGAAGTGAAGGTTGGCTCTTGCCCTGAATGCCAATCAAAAGGGCCATTCACTGTTAATGTTGAACAGGTGAGTTTTTCCATTTAGTTACACTATAGTTCTTTTCTTTTCCGTTTCTTTTGTTTTTTCCCTGGAAGACCAGAATAGCGTGATTGTCTTTGTGTATTATTATAAGATAGCAGCGAAATTTAATATACTTCTCTACCTAATGAAAAAGTATAAATGATGACATTTTTAGTTTCTTCTCTGTTATATGATGTAGAAGTAGCTGCATGTATTCTTATTTCTCATATTTCTCTATGCTTGCTTTTAGACTTTATACAGGAACTACCAGAAGCTTACGCTGCAAGAAAGCCCTGGTATTGTTCCTGCAGGTCGTCTTCCAAGATACAAGGAAGTGATATTGTTGAATGATCTGATTGATTGTGCCCGCCCTGGGGAAGAAATTGTATGATTTTCATACTGGATTGTTAAATTTTATGATTCAATCATGTCGCAGCTCTTACCGACTTCTCCTTTGCAATGCATTGAATTTTATTTTCAGGAAGTCACAGGAATTTATACAAATAACTTTGATTTATCTTTAAATACAAAGAATGGATTTCCTGTCTTTGCTACTGTTGTTGAAGCAAACTACGTTACCAAGAAGCAAGACCTCTTCTCTGCTTACAAACTTACTCAGGAAGACAAAGAAGAGATTGAAAAGCTTGCTAAAGATCCAAGAATTGGAGAAAGGGTTAGTGAAGAAGAATATTTCTTTGTAATTTTCCCTCTCTGTAGTCTTAATGAAATGTTATGTGATGTAGATCATTTTATTAATTATTTCAGATTATCAAATCTATTGCTCCATCAATATATGGCCATGAGGATATCAAAACGGCCATAGCTCTTTCTATGTTCGGTGGTCAAGAGAAGAATGTTGAAGGGAAACATCGGTTAAGAGGTGACATCAATGTACTTCTTCTTGGAGATCCAGGAACCGCGAAGTCACAATTTCTAAAGTATGAGCTTCATTTTGGAGTTTCGATGAATCTTTAAACTAGTTTTTGAACTGTTGAGATAAATATGACCATTGATGTTACAAAATTGCTTTTTGATAGATATGTTGAAAAGACTGGTCAAAGAGCAGTGTACACGACAGGCAAAGGAGCTTCTGCTGTTGGACTCACAGCAGCTGTGCACAAGGACCCAGTTACAAGGGAATGGACCCTTGAAGGAGGTGCCCTTGTTTTGGCTGATAAAGGAATTTGTCTTATTGACGAGTTTGACAAGATGAATGATCAAGATCGGTAGGGAATGGAAGTTTAGTTGAGCGTCCATCCACCCCATAGATTTCGTTCTTTGTTTAATATATCATTAAGATGGTTTTGCTTTGATCAGGGTGAGTATCCATGAAGCAATGGAGCAGCAAAGCATTAGTATATCGAAGGCTGGGATAGTCACTTCTCTTCAGGCCCGTTGTGCTGTCATTGCTGCAGCTAATCCCATTGGAGGAAGGTATCAAATATGGAAAATTTATTTAATTTCATTTATTCTAGGTGTTGTATGTCATTTTCACAATTTATCCTGAGTTCAAACTTTAGTTGCAGGAGTCATTAAGTTTTTGATTGAATGAATTTGCAGTAAAGCATTCTTGTATTTAAAGATGGATTCTTGCACTTATTTTCAGGTACGATTCCTCAAAAACATTGACCCAGAATGTTGAGCTGACTGATCCTATCATTTCTCGTTTTGACATCCTATGTGTAGTGAAGGTAATTTTTGGAAGCTCAAATCTTTTATTTAGAAATGTTTCCTGCTTAATTATTCACTGTTCAATAAATGGATTGTTCAGGATGTTGTAGATCCTGTTGTAGACGAGATGCTTGCCAAGTTTGTTGTTGATAGTCATTTTAAATCACAGCCGAAGGGTTCTAATGTTGAAGATAAGTCCAATATTGAGGAGTCTCAGGATGACATTCAAGACTCTGATAGGCCAGTTGATGTTGAGGTTCTATTCTTATTCCCTTTCAGACACTCTCATCTTGCTTCATGTTGATGGACAATAATTATACAGCTGGATTTGTATTCTTGTGGTCTCAGGTGCTGCCCCAGGATGTGCTTAGAAAATATATAACTTATGCAAAGTTAAATATTTTTCCAAGGTTGCATGATGCTGATATGGATAAGCTCACACACGTTTATGCTGAGCTGCGGCGCGAATCATCTGTAAGATTGTCTTTCTTTGTTTTCTCCTTGTGGTTTTTTTTTTGAATAATTTTGTTTGTTGATGATTTATCTTTTACCTTCCCATTTACTTTGATTGTAGCACGGACAAGGAGTTCCAATTGCAGTGAGACACATAGAATCAATGATACGGATGTCCGAGGCGCATGCAAGAATGCACCTCAGGCAGCATGTTACACAAGAAGATGTGGATATGGCAATTCGAGTACTTCTTGATTCATTCATTTCAACACAAAAATTTGGGGTTCAGAAAGCACTGCAAAAGGTATGAAAAGGGATCCAATTTATGTTTTTGGATACATTTTAATCTCAGTATGTTTTTTGAATGAGATATGACTGCAGGTCATGATTTTTGATTGATTAACATGGTTGCATTGTGTTCATTTTGTAGCTACGCAAATCAGCGATTACATGTGTATCGCTAATGGATCTTAAATATGGTTCTTTTTGTCAAAATTTAATTTTCAAGTGTTACTAGTAACTTTTTTTTTTTGAAAAAAATAGTTCAGAGTAATGCATTTTGTTCTGCTGAATAACTTTATTGAAACATGTTTAATCTAACATAATGTCGCTTCCCCTTTTGGTAACTTGTATTGAAAATTTTTGCTTACCTTTTACATTTTAACATCCCTCTCGATGCTTAAATTTGAAGTTGAAATCGTTGTGAAATATGTATGTAACAGAGCTTCAGAAAGTATATGACTTTCAAAAAGGATTACAATGAACTACTCCTGCATCTCCTTCGTGAGCTCGTGAAGAATGCATTGCACTCGAAGGAAATAGTTTCTGGTTCTGTTGCCGGACTTACCCATATTGATGTGAAAGTAGAGGATTTGCAAACCAAGGTAATGCAAAATGTAGTTATCTTATTTTTGATTAATTTATTTGCATATGGATGCTTGACATATCATATTCTTGTTCTTGATTTTGTTCTATGCAGGCACAGGAACACGAAATATATGATCTTAATCCTTTTTTCTCAAGTACTCATTTTTCACGAGCCAACTTTACGTTGAACGAAGAACAGGGAGTAATTTACCATCGACTTGCAAGATAAGTAGATCTGGATAAGGTAAGGGCTTTGCGGAACCATGCTTAGAACTTTTGCGAGCAGATGAATAGATCATAGATTAATTTTTTGTTGGGTGTTATTTGTTCTGGCATTATGTTTGCACATATGAGCGAGCACTTTGGATTATTTTAGTTGTGTACTAAACTATACAGGTTCAGGTGCTAAGGTGGTTTTGTACCGTGAAAAACACCTGCGTTAAATTTTCTATTTTAATTATGAAATTCATCTATTACTCCTATATATCAATTATAATGTTATATATATATATATACACACACACACACACACAATTTGTAAGTATTCTCAAATGAACAATTGGCTTCAATATGCTCCTAATAATACAGCAAAAAGAAACAGCCATTTGAACATATAAAAATTATGTATTTTTGAAGAAGAGAGATAGAACAAGTAATTTGTAGGATTTTGGTTTAATTTATCTGTTATGTAATGGATTGGGGCCTGTGTAAACTTTCCTCTTTTCAGCAGCAAAAACTGCAGAAGAAGAGCCATCTTCGTGAACTTCCTTTCCAACAGCTTCATCACTCAGCTCAGAAACAGACCCAGTTCTGTATTTTCCAGATCTAGCAGCCCCATGGGCACAAAATGATGAGATTGACAGTAGCAAAAGCAGGAGGGAGAAACAACGTAGGAGAGAGACAAATGCTATAGTTTTTCTTTTTCTGTGAGACATCTGAAGGAGAGGTATTAAAAACCCAGAGATCATGCATGAACAATAATAATAATAATGTTGTTATTATTATTATTCCAGTGAGCCCAAAACTGAAAACCCTATGAGGAATCAGCAACAAGAACAACTTTTGATTTTGAAAAGGTCTCTTTAAAGAATGCAGAAGAAGAAGAAGAAGAAGAAGTGCAGGCTGCAACTGCAAGGGATGGGTCTTTTTGGGTCGAGAGAAAGATGAAAGTAGAGAGAGAGAGAGGAGAGAGAAGAGGTGGAATGGAGCTTGGGAGCTCAAACTCTGAAAATGCGGATAATCAATGGCGGTAAAGTCAAAGAGCTTGGGAAGTGGTGTCTGGACTATGAATCAGAACACTAGTTCAGTCCAGGAATTCACTAAAAAACCTCATCAACATTCTCCGTGGTCAGAGGAAGCAACCACCGAGTCCGATATTCAGTTTCTATTGCAGCTCAAGAAGATTTCCTCTATCATCAGCTAAGCCACAGAGAGAGAGAGAGAGAGACAGAGACAGAGATGTTATGAGCCTTGAATTTTTCTTTTTTCCGTTTGTGATCCGCGAGTCTATAATAGAAATTATGAATTTTTTTATGTTCTTTTACAAACTAATTTTTTAAAAATAGCGTAAATACTCTCAAACTACGGAAGTATTAACAAACGGGACCTTGAAGTTTTTTTTCTAACAATGTTGCTTCTAATGTATGGATTTTTAACACATTAACCCTTAGCACTCTGGCTCAAAGAACGGTAGTCCGATTTCAAGTTTTTACGTGGTTTAGCACATTTCTTTTCTAGATCGGTCACTTGCTTTAAAATGAAGAGATGTGACAACGGATGCCTGCTCTCGGAGAATAAGCGTCTAGTTTAAAAAAAATATATCAAACAATATTAGATCAGTCTCAAATTTTTACCACACAATTAACATATTACGAGAACAGTCTGTAAAATTTTGAAGTTGTACAATTTATTAGGATTATTTTTGTATAAATTACATAAAAATTATAATAAATAGTAAAAATGTTAAAAAGTTATAAAACTTTACAAATTATGTTCTAATAATATGTCGATTGTGTAATAAAACTTTCAGACTCATTCAAAATCGTTTAATATATTTTCTAAGGTAGTCAATCATGTACATGTCGACTATCGAATGAACGGGTGCTCAGTTCAAAAAAACTATCCTATAAAACATAACAAACTATATTTTATTATGTTAAAATTTTTACCACATGATAAACATATTATGATAACATAATCTGCAAAGTTTCGTAATTTTTTAACATTTGCACGATTTATCATAATTTTTTAGGCAATTTATAGAAAAATAATTATAATAAATTTTAAAAAATCACGAAACTTTGAAAACTATGTTCTTATGATATATCGGTTGTGTGGTAAAAATTTCAAACTTAGTTCTCAGTCTTTCTAAATATTTTTTTTCCTCTGAGGATATTTCGTCTAAATCTTCGAGTCAATTTTGATGTTCGATACTTAGCACCATATATATATTCAATGTGTTAAAAATACTAAATGAAGAGCAGGAGTTAAGGAAGGAGGGGGCCATGGAAGTGATGAAAATGGAATTAAAGGAGTGCTATTTTTCAAAAAGAAAATGATGTTGTCTCCTTCCCTTTCCATTATTGCAATCAAACACCCACTTTTTCTATCATTCTCGTTCTTATAGCAATATTGCGTATCAATGTAACGTATCAAATAATACATTTTAAATGCAGATCTAAAAAAATTGAAAACGTTAGATTAAAAGTTGTGGAGTCCCCAATTCACCTAATAACAATATTGTCCGTTTTCGACCGAATATCTCATAAATTTGTTCTGAATATTAATCCAAAATATGTTGTACTAAGTAGAGAAATGAATTCTACTTATAAATAATTTAATGTTTACTCTCTTAAACGATGTGAGAGTGCATTCCCACTTGTATGTTTGTGCTCTTACAACCAAAAGAATCTTCAGTTGTCTTTATCTTTACAACATGAGTTATAACAGAAAATATTAAAATAACATCACAAAATAAATGATACGTAAACGATAAATTATGATGCAAAATTAAATAAATCTAGTATTACTCTTATTTAATTTACAATGGTAATGTCGTGTAGGTGTTTTATTGTATTTTGATCTCGAGTATTACATAGTTGCATTTTTCGATAAATATTCCCATGTTTTCTCAGCTTATTGTATGAAGCGTAAAAGAAGGTGAGACTCGTGCGCATTAGTTGTCTAAATAAAATATTTATTTTAAATTCTAAAAGCTACAATCAGGCCTTAGAAAATCAATATAAGAATAATAAGATTTTCTAGTTGTTGATGATGATGAACAACGTTCACAAGTGCTTTGAAGTAAATGACTATTTTTAGAAAAAACAAAGACTTGTGTCGTTTCGACCATGAATCAATTAATAGATTGAAAAATGAAGTAGACAGCAACCAAAATCTTCAATTCTCACTCTCTCGCGAAGAGTACTCTTCCATCTTTCTAACCTGCACGATTTTATTCTCGAGATTATTCTAAAACGCATCGTATTATGTAAATAGAATAATTTTATTTATATATTATTCACTTTTCACTCTTACAAACGATATAAGATTGTACATCTCTTTCAGTATTAGTTGAGTATAATTTCTCCCCCCCTCCCCCGCGAATGTTGATGTTTCTAGTTTCTTGCAATGAAAATGGTCAAGCTTTAAAGAACTATAAACTTTTCTTGGCTATTCTCTATATCATGGTTAGCATCTCAACTACGTCCAATAACTCAACTAAAAAGACATCCTTCAATCCTCTTTTATTTTTTACCTTCTTAAGATCATTGTTTTTCTTTTTAAGCTGTAACTTTGTGTTTTACAATCTTCAACCAAGAGAGACATCCAATGATAGGTTGACACGTGTTAATATTTTAACAACAAAGGTTGATTTGTTACCTAAACATAATTCAATGGTCACTTTGTAAATTAAGAAAAAATATTAAAATTCTGGCCGTGGAGTTATTTTGAACTTTACCTAATACTTTATTGGGGAACATAGAAATTACAAACGAGTTATCCAAACTAGAAGTAGAAGTAGTTTAGTTCACAGAGCCTAACGAACCTAACGAGTTAAACGAGCTGATCTTAATAAGTCAGGATAAAAAAATTTCAATTCGAGCCTGCTTGCAAGCCATGGATCAACGAGCCTTAATGAGCCGAGCGTATATAAATATTTTCAACTTATATTAATATAATATAAATTTTTTTTAAAAAAATTATTTAAAATTATAATAAGTATTAAATATTATATGTCAACGATATTTACTCATTTAATTTAAAAATTAGTTATATTAAAATATGTAAAATTGAATGTATTAATAAAAAAATTATTTGATACTATTCAATAAAAAATATCACATAAATATCATTGAAAATATTTTGACATATAAAAATAAATTAGAATTTGAAAAAAATTACAAATTTGAAAAAAAAAATTTAATAAAAAGAATATCTAATTTTCAACATCCAAATTCGTAAATTCTTCAAAAATTTCATTCTCTCGTTATTGATCTCTCATCTTGACGTCAGTCCAATATTTGATACAAATGAGCGCCTCTACAAGGTCGAGTGCAAGTTTTCCTCTTCGTTCATCATAAATACGTCCACCTGCATTAAAAGTAGACTCTGATGCAATAGTATAAACATAAAGTCTTAGTAGATCACGTGTCATTATAAAAAAGAAGAGGATATGTGGTAAAATATATTTTCCACTAATATAAAATATCAAAATTCTCATATCGAGAAAATTAATAACGAAATTCAAAATAAATATTGAATTTATTTGTAAAAGAAGTAGAATAATTTTTAATTTGTAATTTACTCCATATATCATTAATACTAAATTGTTGATAAAAAATATTTTTACCACCACCACTACTACTACTAAAATAACTATCGATACATAAAGATCGTAAATAATAAGATTTAACATTAGAATATTATGTTTCATAAGAAATATATAAATCACTAGTAATTAAATATATAATAAGTAAATTTATAAAAATTTTACTGAGTATAACACGTACCGTTTGAAGTTAAACATCTCTGCACTTCTATCCTCCTTTTACACAGGAAGTGCCAACGATCCTACTCCATAGTCCATCATCCTTATACTCAATTTTCCATTTCTATGTATGACTGCTCTCTCTCTCTCTCTCTCTCTCTCTCTCTCTCCTTTTTGACTTGAGTCCTCTTCTAGCTTTTCCAGCAACCCTAAAAAGAGGTGTTATTATTAAATCTTGAAGAATTTCTCAGTCCCCACTTGTGTTTTTTTTTACTCCATTTTTCCATTTTCTCCTCTTTTCTCTTGGCTGCTTAGAAATTGGAAGGCGGTGAGTTTTAGCTCTGTCCCGAGTTTCTCGCCGACGATGGCTTTATGGAGACTAGAGAGGAAGGGCGGATTTGGCAGCTGCAACGACGGGTCTACTAGGTGAAACATTTACTCAATCGCCGAAAAATGAATCTTTAATCTTCATTTTGAATCACAATAATCCCAATGAAAACATTACGGCAAAACCGTAAGTATCATCTTTGTTTCCCTTTCTCTTCCCTCTGAGAAAATGAAAGAAAGAGTTTTTCTGGAAGACAGTGGTTGCTGTTGGCCGGGCTGACTCGTGAGTTTTGCCTACCGAGCCAATGAGTTAGCTCGGTGTTTGACGGGACCGGATCAAGCTCAGTCCGTTACAGTAACGAATTGAGTGGCCAGGCTGCTAGTTTAACGTCTCCAAGAGTGCACCACAATTTACAAACTTAAAACAGCTTAAAACCCAAAAGAATTGGATTATTAAATATAGATTTATGAATCATCCAACAATTATTCTCAAGAAAGTTGTACAGAGGGAAGGTAAATAAATTGAGGTATTTTGCTCCTAGTTTCAAAGGGTAGATAAGCCAATAATTTTTGTTTAAATATTGTACTATTCTATATCTTAGATGCATCGGCTGTGACCCGGCTCAAAGCAGTAGCAGTCTTCGAACCCGATGATCGACCCAGATGATGGTTGATGAAATCTCCTGCCGACATTAGCTTAGCCAAATCGACATTAGTGTTCACACCAAGCCCGTTAAGCATGTAAACGACATCCTCAGTTGCAACATTTCCAGAAGCTCCTTTGGCGTATGGACACCCACCTAAACCGGACACAGACGAATCCACCGTGCTTATTCCCATCTGTGAAAAAATCCGGCTCCCTTTTTTTTAATAAGAAACTTAATATTGGAAGCGAAAAATTACAAAAAAAGGGAAAGAGAACTCCACCCAAATAAAATACAGCCAGCGAAAAACAATTTTTTCGAAGTTGGAAAGAACATACAACTAAATTCATACAACTAAATTCACTTAACAATAAAAAAAAATTGACCTCATCCAATAAATCACTATTCAGAAACTTTGTCTACAAAAATTATTTCATTCCGATGAAATAAAGTAGTCCAAAAGATGGCTAGGATTTCTAGTTTCTATATTAGTTTTGGATGATCTCTCTCTGTGAACATTTGCTTGGCTGGACAATTTATCGATGCCTGGACCATACCGTAAATTTCGAAGAAATGAGCTTAAATTTATAGCAGAGAGGGTAAGCTTGCCTGGAGGGAAATGAGAATATTTGGAAGAGATTGGCCATAAGTGTCATGGAAGTGGACTGCAAGCTTTTCTGGAGGAACCACAGCCATCACAGCTTCAAGCATCGGAACAACAGACCCTGCACCGAACAAAATCCAAAGATAAATAATAAAACCAGCACACAAATTATAAAGCAAGACAAATAACTGAATATGTATATTATTGTATGGTTTGTGACTATGCCATCTTGATCGTAAACAATAAACGATAAAATGGATTCTTCATCGGAAAGTACAAATGTGAATTGAAAGCAGATAGAAGAGGTCAAAAGTGAAGAATTTACCAGGTGTGGCAACCCCAATTGTGTCGCCAAGTGAAATTTCAAAGCAACCCATATCGTAAAGTGCTTTTGACACGTAAGCAACTTTTTCGGGCGGAATCAATCCTTCAACTGGGCAACCAACTACGCATGATACATACCTATTGGTGTTCAACATTAATTATTTTACGAATTATTGTTTGCTTTCGGTATGAAAATAGGTCTATAGTTCTACCCATTTTAAATTTTTGTTCGATCCGTCTGAAAAAAACATCACTGCATCTCGGGTTATGATTAATCTCAATACTATATTGCATTGTATCAGAGAATTCATCAGAAATTCAGAACTGAGTTCTCAGATTGGTTCGAATAGTTTAACTAAGTAATGATTACATATTGATTATCAATTTTTTAATTCAAAATTTAGTAAAACATCTAAGTACGTCAATGGCTGCCATGATACTGAAAAATCTCAGATGATCCATAAAGAAAACTTTAATATAAAAGTCGTCATGGAAACATACCCTCGAACGGGGATAGACAGCTTTTTAGCGGCATTGGTAACAGCTCGATACCGAGCAAGACTATCTTCAATATTACAATTGATATTTGATTTAGAAAATGCCTCAGAAGCAGATGCAAAAACTGCTACTTCCTTGGCACCGGCTGCAATGGCGGCTTCAAAACCCTAAAGTAAGGTTGAATGATGAGACTAATATGTTGAAGGTTGTACTTTCATGCAAATTACCAAAGATTTCTACCTTCAAATTAGGTGTTAGAACAGGTAATCTAGCTCCTTCAAGATTACAAACTGCTTCCATCACTTCTTTTGCATCTGCTAGCTACAAAATATAATAATCAAATATCAAAAGATTGAGTCATAATTCGCTCTAAATGGTGAGAAATTTTTAATCATACTACATACACCCGAACAAAAGCCTTAAGCGTTCTACATAAGATGATCTCAAAATACCATTTATAAAACGCAACTAATCTATCCATTCAAAATTATTTATTATGGAAGTTGATAGCAAATTAAGAAGGTCAAAGGGACCGATTTTAACTCTAAAAACACAATGCTCAGATATTATGAGATCAAAGAGTAGAACCTGAGGAACCCATTTTGGCGATACAAAACTTGTAGCCTCAACAACTGACAATCCCGATGATGCTAATTTACGAATCAACTCAATTTTCACAGCTGTAGGCACAATAGTCTTCTCGTTTTGTAGTCCATCTCTCGGACCAACTTCAACGATTTTCACAAACTTTGGTATGCCTTTTAAGAACTGCAGGACAAACCCACATTATAAAGCCAGCAGAATAACAAAGAGACCAGCAAAGAAGTTAGCTAAAAAAACATCAAAATTTATGACTAAAAAACATGTCAATACGATACAGTTATGGTTCGGTCGATAAATCACCTTATTTGCCGCACTTTTTATGGCTTTGTTGCCGTAGTTCGTGTTGTGTTGATGATCGGAGAAAGATTGTGAACCAAAAACATTTCCAAATATTAGATGGTTTCTGCATATGCTAAGAGTTTTGCTTTGAGACAAGTCTCTTGTCTGTTTTCTCCATGGAAACGCCTCCATACCATAGCCTTCGAAATCATCACTGCAAAAGAGCCATCAAGTAACGAGTTAATTACATAAGACGACCATAGGAAAAGAGATTATTTTATAGTAATCGAAAAGACTCTCTGAGGGCATGGAATGTCTCACTTTACTGTCAGAATCTGTCAACATTAATGTCTCTCTGGTCGAATTACCGGAAAACTCCACTCAATTCTCCCCAACTGGAGAATCGTTTCAAGATCTAGCAGATAACTAAACTTAAATATAAGAAGCTCATTATGTAAACTCTCACTTACTTGCAACTGTTGGATGAGCTACAACTCCTTCCTTCGATCCAGCAGTTTCCCATTCCGATATCATCGCCACTGGGTCGACAAGCACTTGACGAATACTGCTGAATCCGATTGACCGTGCTCATGCTCGGCAGCTTATCAAGACCGAGTGGCTCCTCCAAACTTGACATGATGGAAGCAGATGCCAAAACAAGAACTGAAATATATATACCACCGTGAGATATCACCTCCGATGAAGTTCGCCTACTTTTATTTTCCTACTACAGTGTTTTAAATTCACGATCAAAACATATTTTATTAAGAAATTTAAGTTAGGTTAGCAAACATTCAAACACCATAGAGCTGTGTATGTCCCAGAAAAGGAGCTTCTTTAAATTTCAAGGGTTTGATCCCAATTAAGCAGTGCAGAATCTATTTCATTGCCAATAAATTCAAATTGAAAAGAAAAAGAGCAAACAAGAGGAGATCCTTTTCAGGAAGAGCAAAACAGAGTTCTCATCCAATCAACTTTCAAGAACCAAAAACAACGTAAATCTCCGTAAAACACTCTAAACGAAGCATTGAATCGCAATTTCAAGAAACCACCGCCTTTCCCTTCGGAAACGACGTTGTAAAAAAGGGTAGAATTCAGACAAACCTGGAGAGAAATAGACGGGGAGAAAAACCTAGATTGCGACAATACGAAAGCCCAAAAATTAGGGTTTTCGATAGTCAGGAAGATTCGGGAAAATTTGGGTAATTTTGCCGAAAGGGTTTGATAGTTAGAGAGAGAGAGAGAGAGACGTGACAGAGCAGCGAAAACGCGCAGGCCAACAAACTCCAATTACCAGTCCTTCCCAGTTGGTTGGTTGAAGAATGAAAAGGGTGACGATACCTTAAATGTTTCAACTTTTTATAATTTATTTTCGTGAAATGCGAAAATTAATGGTTTTTATTGTGGCTTTTCTTGTCCGCTCCAAGAACATTGAAGCTGAACCAGAAACCAGAGACAACGTAGAGAGAGACAGACACAGAGTCAGAGCAGGGAGGGAGAGATAGGAGGTAGTTTTCAGTTGGAGGTTGAGTGTTTTATTCCTAGCGTAGTTGACCAACTCTTGTTCGAGTACGCGGGTTACCAAATTAATAACTAATTAATTTCTGCCGAATCAAATAATTTTTTTTAATAAGTAATTAATTAATAAAATGTTGAATAATTAACATTAACAATATAAATTTATTTTATTTTAAGATGAAGTGTAATTTAACTTTTGAACTTAGAACGCTGACATTTTAGATAATTTTTTTGACCAAAACTTCGATTCTACTTTGAATCGTTAGCATAACTGCTTCTATCTTGAAAAAATTCGTTCAATGTGTCACGTTTTTTAATTGAAATAATCATTTTAATCTGCTTTAATTATTTGGATTCACTAGATTTTATGTACGTATTCGCTACATAATCGATTGATAGGTTCGTTGGCTAAATTGTTGTTTTAATTTAATAGAAAAATGTGAGGTCGCATGATCAACCGATGTCTTACTGGTTAGGGAGACTAATTACTCGATTACGACAACATCTCTAACACGATTGAAACATTTTAGTTTTACAATCAATTTGGTACAAAACTAATTATATATTATTCGGTCCTAACTAAACTTTTTCGTAATTGAATAATTGAATTCGGGTTTGACAAAATTAAGGTCGGTTTCTATTTGAATGATCGTTGCTAAAGCGGTGGCTGTATCTCATATATAATAATGTAAAAGACAATACAAATGTGAATCATTAATAAGTAGCTACCCTCATTATCACTATTTTTTTTCATTCAAAAAAAAAATATCAAGCTTTGCAACCGATCTAATTTCTGTAGCTAAATCACAAAATGACACGTGTAATAAAATCAACGAGAAGCGACCGGACCGTTAGCTAATAACACCGCCCCTCACCCCTCGGGAAATTGAGGTTCCACAAGATGTACTTCATGATAGCGTATTGTTCGAATCCCTTATAATAAACAATTGAGACAACTTGGAAGCGGTCGATAATGAACTTCAAATGTGGGTATGGCTTGTTCTTTCGATCAATATACACATACGAGCAAGAGATTTCACGTCATTTTTTCGACGGAGTTCCATAAGTTTGCCAAAAAAAAAAAAGAACCGATCGAAGAGTTGAGCGACGTGGTGACCAGGGCATGTGAAAAGTAGTAGATGTACAAGAATTAATGGCCTAAGAGAATGAAGAGGTGTGGTTAGGTGGGGAAGGGTAGCCACATCTACACGCATGGTCAAAGAGGCTGGAGGGTCCCTTTCAATTCTTCCTTCTCACTTGTCTTCTTAATCCATCTTGGGACCCTATTCTTAGCTTCAACCTCTTTGCGCACTATTTCAACTCTTGTTCGAGTCAATCTTTGAAGGTGCTAAATCAGACCGGAAATTATGGGGTCATACCAAAAAATGGACTTCAGTCTACTTTTTTAATCACTTTCCGACTCAATTGTTTTATTCAAACTGTTCGAAAATATTTTAATTTTTATAAGCAATGTAGCCCAAATTCGATCGGTTTGGCCAACGATTAGAATCTCGCTTTCTCATTTTTATTATGCTAGAATTCTGATTTAATGTTATAAATATACGTTTGGCTCACAAAACTCAATTGTACCTTGATTTATTGTCAGTGAATTTCTCGTAATTTTTTTCTCTTATAGAATTTTTCACGTAATTCTTGGTGTTTACGTTATTTCGCACTTATTTTCTTTTTCCGAATATTATTGTTCAATTTTCAACATTAACGATGACGAGTTGAACAGTCAACAATGACGGGCCAAAAAAGTCTATCCGGCTTGATTTCAGTGGACCATGTTGGCCTGGCTTGGCCCACTCCCAAGACTGATTAAAAACGATGAAAGTAGATTCCATATTCTCAACTTGGGGTCTGCTGACTCGTGTTTAAGCTTGAATGTCTCCAATTGGCATAACATTCCACTCTTCTTAAGTCAACCCTATCTATGTAAAACGTAGACATCTTGAGTCCCAATTCTCAAGCAGACCAAAGATTATTGAATTAAATAATAATAACAAAATCAATTAAATTTAGTTGTGAGGTCAACCCTGCTGTTCAATCAAAAAAACACAATCAACAGTCTCTCTAGCACGATCATTGTAGTTTTTCTAAATATCTTCCACTCCTATTCCAACCGTCCTTAAAAACTGGTTTTTCTAACTATTTACTTAGGAATTGATGTAAATCTCAAAATAGTCTAACCTTGCTCTGGAAAGAAGCATGAGCACGAAATCTTACAGCTCAACAGCCTCAATCCTTTTGCTGAAAGACACTACTCCTTTTTTTTTACTTCTGATTTGGTTATTCCCAAATATGATCCTCTCAACAATAATCTATCGAATGCCTGCAAAAGTTTCATATTGATTGTCAGGCATCCAAATTAGATATAACTTTTTATTAATAATGATTAGCAATTGAACGATAACCGAAAAAAGAAACTACAATATGAGATAGCATATTTATATAAAAAAATCATTTCGAAAAAAAAATCTAGGAACAAAAGAACAAATTTACTATCAATATTGACATGCAACTACGAGTTTTGCGATTTTAGTTTATATATTCTAATGAGATTCTCAACGTAGTTTTAACTGATCTGTTCAAAATAAAATTCAAGTCACAGCGAAATATAATCGACAACAGTTGTAGAAAAAAAATGGCAAACTCAAAATATGGTTCAAACCAGCCAATTGGCTGATTGTATACCTAACATCAAATTCTAACTCAACTATATAAAGAAAAAAATAAAAAATGGGAAAGAGTGCATTTATGGTCTTCGAATCTATTTAGCAGTACAAAAGGCCTCACTTTTCAATTGGATCAGTTAAACTAGAATTCAGAGTCTTGTAGCTACTCGTCCTCCCTCCTTGGACGTCGTTGATAAAATTCTGTAAAAGTGTGCAGATGCTAAATTATTGACCATCTGACATGCTCTTTTTCTCAAGTAATGATCACATAAACACCAAATTAATTAGTCCAAGTCCATTTAGCAACAAATTTCACATATAGGATTTGAAAATGGCCGTCGTTTTCTATGTTTGTTTCAAACAAACAGCAATCTCCAACCCTTGCTAAGCAACTAGAACAAATTTCAAGTGCTGCAAGAATCAAGACATAATATCATGTCTTCGTTTGCCACAAACACAACACTGCAGAGATGGATCAAAACAATCTAACAATATCAATGAAGCATCATGATCTATCAATCACAAGCTTGCTTCTCTCATGCCAATAGGCTTTATATGAAAATCTGTTTCTTGAATTTCGTACTTTAACTTTAAAAGTACGTGACTGTAAAACAATCAAAGGTTTCTTTATGCTTTCTTTATCTCAAATTCGGACCAATGAACAAAATTTATAGTATATCAACATTCAGATAAACCATCTCATTTTTTTTTTTTTTTTGAGTATTACCATCAAATTAAAGTTTATTGATTTTAATTTCGGGAATTAAAATTTAAGATTCTTTAATAATCACCTGGTTTGTAAATATTTTGTAAGACTAACTCCTTTGTGATTGTATGCTCAAATAATAATTAAAAAAATTACTAAACTTTCATAAACCAGAACAGTGGTTTTCCCTAATTTTTGCTAACCACAGTTAAAACAAGCAGATAATGCACTATATGCACCAATTACAAGTTTTAGGCAGGATTACCTAAAAGTGGTTTCAAATGTTCAAATCTCCACCTGAGCCTTGGCAATGAAAAGGCATTTTTGGTAGGAGCACAATGGATGAGAAACTGCGTCCTATGCAAACAACTCAACTTTGTTTCAAGCAAGAGCCTCTACTCATTTCACTGTCTGTTCTATATTCTAGATCATCAAAAAATCGTCAAGCGGGTCTATACTATCATATCAGGAAAAAGCTGTAACTTTGCCCTCGTCTTCTCCTCAAACCCGGGTATGGAAAGATTATGCAAAATACGTTTGTATGATCACGAGATTGCCCCACATGGTATATACTTATTGCCTTGGAGAGTAACCCATTGTTTAAGAAGGCCTTGATAATGTCTCCAAAACTATGCCAATCAAATAGAATCTCCTCTCTCTTCAAATCTTCTCCACCTTTTTATTTCTCGCAGGCATCATGAAATTGTCTTTATAAAAGAACACCTCCGGCGATACCATATTTCTTTGTGCACCATGTTAACAAACCATCAATTATAAACCTAATAGAAAAGTTCGACTATACTAGTTATTCATCAAACAAAAACTATCAAAGCTCAAACACTAAACTAGTTTGCGGAAATATTTCATAATCAATAATTCAATAACAGACGGCGAATTTTGGAACACGGGCACAGATGTTTTTGCACGAAAAAAGAGGTCTATGGCCAAATTTATGATATCAGCATAATTTTCGGAGTGGCTAATATTACACATACGTTTTGGGTTTGTTAAAGAAGAATTCTATGGCAATCTTTGATAGAAATATAACCACCATTGAACTATAATCCATTGTTTACGACATCGCCGGGAATAAAAATAAGGCATAGAACTCCTATTTCGGGCTTTATAAAAAACTATCATACTATAACAAAAAATATTTATATAATGGCTTCAGGTTCTTTGACAGGATTATGGAGAATAGCAAGAGACAAAGAATGACACATTTCTAATTAAAAGAGATTAGTGCACAATGTCACTCTGATCCAACCGTACACAAATGTTTGTGTTTTCCGTTAGATGTTTGGGAAACAAATCCAATTATTTTTTTCCTAGGTTTGTGTAAAGATTTTCACTGATTCAACTGTCAGACATTACTTGGTTAAGCGAGAATTGTGGTTTCATGAAGTCCTGTTAGCTGAGAAAATCGCGTTGACATGGAAATCGGTTCAAGGGATGGATTGTAACATCTAAATTCTACAGCATTTGCTCAGTTAAAGCTAGGTGAGAGTTCTCATTTCATGATTGACTAAGGAAGGATAAATACGAACCTTGATCAAATAAATACCAGTCTCGTAATTGAAGTTCTGCGAGAACGAAAACAAATCAGACCTGACAGATCGAGAGAAATCGGAGCGAATGATGACGCTGACTCGTCGTTCCCGGCGAGAGATTACGGAGAGAAGCTCCGCTCAAAATAAGATATAATAAATATGTTTTGCATTATCTATATTATTATTAATTTTAATATTAATATTTATCTTACAATAACTACTTATTTTATCTGTTTATATATTTATGAATTTTGACGACAATTCATCGGATACCAATTAGACGTTTCAAATTTATTTTCTTTTCAAAGAGACCCTCGGATTTATTATTAACCGGGTACCAAGATCAATTGAATATTATATAGTGAACCCGTGTTACTTCACTTCTGTTAATGAAAAATAATTATACGTTTATATTCTTATTTTATCTTTTTAAAATATTCATTAACGTGTCAAATAATAATTAATACGATTAATATAATAAATTAATTATTTATATTTTATAATTTTAATTACACTAATAATTATTTGACAATTAATTTCTAACAATATGTTTTACGCATTATTGAATGAGAAATAAAACATAATACTAAAAATATTATTATATAAAAAAAAAATTTATAATTATTTATTAATGAATGATTGCGAGGGTAGAATAAGATGGTAGGTTAAAAATTACTCATTAATTAATTATTATGAGTTTAAACCATTTTATAAAAGATTTATTCTATATAAACTCTTTTATTTTACACTCTTAAAAATTGATTGACGTGTCAAATATATATTAATGTAATAAATTATTAAAATAATTTATTACATTAATTGAACTTTAATTACAATAATAAAATTATGTAACACATCATCAATTTTTTCAAGAAAGTGAAATAAAAATTATTCCTTAAAAAATTATATTAATTTATTAATATTTATAATTTATTAAATTAATTACATCAATTAATATTTGTCAATAATATTTTACTAAATAATAAGATAATAAATATATAATTATTTTTTATGAAATCTCATTAATTCACAGTAATAAATGTTTGGTTAATAATTTTAAAACATTAAATCATGCTTTATTAATGAATTACTTTGTAACTCTCTATTTCATCTCGCACTCGTTTTAAAAATAAACAATACACACACCAATCGTTGCGTGACAACTTGAACACATATCGCATGATAACACGCACGTATAATTATATGAAAAAAATAAGGGTAAAATATAATTTAACCAAAACAAGTTAGAAAACTAATATTTTTTTAGCAAAACTATCAAATTGTTTGCGGAAAAACTCATACTTTGATAAAATTATTATCGTATTTTTCACTTGTAATGATCATTTCAAAATACTCTTATTATTATGATTCACTTGATTTTTTATGCGCACTAAATGCGACAGTACATTTCAGATACATTAAGACAGTACAATTGAGGTTCATGTTCGAAATCAAATATAAAATTAATTGTATGAGATAAATTACGTCAATCAAAACAATTAAAATACAATGCAATAACAAATGCAAGCGAAAAAATACGATACATTTCACAAATTTTATTAATGTACGTATTGTTTTGCTAGAGACTAAACGTACGACAATGATTTTGTTAAAAAAAAAAAAAAGTTGACGGTCAAGGTGGCTAAATCTCTTGAGTTGAAATTTTAAATTGTGTTTTGCCTAAAATTTCAGTATGTTTTCTCGTCTTTTTTTGTCGGCAAGTGATATTTATAAGTTCTCTCGTGATATGTAATTAGTTTTATTATTATTTCACAAAATATTATTAGTTGTTAATTAATATAAAATAATATTTTATTTTAATTATTTATAATTTAAATTAACAGTGAAGCAGTGACATATAAATTAAATTTACAATGAAAAATAAGTCTAACTCTGCTTTATGTACCCGCTAAATATAAAATTACTAAAATAATAAATATTAAAATTCAAATAATAATCAAAATTAATGCATTCTAATTCGTATCCAAAGCATTGCTACTACGACGTCAAACGCGAGACTTAGTGTTCCGACAGTGACGACAAAACGCGTCAGACCAGTGTCTGACGGGTCACCGTCTGAGCCAGTCAACTCAGAGCACAGAGATGTTCTTCCCCACCTGCTTCCATAACACGCTAGTGAAACGCGTGGGCGGTGCGCGTGGTTTTAATTAGCAAACAGCGGAGTGAATTTTACCGCGGAATGTAATTTACGGTTACACTGTGATTGAGCATTACTCCTCTGCGGCTAAATCAGTCTACAACTACACTAGTTCCAATAATTAGTCGCCACGTCTGTCTCAAGTTTAGACTAACTTTACTTATTTCCCTCAGAATAAATTATTATATTTTCTATAGCAAATTGAATATAAAGTGAAACATTAATTTATAATAATCTATTTATTATTTATTATTATTATTATTTATTAATTAATTCATGACACATCAAATATTAATTAATAGATGAATATTTAACATGTCAAAAAATAATAATAAAAAGTAAAAATAGACTAAAACATTTAATTATTTTTTGTTAAAATATACAATTTGTTAAGTCACTTTATTTTCTACTGTAATAAGTTTATTATTTTAATTAATATTTTGACAATAACACCAAGATAATTTATCTACTTTATTTCTACTTATTAAGGCATGAAAATCCCATGTATATTAAATCCAAGCTATTTTGATCCATTTATATTTATTTTTTGATTGCTTAGATAAGGATTAAAAGGGTTGGTTAAAATAATTCATTTCTAATTATTATGTTTGACTCAATTATTGAAAATTAATGTTTGATACTAATAGTAGTAGGATTTTGGTGGGTGTGTGTGTGTATATATATGTATATATATTCATTTTTATTTTTAAGAAATAATTTTTCAACATAAGAGCTAATTATTGCGAAGATTAATTATAATTGTTTTTTCATAATTAAGTAACGAAAATGATTAATGATAACTTTATTTAGTTATTTTGTTGAGTTTAACGATTTAAGTGTATTTTTTTCGTGTAATATGCCAGTTTGAATTTTTTTATTTGAATTACAATACAAGTTTTTTTTTCTTAACTTTTAGTGATTAATTTTTGTGAATTTAAAAATGAATGACATATAAATATCACGTCACGATATGAGATTATAGTGTAAACTCAGTATAAATATGATTAGAGGGAAAATGTTGAGTTTTTAATATATATTTACTTTCATTAACCAATAATATTTACATAAAATGTAAACTTGTAAATAGCAACACTAACACAACTACTAATAATAAACTTACTTCTATATCGTGGCATAACGAACTAACTGATTATGACAATTGTCGAGAGTAGTTTTCGACAAATGTAATATTACTTTTTCATTAAGTATCGTTTAACTCAACAAGCGGATAAGTCTCCCGTACAAAAAAGTTTAGAATAGAATCATATCATATTGTCGACTTCAATAAACTTTGAAAGAATTAGTGGAGAGAACGTAAATCTCGTCATTATCTATTTTTAGTAAAAACAAAATATATAAATTGGTTTTTTATTTACTCTAGAAAATCAAATTTTATTATTAACCATTAACTTTTATTATACTATAATTTTATATTGTTATTTCATTATATCATTAAGTAATTCACTCATTAATTCATATAATTTATTATTTTTAAATATTTATATTAAATTATATGATAATTATCGATTTTAATTTCGTATTATGCACTTTACTTCAGTTAGTCCTTTGTATTAAAAAAATTATTAAACCAAATTATGTATTTTGATTATGTTATCTGTTTTAACCTTTCATCAACAATTTCGTTAAACGCTCATTTAAAAAATTACCAAATGATATTGGATTCATTTGAAATTTTTACCAAATGCTCACTACGTAATGAGAAGATAATGTGACGTGATTTTTTAACACATGTACTATTTATTGTAATTTATAAAAATATTATAATAAATCATACAAGTTTTAGAAAATTGTAAAAATTTGTCTATTATCTACCCATGATGTGGTGAAGATGTAAAATTTTTTTAAAATAAATTCAATATTTTTTGGTATTTTTTTAAAAATTTAATTTATAAAGTAAAGAAGAAACTGAAATTAATTTTAAAAAATATAAAAAATATTGGATTTATTAGACAATTTTTTGACATGTTTACCACATTATGGGTAAATAATGAAAAAATTTTCGAGATTTTCTAAAACTTGTATGATTTATTATAATATTTTTATAAATTACTAAAAGAAAATTACAATAAATTATACATATGTTAAAAATATGAAAATTTTCAAATTAGTTTCTCATTATATAGTGAATATATGGTAAAAATTTCAAGTGAATGAAATATAGTTTGATAATTTTTTAAATAAGAATTTAACGAAATTATTGGTAAAAAGTCAAAACTGACAACAGAGTTGTTTAATACAGAGGCTAACTGGAATAAAGTATGTAGTACATAGTTAAAATCAATAATTTTCTTAAATTATAATAATTATATCAATTGATGAATGATACGTTAAATTAGGGTTTGATTATAGAATATAATTAAATTATAAATGTAGTAAAACAAACTTATTAAAAATAGGATAAAATTAATTAGAAACAAGGGATGATACTAAAAATAGTAGCGTCAATGTCTTCTAAAGTTGGAAAGAAATAGACAAGAAATCAAACAGAACAGGGGGCACCCCTTAGAGGTAGAGATATGTTGCCACGTGGCTATTTTTTAGTGGATGATTAGTGTGGTTGACTGAAGGCTTGACCACACAGGAACGCCTCACTCTTCTTACCCCCTCACTCTCCTCAATAGTAGGTGAAAAGCTCCCCCCCTCTCTCTCTTTCTCTCTGTTATTGCCGAATTACTACGACAACTACTGATGCACTCTCTCTACCTAATCCAATGCCCTCAAAAAAAAAATTATGCAAGATTCTTCAAATTTTCCGAGAATTTGTTTGAGGTTTGAGGTGCTCTCCATTTCTCAATCTGCGACTCTTCGTTTATCCAATTTTATGGTGAGATATTGAGGAGAAATTAGCGGTGTTGCTTTACTATTTGTCGAATCTGAGCTCTGGGCCTCAGTAATCTTTCCTCTTGCTTCAGATCTCTTTGAATCGGTGATTTAGTTCTTCATCCGGCTGGTCTTCTGGAGTGAGTGTGCGAGAATTTTGTGGCGGATTTGACTCAATGGGGAGCTGAGGAGGTGCTTCCTCGCTTGAAATGCTTGGAATTTTGAGTCATTGTGGTGGTTGGATTGAGTGCTCTCCCAATGAACGAGTTTCAGTGGTTTTAGGGAGAAATGTCGGCTTTTGATCGTCCTAGAGCTGGGACTTCGAATACGGTATGGTTAGACTGTTTTCTCGCCTTTGTCTGGGAGAAATTGAGCGGCGTTGTAGTATATTGGCGTATTTTGTTGTATGATCACGTTTTTATGGGGATTTCCATAAAAAACCTTGACGTCTTTGGATGATTTAGTTGGAATTACTAAATTGATGCAAGCTGAGTCCCAGTTTATGATGCGATCCTATCGCTGTGTTTATAATTTCGTTATTTTGTTTTATGTTCGCTTGCTTTAAAAAGGGGTAATTGCAATTTATTGGTCAAAATAGTTCATTTTTGTTCTCTCCCTTTTAGCAACAGCCACATTCCATTTCAGGCTTAGTTTAAGGGCAATGTTAAATGTTCTTTTGGGGTTAATCGTAAAAATGTGCAAAAAGGGGAACTACAAAAATGCTCTAGATATGAAGACTTTCTTTGCAAAGAAGAAACATTTATAACCTATACCATTACCCAAGCAAAAAAGGTTCAAACAGAGATTTAATAAATTGAGTAAAAGTGCCAATTATTTTCCTCAACATGAGTATTATTGCTCCGAGTGTAAAAGCTTAAAAGATGATACGTTATATTGTTTGATATCTCAACTTGACAAACATGCAGTCATGGTTTAGGACAAGATTGAGCTGTTAGAGTTATTCAAGTGTGTCCTTCTGATGATATGTAGAAGGACGAACAACTTGTTTCTTTTACTTTCACTGCATGAGTGATAATCACTCAACAATATGGGAGTTTTATCTTATAAGGAAACAAGTTTATCTCAGTTTCTTTGTTTATAATGGATCCCAATACCGTGCAAAGGCTTTGGATAATTTTCATCTAAGTTATTGCATTTTAGTTATGACTTTTTGATGCAATACGAGCATATTGTACAAAATTTCAATCAGCAATAAAAATTCGTACTAGAAGAGAAAACTATGTACAAAATGTTGAGTATCTAATGAAATTGAAAACAAACTGTTAGTCAAATTTTATGTAATGTAATAATCAAGCTACTGTATCGTGTGAGCTTCCTGATCTTGTTTGCTCGGTGCTTTATGTGCAATTGGATTTGATTTAACAGTATCAAAATAGTTATCATAATATGTTTCTAACTGAGTTTTTTTTTTCTGTTAATTTTCTTTTCAGGTGTTCAAGAGTGGGCCGCTTTTCATATCTTCAAAAGGTTAGTAAACTAGAAAATGAACAAAGTCTTTTATGAAGAAATATTATAAGCAGTTTGGTTTCCATTTACTTAATATTCAATCTAAAGTAAACTATAAACATAAAATAAGCTGGTTGGAATGATCGATTGGTGATTCTATGAATAAAGTTCATTCAAATCAACTGGAAACAACAAAAATCTAAACTAAAATGGTCGTATGTTCTTCAAAGACGGACAAGTGACTATCTATCACTCTAACCTCACATGATTACAATATGATTATCTGCCTAGCTTGACACTGCAACGAGACGGCCTTTTGACCATTTTTTTCCCTAAGATTACATGGAGCTCTGCACCAGGGCTCGAACCGTACCTCAAGGAAACAATGGTTCCCACAACCCAAGACTTCCCGAGAGACATGGTTCCCTTAATGATGCACTACCCTTCTCTCAAACATTTCTCAGCAAACCACTGACTACAGCTTGTTTAACAGAAATTATTAACAAGATGTTAGGGTAGTCTCAATCATTTGCAGCTGCTGGATTAATGTGCTTTTTATGATGGAGTCATGAATGACCTCTTTGGACACTTTTCCTTTTTCAAATTCACTCTCTTCTTAGTAGAACGTGAAATGAAAATCATGGTAGTCGTTCCATGCTTGCCCATTATAAAGTCATACGATATAAATAAATGTATCTGTATAATAGGTCTAATGGAATTAAATGCTTCAAATTCATGCAGGAATAGGCTGGAAGTCTTGGAAGAAGCGCTGGTTTATCTTGACACGTACTTCATTGGTCTTCTTTAAAAATGATCCCGTGGGTACAAATTTTTTTTTTTTTCGTTTCATAGGATCTGTTCTATCAGATTTAAAATGTTTATTTTAATTGTTCTTACTGTGGAGACTGGTTTTCTTTAAAATGTTTTGCCTTTCATGATATTGTTGTTTGACATGACCAACTGTCACTCGAACATTACAGAGTTTTCCTACTAAGAATAAAATTTCTTAGAGCTCCTAGTTGACAAACGCTCTTAGAAAAGCGTATCAAATTGTTATGAACAGACGAAAATAATATATTGTTTTAAGAGCATATTAGGAAATATTTATGGTAATTTTTATTTTGATTTAATGACAGTTTTATTTTGTAAAAGGAATTGAATAAAGGAGGAGGTGAAAAGAAAAGTGTTGTTAAATTATTTGTGAATTCCGGTGAGGAAATGAGTGGAACGCAGAACTTTGAATCTCTGCGAGGGGAGATAACAAGCCTTCAAATTTTTGCTAAAGTACTGTATTTTACGTGTTTATAAATACATAAGTTTGCAAGTGTTTAATATGTTCTTATTAATTTTATTACAAATTGTGACGATTTCTATCAAATTGGTATCAGAGTAAACCCAAAATACTGAATAAGAACAGTGATAGCAGATTAGAGTCAGTAAAGGAGCAAATTTTGTTCGAGCAAACGGCGAGGGTGTGTGAAGAATTGGACATTTTGAAAAAACAAATTTCGACAATTCTTGAAAAAATGGTAAACCTTACTCCCCCACATGTTGCAGAACATGGTGAGAATCACTTCTGTTTTGTTAGAAAGAGGGAAGATTTTGAAGCAACAACTTCAGCGGCAAAAATTGTTGGCGACGGCAATGAAGCCTTGCTGCACAGTCGAGAATGACGTTTGATAATGGAGTTACGAACGCCAAAAATAGAGTTGCCGTTGTATGACGGTGGAGACCCAAAATGATTGAATTTACAGAGTGTAGCGATTCTTTGCCCAAAATCACCTGTCAGGATTTGACAGAACGGAGGCCGTTGAAGTGTGCTTGGAGGGAGAAGCGCTCGCTTGGTTTCAGTGGGAAGATCGTCGACGCCCATTTCGTACTTGGGAAAACTTCAAACTGCAGTTGATCGAACGATTCCGATCGATAACAGAGGGTTCTCTTGAGGAAAGGTTCTTGCGCTGGAGCAAGACTCGACAATGAGGAGTATAAGAGACTGTTTGAGAAGTTGGCTTCTCCGTTGGGTGTAGTTCTTGAATTGATTTTGGAAGGGCAGTTTATTAATGGGCTTAATGCAGGAATTAGGGTAGAGCTTAAAGTGTTGAGACCAGTGGGTTTAAACAAAATCACGATGACAGCCAGGGAATTGAAGATAAAATGTTGATGTTCAAGTATGTCAAAAGTCCAATTTACTTTTAAGAAGAATAAATCTGCTTTGGGTCTACCAAATAACACTTCTCAAGTGGTTTGAGTTCATATCGAATTGAATGTTGTGAATTAAGTTGAAAATTTTAAGCCGGAACCACCTTTCAAGAAATTAATCGATTTTGAATTACAAGATTGATGGACGAAAGGTTTGTGCTATCGGAGTGATGGAAAATTTACGGTTTGTTATGAATATAAATCTAAAAAATTACAAGTGTTGATTTGCCAAGGAAGTGAAGATGCAGTCGAGTTTTTGGAAGAAAAACACATTAACGAGTCGCCTACTGAAGGAGGCGATCTGTGAGTCACTTGATAATCTTCCGTATAAATTTTTTGGATTTTACCTTGAGAACAAAGTGACTCATTGAGCCCGGGGTTAATGTTCGGAATAGACAAAAATAATATATTGTTATGAAATATTTATGGGTAGTTTTGTGTAGTTTTTATTTTGAATTTAATGACAGTTTTATTTTGTACAAGAAATTAAATAGAGGAAGAGAGGAAAAGGAAAGTGTTGTTGAATTATTTGTGAATTCCGGTGAGGAAATAGTGGAACGTAGAATCTCAAATTTCTATGAGAGAGTGATAACAAACTCTCGAATTTCTTTTAAAATATGATATTTTTCGTGTTTATAAATACATAAGTGTGCTAGTGGTTAATCTGTTCTTTATCATTGTTACTACAAATTGTGACAATTCCTATCACAAACTACCCGAAAATCAAAGACCTAAGCATCTTTCTTAATATGATGGATTACAAACTCATCCATCAAAGTGCAATCATTGCACTTGGTATATGCTATAAGCAAATATTTTTTGCTGTCTCAAATTTTAATTTCTCGACAAAATCTCCTTGCTCTTCCATTGTCCCACTACACGCTGCCACCCACCGCAGTGCTACTACTCTTGAATGAAAGAACCAATTTCCAGCCTTGAATGTATTGGGAAACAATGATCCTCCTCATAGGATCCTTTGCAACACCTATCTCCAACTCATGTAGAAGCTTTTATGTCCATGGTAATATTAATAAGAAGGATTTTGCTTACGATAATTATTGTGTAAAGTATAACAAAGAGGAAGAGAATTTAATAATATTTTGTTGCAGGCGTTCTATTACAAACTCCCTTTTTATGTTGGTAGAGTCAAAGACCAAGAAAGGTCTGGCCAGAATGGGGGAGAATATGCAGTAGATAATTGAAGGAGGAAATATGCAAATTTGTAGCAGTCTTTTTTGTTGTATTGAAAGATATGTTCAGGATTGGGAGTTAGATTATTTATGCTTTGTGGTACAATATTAAATTTCTTGTTGTGAATTGGGTTCATTATGCAAATATTTTAGGAACTATCATCTTTTGTGGTTCTTTTCTATCGGAAAAGCATTGCAACAACAACATGGTTTGTATTTACCTTTTATTTGAGTAGGGAGGGATCTTATCCTTCCTTTTATGTATTTTTATTTTTTTAGTGCAATTTGTTTCTTATAAATAAAATCAAATAAGCACACATAGGTGCACACACTAGGAATATGGGTTTTTGATTAGGAATCTTGGGTGGGGTGTACATATTATAGAAATTTTTGAGAAGTTTTTTTGGTGGGATAAAGCTGTAGGTTAAAGTGAGTACTCTGTGTTAAAAAAGACTGGGAGTACTTGGAATGTTTTTCTAGTGCTTGTACCCTTTATTTTTTGGAAGAAGGTTGTCTTGATAGTCGATAGACATACTGACAGATTGTGTCTACTGTATTCTTTACCCATTCATCAATGATTTTGTACTGAGAAAAATAACATCAATTTTATTTATGTGGCAGAATGCACTTCCTCAGAAAGGAGGCGAAGTAAATCTGACTTTAGGAGGCATTGACTTAAACAACTCTGGGAGGTAAGGAGTGCAAAGCATCTGCTGCAATGGTCACTAATTTTTTACTAATTCATGCTGCTACGCATGCCACAGTGTTGTTGTTAGAGAAGATAAAAAACTATTGACTGTCCTGTTTCCTGATGGACGTGATGGAAGGGCATTCACTCTAAAGGTGATTCATTTTTTAGGACATTATTCTGTTAAAATTAGATTTCTTTTTGATACTAACATATTGACTTTAGTTTCTGTTTCCTTTGATCTGAAAATAGGCAGAGACTTCAGAGGATTTGTTTGAATGGAAAACAGCTCTAGAGCTAGCTCTTGCTCAGGCTCCGAGTGCTGCTCTTGTCATTGGACATAATGGGATTTTTCGCAATGACACAAATGAGCAAATTGATGGATCTTTCAATCCCTGTCTGTTTTTCTTTCTCTGATTTAATAAAAATAATTCATTGAACTTTTTAATTCTACTGTATTATTTTAATAGAAGCATTCAACTGTATTATTAGTCTTGGTTTTTGCTAAGGCATGGCTGTGTAGCTTTACTCATTACTTAAATCTTCTGTTTTCCATTTTTCCCCACAGGGAGGGATAAACATCCTGTCAAGTCTTTGGTTGTTGGAAGACCTATTTTGCTTGCATTAGAAGATATTGATGGCGGGCCATCTTTCCTTGAGAAAGCTCTTCGGTTTCTTGAGACGTTTGGTAAGAGGTTCATAAGGATAAGGGTTGATCATTGTGTTTGCTCTGGCAATTTGTTAACTATGTTTCTGCGATCATATTTTTTCCTCGTTATTCTGTATTTTATAGATTATTTTTGCGCATATTATGGGAGCTGGATTTGTTTTTTGGATCATCTTCAGTATTGTAATAAAATAGTTTGCCGTAGCACAACAATTATGAGTTGGAAGGGGGCTGGTGCTGCATTTACATTCTTATTAGAGAAAATAAAAGAAAAGAACCATTTGAGTTTTTTTCCTACCTTTTGGTAGTGAAGATAAATTAATGATCTCTGTGCCAGTTTCATGATTGGTGGCTGAGTTTGTCCATTTTTCTAGGTCCATGTTGACAAAACTTCTTAATGAAACTGTGTGAAGTTGCTGCGGATTAGTTAAAGTATCTCCCATTCTTTAAGATCTAATAATTTTAAAGTCAGTATTATCTCCCAGTATGAGAGCTGAATGTTTTAGTTTTTGTACTTGTTTTTGATCAGCTTGTGAAACACTTGAAAGATTTAACTAATTTTTATGGCAAAAATATCCTATATTATCTCTAGTTGGATATAAGGTTACAAATTTCAGATCTTTATAATTCTTTTCAAAGAAAATGGAATAATTGTCCTAATAAAGGTATTTAAAAGAAGGAAAACTAATAAAATTGCTCTGACCTTGATTTGACATAATATTCTCATGATGATATATAGCTCTATCTCATCAAGATAGATTATGAAGAATGTTTAAGAATATCCTCATTCAATGTGTCTATAAATAAGCAAAAACGATTTCCTTGGTGTGTTTAGTCAAAAATTGATATTATTTGTCAAAGCATAATAGTTTAGTCAATAGCGGATTCCATGTTAAAAATGAGCTCACCCATTGTTATTCATCCGTTTTCTTAAACATATTTTGATGAGACCTAAAATTAATTTGTCTTCTTCGCTAAATGCTGGTAAAGTACCTGTAACTAAATACTTGTCCAACAAATGCAATAAGTCTTGTTGATTTTTGTGAACAGGTACCAAGGTAGAAGGTATTCTCCGCCAGTCGGCTGATGTGGAGGAGGTTGACCGGAGAGTTCAAGAATATGAACAAGGTACAATCTTTTCTTTTATTTTTTATCAGTAAAAAACGTATATTGGTGAAGCCAAATTTACAAAAATAAGAAAAAATACACTATTGTGAACTTATTTTATACTTTTGATGATGTTGCACGTTCAACGTGTTTTAAAATTGGCCTTGTTTGTTGTTCTTGTACCTTTTATAGGTAAGACAGAATTTGGTCCTGATGAGGATGCTCATGTAGTTGGTGATTGTATCAAGGTACTTCACTCACTGTGCAATTAATGCACATATGATTGATGAACGTGGTATAACTGTTGTCTGATTGCCATGTTGTGCAGCATGTACTAAGAGAACTTCCATCTTCTCCAGTCCCAGCATCCTGTTGCACAGCTTTGCTTGAAGCTTACAGTAAGTTTCTTAGTTCTTGTGGCAATCCTATATTTCAATTAATGTGTTTATAGTTTTGGTTGATCTTGTCATCTTTTTTGGCATTTTAGTTTAGTTTTTTCTTTTGAAGAGTTCTTAAATTGTACACTGATTTGTTATGATGGAAAGGAAAGAACGTCAAATATGTAGATAGACAAGCGATCAATTTTGTCGTAAATTGCAGATTTTATAACTGAATCTTTTAAAATCATTAGAACTCGTTAATATTTTGCGCTGAATGCTGGAGCTGCTGGATTGTTTATAGGTAATGGGTTGATTAAAAATACCTCAAATCAAATTGAGGAATAGGGTCTCTTATTCCTTTCCCTCTCATTGTAATGTTCCATCTATTAGCTACTCATTCTTTGCTTCATTGGTTAAGAAATTGATAGAAAGGAAGGTCAGATTAATGGGATGCGCTCTGCAATATTGGACACTTTTCCTGAACCAAATCGGCGATTGTTACAAAGGTCAGCTTTGGATTTGATTTAAATGTATGTTCATGTTATTCTACTGGATGAGAATATAGTTATGACTAATGGAAACTAAAAGTTTTTAATTGATACGTTGTATTTATTATTTAAATAAAAGTTGTTTTCTTTATTAAAGAAAAATGCTGATACTGTTGGGGAAGCTAAGTCCAAATTAATTGCTTCATGAACTTATTTTTCTAGGTCTCAAAATTTTTGGATATTTTATTTTCACTTAATAAATATTAAACTGTTGGGTGCTTTTTTCTGTTTTTTACTTGATCATTTGTTATTTTTGGCAGAGTATTGAAGATGATGCATACGGTAACTTTGCATGCTCAGGAAAATCGAATGACCTCTTCTGCTGTGGCTGCTTGCATGGCACCATTGCTCTTACGCCCTTTATTAGCTGGTGAATGCGAGTTGGAAGATGATTTGGATGTCACTGGGGATGATTCTGTCCAGCTGCTTGCTGCTGCGAATGCAGCAAATAATGCTCAAGCTATTGTCACAATTCTTTTAGAGGAGTTCTCCAACATTTTTGATGTGAGATACTGTCTGACCATTAATTTGTTAGTTCTTTGATAAATGTGTGTTTTTTTATGATTTCGTTTGCAAAATCGCTTTTAGCGGCTGATGCATGCATGTTGCTTTTATATTCTTATCAATGTTGTGAACTTGAAAAACATCCCGACACTCACATGGTTATCTAGAAACCCCTTTGAAGAGGTCACAGAGTCACTTTCACATAACTTAGTTGGGGCCAACTTACCAATGCAAATGAGTTTTTGTTTTTGAAATTATTGAGTCAAAACACGTGGATGAGTTCCTTGCCCCAAACTCAGTTGTCTAATCCACTATCATAAGGTTCTTATGTGATGATTCAGTCTACCAGGGAAAGAGGTGCATCTATAATTTACTGCAGGTGATTATGGTTTCAGCTTCCGTAGTGCATATGCTCTTAGCTTTCATAAGTTTATAAATGGAATCATTCAGGAGTAGAACAATATATGAAATAAGTTTCCATAGCAATTATGACCAAGAAATGTACCCTTGAACGTTTTTCTTGTGTATTTAGGATTTGTACAAGGAAAGAGCAGTTTTTTAAGCTTAAATGTTCACACAGTTCCACTGTTTAGCTAATTTTAGATAACTCAATCTATTTATTGAACAAGCTTGTCATCTATTGATAGTTTAAGGATTGTTGAAGACTTAATATGGTTGTGTTAGTGCTACTTAAGTGCTTAAGTTTTCCAAGAAGTGACATGAAATCCACAAGTTAAGCTGAATACTTTGCTATAATTATCCTTTTAAAATAAGTATCTCTGCAGTTTGTGTCAAGCTCTGTTTCAAGTTACATTGATCTTGTGTAGATTAAAATAGAGTTCTTGATCTCTTGCGTAGATCTTGTTGGTGGCATGTGTGTTTGCCTGATCATGTGACTTTTGTACTAGTTGATTTATCACCTTCCGCGATTTATGATTACATGTTTTCTTTACTCCACACTGATGTTGATGTACCCTTACTGAGTAACTTGTTAGTATTACTCTCGCAACAGAATTAACGCCTCTTTTAATTTTATTGGTTTGTTGGTTCAGGATGAGAATCTACACAGATGCTCCATTTCGGCTGATTCACGGCTTGAAAACAGTAGAAGTGAAGATTCTACCGACGACGAAAATATGGATTTGAAAGACAATGGTTACCACGATGCAGAAAATGAGGTCGATCAAGAGACAGATGATGATCGTGACCGTGTACTCAGTGGGAAGCTTAGTGAAAGCAGTGGTTCTGTTGGGAGTGATCTCTATGACTACAAGGTTCTTTCTCTCTCATACACACCATGTATATGTATATGCTTCATGCATGCTTCCAAGCATATAAACAAAGAATATCATAATAAACTGAAAAAGGAGAGTGGTATCTGTAATTCCTAGCTTTTTCAAACTGTCAAATCAATTCTCAAAAGCGCGATACTGGGTTGTTACCAATTCTGATACTTATGATAGCATAATATTTGCAAAAGAATTTAAGTAAAAAAGTGTTCTGTGTTGATCATTTTAATAACATTTCATCTTTTGCAAGAGTTGTCTTATACTTTTACCAGGACAAGAAATGGGAGACATCTCTCTCCCTTAAGGTTGTGGATATTTCATAGTAATCTTATATGTTTTCAAATATGGATCTCAATGACTCGTATGTATCAAACTGTCCATCCTTTTAATGATTATATGGTTTGAACCTATGCTTTGACATGGTCTAATTTTGCAGCCCTTTGGAGGTGATGACGTGATTGTAGGATCTTCAAGAGAAACTAATGCTTCCGTTGGTAGTACAACTGTATGTGTTGATCCTCAAAAGGTCTCTTATCCCAATGTTCAAACGAACGATGATCAAGGAAAGCAGATGAAAGGGGATGAAAACTCATGGAAGGAGGTGGATGCTCCCGGCTCATCACCTGCTGGTGAATCTTATACGTTGATGGGAGAAATCCTGAATTCAACGGAGCCGGGGAATTCTCTAACACTGTCTGGTCTTGAGCTAAGTGCTGGGAAGCCTGTGGGTAAACTTATGAGCTCTAATCATACTTCGAAACGGTCCGCCTTCTGGGGAAGGGGCACTGTAAGTTGCTGCTTGATTATTTTTTCCCTATATTATACATCTATAACTATGGGCTTTAATAATTTTTTTTTTCGGAGAAAAGGAAAAAAAGTGACCATCACACGTTTCATAGTTGCCTTTTTATGAGTCTCCTTTTTGTAATAAATTAAAATGAGGTTAGAATATGAGACAAAGATTTGAGCTCCAAAACCATTGCTGTGTACGGTAATGTTAAATTATCATCACTTATCTTAAAAGCCCAAGGTACTAGGTATGACTTACGTCTCGTCTCATTTTCTCTCAGACATTGACACATAAACTTCTCACTCATAGTGAATAGACTATAAAATCAATTGTAATGACTGCATCTAAATGGAGTTTTTTGGTGTTGTATCATGCAATGATTTGGCATCTTCATAGTGTTCTCTATTTTTTTTTTGAAACAGCCTAGGAAGACGCCCTCAACTGAATCGGTCGATTCTTCTGGAGAAGAAGAGTAAGAAATTCACTACCCTATGTATACTATTTAGAACATTGATGTATAATATGTATTTTTGAAAGTTTATATTCATTCTAATTTGAACTTTAAGATTATCTTTTCTATTTCATCTTTTTACAAATACAATTTAGCTTCTTAGAACATCATAGTGCCAACTTTGATGTTTGCTTATTTTTGACACACTATTTGAGTCTTTTAAGTTTGAAAGCATTATGATTAGCACTAGTTATTTCTCGTGCTTTTTCTATTTTTATTGCATCTTTGGATGGAGATTGTTGAAATGAAGAAAGTTGTATTATTTCCTTGGTGTGCGCTCTTCATTTTCCTCCAGATATGATTGCTCCTGAGTAATCATTCGTTTTTCTAACTTGTTGAGACTTTTCCCTTTGTGACTTTTAAATCTTCATGTTATTATATATATGTTTTTGGAACTCATCAATTTTGACTTATGTGCTTTTTGCTGGTTCCTTGTCATTTTGGATACTGAACCCCTTTGAATATTCTTAGGCTTGCAATCCAGAGACTCGAGTTCACAAAAAACGAGTTACAAAATAGAATTGCGAAGGAGGTGACAGTTAACACAGTAACACTACTTGTAATGAATCTATTTCTTTTTCTAACTATATTAACTATTGCTTTATTTTTTTTCTGTTCGCAATCATGCGCTATTCAGGCTAGAGGAAATGCTATTTTACAAGCTAGCTTGGAGAGAAGAAAGCAAGCTTTGCATGAGCGGCGGCTGGCTCTTGAACAAGATGTACGGTTCCTGTTATTTATTAATTTATTATTCCAGCTACCTCAGCAAAATAAAAAGCTGTTATATGCATGGACATTGCCTTTTATTTCATCACGGATGGATCTAATTTCCTTTTCTAAACACACTCATTTTGGTGATATTATTTTTAAAGATTATTATAAGCACTCTGATTTAGTTAGGTTTAAAGGCCTGGCCTCTCTCTAATGTTTGAATCAAAACAAATTTATATGAAAGTCTTCATGACCGCATCACTGAGGGATTGTAAGTGAATCATTACGATGATAAATCTTTGGTGCAACAAAAGCTGTGTTTCGTAATCGAAACAGGAAAATTAAGAAAATAATCTCTAAGGAATTCAATTAAGTTAATAACAAAGTTTAATTTTAATGTTTAAGATCAATCATTTAAATAGAAGCTGAAAAATAAATAACTAAATAAAACATTAAATAATAGACGAGCAATAAATGACTAATCGATCTGGGTGTGCTTGGTCCTGGACTTGTACTGCATCAATCTTGTACTGATACAATGAGCTATACGTATAAATCATTTTGAAAAAAATTATATGCTGAATCTTTTGTGGCTTTTCAAACATTATGAAATTGGAGATGCCCAATTTCTTTTTTTCTGTCTTCATCAGAAGTCACTATCTTTCGTGGATTTTGCCGATTTAATATGCTTTCAGTGTAAATTCGCGTCTTTATAATTTTTCTATTAATTATTAAAAAAATGCAACAATGTTACACTTTTGGTAGCTGTTTGGAATTCCTATTTCAGCCACAAAAAGTCATAGAGATGTTAATAATATTGCTAGCATGAAATTGGTGTCCCTTCTAGTATTTATGTTTATTTAGGGTAAGTTATATTAGTGCATGATGCAAATATAATTATATCACTCACTACCTGTAAGAGTGTTAAGACATTGATCTCTGTCAGACCAAGTCATAGATTATTATTATTGTGTGACTACCTTGCTGTTATTGCCACCTTTGACGCAATAATGGCATTGTTTATTGTGTTGTTTAAGCACCTTGCCCGCTCTAGTCACTGCCTTTGTGTAACCAAGTCTAAAAGTATGAGCTACCGGCCTGACCTGCAATTGACATTATGACTGCTGTAAATCATTTTAATATCGACACCTTCAAAGGGTACACATCCACTGATTGATTTCCTGTTTGTATTCCAAGTTGCTTGAAGAGAATTCTTTTGGGCGGTGCAGAAGTTCTCAAAATCGTGCGTGCCTAAAATATATATATGCTTTCAAAACAGTGAAATTTTAAAGATGCCCTTATAATGCTTGGTCTCTTCATGCTAATACCTGGAAGATAAAAATCTTCAATTAGTGAATTGTGAAATTTCCTTACATCTGTTTTCAGAACTTTGTTTTAGCAAGTAATGTAATCTAATGTTGTGAATGTGATGTTTGTTTTTTTTTTAATGCTGTTTTCTGTGTATTTGGTCTGTGAATCACTATATAGGTTTCAAGATTACAAGAACAGTTGCAAGCTGAAAGGGATCTTAGAGCTGCTCTGGAAGTTGGCTTGAGCATGTCATCTGGACAATTTAATAGTTCACGTGGCATGGATTCTAAGGTTAGTAAAGATTTTTGGTAATATGTGTTCTTTGGGCAGTTTTATTGATTCACATCCTTATGACTTGAGCTGATGTGAAGACAAGGGCTGAGCTCGAGGAAATTGCTCTTGCTGAAGCAGATGTAGCACGGCTAAAGCAAAAAGTTGCAGAACTACACCACCAATTGAATCAGCAACGACAACATCATTATGGCTCCCTTTCTGATGCTTGTGATCGATATCAGCATGTACAAAATCATAATTCTCAAGTGTAAGTGCAGCATCAAGTTGCTCATCTTGAAGTGTCAGAGTTGATAATTATTTGGCGTTGTTTGTTTTTATTCTTTTCCTGTTGGCTGTTTTATTCATTTAAATAGTTATAAGAAAACACGGGAAATCCAAGTTTTATTCTGCAAAGCCTTTTAAGATTATTTATGCATGTATTTCCAGATGCATGTTATATATATATAACTACTACATCTATTTAGTGTTTAAGTTTATATAACATTTGTATGTGTATATGTAGATATATGTATTTAACAGAAAGAGTTTGTGGTTAATATATAAATGAAAATAGTAAATCTATTACTTCATATGTATATGCATGAAAATATGTAAATGTGTTTACTGTGTATGTATTTAAATGGTAGCAAATTCCTGCGATTTGGTGGAAGAATACGTGATTGTCTGTGTTAGAGATAATAGTGATTGGACAGTATTCAGCTCTGAGAAATGAGCTTCTGTCTTTTGAAAGTTTGTTGTTAAGTACGAAGTAAAGAATCAAAGACAGTTAACTGCCAATGTTTCCTGCAAAAGCTGGAGAATGAGAGTTAGACTTAAAACTTTTCAAATTTGCTTGCTTTCTCTATTTCGTTTCATTTTTTATTCCATTTTCTTTCATTATTTCAAGACTCATCTTTGAGAGAGTTCAAAACTTAATTGAGAAAAACCTTCTAAGACTCAAACTGATTTTTATTGGAAGTGTCTGAAATCATTCCAAAAGTATAATAAATGGGTTCAGACTGTACGTAAAGTTTGTTTTGATTGAGGTCAAATTTTAAGTGCTTTTAGGTTCTTGTCAACCTGGATAAGGACCGTCTGTATTACTTTTGTTTTTCTTGATTGTCAAACTTAACTTAGATTTGAATTTCTCCTGGATAAGAAGTTTCTTAATACGTTTGTGACGTTTGAAAAAAAGTACTTTTATGTCTTCCTAAAATCTTTTTTGATGCAGGAGATTTTTGCAGCAAGATTTTGATAAAACACTTGCTTTTGTCAATAATGAAAGAAAGCAAAGGACGGAGGTATGTATTTATTCTTCTATGTGTACCTGTTGCATTCATGGTTGTGAGAGTAAATACAAGTATATTGAAGGAACAATGTACAAAAGGAGGGAGCTACAAAAAACAAACACTCAACAAATCACATCAAAAGCCTAAGAAGTCAGAACACTAATCCCTCCCTGCAAAAAAAAAAAAAAAACTATTACAAAAATAACGGTTAAAGTCCTCAATATTAATAAGTTCCTCGTGAGAAGCCATCATATTCCTCTTGTTCTTGGTACACCAAAACATGCAGTGGGCAAACTTGGCCAATCTTTTTCTTTCCACGCACCCTAAAACCCTCCACTCTAGCAACACACTCCTAATAGAACAAGAAATCACCCGACAAATTCCAAGCCACTCCCACCCCACACCAATGCCTATCCTTCAAGATATTATATTATTTTGCAATAATTTATAAACTAGTTTTTCTTCCTTTTCTCATCTTCCTTTGAGAATGAAGAGACTGCCTGAGCATATTAGCATTTAAAAAGTGCTCAAATTGGTCAAGTTGTTTGTCAGTTTCAAAAATAATCCTAATAATCTTGACTCACAAATACCAATAAACAAAAAATGGTCCTAATTTCGTCATTATGCAATATTCTTTTTTAGCTGTGGAGGGTTCACTGATAATAGCTTTTTATTCTTTTGAGTGGAGCATTTTGTAGTTTCCATTCTACATTTTATGCATTAATTCAATTTACTTTACTACTAATACAAACGTTATTTAATCACTTTATTAAACATCTCTTTAACCGACAATGGTTGTATTCTATTAACATTTAATCATTGGTTCAGGAAAGTTTACTTGGGGGTGATTGGAGAAATGTTAAAGGACAAGTGCTGGCGTCTGCCAGTAGTGGCAAGCAAGCTTCTCGTAAGCAGTTTATGGATTTAACAAGCCTTAGTGACTCTAAAAGTGCCGAGGCATCCACCAGCATGTCTATGGAAGAGCTTTATACGGTTGATTCTATACCAACTACTTCCAAAGCAGCAGAGGTAACTATTCTCATCACCCCTTTTAATACAAGATTGTCTCGGCATGAAATAGAAAGTCATCTCTTCCAAGTTCCCAACTATAAAAAAATAAAATGAAGAGAAGAGATGTCAAAAGATCTTACTGAGAGGATCATTTCGCATCATAAATCCTAACTTTATACTACAAAATATTAATACTTACAAAAGGGGTTCTAAAGTTTCTTTGAACCCCAAAATACTTCCATTTTTAAGTCGATTCTAGGCTGTAAATTTCTTATAATTTTTGCCCTTTCGACTTTATACTATGTGAGTTTTGGTTGGGAAAATTTGTTATCGTTGAGTTTTGTACTAAACTTTTCCATTGATCTTATTGCATTTAGAAATTTATGCTCACTTTTATATCAAAAGGCCAAATAAATGCATTAAAACCATATAAATTCAGGATTTGAATTTATAATTTTTCTTGGGCAACCCACTCTAGGAGCCAAAGTTTAAAACATATATTTGACTTATTTGTGTTGGCTTCATGCTCCCATATTGTAAACATGTGCTATATGATTGCAGGTGTTAGATTATCCAAGACCTGCAACCGTTCCGTCTTCTGCGTTGGTGGAATTAACAACACGCCTTGATTTCTTCAAGGAAAGGCGGTCTCAGCTGATGGAGCAACTCCACAATCTCGATTTGAATTATGGTAACACGTCGTCCTCACAAGATTTTGCATATAGATCGGCCTCCCCACCATGGAACTAAACTCATCCTTTTTGGTTGTGTACATTCTCTATCTTGAACTATTTGCACATATTCTCTCTCCCTCAATTCTTATATTTAGGATTTCTATCATCTCCTGTGAAGAACGAGCCTTGTTTCTTTTTTTTTTTTTTTTTGTGGGATTTTCTGGGTTATCTATTGTTCTTGTTTCTGGCCATTGACTGGATATGTATTGCGTTATTCTTGTTTTTTTTTTCGTTGGGGAGTGAGTGGGGTGAAGGTTGGTTTGTGGTTTTTTAGACACGATCTCTTGGCATGTATCTTTTTTATTTATCGAACTATTTTTACCAACTTAGAGCATCACTGTGTTCTAAGATATGTGACAGCCATACACCATCTTATGTACAACTTTATTATCACTTGTTTTTATTTTGATGTCTAAATTGGCCCAAATCAAGGAATCTCTTAGATTTGATGTAAAATAGGGTTACAAGTGATTTTTTTGGAGCTCCCAGTCATTTATTAATGGATATAATAATTAAATAAAATATGAATAATTATAAGTATACAGTAATTCACTAATAGATCATCGTTATGTCAAAAAATAAGACTAAAGTATCACGTTAGAAAATGAACTTAATATTATTTTTAAAAATAATACGAATTGAAGTTTGAAGGAGAAGTTCTTGACCATATGAGATGGAAATTGGTGGGGTATTATTTATCAAAATTTTGGAGAGAAATAAAATATTTTATTTTTTAACTCTCTTATTCTATTATTTAAATATATTTTAATTATTAATATAATAAATTATAAAAATAAAATAAAATAGTAAATGTATCGTTAGAAAAGAGAGACCTAAGATATCTAATTTAATTCATATTTTATTTATTTGGCAATGTAATTATGAAATAATTAATAACTTATTTATTTCCACACAAATTAGTGTATGGACATAAATATTATGAACTATTAATTTAATAATCCTTCCATAAAAAATTAAAATAATAAAATTACATTTTAAATATTTTTCTGAATTTTGTTTTTGTTTTCCCTCCAATTCAACTACTTTTGTACAGTGATCCCGCTCCTCCTCTGCTTCCTGAAGCCCTAAAAGTCTCTACCCTCTCGCGCGCCAATTTCTTCGCATTCGCGGCATTCTCTGTTGCAGTCGTCGCCGTCATCGCTATCTTGCTAGCTCTGTCACTGTCGTCGGGACCTTCGACTTTGTCCGATTGCGTAAGTCTTAAGGATTTAGAACAGTCAGATTAATTGTTCTGATGTTTTTATTTTAGGTGCCTTGCTTTTGTTTGTTTAGTTTTATTTAGTAATATGGTAAAATACAAGTTTCTTCTTTTGATGACTCATTTTCGCTTTGTTCTTGTACTTGAATTCGGTTCGGTTCGAACTGGGTAATCATTCTATTGAGCTAAGCCTGTGACGCATTGGTAGAGTCTGTCATTTTTTGCGGCTCTTTTTTCTGTGATTGATGAATTCAGGATCTGTGTTATTGGATTCCTAATTTAACCCTGAAGAACTTGCTTCAACGTACAATTTTTTGGGGGAATCTCATATTAGATTCCACTTAAATAGGATTAAATTGTGAAATTTGCATACGGGTCTTTTATAATTTCTATAGGTTTTGGTTTTTATTTGAAAAATATATCAGAAGTTCTCATTCCTCTCTCTTCTTCCTTCTTTTTCAAAATGGAGAGAAGAAACTGTCGAACTTCATTTGGAGCTGCTCCAAAAGAGCTGCAGTGGAAGTGGAAGATTGAATTTATTTGGTAAGAGAAAATAGTTGATAGCAGAGAGAAAATTTTTGTAATCAAAAAATTGGAACCCATTTACTGAGTTATATGAGGAAGAGAGAGCTGAAGTGGCAGAGGAAGAACGGTGGTTGGTTCTGGTGAGAGAGAGATGGTAATGTAAAAAAAAGAAAACTTAGTTTGGCCTTGGTTTAATTTAAAGATAACTTGTAATGCCCTAAATTTTAAATTCCCAATTCAAAATCCTAATTTGTAAATTTTAAAAATTTCTCAAATTGATTTATCTAATTAGGTTTAAATTCGAACGTTAAAACTTTAATTTCATAATATAGAAAAAACCTATTTAAATAATAGCTTAAATATGAAATCTGTTGAAGCTTTAAGCAAAATTTAAAACATTAAATATTTTGATCAACATTGAAATAAATGCAGAATTAAAATAATTTATAATATTTTATTTAACGATAAAATTCAATATAATTTATTCGAGTTTTTAACTAAAATAAAAAATGAAATACTTTTGAAAACTAAAATATATTAATTTAAATTCTTTTATCTGATCTAAATTTTTTTTTTTTTTTTTTCTGTATGCTCACTTGTCTCTGAAAAGTTCTTAATCATATTCATTTCTTCATCAGATAAAAATTTATCTGCATCACAAAATTACAAATCATGAGAACAAACTCAGTAAGTGAAAATTCGTGCAAGTGCAAAATTGATATTAATTTACACTGAATCCTGACTTGACAATTACATACTAGGTTGTACTTCTTTCCCAATTTTCGTTCAGAGTTAGTAATCTCATTGTCGTTCAGAGCTTGTCATTTTACTTTTGTTCAGTTATAGTCATCTCGTTGTTGTTCAAACATAACCATCTCATTTTCGTTCAGTCGTAGTTATCTCATTGTCATTTTGACGTAACTATCTCATTGTCATTCAGGCGTAGTCATCTCATTTTTGTTCAAACTTATCCATCTCAGTATCGTTCTGACTTTGCTATCACATATTTTCTGTTAATTACATTATTTTCATACATATACAGAATGCCATACAAATTTTATCTTCATACAATTTTACGTCGATGCCGAAACATGCGTACTCAAATATTGGAAACATGTAACAAAATAATCATAAGAAAATAACATAGATTTTGTGATGTAGGGTCGTTGCCAAAATGTTGAAAACGTGTTATTTTCACTTGAATTCCGAGAGGGTAGGGTTATTGAAATTTTTTCAATTTTCTAAATAATTGTGTCTAAATAAAATATTGGTATTAAAATCTCACTTAATTAAATCTGATTTTAGAGGAATTTAGACAGAAATTCCTTACGTGTGCTCTTAGGTCGAAGAGTTGTTCTCGGTAGTGGCGACAGTTTCGACCAAGAGAAAGTTCTTCAGAGTTCAGCCGCTCGAGTGGAGCTACTGTCTCCTTGAAGCTTCTGATGTGTCTGGAAGCCGAGTGGTGGTTGGAGATCGGCGATCGAAGGTAAGATTCTTTCAAAGAACTCGAGAGGGAGAGAGAGAGCTTCTTGAGTGCTAGCGAGAGAGAATTCGGTGTGCTCTTCACCTTCACCGAGCCTCTCCATTTATAGGAGAGCTTCCAACAACCTTTCTCCCTAAAATCCGAAGTCCATTCAAATAATCTGCTAAACATCTGCCTTTATGCGGATTTGTTTTCTACAAATCTGATTCCTAATTAGATTTTTACAGAGTTCTGGTTGGTACATAGAGTTGACTCGGATTTCCTCTTGTTCTTAAGAGATTTAGAGCTAAATTTTAGATTAAGTTTGATTTTGGATTTGATTTGGGAATTTTGAATTTGAATTTTGAGTTTGAAACCCTAGATTGTTAGATAACTAAACTAAATCAAATCCAACTAAGCATTATTGATGGCAAGCAAAGATGTCAGATAAGCTTCCAGGGATATTGTGATTGCTGAATATATAACAATAGAATCAGTTGTAACGCGGTGGCAAATCTTTCTGCATTTTGTTTATTCCATAATGCTTTAAACTTTGTAAAGATTTTCTGATTTTATAGGTTTATTATAAATTCCATAATGCTTTAAACTCTCTACTATTGTCTGATACTTGTCCTGTTAGCTTTACCTAGTCATCTCTTTCGGAATTGCAATTCTTGAGTTTTCCTACAAAGTTTTTTGTTGATGACACTATTGATTTATGGATAGATATTTAAGTTTAATAGTTACCTTGTTTGGCTACTATGTGGTTCATCAAAGATATTGATATCGAAGGCTACATATCAATACTCTGCAGAAAATGATGCTGAAATTGTTTGATGTTTCAATAGTGCATTGAAGCATTTATATCACATAATTTTTTTCACTACAGTTTGAAGGTTAAATCAAATCAAAAATTGTTTGATTTGATTTTTTTAGCAGATGTGAATTATTTTAATTTAGATTTGGGGATTTTGAATTTGAATTTTGAGTTTGAAACCCTAGATTGTTAGATAACTAAACTAAATCAAATCCAACTAAGCACTATTGATGGCGAGCAAAGATGTCAGATAAGCTTCCAGGGATTTTGTGATTGCTGAATATGTAACAATAGAATCAGTTGTAACGCTGTTGCAAATCTTTCTGAATTTTGTTTATTCCATAATGCTTTAAACTGTGCAAAGATTTTCTGATTTTATAGGCTTATTATAAATTCCATAATGCTTTAAACTTTCTACTATTGTCTGATGCATATATACATGTTTCCTTGTCCTGTTAGCTTTACCTAGCCATCTCTTTCGGAATTGCAATTCTTGACTTTTTCCTACGAAGTTTTTTTGTTGATGACACTATTGATTTATCGACAGATATTTAAGTTTAATAGTTACCTTGTTTGGCTACTATGTGGTTCATCAAAGATATTGATATCGAAGGCTACATATCAATACATTGCAGAAAATGATGCTGAAATTGTTTGATGTTTCAATAGTGCATTGTAGCATTTATATCACATAATTTTTTTCACTACAGTTTCAAGGTCTCGGAGAGGCATGAATTATGCTTGCTTTCATATTCATCGACCACTGTAAGATGCATTTTCTCATACCTTTATCAAACGGTGTGATAATAAACACATCAAAGAAGAAGGGTAAAACTTGGGATTAAATTTTTATTTTTGTAGTTCTACTTTCATTCCCCATGACCAATGAGAAATAAAAAAAAAAAATTGTTATAGACAGTTTCGCTAAGTTTTAACTCTTTTACACATTTATCTCCCAGTTTGATATGTCCTTTGATTTGTTTAGGAATGGAGTTATATCTTAAGCTGCAGCAATTGTCTTGAAATTGATTTGTGTAATTGTCAATTTTGATTTTAGGAAATTTGGAGGACTAGCAATACGAAGGTCATTGAATTCTGTATTAGACCTTCCTCAAAAGTTTTTTATTAGAAATATTAAAATGGAAGTGAACGAGGATTGCAACTTAAGAAATGGAACAAGTAACTCTAGAGGAGCCTTGGTCGTTCTAGAAGGTTTGGACCGCTGTGGGAAGACAACCCAATCTAGTAGTCTAGTCAAATATTTGAAGGAATGTGGACATTGTGCTGAATTATGGCGATTTCCTGACAGAAGTACAAGTGTTGGTCAAATGATATCTTCTTATCTTACGAATGAATCACAGCTTGATGACCATACAATTCATCTGCTCTTTAGTGCCAATCGTTGGGAGAAGAGGTTTGCCATTTGCCACTTCATAAATTTCTTTCTTATTTTGTTTTTTTGGTGGTAGTTGAGAGGTGGGAGAGAGGGTTTGGTGCCAATGGGATTTATATGATAAGTCTTTTGCAGAATGATGATGGAAACCAAACTTAAGGCTGGAATCACACTCATTGTTGATCGTTATTCTTACTCTGGTGTTGCTTTTTCATCCGCCAAAGGACTAGGCATTGATTGGTGTAAGGTGCAGACCAATCAAGATTGTTTGCTGAGTTTGTGTTTCTCTTATAGTACTTCTAATGCAAGGTGTTATTTGCAGGCACCAGAGGTTGGATTACTAGCTCCAGACATTGTATTATACCTCGACATCTTGCCTGAGGTACCCAGTTAAAAAACAAATAGACTATTTAACTTTTAGCTTCTATTATGATTTCTGATTCAACTCTATGGCTATGTTTGGACTATGGAATCCTTTTTAAATATAATCAGAAAGCTGCAGAGAGAGGAGATTATGGATCCGAGAGATATGAGAAGCTTGATTTTCAGAAGAAAGTTGCCCAGTGCTATCGCGACCTCTGCGATGTTTCATGGAAGGTGGTAACTTGTTGGTCTATCAATATTTTTTCAATAATTTGGGCAATATATTCTTTGAAAAACAGAGATTTCAATTCTTCTATCCTTCAGCCACTTGGCCCTCCGTAACTTATTTTTACAACCATGAAATTTTGCTTTATTTTCATGTTGTTGTTTATGGTTCAAGCTAAAGAGTTGGAGTTGATTGAAACCAATTTTGCAGATTATTGATGCTTGCCAACCTGTTGCAGACATTGAGAAACGCGTACAGGAGATTGCAATGGAGTGTGTCATCAAATGCCAGAATGGGGCACCACTTTCGTACCTTTGGTTAAACTAGTCTCCTTTACAATGAATCCTTTTAGACTTTCAATATATATATATATATATATATAGTTGAAGCAATCTTAAAGGAGTTTCAGATGGAAATAGAGGGCTCCCATCTGATTTGTCACCAATGTATTATGCTTGATGTAAGTTTAGTTTATTGCTTTTGAAAAGTTGGAGTGACTTTCTTCGCGTCAATGAATTCTGTAATTATTATTAAACCTCTTTCACTTTTACCTCTATTTTTTATTTATTTATTATTATTTTTTTGGGAGTTTTAATGTTTATTGTATAAATACTTATATAGTGATCTAGACGAGGGATGACTTGGTCCATAGAAATCAGACAAGCATTGAAAATCAAACTCGAATCCGGCCTCTCTTCTTAGTATGACTTGACTTGGCTCGAAGTTTTGTCATTCGGACAAAAGGTGATGGTCCAAAATTTGGCATGCCGATCTTGAACCATCGGATTATGCAAAACTTAAAAGACTACACGGGTTGCGGTGCCAATTCTATAACGAACTGTCCGAGTGATGTAGTATTATGTGAATGGCTTAGTAGATCATTTTTAGGTTTTCTTGGAGAGATTAAAAAGGGTGGTAAACTTTGAATAAATTAAATGTTTTCCATTTTTGGTAAGTGTGACACGAGATTTTCATTATATAAATAAATATAATTTTATTCCTAAATATGCGAAGTTTATTATTTTAATAATTATTGAATAAATAATGACTTCAATACGTTAGTCGGTTGGGGCCACCAGTGAAGGGAGGTCCTTTTGTAGCAGAACCTTACCATCTTCTCCTCCTCTCCCCTGGTTCGTCTCTTTCACTGTCTGTAATCTTTTTCTGCTGCTTCGCTGATCATGGAGTTTGTGCCCTTCTGCTTTGCCTAATTCCTGTTGCTTTTTCTGGTTTTCTGATTTTCTTGTTTTATTTGGATTTTTTCTTTTCTTTGCGGTGTTGTTTTGCTGTTTTTTCCGCTGGTTTTTTTTTTTTTTTTTTATATCGAAGTTGAGAAATTGTGAAAGTGGCGTTCCTTCTGAAGCTGATATGTGCGCAACTTTTCATTTTTGGGTTTTTCTTGCTACAATTCGGTGAATGAAGTTGTTGGACTCAAAATCATTCGATTTCTTTTACTCTTTACTGTAATTTTGTTTCCTTCTGTTTCTTTTTTTTTTTCTTCTTCTTCTTCTTCTTCCTTTTCTTTTCGTTTCCAGTGCCGTTCTTGTGCTACAGTTATCGGGTTGTGCTATTTGGCTTTTAAGATGGTGAAATTGTTGCGAGTTTGGCATTGAAGTTGAAAGAATTCGTGAAATTAGGTTTTCTTTGGAATTTTTGTTGTGGAGGTTGATGATGGACTTTTTCATCCCACTTGTTTTCCAATTTCAACACTCTAGTGGGGTTTTGTGTGCCTTGGGCAGCTGGATTGTCTTGTCTAGGTCCCATTTGGAGGAAGTGGGAATTCGTTATGATAAACCGTGTCACTTTGCATCACAGGTGAGCTTATCCAATTCTGCGATGCTGTGGTGGCCAACTTGTGTAGTCTGGTGAAAACTTGTGGGCAATGAATGCTAAATTTCTCGAAACCTTTCCATGGTTTCGTGCCCAATCAAACAGCGATTTGGGACAAAATTTTACTTCTGCAAGCACATTGGAGCAACCTGAACATAAGACTCAATTTGATGTTAAGTTATGGGGATTATCCCTTCTGTCCCTTTTCCCTTTAACAGTCAAGGGTCAAGATAAAATTCAAGGGCCAACAACTATTAATAGAAAGTTAAAGAGACGATCACAATCCCGAGCTGCTCAGAATGATGGTGGGGTATATCCATTGCGCTTTAGACCATATGTGTCTAAAGTTCCATGGCATACAGGGGTTAGAGGATTTCTGTCTCAGCTATTCCCCCGATATGGACATTACTGTGGTCCAAATTGGTCCAGCGGAAAAGATAATGGGTCTCTTGTTTGGGACAAACGACCGATTGATTGGTTGGATTTCTGCTGCTATTGCCATGATATTGGGTATGATAGTCACGATCAAACTGAGTTGTTGAAGGCTGACTTGGCATTTCTGGAATGTTTAGAGAGGCCTCATATGATTACAAGAGGAGATGCTCACACTGCAGCTATTTACAAAACCATGTGCATCAATGGTATGTCTTATCACCAAAACAATGTCGTACCTTTATTATAAATTTTTTAGTTGGCATGGTATATTTTTTCATGGATAAGGATTCTTTATTTGTTTTCTTCCTTCTCTTTCTGTATCCTTGCCAAAGTCTAAATCATATATTTCAATTTAACTTTAGCCAACTAATGATAGAACTTGATAAAATGTAGAACAATGATGATATGCCTCCTATTAAATTAACACATGTAAAAAGGAAGAAGAGTTCAGCTGTAATAGTTTATTAAAGTGTGTTTTTATTGGTTAATGGCTAAATATGCAAATGTATTTAGGAAGTTGTAGGTTGATGGGAGGATAATATGGGAGAGGTGTGGACAAGATGGTTTTTTATTGAAAAAACTAAGTTGCCGTGGCAATTTCTTTGGAGAGAATTGGTTTTGTTCTCATGAATTGTGTTTGGATACAAAATCAATGACTTAGATTTATGCAAAACTAGACTAGGAGGAAAAATGGGCGAGGAGGGAGGGGGATGAGATGTAGACTGTCTGGAATAACTCTTGTTCTTACCGTCTTATTTCATTACCTGGCAGGTATGAAAAACTTACTGATACCATATAGAAGACGTCTGATAAAGCTGCAGTCTGGAGAATCTCTCGTGCCATTTGGATGGCTGAGTAACGTAAGATGGAGAGGGTGGAATTTGCGTGGAACTAAAAATTAGTATCACGCAGTCGTAGTGATGTAAGTATAATGCGTATTCTTATGACTATATAATACATGTTGGTACATTAATCGATGATCTTTGTTCTGTGTATATACATGACGAATATTTAACTTGAATATTATCTATTATGCATATTTAGAGCTTAAATTGTCACTACACCTTTATCACGTGCAAGATGAGTTTTTGTTTGTTTGACTTTTTTTTTTTTTCCAATTAAAAATCTCAGTAATAAAACTTTTGCAAGGGTTATTTACTCATTTAACCTTGCGTGACTTTCTTATTAGAACATAAGACTCTTGTATAGCTCATATTCATCTCCAGCCATACCAAACAGACTGTTCCACGAGAAACTGAAAAATCTCTGTTCTATTTGTGTTCTTAGGTTCTTTCTATGGAGCGAATCTTATTTAGGAGAAACTCCACTCCAAATTTAGATGTTTGTTCATTACTAGAATATCCTCTTATTTGTTTTTTTTAATCATAAATAAAAGAAAAATTGTTAATATTTTATGGCATGGGGGAATTTTTTCATTTTAATACAAAATTTCTTATAAAAACACTATATATGTGTAGTGTAGATTATGTTGTAAACTTACGCATGATCGATGCATAGGTTCAATTTATTTAGCTTGCTCGACTTGGGATTTGAAAGAGCTGTCGAATATCTCACAGACTGCAGTTTTAATGATTATTTTTTTGTTAATAATTTTTTTGTAATTGAAATTTTGACTTTTTTTAATATAATTCGCATTCAATTTAGAAAGGAAAGAAAATTCTAAACCTTAGGTTTTTGTTTCTATATAGGTTTAAAAATTTTAACATAAACTATAACCTTTTTTTAATATTAAAATTTTTGAAATCTAGCATTACAATGTGATTTACCACCAAGTGTTTAAACAACAACTTGATTTTTGTCATGGTTATAATAATTTTATTTAAAAAGACTATTACTATTTACGTTACCATAAAATAAACTACACTCTGTTAACAAATTTATCTTGTTAAAATTGAGGATGGATCATGGATGTATTGAAATAAGAGTGGTTGTCTACACAGGTCACCCGCTCTATCCTAGAGGCCGTCTACTCTAGCGTATTTTTGAATCAAAGTTCATTTTTCGGGTGTCCGCCTTGAGTTTCAGGAGACTGCTTCTGAGACATTTTTCTCATTATTACATTTTTGAGTATTCGTCGTGAATTTTAAAAGTCTGTTTCTGAGATACTTTTTGACTCTTACATTTTTAAAAATTTCTTCAATTTTAGTCGAAAATTAAATGAAAAGTGCGAGTTTATTGGCGAAAATAATTTAAAAATTATTTTATTCACGAAATTAATTTAATGGTCAACTTGTCACTGCTTTGTAAATTAAAGATTATTTTGAAATTTAGCTTACAAAATATTATAAAACAAAAGTTTTATTAGAGCGTCTTAAAACGGAATCAAACATCGCATGGAAGTTTTACAAAGAAGAGAGAGAAAAAAAAAAGTTAATTACTAAATATTTAAATTGTAACAACATTTTAATCTTATTTTTGAAACGTCGTCGTTTCGGTTGTAGCCGGCTGCTTACAAAGACGGCAGAAGAGGAGAGAGAAAGCAATCGATCCAAACAAATTCAAAAAGTATTTACTAACAAGCCCTAACTTCGCCTTTCTTTTATTTTGTTCTTCTCCCCTCTTTTCTCAAATTCGATTTTTGATGTCTTTATCCAAATTATCGTTGTGAATCCGATGGAAGAGGTCAGTTTTTATGCAACAATTTCATTTTTTTTTTGGTGTTTTAGTTCTTGATTTGACGTAATTTCATCTTCGTGAAAGCTGGAGCTGCTTTATTTTTGGCTGCGGCATCGTTTGTCGGCGTATCAGATCTAAATATATTTGTATTTTTATTCTTAGTTGGTGATAGTCATTGGAGATCTGTGTATTATTTCTTTTCTTCTTATTTTTCTCCTTCGGTGGAGCGAAATTCACGGTAAGGACAAGGAAATTAGAATTGGATAAGGTGTCTGTAATTTCTGTTAGGGACGGACTCGAAAAATTCATCAAGCTGGCTGAACTGCGTATTAATATGATTATCGTTGAGGCAATCGATATAAACTTTAGAGATTAGACCATAAAGAATGGGTAGTGTGTCTGTACTTTATAAGGATGGGTAGCGTGAGTGTACATTATGGGTAATTTGTATGCACTTTGGTTGCCAAATATTTACCTTTCCTTTTAGTTCTTGCTGATCAAAAGGCAATTATTTTGTGATTGATTTTCCAGTGAGACTTGGGCGAATGACTTATCCTTACGTTTTTAACGATTTATCTTTATGCAAAGTTTATTCACAGGGGTCTTAGTCATCATAGCTGGTTTGTTAATTCTTTGTTACTGTAGTTCTTTTCCATCTTTTGTTTTTCCTTTGCAAGTTTTGATGTCCTTTTAGGCTGATGATTGCGTAAACATTTCTTACAGATCATCCAACCCATTTAATGGATGATATTTTACGAATGGATACGATGTCTGCTCCTTCATCTTGGGAGCGTGCGCAGCATCTTTATGAGGAGGTATTGCTATTATTTGCTGTTTTTGTTGTTGTTGTTTTCCTTCATGCCATGACCACCTCTTTATTTAGTAATGCATGTTTTAAAATTTTTGCTTAATCATGTTGTTGTCCTACATGTATTTTTATAATCTAGATTTTTTACATTCTGTATGACTTATGTTTCTTCTACAGAACATTGAATTGGAAAATAGACGCAGGAGATCAGCACAGGCACGAGTTCCATCAGATCCAAATGCCTGGTTACAGATGCGGGAGAATTGCGAGGCAATCATACTTGTGGACCATTCTTTCTCGGAGCAACACAATATCGAGTATGCGTTATGGCAGTTACATTATAGGCGGATAGAGGAACTAAGGGGTCATTTTAGTGCAGCTTTGGCATCTCCGAGTTCAAAAACACAACAGGATGTGGTTACAAGACCTGATCGAGTTTCAAAAATAAGGCTGCAATTCAAAACCTTTCTTTCAGAAGCTACTGGATTTTATCACGATTTAATCTTGAAAATCAGATCAAAGTATGGGCTTCCTCTTGGTTATTTTTCAGAAGATTCAGATAATCTTGCTGTCATGGAAAAAGATGGAAAAAAATCTGCTGACATTAAGAAAGGACTAGTATCATGTCACCGTTGTTTGATCTACTTGGGAGACCTTGCACGCTATAAAGGATTGTATGGGGAGGTTGACTCCAAAACCAGGGAGTATGCTGCAGCTTCAGGTTACTATTTGCAAGCAGCAGCAGTTTGGCCATCTAGTGGCAACCCCCATCATCAGGTCGTGACATTCATACATTATTTGGCTGCTCGTTAATCCTTATTTTGGTTTTTTGTCAGCAATTGCATGCTTTATTCCAAATCTGTTAATCTGGCTTGTTAAACATCACTATATTATTTCAGCTAGCAATCTTAGCTTCATATTCAGGGGATGAGTTGGTTGCTATATATCGATATTTTCGGAGTCTTGCAGTGGATAGTCCCTTTTCTACTGCACGGGACAATTTGATTGTAGCATTTGAGAAGGTATTTATGTCCTTGTGTACCATTAGACATGAATATTTCTTTTCCCATCTTGATATAAATCAATTCCCTACTCCATCCATTCCTATTGCTTTTCCTTGATTAACCAGTGAGATCAAATGCATACAGAATGTGAAATTCATGCTTATCTTTTTTTATTAGAATAATCTTGTTTATAGTGGATAAATATGGTAGAGGAAATGACCTTAGTGGTTTAGCTGACAATTTTTATTTAATTTTAACACTTTTTTTTTAATCAATTGTTGGACTCTAAAGAATCATGTATGGTTCAGCTAGAAATTATTAATGTTCCATTTGGTATATGCAATAAAACTGATAACTAGAATATTTGAAAATTAATTGTGCTATGGTTTCTCCATAGATTTACTAGGAAGATGAAATGATATGATAATGATACTATTTACGTTATGTAAATAGTCCTTCTGTGTCACCAGCTATATTTGACTGGTTGATCTTCATAGAATGGCCACCTTCTTTCAGACCCTTGGTGTCCCTTTGAAACAAGAGTCTGAAGGTGATTAGATAGTTGCTACTCGCAGCTACCAAACCTTCATAAAATAGGCTTTCACTCCACATCCTCTTCTTTGGTCTACGATCTACTTTTCAAGAGTCTCGTATTCATGTCCCATAGTTGGTTATTTTGAATTATTAAAAGTCTGATAGGCCTCTATTTTTTTGGGCTGAGGGTGGAAATGAGATTAGCACTAAGAGAGAGAGAATTGAAGGTTTTTTTTTCTATATATACAGGAGAAGTTTGTCATTAGGGGCATCAAGGAAAATTTTGGGCAAAAAGTATTTTGGGTGATGAGTGGCTTTGAAGGTGCTTGGGGGGAAACAAACTCCTTGAATTACTTAGTTGATCTTCATCTTCCAACCAAAACAATCAACCATTCTTAGTTGATCTTCATCTTCCATTGTATTCTACATTTTGGTTATTTGGGGACCTAACAATTTGATAGAATCCCATAAACACAAATTATACCAATAACAAGCAATTCGAGAAGTTTGTTCCCCTCTCGAGCACCTTCATGGTAGCTCTCATCACCCCAAAACTTTTTACTCAAAATTATTCCTTGATGCCCCTAATGACTGACTTCTCTTGTAAAAAAAAAAAAAAAAAAAAAACTCTCAATTCTCTGTCTTAGAGCTAATTCCATTTCAACCCCAACCCAAGTAGATAGAGACCTATCAAAGACATTCACTAAACTCATCCCCAGGAGGATCGAGAAAGAAGGTAGATTGCTTTCTTTTAGGTCATAAAGGGTATGTGCCTTTGCCCGAACAATGAATATTTGTAGGATTGGTTCTCAAAAAAAGAATGGTTTGTTGGAGTATGATTTATCATATATTGAGATTTTGATGTTGCCTAAGCCAATTATTTGGGTTGTCATGCACCTTGTGATGATGTTATTTATTTCATGAGTTACAACATGTTTTCTTTATGATAAACCTCCGATAAGGTGTCAATATGCGAGAAGTGGTCGTTAAAGGTAGTAAGGTCTGATCTTTTGCATATCTATTTAGCTAATTATCTATTATTTGAGTTGATTTGATATTATGATTTTTTTAGCAGATTTGAATTATTTTAATTTAGATTGGATTAGAATAAATTGAGATTGTGGTGTTAGATAAATGAAAGGAAAAGTCTCGGAGTTGTGAACAGAATCAAGCCCCTTGAATGCTTATAACTTTGATCTCCTTTTAGATTTGAATAGAGTTCCGTTCTTTTCCTCATAATTGATTCTCCAACATCTATTTAATTTGGGATCTTTATAACTTTCTTGCTTATGTAGAGGCTCATTATTGTTAAGTGATATATATTTTTTGTTTTAGTATATGCACCTTTCATTATTTCATCATATTTTATTGTAGAATCGTCAGGGCTACTCGCAACTGCCAGGGGATGTCAAAACTTCTTTTGTCAAGGAATCACTTAGTCGGTTGTGTGGCAAAGGACGAAGGAAGGGGGATGTAAAGGTTTTAAAAGATAGAAGCAGGGAACCCAGTCCTTTTAAAGAAAGAGAGTCTACTATACAGGAGAAATACAAATTCTTTTGCACTCGATTTATTCGTCTAAATGGAATTCTTTTCACTCGTACTAGGTATTATGTATCATTTGTTATGTGCTGTTCCTTAACCCATTTTTTCTTCTGTGTTTGGTGTTGATAGTGTCTCAGATCTTTACTTTTTGTTCCTTTTGCAGTTTAGAGACATTTGCAGAAGTTCTCTCTTTGGTTAGCAGTGGTTTATGTGAACTTCTGTCTTCTGGACCTGAGGAAGACATGAACCTTGGCATTGAAAGTTCTGAGAGTGCTCTTGTAATTGTTAGAGTCGTCTCTATTCTTATATTCACAGTTCATAATGCAAATAAGGAAACTGAGGGTCAGACATATGCAGAGATTGTACAGCGGGCTGTTTTGCTCCAGAATGCATATGCTGCAGTCTTTGAATTGGTAGGATGCATAGTGGAAAAATGCCTCCAGCTGCGAGATCTGTCTTCAAGTTTTCTCTTACCTGGCCTGTTAGTCTTTGTAGAATGGCTGGCATGTTGCCCGGCAATGTTAGCTAAGGGTGAAATGGATAATAAAGAAGCATCTGTTAGATCAAGCTTTTGGAACCTCTGTGTTTCCTTATTTAATAAGCTTTTATTAATTGGTCCAATGTCCATAGATGAGGATGACGATGAAACTTGTTTCTTTAACATGAGCAGGTATGAAGAGGGTGCAACTGAAAATCGGCTTGCTTTATGGGAGGACTTTGAGTTGAGGGAATTCGTGCCTCTTCTTCCTGCTCAAACCGTTTTGGATTTTTCGAGGAAGCACTCTTTTGGAAATGATAGCAAGTCAAAGAGTGCTCGAGTTAAGAGGATTGTTGCTGCTGGAAAGGTTCTTGCAAATATGGTTAAAATTGATCAAAAATCAATATGCTTTGACTCTAAGGCAAGGAAGTTTGTTATTGGTGTTGAGTCTCAAGTGCCAGATGATTCTGTAGCTACGACCTTCTCTAGGATGCCCAATGCAGGCATGATACTTGAAACCCAAGAAAAAGGAACAAAATATTTGGGTGAGGATGAGGATGAGGATGAGGATGATGAAGTTATAGTTTTTAAGCCTCTAGTGACTGCAAAAAGAACTGACGTGGTTGGACCAGAGTGGGTTGCAAGTGAGGGGTTGGGATGGAGTCAAAATGCATACGAGGGCAATCTTAAGTTTCATGGAGTCTCTGGTTCAGACTCTCCCAATAAACTTCAACAACAAAAGGCTTTTGATGCGAGTCTATGGACAACTGCAACTGTTGGTGATTCTGTCTTCCATCATCAGCAACAAACTCATTCACATGGTTTGAAATGGCCAACAGAAGAAAATTCTCTTATTACTAGTATTAAAGGTCCTAAATTCCTGGAAAATGGACACGTGGGGAACTTTGAGCTTCAGAAAGACAAAATTATTCATAATTCAGGAGCCCTTTCAACTCCTATCCAGCAAGCTTCTTTGGTTAATGGTGGGGGTGTGTTTTACAAAGAACAAAAGCCCCTAGAAACTGTGATGCCATCCAGGCTTGCTACAATTGCATCTAGTGGAGGTTTTACTGACACTTTGCCCAGGAATACAGTGTTGACCTCGGCAGCAGGTGTGAAAAAAACCCCCATAAGTCGACCAGTCAGGCACTTTGGGCCTCCACCAGGTTTTGGTCCTGTTCTTCATAAACAAGTCAATGAATCCATGTCCACTTCAGAGTTTAGGAGTGACTATCAAATGCCTGATGATTATAGCTGGTTGGATGGACATCAGTTTCCATTGTCTACAAAAAGCGCTGGGCTTGGTAGTTCCATCGAATATTCATCCCAAATAAGTAGGCAGCAAGTCATAAATAATAATGCTTTGACTGGGTCAGTAGGCTTCCCTTCTTTTGAAAAACATGTTTCAGTTTATCCCCAGTTTGAAAATCAGCTGGCTGGAAAGATTATGAGATGATCTGTGGGCTGAAACTAAACCACAAACCACAAAGTTTGCCACATCAATAGCTCATACATGGGAATCAGGAATTTACTTCACTGCCTGAGCAACATTTGGAGCAGTCAATCTGGGCCGGCGGTTACTTTTTTGTGATGTCCATATGAGAGTATAGATAGTAAGATTCTTTGGATAGACAACAAGAATGTCCTTGCTCATGTGTTAGTCTTTCTAACCAGATATTCTTTGTTTTTTTTTGGAGGTCCTTGAGAATGATTCTAGTGAATGTACTTTGCCTTGGTGCCAAATTTGAACTCCCAACCTTGCAGCCTTGTCAATGTTCAATGTATAGTGGACCATAGGTGATCCTGGCTTGGGCAAGCACTTGCTGCTACAAAGGTATTTATTTTTTAATCTACTTTCTTTTTTGTTCGTAGAATAGTTGTCAATGAAAGGGTGTTGGAATCAGCAGGCAGTACCTGTTTTGTGTTATATGTGCCTGTTTGATGTTTGCGATCAATAACTTAGCCTTTGGCGCACCATAATCATTTTTACATGTAACCGAGTTCATATATTTTTCTTTTAGGGCAGTCTAGAATAATTCCTTGAACTATGGGGTAGTGACAGCCCAACTCTTAAAACTATTTTGGTGAATAAGATGACTATTGAACTATGCTTCCTTGACAAATAGTCTATGAAAAAAATCATTAAAAAACATGAAGTGACATGCGTCATCTTCTTATTTGTTCTCTCTCTCCCTCCCCTGGCAAGTGTTTTTTTAACTGTTTTATTTTGTTAAGAGAGCATAGTCCATAGTCATCTTGTTCGCCAAAATAATTTGAAGGGCTGTTCTGTCAGGGTTTTATTTTGAACTTTACCATTTCATTCAATACGATACTTGTAATTTATCTAAGAAGAAGCTGCAAAAGTTTTACATGCTTGGCGTAATGTAAGAGATCTAGAGCTCTTTAATGGACTGTTTTTACTTGTTTTCGCTTTGCCATTGGTTTTTGGACGTCTGTACTATTTTTCATGATACAGACGTTGATTCTTCCTACTTTTTCTGAAGTGTACATTATTCTCTTATTAGAATTACTGGCAAAAAAATGTTTTGTAATTTGACCTTACATGGACGGACATCAGTTCAAGCTGATCTATGGACATATTTGCCAAGGTCATTCAGTTCATTTTGAGCTATGGACATATTTGCTAAAGCTAGTCTGCACTTCGGGGACTTTGAAGAACTACTGGCTTTGATAGGTCTGTTTCTAGAGGATATTTTTTGACACTAATCGTCAAAGAAAGAAACCTTCCTTCGAGGCCAGGAGATGATAAAATTAGTTGTTTTTTTAATTCTACTTTTTTCTAGTTTTAGATTTTTCAACAATTCCTCATCTCACAGATCTAGTCCAAATTCATGAATCATCCCAATAAATGGTTGTTCTATTTTTATCATAGGATAATTATTCGATTCTTTTTCCTTTTTTTGGAACACAGATCTATAAATTCCAATTTGATTGGTTGCAAGATTTCTTGTCTATTTTCAGATAGGGAATGCCTATTATGTGATGGGGAGGGATATACACATATCTTTGAATTCTATTGCTATTTTGCAGAATCTGGCTCTCCAGCTCACATATTTTTACGATGTGGAGGTGACAAGAGGTGGACATCATCAGGTGTGGACAATATTGCATCAAGAGCTGTTGGGTAAAAGTTTAGTAGAGTATTGATAAGATGGATTGCTGATTTTGGATGGTGGAATTTGCGAGCATGAGACTACGATGGTACTACACCTGGAACTTAATATTACACTTGTGAGGTTATAGGTTAAGAACTTGTCGTTACCTTTGATTCAGCTGCGCGTGTAACCATAATTTGCCACGCGTGTCTAAGTCAAGAGGATTGCTTGAACTTCTGCGGATTGCAAAATAATGTGCTATGTTTTTTGTTAAATGACTACCAATTTGTGTGCTTAGATTTGGAGTTGTTTTGTTTTTCTTATTGGTTCATTATTTTTCCTCATGGATTGCCTTTTTTTTTTTCGAGATTAATTTTTTATACCATTTTTGTTGTTAAACCATAGTTTGAACTACGTTTTGAGATTGATTATATGGTTAGATAACATAATCATTCGATATGTTGCGGCCTGGGGATTAGACGAAGAATGACAATCGTTTACGCTCAAAATTTACCCTCTAATTTCAATAGGATGACTGGGTATTAGAGAAAGAGGTTAATTTTTTTTTTACCATTTTTGCAAAGTTACACCATAGTTTATGCTACTTGTGGAGCTCGATTATCCTGTTAGATGACAGAATCATTCAATAGGTCGGAGCCTGATAAATAACATCACGATTATATTTTAATTTTATAATTTAATCTTATTTTGATCTAATGTTTATGTGTATTTCACGTATTGATTTATTTAATTAATTATTTAAATATTGATCTTATATGATAAAACGAAAAATAGAGTATCAATGTATTATTTGGAAGACACGAAGAGTGAAGGTTGTTGAAGTGGGTTGTTCGAAAATGGGTGATTTGTGTGAGGATGCTATTAAGATTAGCTGAAACAGGTGATGATTGTCAACAGTCGATGAATAATAATAAGTTATTTTTAAAAAAAATTATCATGGTCGGTTAAAAAAAGGTAAGTAATCATTCATTATGTGACGGGCGAGACATAATTTTATTATTATTATTTTTTGGGCACAGGTGAGATGTTGTGTAGGAGCAATTATGAGTGTAGTCCAAATCATTCACACTAGCCACCTTTTGTTAGTACTCTTCCAAGTTCAATCTATCAACCAACATCTACCTTCCTCTTTGCTGCGTAACATTCATTTCTCGGTTATGACCATTTTTGTTTCTTAGAATTAATATTTAGAGTTATTTGTCAATTAAATTTTAAATTATTATTGTTTTTAATAAATCAAACCTTTTATTTTTAACGGTTATTAGATATTCTTACTAATTTATTCCTCAAATTTAATACGTATATATTATATTTTTTACTAAATAAATAAATATTTTAACTTGATTTATAATATCATTAATAATTTTTAACCCAATTATTTTGGGCTCAGTCAATTATGTGGTATAGTTTGAAATCAAATTAAAAGTCGCTAGAACGATCAATGTTGTGTTCAAACACTTATTAGGTGAAAAATAATATATATATTATGAATTTAATAAATAAATTAATCGTGTAAGATTTAAATTACTGATAGTGGGGATGTTCAAATTGTCCTAAAAAATAGTTTAAGATTTAAAGTTTAAATTACCTCAAAATTTAATATATAAATTCCACTTATCTTAAAAAAATATACCATATATATTCAATTAGATAATATTTTAGTTAATTTTGTGAGAAATAAATTAAACATTTTTTTAATTTCACCTGCGTTACTTTTTTTTTTTGCAAACAATGTCATTGTAAAACAATTATCTCTAAATCACTATAATTAATCTTATATTTATCTACAAATTGTTTTTTCTTTAGGAAAAAAAAAGACAAAAATGTTGGATATCTACGCAATAAGTTACATGTGCGATACACCTCTTAGCACTATGCGTTTACAAATAATGATCACATTTCCCAGTTTTGTCAGGTACAATTTTCATATACACAGAGGTGACAAACAGACCGATCAAATCAAATACATTAATCCTTGGTGGGTCATTGGAAAATTGTCGAAACCGGGAGAAAATTACCAGAATCTCGCTAAAGGTCTATCAACAAGCCAACCCGACCCCTACAGGACCAATACAAAATATTTTTAAAATTGAGCTTAGACAAAGCATAACTTGGTCTAAATTTTTCAGGTTGAGTCAAATATGCAAAAAAAAAAAACTCGGCTCGTAAGCCATAAAAGTTGAGTGTAAAAGAGTTTTAGATGGCTCACGAGCTCTGAGTTAAACAAATCGTGCAAGTGCAAGTGCAAGTTAATCTAACAAGATAAATCAAGTTGACTCACTAGTTTAAACTTTAAATAAAGGAGGCAACATGCATAATATATTCTACCCATTTTCTTTTTCTTGGGATGGAATAAATTATACTCAAAATTGGGTGATTGGCCTTCATTAACAAGAATCTACTACGTTGATTCCAACTTCTTGAATTACTACATTTAAGTTAATTACATATTTTTTATTTTATTAATATATCCAACAACATTTATTGCTTGCTTAATAAAATACATCAATTTGTATTTTAGTTAAATAAATAATAAAGAAAAAATTTAGTAAAATCCACACGCTAGAAATGCTGTAACTTAAATATTTAACTCTTTTTTTTTGCATCGAAATTTTAGATTCCAGCTACTATCGTTTTTGAATTTATCAATTAAAATCAAGTACATGAATACACCATTTTTTGTTTTATCTGGCGTTTTGATATTCTTTTTTTTTTAATTTCTGACATGATTTTAAATTATATCGATCTTCAATTAATGTCGAATTGGGTTAGAAATTATTGAAGGAGCTAAAAATTGAGACTAAAAGAAAAATGTGTCCTACGTGCTTTATTTAACAGAATAATGTCTAAATTACTAATAATTAAAAATATGTAACTTCTATTCATAAAGGAAAAATAAAATAAAATAAAATAAATAAATAAATTAAATTGGGAGATTAGAAATCATCTCTATTTTAGAATAAAAAATAAAAAAATATAATATATGAATATTAAATTTAACAGATAAATTAATAATAATCTCTAAATTATCGACGATTTTAAATACGTGAATTTCTATAATTTAATATATAGACGATAAAATCAAATTGATAATAGCCGTGAACTCGAGTTTACGTCAATAAAAAAGAGTTCAAAAATCCATAAATAAATAAAAATTTAGTTTGTATAATTTAGCCAAAAAATAAATTCTATATATATATCTCAAACTATAGCTGAGATGCAACATAGCTACAGCTCCCACACTCTCCAATAATATCTTCCTCTCCATCTTTTTCTAACCAGCTCATCAATGGCTTCCACCGCCATCTCTTCCGCCTTCTCCAACTTTCCATTCCTCCTCTTCGCCATCCTTCTGATACTCTCCCCAGTCCAGAGCAACCCAATAAAAAACGTCGTCATTCTGGTCATGGAGAATCGCTCCTTCGACCACATGCTTGGGTGGATGAAGAAGCTCAACCCCGAAATCAATGGAGTCGATGGCTCCCAGTGGAATCCTCTCTCCACTACCGACCCCTCTTCCAAAAAGTTCTTCTTCCGGGATCAGTCGCACTACGTCGACCCTGACCCCGGCCACTCGTTTCAAGCCATTAGAGAGCAGATTTTCGGCTCTGAAAACACCTCCGCAAATCCGCCTCCGATGAATGGCTTTGCTCAGCAAGCTTTCTCGATGGATAATACTTCAATTATGTCTCAGAATGTCATGAATGGTTTCTCCCCCGACATGGTTGCCGTTTACAAAGCTTTAGCTATGGAATTCGCTGTATTCGACAGGTTTTTTCCCACCCTTTACTAGTTGCTTGAAAAAACGGAGGATGATGAAAATTACCCTAATATTCAAGTGAATTTTCAGGTGGTTCGCGTCGGTGCCGTCGTCCACGCAACCGAATCGGATGTTCGTCCACTCCGGAACCTCCGCTGGAGCCACCAGCAACATTCCGGCGCTTCTCGCTAAAGGCTACCCTCAGAGAACCATATTTGAGAACCTCGACGACGCCGGAATCTCCTTTGGTATTTACTACCAGAACATCCCGGCGACGCTCTTCTACAGGAATCTGCGAAAACTAAAATACATTTTCAAGTTCCACTCTTTCGATTCCACTTTCAAGAAACACGCCAGGCAGGGTAAGCTCCCCGGTTACGCGGTGGTGGAGCAGCGTTACGTGGACAGCAAATCGGAGCCGGCGAACGACGATCACCCGTCGCACGATGTATATCAAGGACAGATGTTTGTGAAACAGGTGTACGAGGCGCTAAGATCGTCTCCGCAGTGGAACCAGACTCTGCTTGTCATCACCTACGACGAGCACGGCGGATTTTACGACCACGTTCCGACTCCGGTGAACGGAGTTCCCAGCCCAGACGGCATCGTGGGTCCGGAGCCGTTCCTCTTCCGCTTCGACCGACTGGGTGTTCGGGTCCCCACGATCATGGTGTCACCCTGGATCGAAAAAGGCACCGGTAAAATCCGATTCCTCTCTGCAACTTATTCAGATTTAGCTTTCCAACACGCTCTCTACATTCAACATTTGGGTCAGTTTTGTTTATATTTGAATTATTGCCTGCAAATCCCTACGGCCTTAAAACAATTCATGGTAGATCTACACTCGATAGCTATGATCTAAAACTCTGATGGGTCAATGATAAATTACTAGAAAAATGAAGCTAGCTTGTCCAAGAACAGATGGGTATGACATTTCTGCAAATCAGGGAAGGGAGATGGGTGTGTGGGGAAATAGGAAAAGCTTAGATTTGAGAAGATGGAGGAATAGACCTAATTTTCTTGGCATTATGCTCTCAGTGGTATTGAGATTCTTTACTTTCGGTTAAAGTCATCTTCTCGTTTCACACCACCTTTTTTTTCCTTTTTTGGGGATGGAAAAAGTGGTTGGTTTTATTTAATCATTATGTTTTAATCGAGAGGAGTTGGTCTTTTGGTTGGGTTTCTGTTCTTCTCTCACTCTCTAGTCTCTCTCATACACCCACACCCACACCCATGCCTCATCATATCACGCCACTTGGTAAATTGTCTGATGTAATCAGCTTCTCTCTCTAAGTTTCTCAAACTCTCGTTCTCTCTCTAAGAGGATAATCTTTGATGGGTATGCAGTGATTTTTCAAAAACCACCGGTTTTGAATGATTTGAAACTATGGAGTAGAAAATGCTTGACATTTGAAGTTAGTAGTGAAGTTTATGAAGTAGTGAAATTTCATTTCCTTTTTGGTGACTTTGGCTATGACAATGCAGTTGTTCACGGGCCGGGTGGACATCCTTTCCCGACTTCGGAGTATGAACATTCGTCAATCCCCGCAACTGTGAAGAAAATCTTCAATCTCTCTGCTCCTTTTCTTACCAAGAGAGATGAATGGGCCGGTACTTTCGAATCCATTCTACAAACGCGAAAGGAACCAAGGACTGATTGTCCAGGTTAGCGAAACAAAAAAAATCAATAATATAAATACATTTTTAAAGATAAAGTGCAATTTTGATCGTAACATTTGAAGTTATCGACTTTTTTTTTATAGATAAAGTTAACCTTCATCTTTGAGTTATTAGCTTGTGCATACCATGTTTTTATTTAACTAGGTGATTTTAACTAATTCATGTTCCGGCGATCTCATTTTTGGGCAATTTTAAACTTGGTTGAGAATTTGACCGTTCAAAATCAGTTTAGAAATTAACAGCAAAATTAAAAATTAAGTTAAAATATCTGATTAAATGAAAAACATTCTATACATGCGATTGATTTAATAATAAATTAACAAAAATGTTCCAACTGTTTATGTAAATTGACAGTGGTTTTGCCAACACCATTGAAGATAAGAAAAGGGGAGGCAAACGAGGATGCCAAGCTGACAGAGTTTCAGCAGGAGATGTTGCAGTTAGCTGCCGTGTTGAAAGGCGATGACACCCTCACGACATACTCTGAAACATTCGGGAAGGAGATGACAGTGAAGGAAGGGAAGGCATACATGGTGGACGCCGTTGAACGCTTCTTTGACGCAGGTCGATATGCCAAGAGAATGGGAGTTGGTGAAGACCAAATTGTCCAAATGAGGCCTTCTCTCACTACAAGGTCTTACACACCTTCAACTCAACACCCATGAGAGAAAGCGAGAAATAGAAATGAAGGTGCAAGTGTTCTATAAGATTAATTATATCATTCCCTATTGTTAAATTAGGACAAATTGTTCATCGGACTCCTTAATCATGTCTATAAAACTTCTACTTACTCTATGTATATAGAGTGAAGTGGCATCGACTTCTTGGTGTATCAGGGCCCTTCCCTTGACCAGGGTCGGGCGCATGGTGTAGAATTAATATTCAAACTTAATTCCCTATATTCTTTATTGAACCGTGAACAATACAGTGATTCAGCAGTAAACAATCAACGATAAAGAACACAGCAAATTAACATGATTCGGTCCTACATCCACAGACATAATCCATATATTCTATCATTGATCGGAGAAAATACCAAGAAACTTCAGAATGGAGTTTTTACAGAATCGGTAAAACACCTGTACTTAGGACAAACAGTAAACCTACCTCGCTCACCTGCCGACGACCGAACTTACCTTCACCATCGGAACACCGAAGCTCCACGCCGATGAACACCTTCGAATCGCGCGGATACCCTCTCGATCCCCTTCTCCCTTGGTGTTTCGCTGCTGCTCTAACCCCTTGATGACTCTTATCTCTCTCTAAACATTACAGACTCATTTTATGATAAAAAAACCCAATTGTTATTTAACATAAACCGGATCCGGTTCCAACCGAACCGGTTCAAGTAAAACCAGAACCAAAGTAACACGTGGTCTACTAAATTGCGACTCATGTGCTGCATGCCTTGGACAAAATTTTGCGTTTCATGGAACTTGGAAGGACTTTCGGCCGGCCTGGAGGCTGATAAGTTTTGTTTCAGCACTGCAATTTCTTTACTTGGCACTATGACACTAACTGATCAAAACTAAATCGGAATTGGTGAACGAGCTGGAACCAATTATTTTGGTCTAGACTAGGTTGATTTCGAACGTCAAAGAATCAAAATTTGGTTCTATTTTTTAGAAATTTATTGGTCTGATATTTGGTTTAGTAGATTCAAACCGACACTAACTAAATCTATCTATTTCCGGCCCCTTGGAAAACGCCTTAAAACCGGACCCAATTGTTTGAAAACAACCCGGTTTGGCTTCAATCTAAAAGAAATAAACTATAATTGTTGTGTAGGAAACCCTATTTTCCCAATTACTTTCCCTAATCCTTCAACTATGCTTTTGGTACTTCAAGAGTTCAAACGTCACCTAACCGTGCCCAACTGCCTTGCGAGTTGCGACTGTGGACTTACGTTTTGCAGCCACTGGAGGGGAATTGAGGACCGAGGATTGAACTATCGGGCTGTCTCACGCTGCTTCTTTGTCGCGCAACTCGAACGTGAGATACTCTTACTCAAAGTCAGCTTGACCTCCAATCATGCCCACAAAAAATAAAAACAAAAAATTTCGGCTCGCGACGCGTGCTGTTTGAGAACCATGATTGGTTGATATTTTGATACAAATTAACGTTAAATTTCTCTCGTACAAGAACAAGTAAAGGAACACTGACATGACATGGTCTCAACGGCTAATACTAGTCCTAACACAAGGAAGATTGTTTTTCCATAATCTAAGCAACGAGGACAGAGAATGAGAGAACAATGGTTTCTAGAGAGAGAGAAGAACAGGTGTAATTTCATGGGAAAAGCAAAATGAGGAAATGGGTATGCTAGTAGGTAAGAAGGAAAGAGAGGAGTTAAGCAAATGGGGACGACGACGACGACGATTGATGGCGATGGTGGGCGGCGCTCTCTGAACTACCTTTCTGGAGATGAGGAGTTAAGAATTTAAAAAATTGTAGAAATATAATAAATTTGATTCGGGTCAATTTTTAAAAGAATCAACGGATAACTAAATTGAAAATTCTCGGGTCCATTCCGAAATCGGTCTTCTGTTAATTGACACCGAACTGAGATTTATTCGATATTCGGTTCTAACCTCACCGATTTTCCGGCCCTGAGAAGAAATTGGGAAGAGAAAAAAGAAGGATTGCGTTTGCTTGACATTGCAGCTTCCACTTCTTCCATTGACAACTTGTGGATCTATGGAGTTGCCCGATAGTTTAACGAATTTTGCAACATGATGCGAATCTCGCATGAGAGACCGACGAAACCCGAACCCACGAAAAATCAAATCGTCAAAGACACCCAGAACAAAATCAAAAGTGAAAAACACCGACTCGTGTTTCTTTTTTCTTTTTTATAAAAATAAGAATCGATGGTCAAGAATAATTTGAAAACACTAACAAAAAGTATAAAGACGTCTCACTCTAGACATAGACGAATAGTTTATTGGAAAAAGAACTCAAATGGTTCACTCTAGAAGACAATTCTTCAACGAATAATGTTACGTTATGTTTACTCTCTTATTTAACTTTCTAAACATTATTACTGACGTGCCGAACAATTAATTACATAAATTATTATTCGACGCCTTAAAAAATACGTTAAGTTAGTAAAATAAGAGAATAAACGTAGTATTGTCTTTCTTCAATATTGATTTCCCATTGAACTCTCGTTTGAAATTACACGGGTGCTATCATTTATAGGTTTATGGAAGAAAACTAAATATTCCTATCAATACTTGAACAAATAATCAAAAGCATATCTAATGGCATTTTAGTGCCTTAGAAATAAAAGGTACAAAAGAATTACAATTAAAAGAATAAAGTAAGACATAATTTAGCATGAATATATCTTGCAAAATATGTAAATATTTTTCTATTTATTAAAAAGTATTTTTCCCAGTAATTTCCTTTCGATTGAGCTGTTAAGATTTTCGTCTGATTATTCTTTATTTATGGTAAAATCTTAGTGTAACATGCGTCCGCCTTATACGTATCAAACTGCATAAAATAACTCGTTCGATTATGAAATGCACTGCAAACATTTTAGGCATCTCCTTGATTCTCCTCGTTTTCATCTTACCAAAAACAACGAACGAGAGAAGAAGACACGGTACCAGACTGCTATGACATTTTATTAGGCAAATAATTTTTTGAACATAAAGTGATTAGTAATTAAGTCTCGTTACCATTAAAAAAATTATTATTATTATTTTTTGTTCGTCTCGAATTCGATGGTTTAATGTTGTTGGGTCTGACATTCGTTCATTATTTTTAATATATTCGTTAACATATCAAATAATTATTTATTTCATTAATGTAATAAATTATTTATTTATAATTTTTACATTAATAATAATTAACTGTATAAATTATTATTTCATGTGTCAATGAATATTTTAAGAGAATTATAATAAAAATAATAATTAATTGGTTAAGAAAAATTATAGCTTAGTTTTCTCGTCCTCCAAACACATGGGAAGATAAAGCTGGCAAACGACGAGTGTCATTTCCGAAAATTAAGGAAAAATCATGGGCATTTTCCTTTTTTACTTCACCTTTTTTGTCCTTTTCCCACTTTTCATCATCTTTACTTAAGCCGAGCTCCTCTGTCTCTCTCTGCATTCACATTCTTCAGATTATTCTCTATCTCCCTTGAGCTATGCACAGTCGGTCACATCATAGGTTCCTCGATTCTCGTCGCACTATTCCTCTCTTTCACCGTTTACTCGAATCTCTACCGCAGAGAAACTCTTCGCGCTCTATTACGATTCAGAATCCAATCCATTGAGTATCGCTCCGTTTCGATCAGATTGTTTTTGAGAAACCTATGTTAACGTTTCCGATTAGTTTTACTGCATTTGCTATACGGAGCTATACGGCCTTGAGCATTGGAGTGGAGTGTTTTGTGTAGCCGTGGACCAGGTGGCTGCGCGAATTGGAGTGGAACACGGACTTGATGATGGTTGATGTTAGACTTGGTGAATGCTTGGGGTTCTTTGAGGTTGTGTATTTGAATTTTAGTGGGAGTGGTATCTACTTATTGAAGGAATCGGCGAATGGGAAGGTTTTGTTATGAGAATGGGTGAGTCGGACGCTGGTTTTGAGATTTAGAAGTTTGAGTGCGACAAAGTCTTTGTCTGTGATGCCAAGGATGAATAGGATGGCTTCGGATCTTAGCAGGGCTGGCCCTGTCGAAAGGGACATTGAGCAGGTATTTTATTTCTTTCTCATTTATTACATTTTGGATTTATATATTTTCGGAACATTTACATTTTGTAATATCATGAAATGCTGGTAAAATGTTTCTATGTATCAATAGGTGCAGTTGCTTTTCTTTTTTGGATGAGATTCTATGTTACCTCCTTCTCTTCTGTGAAATCTTGTTCGTATTGATTATTTGTTTGTAATGTAGTCAAGAATCGCATTGCTAATGACAGTAAATGATATTTGTTACTAGCATGTTGTCTATGAGCTAACTTGAAATTTTGTATCAGAAAAACTCAATTGTATAATCATCATTGACTTTTGAATAATTTCTGTGCTATGGGATATTCTAAACCTCCCTTTTAAGGTTTATTCTAATTGATTTTACAGCTTAAATAATGAAGGGTGTATTCTTTAAAGTCTTTTTTAGATTTTCGTCAACTTTTAAATGAAAAGAAATTATAAAATTAGGCCTTTCTACTTTTTATTGGACCAATAAGATTTGTTAAATTATTCTTTTATTACCAGGAGCTCGTCTTGGTAACTTATCTCTTGGAATATTTCTTTGTTATAAGGTATGGAAGTAACTGAGTAGTAACTTGGGTATATTTTTTTTTTATGATTTTCAAATTACAGTAATTTTGATATATCTTTTTAAAAAGCTTTTGATTAAAATCAAATAGTGCGGCACATTTCAAACACCGTTCCTCTGAATGATTTGCTAATGACCTAGCTGCAGTTTTTGTAAAACCTGGTAATTAAAGTTGAGACTTGAGGATATGTGGGAAGATACTTTATTAAGTGAAGTAGAAATTTTACAAGAGTTAATTTCTTATGATGGCATGGATAAAATTCCGATTAAGACAAGCTTTATTAGTAATTTTTTGGTGCATGGAGAACTACAATTATGATGTCGTTTCTTAACTGTCTGAATTGTAAAGGGGCCTATGTCACTTGTAGCTCACTAAGGGTTCATAAAGAGCATAAAAAGGTCAACTAGTTAATTGCGAAATTTATTTTCCTTAGAAATAGCTAGGTCCCTATCATCGAGACGCATAATTGTATGCGGTTTAACAGAAGCAAAGATTTACTGATTAAAAAATGTTAGAAGGGAGAGAATGCTTACTAGTATTGAGAACGCTTAGAACTGCCTTTTAGTGATCATGTGTAAATTCAAAATTACTTGTCTAAGCGAATTCTATCTTTCTATTCACACGAATTAACAGAAGTCTTTTTTTTTTTTTTTCTTTGAGGAATGCTTGGCAAAATTGCATACTGACATATAATATTTATATTATTATATTCTAGGTATTTTGTGATAGGATGATTCTCCTTAAGAATTTTCCCTTTTCATAATTGCTTGAAGTCAAGAGAAATTTGAGATAAAAAGGATGATTGTCCTTCATGAAGAATTTTACATTGTTAATCTCTTAGTAATAAAAATTCCAGTTTTATTTTTATATTGATCTTTGCCTTATAGCCAAATACATTACGTATATTTCTTTGTTGTATTTATGATAGGCCATTACTGCTCTAAAGAAAGGAGCTTATTTGCTCAAGTATGGAAGGAGGGGGAAGCCAAAATTTTGTCCTTTTCGTCTTTCTAATGTAAGTTTGTCTTGCTAGGAAAGGGGGAATAATGTTACGCATTTTTTTTACTAGATGCTTATGATTATGATTACCTTCCATTTTCATTTTCATAACTTTTTTGCCATTTTTGTCATGCTTTAAATTACTTGTTCTCACATATCACATTGGAGTTAATTATGCTCTGAGATCGTTCTAAATGTGATATTTAATTGAAGATAAAACTTTACCATCTACTGGCGTTCTCTTTACCTACCTCTCTCTCTCTCTCTCTCTCTCTCTCTCTCTCTCTCTTTTAGTAATCAGCACATTGAATACTAATATATTGTTGTTACCAGGACGAGACTGTATTGATATGGTTCTCAGGCAAAGAGGAAAAACATCTTAAACTAAGCCTCGTGTCTAGAATTATATCTGGGCAGCGCACTGTATGTAATCCATTTTTTTTTCCCTAGTTGACTTTTTGTACATTTATCATTTAATTCATAAATTTCTCGATAAATCATCCATATTGAATTATTGTTGCATTTATATTAAATTATGAAGAGAAATATCTTAAACTAAGCAATGGCTCCAGATATGTGTCTGGGCAGTATTTTGTTAGTAGTCTATTTTCTAACCATAATTTATGTGACTAGTAGTTGCCTTTGCTTACAGTTTTATCATCGTTAGATTGAAGAACGTATGGAATTATGTCAATTTTTCTGGGGTGTAGTATTTTATACTTGCCCCTGTTCACTCTTCAAATTCATGCAATGTTGCACTCATTTCTTTTTAGGAGTCAGGTTCGAAAATTCCTTTTTTTGTGCTTGCATTTTGTGAATAAACTCACACTTGAGTACTAAGAAAAATTCACCAATTTATATATATGAATGAGCTTATGGCTACAAGTTTATTCCATTCAAGATATAATCCCTTGAGGTTAGAGAGAATATGTTTATTTTTTCAATACAAGAAGATTATTTATCAAAAACCTCTAATAAAGATACGATTCAGCTATAATGCTTTGAATATGATTCATCTATCCCGCTGCCTCCATATTATAGTTGGGGCCAAAGTAAGTTATATAGACAACTCATCTTGATGATTTATATGTATCATTGCAAAAGTTCCTGTATATATCAATTTCTGTGCAAGCCTAATGTTTGAGTGCTTGAAGGATGAAGCATTTTCTCCTTCTATCTAAAGCTTATTTAATATTCTGCCAAAGTTCCTGTATATATCAATTTCTCTCCTTTAATGTATCTTATTTCTTTGGATCATTTTAACGTAGTTCCCATCTCTTCACAACCTTGGGAGCATGGGTAGCAAGGCCAGTTAACTGTGGCTTTCTAACTCATGCACTTTAAAGGCAGGACATGTATCTCAACATCACCTAGTATAGTTCATTTCATTGATTAAAAATTGTTTTAACTTTTTGCAGCCAATCTTTCACCGTTGTCCACTGCCAGAGAAGGAATATCAGTCCTTTTCTCTGATATATAATGAAAGATCACTAGATCTGGTATGATTGTTCTTCCTTGTTTGCCTCTTCTTGTGGTCCTTGGAGCTTACTAGCTACTTTCAGATATGCACATTAGAGTACATGAAAACTTGATCTTCTGATTCTTTACTAGATTTGCAAGGATAAAGATGAGGCTGAGGCTTGGTTCAGTGGTTTGAAAGCATTGATTTTCCATAGTCAGCATTTAAAATGGAGAACTGAATCAAGAAGTGATGGAATGCTGTCTGAAGCAACTAGTCCTAGAACATGCACACAACAAAGTTCTCCTCTGCATTCCCCATTTGGAAGTAATGATAGTTTGCAAAAGGTATAACTTGTTATTGCACTAATTGCCCCCCGTCTTGTTCTGTGAAAGCAAATTAAGGGAATGTATCCAATAATTTTTTTAGGATAGCAGAGATAACCTTCAACTTCGTAGTCCATGCAACAGTCCACCTAAAAATGGTATGGATAAGGCAATGTCAAATGTGATATTATATGCTGCCACTCCCAAGGGTTTCTTCCCTTCTGATTCTGCTAGTGCTTCAGTCCATTCCCTGTCTTCTGGTGTCTCGGATAGCATTCATGGACACATGGAATCAATGGCCATGGATGCTTTCAGAGTTAGTCTATCAAGTGCTGTCAGCTCATCAAGTCAAGGTTCAGGTCATGATGATGGAGATGCCTTGGGTGATGTTTTTATCTGGGGTGAAGGAACAGGTGATGGCGTTCTTGGTGGTGGAGCTCATCGAGTTGGTAGTGAGTTTGGTACTAAAATGGATTATTTGCTGCCTAAAGCCTTAGAATCATCCGTGGTTCTTGATGTCCACAACGTTGCCTGTGGTGGGCATCATGCAGCATTAGTGACAAAGCAAGGTGAAATCTTTTCGTGGGGGGAGGAATCTGGAGGAAGACTTGGACATGGTGTAGATTCTGATGTTCCACATCCAAAGCTCATAGATGCTCTTGGAAATTCAAATATCGAGCTTGTAGCTTGTGGTGAATACCACACATGTGCTGTAACACTTTCTGGTGATCTGTATACATGGGGCGATGGCTCTTTCAATTTTGGTCTTCTTGGGCATGGAAGTGAAGTGAGTCACTGGGTCCCAAAAAGAGTCAATTGGCCCTTAGAGGGCATACATGTCTCTTCTATCTCCTGTGGTGCCTGGCACTCAGCAGTTGTAACCTCTGCTGGTCAATTATTTACTTTTGGTGATGGTACCTTTGGTGTTTTGGGTCATGGTGACAAAAACAGCATTTCAATACCTAGAGAAGTGGAATCTCTCAAAGGCCTACGGACTGTTAGAGCTGCTTGTGGAGTTTGGCACATGGCTGCAGTTGTCGAAGTCATGGTCGGGAACTCAAGTTCCAGTAACTGCTCTTCAGGAAAACTGTTTACCTGGGGAGATGGAGATAAAGGTCGACTAGGTCATGGTGACAAAGAAGCAAAACTTGTGCCTACTTGTGTTGCTGCTCTTGTTGGACCCAACTTTTGCCAAGTTGCCTGTGGACATAGTCTGACTGTTGCACTGACTACTTCAGGCCATGTCTACACCATGGGCAGTCCTGTTTATGGCCAGCTAGGAAACCCCCAAGCAGATGGAAAGCTCCCTGCTTGTGTCGAAGGAAAGTTATCTAAGAGTTTTGTAGAGGAGATTGCTTGTGGAGCATACCATGTTGCAGTTTTAACTTCACGAACTGAGGTGTACACATGGGGGAGGGGAGCGAATGGTCGGTTGGGCCATGGAGATACCGATGATAAAAGTTCTCCGACCCTAGTTGAAGCTCTTAAAGATAAGCAAGTTAAGAGCATTGCTTGTGGTACAAACTTTAGTACAGCTATATGCCTTCATAAGTGGGTTTCAGGTGTTGATCAATCTATGTGCTCAGGATGCCGTATGCCATTTAGCTTCAAAAGGAAACGCCACAACTGTTACAACTGCGGACTTGTTTTTTGTCATTCATGCAGTAGTAAAAAATCTCTCAAGGCTTCTATGGCACCAAACCCCTACAAACCTTACCGAGTATGTGATAATTGCTACTATAAACTTCAGAAAGCGACTGAAACACATGGATCATCTCAGTCGTCCATGCGCAGAAGAGGAAACATCAATCAGGGGCCTTCTAAATATGTTGATAAAGATCCTAAATCTCATGCTCAACTTGCCAGGCTTTCTTCTCTGGAATCCTTCAAGCAAGTGGAAAGAAGGTCTTCTAAGAAAAACAAGAAACTAGAATTCAGTAGCAGTCGAGTCTCACCTATTCCAAATGGAGGATCCCAATGGGGAGCACTTAATGTTTCTAAATCATTAAATCCAGTATTTGGATCATCCAAGAAGTTTTTCTCGGCTTCTGTTCCTGGATCAAGAATAGTTTCTCGAGCCACTTCCCCAGTATCAAGACGGCCGAGCCCTCCTCGGTCTACGACTCCAACCCCAACTCTTGGAGGTCTCACCTCACCAAAGATTGTTGTGGATGATGCCAAAAGAACAAATGATAGCCTTGGCCAAGAAATTACTAAATTAAGATCCCGGGTTAGACAAAGCCTATTTTCAATTACTCTTGTTTCACTTTTGTTCTTTATATGGTGTCTCTAAGAATTACACCATGTTATTTTGGAAAGCCTACTAGATCTTATTAGAGATTAGAAGATGGTTTTGAAAAGATATTATTGTTGTCATGCCAAACTAGATATCAACTAGAGAACTTGTACGTACAGTGTTAGTTTTGTGATTGTTGCACAAGATGCTTTGTCAATGCAATTGATCAAATGGATTAGTCTTCAGTAGTTTTTACAATTAAGGAGAGTATATATTGATTCATCTCGCCCTTCACGTAGTTTTTACATTTTTTCTTGAATGAACTTCTTTTTCTAGCATTCGCACCGCAATATAGTTTTTCTAGTTTTAGAAAATGATTTCTAATAATGGGTTGCAACTTGCGTACAACGTCACTAATTGCATTATAATATTTGTTACCTTTATCAACGGGGAAGAAATTAATTAGTCCTGCTTGATTTACTTGATTTCATTTACTGGATGACTAGTGACATCTGATTTATCTTCAAATAGATACGAACACTACTTGTATTCTGCTTCTTTTTGGTCCGTTGTTGGATTTGGCAATCCATGTTGACCTAGTCATCTAGATAGCGATTTATTTGGTTCTTGTATTTACTAATTATGATATTAAGAGCATTTGTCTGCTTGCAGTTAATGAAAAAATATAAATTTTGCCCACAACCAATGCCAATTCTAAATAGCTATCTATACACAAATTAAAGAAGTGTCGGGTGACAATTTTTATTACCCAACGCAAGGAGTGGTACATGACACTTGGAACTACCGATACGCTATATAGTGTCTTATTATGTAGCTGCCCTAGAGAATATAGTCAGTGGGGTTTTCCTAGAACTACCCAACGATATTGAGTTTACTCAGGAATCTGATAAGCCTCCAATTAAGTTCACCCAAGTGAAACAGCCCAATCCCAAGGGGGAGAATGAGATGGAGGCTGATGTGAGAGCTGGAATGCAGTGAGGAGAGAAATTAGTTTTAGCATGTGCGGTTATAGAAGAGAAGGGTACAAGTAATAGATTCTGGGGAGATAAAAGGGGGAAAAATAAAATATGGAAAAGAGAGTAAAAAATATACAGGGATAGAGTTAGGAGTAGGAGGAAATTAAGATCCTCTTAATTGTTCGTTATGATGTAAGGTGTTTCCTATTCAATGAAAATTGTTTTTCATGGAGCCTCTCTACCTTGCTTGGAATTTATTTTTCTCTCTTAATCTGTTTTTCTTGTGTAGATTGGTGTTGATTGTGTAAACTTCCCTATCACAATCCTAACTTCTTCCTATGGAACATGTCTGACAAGTTTGTTTCTCAGGTCGAAAGTCTTACACGCAAAGCCCAACTTCAAGAAGTTGAGCTCGAAAGGACAAGTAAACAGTTGAAGGAAGCGATGACAATTTCTGGGGAAGAGACTGCAAAATGTAAAGCAGCTAAAGAAGTAATCAAGTCGCTTACTTCCCAAGTAAGACGTATGTTCATTATTGCAACTTACATGTTATGATAGTTTAGAGGATCTTTTCATTCATGTAGAGACATTTTAGGTGTAATACCATTTTTTATTCTATTGTTGCTTTGTTGTCGTAGTTTGTGTGAAATTAATATGATCAATACAACAAGTAAATGTATTATAAGCTGTCAAATTTTATAATTCCCTCACAGTTTAAAAGGTACATTCTCTTTACTTCATTTAATCTATTACTCATCGTCTATGACATCTTTGAAGACCTCTTACGTTGTTTGATGCATTCCCACATTACCTCAAATATGTCTTGAGTTCTGAAATATTCTACTGTGTTTTTACTTGTGTTACATTCATAACCACACAACTAGTGATTTTTCAAGATGTTCTTTTTTATCATTACTAATTTTAAATGGTCTATGGGACACTGAACAGTTGAAAGAAATGGCTGAAAGGCTTCCAGTAGGAGCTGCTCGTAATGGCTCTAGTCCTGTCTCTTATAATTCAATCAATGCTTCTATTGACCGACTTAAGGGTCAATCAACAATGCTAGAAGCAGACATAAATGGCTCAAATGGAAGCCAGTTATCCAACGGTTCAGACACAACAAGTAATCGTAGCTCAGGCCACAATAAACTGAGCTACGTGGATTCTACAACCAGAAATGGAAACAGAACCAGAGAAAGTGAATCGTCTCAGGAAGCAGAATGGGTTGAGCAAGATGAGCCTGGTGTCTATATTACACTTACCTCCCTTCCAGGAGGTACCAAAGATTTTAAGCGAGTTCGTTTCAGGTTTGTTTTCCTTAGACTTTCTCCTTGGATTAGCACAGTTGGAAACGGTATAATGAGTAGCCTTCAACAAAATTTTGAGGCTCTCTTTATTTTCTCCTAGTTGTTCTACCTTTCCTTACATATTTAATTAAAAGTAATGTTACGATTATTTTTTTATTCTACTTTATAAACATATTTGTTGACATATTATACAATGATCGGCGTAATGAACGTAATAAATTAATAATTTATTACCTTAATTGCAGCATTTTTTGTCATTTAAGAAAATATGTTTAGAGAGTATAACAAGAGAATAATCGTAATATTATTTTTAATTACTTATCTATCTTTTCAAAAGTTGTCTTAAAAAATCCAAACTAGCTGCAAAAGTTATCTAATTTTTGTTTGTAAAAGCTTCTCTAACGCATACGATTTTGTTTTACAAAATGACGATAACTTTTCATGACATCCTTGATTGCAGTCGAAAGCGATTTAGCGAGAAACAAGCAGAACAATGGTGGGCAGAGAATCAAGTAAGAGTATACGAACGGTACAATGTACGCTCAGTAGAAAAGACTCGTACAGATGCTGGATTCGAGGACATGGCTAACTGAAGAGGAAACAATCATTTGTAAATGAAAAAGCTCTTTTTTTTTTAACGTATTACGTCTCCAGATATCAAGATGTACTTCTATTCTACTTCTGATCATTTAGATTTGGATTTCCACTTTTTACGAAGGAAAGAGATAGAGAGAGAAGCAGAGTTTGGCAATTGGTATTTGTTGAGAGAGAAAAAGGTGGTGTTTAAGGCTTTGCTTTCCCAGAATGTGGCTTGCGTTGGGGTTTAAGATGAGGAAAATTGTAAATTCTTAGTATGTTTCTTCTGCCAGCTGATGAGATCGGCTTCGTTGTAAATTCCATAAGCAAATGGATTTTTCCAAATTTGAGTGTTTTATCTATCTTTTTTCTTAACCTGTAATTTGTTGTTTATCTCGACAACAGGATGACTTAGAATTAATAATTACAAAAAATAATATTTATACATTTGCGAATTAGGCTTAATTAGGAGTTTTAATAATATAATTAATTTTATTTTAATATGTTTCAATCAATCATTAGTTTAAATAATTACTTTTAAGTTCAACATTTATGATTATTGCCTTTGCAATCCAATGATAAATCTTGTCCTAAATCCCTAACGTAAACTTTGAAAACTTAAGCCGTGTAATCACGTTAGTTTATTAGCTAGGTTTTGTAATCTTATATTTATTTTTTAATTATTAATTTATAACGTAACATTTATTAATTAATTCAATCAAAAGGGATTATAAATATTAAAATAAATTTCTAATTGTATCAATTAATTATCGACACATCATAAAATAAAAATTAAGAGGCATAAAATACAACGACACTTTGACCCGCGCACTAAAAGAAGGGGAGGGTGGGGAATGACAAATTTATACTTCATTTTCAGGCCTCAGCTCAAATTCAACATCTTCAAATTCCAAGACAGAAGTAGATAATAACGATGTGGACTCACAGGGAAGAGGAGAAGATGGGGGTGAAATTTGTTTCGCCCAGGTTTTTGACCACCAGCTGCTCTCCGGCATCAACAATTCCTCCAGATCGGAGTAACAATGGAGGCTTGTAAGATCCATCTACAATATGAAAAAAAAGGGTAACTAAGAAACAGCTCCACTGTGATTATAATGAAAGATTCTGAAAAACTTTCATTTGACATCCAAATGAATTCAGAGAAATAATCAATAAAAGAGTACAAAGCAGTAAAACCACCTTTTCTGGTTCAGGCAATGGATTTGTTGATTTAGTTATGGATTCTGTGCCAAAGAAAAAAAAAATGAAATTTCAATTACACGATGGATATAAATTTAAATGAAAAAAAAACTTTAAATTATAAAAACAGGGACAAAACAAACCTTAAACTATATTCATTAACAAAACAAATCTTAAACTATCATATATTAATAAGTCAACCCTAGACAAGATCGATCGCATTTTAACTGTGAGCATAATTGTAATAGTCATTACTTCATAAATTTGACAAAAGAAAAATCAAAATAAAAAAGCAATGAAATAACTTCTATGACCATCAATGAATGGGAAAAGATTAGCACTTGAAGAAATAAATGTATAGTTACCGTCATGTCCTGGAAGAACCAAATTCAAGTCAAGAGCACGCATTGAAATCTGTTGGGCCTCAATGCATTTTTTGTGATCGTGCAAAAATCTTTCCTCTGCTACATTAATATCTTCATTCGGTAGTTCTTTCTTCCTTGATGTTTCGTGATGTAAGAATGATTTGTTGGTTATGTCATTAAGAGCTTTGCGGCTTCCAAGTGCAGCTCCTCCTTTCTTTGCAGCTGTTCTAGAACTTTTGATTTTCCCATCTTCAGTAGCCTCTAAAAACAAATTCGATAACTATTCAGCAATCCAAGTGCAAAGATAATGAAATTGTTCTTACTAGGATCTTGATTCAGGCCATTTGTAAAAGGAAATCAAATCAAATATTTTTTTTTGTATGATTTTTCATTACCTTCCAAATAAAATAAAAATGTGTTAATGAAGCCTTACTTTTAGAGTGGATCTCCAAGTTTTCTTCTGGAATAATCAAAGGCCCTTGAGTGATGCGGGTTGACATTTGTTTTTTTTTTATGTTAGATTGGAGGACTGGTTGAAGTGAACCCTGCAAAGAAATTAATCAAATAGACCCATATGAATTCATAATCGACAGAAACATAGCAACAACAAGCAGCAGCTTCATATATGGAACTGGACACAGGCATAAAGTAATGTAACTCTTTCGAAACCAATCTTCTAAAACATGTACTGTAACTCTAAAATTGCAAGCATTAAAGATGACACAAAACATAAAATGCACCTGTTTTTCTACGTAATCAAGAACTAATAATCTTGAAATGAACATTTTTTTAGTCCAAATCTCTAATTTTATTTCTGTTCTCTCTACTCCATATTTAACTTATTTTTTTCTCTCCCTTCTCATCTCTATCCCACTTTAATCTCTCTTTATACTAGTTCAAAACATAACTTGACCATTACCAAGAAATTAATTTTCAAACCGATGAAGCTTTTTCCTTGATCATGAAGCTGTAGAACAAGAATTTCAGTTCCTTTAGCTGTCCATTCATTCTTATTTTTTTTATTTCATTTTGAGTCACTTTAGTCGAGCTTGATAAAACACAACATTGGTCCACGAGCTGTCAAACTTCATAAGCACACAGCGCTCTACATTGCTCAAAAAACCATATTGCTAGCTACTCGATTACATTCCTCAATGGGACCGAAATCTGACAATATCTTGAAAAATTAGGACATATAAAACTAAGACAGGGAAATGCTTGAAAAACTCTCCAGACAGCAGTCATGATTTTGATAATCATATCACTAGTTTTAAGACTTCAACACCTAAATCCAATTTCAAATAGCTTATCAGCAGAAACACAATTCTTTCTCCTTGGGCTCTGCTGGATTCTGTTAACATAAACATAATAATTCCACAACTACGCAATAGGAAATAAAGTAATCAGTCAAAAATACTGCCCAAAATTAATTTCTGAAGAAATCCGTAACTGATAGAACCAAACTAGCACATCAACAGTATTCATTTCGTGTATATAACGCCGTCAAAACATTAAATCCTTTCAAAAAGGAGTTGAAATTGAAGTAGATCCCCTACCTAGGATACTGCCATGAAAAGTCAAACAACAAGAAAAACCAAAACGCTGCACAGGGAAAACCTAAAACTATAATCAACGAAGTGAATGTTTGTAGAAAAATGAAGACAGAGAGAACAGGGAGCGTTTACAGCTTAAGAAAATGTGGCAGATCGCTAGGATTCAAAGCCAAACAAACACACAGCCTGCGGAGAATCAAAATGGATTTGCAGTTGAGAGAGAGAGAGCTCAGATTTGAAATGTGATAATTTGGCGGCGTTGGAGAAAAATCACGAATAAACTATGAATAATTTAAATTATTAAATACAAATTATTATATATATTTATTTATATATATTTTGTAAAAGAATTTATTTTTTTTATCAACAATAATCTCGTCCAAATATCTTTAAATTAATAATTTATTTTAATTATTTTTATATGATATATTAATTAGTATAATTAATATATATACTTATGTATATATATTTTTTCAAACTTAAAATTTTTCCGTTTTGATACCATAATAAATTATCAATAATTTAATAAACTTAATTTATAGATTTAGAAAAATTTCAGTATTTATATATCTCTTCGTAAGACTCCAAATGAGACGTGACAGATGATTTATACTCAGGTTTCTTAGGTTTGCAAAGAGGAGAAAACTCGAGATCGATTTTCCATCGACGAAGAAAATAGAAGAGACATTGAACCAACCAGAGAGACAAAAGCATAGATCAAGGATTCGTGTAGAATTTAACAACTTGCGTAACATCCGGTGTTGCTTTGTTGACACAACAATATTCGTCGTCATGCTTGACTAGCGTGACGACAAGAGGCATAAGGAGGAGTCTAAGGACACAACTTTACAAGTTACAAGCCAATTTATGCTTGAGAGTGCACAAATTTTAATTTCCCAAGTTAACACCAAATGGGTATATTTTGCTACTTCACTTCACTTCACTTCACTTCAGGCACTAATCCAATGCCATACAATTGCCGGGCAAGCCTCGTTCATCGAATTAACAATGGACACAATCTCATCATTATACACCTAAACATTGAAAAAAATAATATCAAATTTATCCTTTAATTATAAAATTAAAAATAATTAAAAGATCACATTTTCATTAACATAAATTAATTATAAATAATTACCGTAATTCTCATTATTCACCAAAACATCGAAATTATCACATCTTCGTAGCCATCGACAACAACAAAGTATCCAAAACAAATGAGATTTTATTTCTCAATTAGATAGAATTCTGCTGACCAAATAGAACAATATTTACCTGCTGAGTTAACACTAGCCGAAGCATTGGGCAAGTTAATGATATCTACCTGCAGAATACACTCAAAATCTCTTTCAAGCAATTAACTCTCTGAATTTTAACCATTTTGTGTCAAATTTGATAAATATAATTAATCATTTACAGGTTGAAAATGTAAGACTTCCAAACAATTTCCACAACCGACTGTCACTGCTTTTAGAATTGGATAAGAGTCCTTTAAGTTAAATTACATGTACTTCTAAGCTTTCGTCAGCAGTACAAACTACATGTTTGTATTCCAAGGCCGGACTCAATTTCCCAGCATCGGAAATGGATCAAAGATGCTAATTCCGGTAGAACAATGATGATGAATCTGACAAATTATATATTTTGGTATAAGTCAGCCTAAAATAAAAGTTCTAGGTGGGTTAATCGCACAACAATATCAATGCTAGTTAGTAAACTAATCAACCAATCACTCTACAACCACCACTCTCCACTCGGATAAACTGTCCGAACTTCAGAACCTGGTCTAAATTGCATTTCGGCTTGCTGTGCCAGAAAAAAAAAACAATGGGAAAATCAGAAGATCGAACTAGGCCTTGAGGCCCTCCTCCACTTCATGTCAGCATAGATTGATCTTTTTTTTCTTTGATAATTCAAAAAAAGAACCTGCAACCAAACAAGATGCACTAACAGGTAAGGCCACCTAAAAAACACCAAATAAGATAATATTGAACAGAGAGAGAGAGAGAGAGAGAGAGAGAGAGAGAGAGAGAGAGAGAGAG